>CM060616.1:25056834-26256834 GCA_030578275.1 Meda fulgida | reverse complement strand
TTAGAAACGGTCCAGGACATCTAACACAAGAGATATTCAGTAATTAGTCATAGCTAGTGTATGAGACGGCTTAAGATTCACACGTCACTTGAGCAGACAGCTGGGGATGAGAGGGTGAGACGACTGTCTCAAACACCTCTAATTAAGAGAGTGAATCACCGTTTTACAGTCGGACTCCCACGTAAAGCACTGTGGCTCAAGGCCAGCCATTTCCACAATCATGATGGATGATAGCGTGATGATAGCCATCCAGAGCCAAACTGTTCCTAGTTTTGGTTTTGTTCAAACCCACCAAGGAGAACACTCTCTCTGCATCTGGATGCGAGTGGGGAAGAACTAAAACCATTTTGACAATCATAGACAGACTGTTCAAACTGGACACCTTTAAAGGGGTCATCGGATGCCCATTTTCCACAAGTTAGTATGATTCTTTGGGGTCTTCATGTAAAGTTTGTAACATACTTTGGTTAAAAGTTTTTTTTTTTTTTTGTGGGCAGGTGGCTGAGGGGCATCAGTCCTACATTTTTACAAAAATGAATGGTCAACAAGAACTGGGGAGTTTTTTACATTTATGTAAAAATGCCTTTTTTGTGTGTGTGTTTTGTCTTTTTGATTGCGAGATGGAGTACAGCAACATGAATGCAGAAGCACAAAAAAGAAATCAAGGCTTCAACCCAGGTCCAATTACATACATACAAAAAAAAAAAAAACATTTAGGATGCACTGATGTCTGCTGCTCTATAAAACAAAACAAACAAAAATACTAAAATGTTCAAGGCAATAAATTATAAAAACCTGTTGGACTATGGACTTTTGGATCTCTCTCAGCAGATGCCAGCCAACTCACATCTCATTGTTTTTAATGTGAGTTGACGTTGTACTCACCATCACAAAGAGTTATAACAGTAATGGACATTGATGGGAAAGGACTGTGAGCGGTCCTTTCACAACAAAGCTATTGCTAATAGTTGCCTCCCACAGATAACAAATAACAACAAATTTAAATGATTTAGTAAACTGAGATATCCCAGCAGGTAGGCTAGATGTTTACTGGTTTAATTTCAAATAAAAAGCATAGTGGGTTATGAACAAGTGGCGAGGGTGACATAAGAGATCATATTTGGCCCCTCTACAGGATGGTCAAAAATGTATTGCACGCATAAGCAAACGTGCCACACTTAATGACGAGACATGAATGTCTAGGATGATGCAAAGATGACCTGACACAGTGGAGCCAATCTACAGTCCAGCGCTCTGGGAAATGTCAGGGGCCAGATGACCACCTCAGCTAAGCAACATCACCGTGACTAACATCACGTGTTATAAAGGAAAGACACATAACTGATGTGTTTCTCAAGCTCACAAGCTACCACACACACAGACTTAAATTAAACTGACAGACTATAAAAAGTCTTATTAAAATACCTATTATGGTGAGATCCCACAGAATTATGAAGTAAATATTATACTAGACTTTGGCCACACTCAATGTCACCTTTTTATTTAATACTTTTTGCAACCTCCTTTTGTGTCACTCGAGCCTTCATCTTTTTTTGAGTTTGGAGAACACATGACAAGAGATCAGAAAACATTCTTCAATACAGAATTGCACTAGTTCCTTCAAATCCCTAAGCTTATGTTGATACACTATCCTCTTCAGTTTTCTAAAGAATTCAGGCCAGGGGACTGGAATGGCCATGGAAGAAGCTTGATGTTGTGCTCAGTGACCCCTTTTTGTGTTGATTTTGATGTTTGTCTTGGATCATTGTCCTGATGGAAGATCCAACCATGGCTCAAACAGAGGCCATCATGTTTTGATTTTTTATCTGTTGGTATTGGATAGAATCCATGGTGCCATGTAGCTGAACAAGTTGTCCAGGACCTCCATGGTGCCATGTAGCTGAACAAGATGTCCAGGACCTCCAGCAGAAAAATAGGCCCACAATATTAAGATCCGGCAGTAAATTTAACCTTACACATGGGATACTTTTTTTTATCCATGTATGCACTAAATCTATCTTGTGGGTCTGCTGACAAAAAAATAGACCCAAAACATTAAAGATCCGGCAGTAAATTTAACCTTACATATGGGATACTTTTTTTTATCCATGTGTGCACTAAACCTATCTTGTGAGTTTGCTGACAAAAAGCGTTTTTTCTTTTCTTTTTCCTTTCCTTTTCTTTTTCTTTTTAGGCCATAGAACCATGTCCTGTTGACGTTTCAGTAGTGTTTGGCAACTAAATATGTTATACTATATATTAGGGCTGCAAGATTTGGGGAAAATGTCATATTGCGACTATTGAGGTAAAAAAAAAATATATATATATATATATATTTATTTTTTAATTTTTTTTACATTGTTTATATAAGGTTTTGTTTTTACCTTTCTCGTGTACAGCACTTTGTGATTTTATCTGTGAAAAGCGCTTTACAAATAAACTTTACTTACTAATATTGTGATTGTGATACACAATTGTGATTAAATAAACAGATGGTTTCATGTGTCAACTTGCTTGGTTCTAAAGCAAAATGCATAGATTAGTGATAATTCTGAAATGTGTATTTCTCAACTCAAATTAGCAAAACAACTAAATGACTGATAACACCAATAATGATCAATAAGCCATTGATTTCTGATTAAAAATGCTTTTTTCTCTGTTCCCTTTGTTCTTTGATTAACTTTACTGAAAGAGCATTATTGGCTGCTGGCCCTTTAAGAGCAGCCGTTGCTGACAGAGACGCAGATCTCACACGTGCCTCATTCTCTCACTCTTCACGTTCATCATAAGACTGCTCTTATGTTATGAAGATAATCGACAAACGACATTTTGGCATAATCGTGTGTGTTGTTGTTAATTGAAAGCAACCCCAAGGAACCTTTCCTCCGCGGTTGCCCTACAGGTTGGAAGCGGATTTGTCCATTACCGCTGTTGTAAATAATTTAGCCTACTGCATCCTACTGTCGCACGTGCACGCTCGCTGTTTATCCAGCACCGGCTTTGGAATCAACAATGGCCACAGACCAGGTAGAGTAAAAGCTACCCGGCTGAAAGGTATCTTACATTTAGTTGTAGTCTACTGTCGAGTACGCTCCACCTATCGGCAATTGTAACGCTTGCCGTAAAGCAAGTCAAATTTGTAGGTTTTTTTTATGTCTCATTAGAACTACAGAAACGCGACCCGATCTGGCAATCTTGCATAGCGTGGATATACCAGATAAAGGACCTCAAAGCAGTGGCATTAGTGCATTTCACCATGTCACGACTTGATGAACCACTGAAACGATTTTGGAAACATTATTTGAAGGTAAAAAAATCCTACTTAGTGTTGCTTTAAGCATGAAAGAGAACTGTATTCTGGCGAGCGGTCTGTGCATGTGCAAAAACGATACTGGTGCGCGTCTTTCTGTGAGTCACAGTCAGGACATTCACAGGCAGCACACTCTCTTTTGACTTGTCACGGATGAATGGTTTAAAGCATTATTCGCACGGATAAGTAATCATGTAACACTAGCCAAAGGATGATAAAAAAATAACAGATGCTGCATTAATTGCGTTAACAGCCCTAATTTGTTTATTTCATATAAAATCGCAGCATTTTGCGTCATATAATCTCAAATGCTTGACATCGCAATCGCGATATGATTAATCGCGCAGAACTACTATATATTATTATTATTAGACTTTCTGACCGAAGAGTCTTTGGCCACTCAAACTATCCTCCTCGCCATGCATTAGGACAATATAGAAACACGTCCTCTTCCAAGCAGATTTGTAACATTTCCTGTGGACTGGAACTTTTTAATTATTGCCCTGAAATTTTCAGTGCTTTCTTTGGCCCTCGGTCCGGAGGGGCTATACTGAAGTATGCCCAAGTGTCGTGCTAAACAAAGCACATGATAAGTAAACAAAATTGATTGGATCGGCGCTAGTTTCATAAGACTGTGGTCATTAGCCCAAGTCCATCTGCTCTGATATAAAGCCAAACCTCAGACATGACAAAGCAGAGATGACAACAGGCGAGAGAACCGTGTTCTCATCAAGTGGCTGAGCATGTGAGCCTGATGACTATACAATGCCACGTGACTATAGGTACTTGTGAACATACTTTATGTACCAGTAAATAAGGTTGTTAAAGTTCTGATGAGACTTTGACAGATTGCTGACAGCATCTTCTAAATGATCAGTGGGCTTGTGGCTGGCCCAAACAGAGATGATGTGTAATGGAGAGAAAGCTGACTGATAACACCCACGCTTGACACAGAGCACTTTATTTGGTCCAAGACAACCACAACACCATGGCTACTTTTTCACTGTAAAACTCAAACATCATTGGATAAATGCAATCTTCACCCATCACTGCCTTGGACTCAAATGGCCTGTTCTACCAAATATGAAAAATAATTTTTAATAGAACGCTCAGAGGTCGGAAAGGCATCTGGTCAGCATTTTTGTTATAGATGACAGTTTAAATAGGCTTTAATAAGTTCTGTGCTTGATGACAACGTCTATTAAAAAAACACTCACTTAATTTCTCCATAGACATATCTCTACACATTTCAAAAGATTCAGCAAACGACTGGGGCCCGTCGTTGGATGATATATTTGGCTTAATCTTAAACTGCATTTCTCAACACCCAGTTGGCATGTTCTTCAGAGGGACTTGGGTGGATGATCGATACAGAAAAGCACCTCAATAAACGCACACACACCACTTCTTCAGCCCACTCACACTTTTCATGAGGTCTTGAACTCGGCACTGTCTACTCTCTGCACAAAGCTGTGGTTTGATAAAGTGCTAAGAGGGATTGTGAAGCACTGCTTGGTTAAGGAAGATCCCAGTATCAGTTTGACACACAGACAAATAAACACAAACACACACACACACACACACACACACACACAAATGCAATATTACTGACGTCAGCAAATATTAAGACTTAAGATTTATCTGTAAACAATACAATTTGCAATGTGTACAATACAATACATATTTGTTTTCATTCTTAGCTCAATAATTAAAAAAAATAACTTACCAAAATTGAAAAGTAAAAAACACTTTTCATGCAAATTTGTATTAATTAGAGATGGATCAAGATGGCCAACTAGTAATACTACAGCTGATTATTCAATTAGCTAGACTGATCAAATTAAAATGTTTCAATCTTAATTTATCTTAAACTCACAATATATGATTTTAGCCATGATTTTGCCACTGAGACAATTTTGTGTGATTGTAGAGGATTTCTCGTCGAAGGCCAAAATTGTCTTTGAGTGCCTATTGTGACATGTTTGTACGGCGATGACAAATTAATGGTCTTGGCAATGACTCTTAGTCTCAGACAATGTTCAGGTAGTGTGAAAAAAAATAAAGGTCACACTGACAGCTCGAACAGCTCACATTTAAAACAAATAGGTCTAGGGCTGTGTGATTAATCGAAAAATTAATAAAACTGCGATGTGAGCATACACAATTTCTTGACTGCAGAAAGCATGATTTTCTACCACGCTGTAAAAGAAGTAAAAAAAAAAAAGAATAAAAAATGGTCAAATGACTGGCAGCAACGGCTAAATATCAAGTAAAATATCCTAATTTAAATAAAATGCAAAAACTTTTACAGACATTTACATTAAATGTTTTACAGAAAAACACTGTTATTTTAGAGGTATTTCCTGAATTATTATTAAAAAATAAATATAAAAAATGACTGGTAGCAACGACTGCCAAACAAAAAACATTAAATATCCTATTTTGATGGCTGATTCCACCTACAGGCCGCGGAGACCCCATGCTTTGTCTGCTCGTCGCATAAGGCATCCGCCTGGGGCAGCCACACCAACTCTGAGGTAGTCTGAGTTCATAGCGAGGCTGCAGAGTCGAGCTTCCCACAGAAGAGCGATGCTGCCCCTTAATCAGGTGAGAGCCGAGAACCGGCTTTTGAAGTGCCCTGGAAACAGGCGAAACAGGGATAGCGGGAGCTGTGCTTTTCCAGGAGAAGGTGTCTAGTCCGCCCCTTCCCCCAGTGGAGGGCTGGGAGGAGAATACTTTGTTTCTTTTGATTTTGACGTCTTCCCAAGACGCAACAGTACCAAAAAGGGGAAAGAAACAGCTTTGCTCTTCTCTAGGTCACAGTCTGAACATGTTTGCGATGAGTGTGCCACCTCCTCAAGTTCAGCCACGATACACAAATCCCCACTCAAGTCAATTGATGCGTCATGAGGACACGCAGCTTTCTCATCTGTCACAGACCGGTTCCAATCTGGGTACAAAAAGAAAGGTAAGTGTTTTAGTGCATCCACAGGCTCGACAAAAGGGTGGACACGCGATACTTCCCAAAGTGCCGTCCAACGCTCCATTGTCCCGCTGGTGCCACTTGCACAGTTCTTGGAAGCGTGGTTAATGCTCCTCAACCCGTCGCACTGGCTGTTCAGAACAGTCTGACTCGGCTATGCGATTCAGTTCACCAGGCACCTGCCCAAGTTCAGTGGCATCCTTTTTGCCTCAGTGGTAGGCAAAGACGCCCCTGTCCAGTGTGCAGAGATTCTTGGCGAAGGACACGATAGAGCCTGTCCCTCCAGCCAAAGCTCTAGACAAAATAATGTAATCAAATAAGGAGCCATTGGCTCCTAAAAGTAGGGCTGTCGCGGTGAAGGCATTTCCCTTGCGGTACACTTTTGAGTGGCTCAATAGTGCGATATGAGGTATTATCACCACTTATTTATTTATTTGTAGCTGTATAAATAAGTGTTACGGTGTGGTCAGCAGCATGCACAAAAAACGAGGACATTTTCAGTAATCAATGTAACCGAAACTAAATAGCGATACATAAACAGAGATATACTCTGGGCATTGAAAGGCTGTCACTCAGCGAGCAGCACTATTTACCATTCATTTAATGAACACGTTCAAAAAAGCTGATTCATTAAAAGATAGATGTACTGAAACAAGGTGTTAATTATTTTTAAATTTGAGCTCCACTTTTCAAGGCTCAGCTGACTCAGAGTTGAGTCTGTTTTGTAGTTTGTTTTGGATGAACTGGAGTGGTGGATACAGAAATTTTGACAATGGTTCCTGTCTCGACTTTTTGACTATTTTAGAATCACCTTTGACCACTTCAGAGTGGCAGTCTATGGGCATGCACAAACATGTCCTTAAAACAACCCTTAACGTTAGTTTTCAAAACTATGCAACTCACCAAGTGGTTAGTGGTGTTCGTTGATAATTAAAAACAAATATATCGGCACAATGTATTATTCCAATCCATTTATTTTGCTATAGTGCAACTATATTTTCAGATACCTCACAGCCGCGTATAAACTTCCGCTCGATATTTGAGTCTGAAGCGTTAGCACACTCCTGACCACTTAATGGCGACAACCACTTTCCCGTACAAGGACGCTGTACGGAACTCGGTGTCTAGCGCATAGACAGTAAAAAAAAGACGGAAAACCGAGCGAAAAGACTACAACCAAATGTAAACAGCCCCCCCCCGTTTCCGGTAGCGCAGTAATATCAACGAGCAATGAGTCCTCCAACAGAAATCAATGGGATTTCACAAAATGCCAAATAAAACACGACAGAAACTGTATTTCACTACACTACTTGTTTTGGAACATCAACGAGCACCACTAACCATTCGGTGAGTTGTACAGTTTTGGAAAAGAATGTTTAGGGTTGTTTTAAGGACATGTTTGTGCATGCCCATAGACTTTCATTCTGAAGCTGTCAAAGGCGATTCTAAAACAGTCAAAAAGTCGAGACAGGAACCATTGTCAAAATTTTTGTGTCCACCACTCTAGTTTATCCAAAACAAACTACAAAATAGACTCAAAGTGTTAAATACCGGAATTATCCTTTAATAGAGACCAATGGCATTGATTCAAAGCATGATTTGCTGATTTTTCCCCCCTGCGGGCTCCTCGCACTGTGGAATGTTGACCTGCGCTGACGCCATTCATGGTAAATACCCTTAAACTTTAAAAGGATGATGCAACAAATAATCCTCCTTCCTTGGACACGGCAACCTTTTCACGAATATATATGACTTTACCTCAAAGACAGATGCAGGTAATCGCACGCGCTCAGTCGATCTCTCTCATTCACTGTCTGTTTAGGCTTAAGTGCAAATCCACAAAGCCTCTGTACAAATCACCATGATAACCATTGTTATCTTGTTCAGAGAAGAATCACTTGTTTCACTTGTTATCTTGTCTTTTTAATATTATAAACTTATTTAACATTCAGTACACATGCATGAAGTTCAAAACAAGAAGGGTAGTTTCATAAGGTATAGCCTTATGAAAAAAGTAAACACACAATATCACGGTTGCTGCGGTTACTTGCATTCCTCTGCGGTTGGCTTGTCGGTACTACAATATTGCGGTTATCGCGACAGCCCTACCTACAAGGGAAAAAACGAAAAAAAAAATTTCCTTGACTAACAACGTTTTAGTAAAGCCTGATTTGTACTGACCCTCATTCACAAAGCAGTCTGATGTAAAATGATGTGCACAAACAAATGCATTTAGGTAGATTGGGGGGGGGCATTCCCTTCAAAACAAAAGTAATCCATTGCGTCTTCAGTGGCTCAGATGTTGGGAGTAAATGACGACTGCTATGTCCATTCTTACATCCAACATCAAAACACCTCAATCACTTAGGAGAAATTCTTGTCTACACCTGCTGAGGGCGGGTACATGCTGAAATGGCAGTGTCCGTCAACAGTCGTGGGAGGGGCCTGTGAAAAGTGACTTTACTTTGTCACGTGCAGAACTCAGAATACACTCACCCCTCAAAACAGTGCTAATTTAAACATCTCTGATTAGCCATTGCGTTCAATTTAACAGATATGGTGGTGACTGGCTACATTACTCAATGCTGCAAAACATGTTGCAAATAGAAACCTGACGTTATTCAGAGCACAAACATGGATAAACACTGGATCGTTTGCAAATCTCTTTCGCCAATATGCTACTGTTATGGATAAAGTATTTCCCTCTAAAAGCAATCAGAAGCAACAGCAGTCAGTGGTTAGAGTGAAAAAAATTCCACACTAGTCTAAAGTCCGTGGCCAGTGAAAGGCTAAGGCTTACCCAGCGATACACACACTTTGCCTATGTTGGTAATTTATTAGCAGTCTGTGTTTTTCTCTTCACGAGACACAAATAACTTTTTTTGTAATGAATTCATCATGGGCACATCGCACAGAGAGAAAAACAGTACTCTAAAAAACTAACACCAAGTATAATTAAACATATTGAGTAATGAGCATGTTAAAATGTATTAAGGGGCATTTGTTGCATATGTGTATGTCACTTTGCTTAGCCCAGTTATCAATTGATCATGGAAACAGGTGAATAAAGATGTTTATATTTGGTTGGTAATGTACAGCATTTGCACTTGCAAGTTTCCATTAGAACAAAAAGTAAAAGACGTAGGTGTGATTGTCATTGAGGGTGGGGGTGGGGGGTATGGAGTATGGAGGGGTATTATAAAGTATTAAAGTGTTTGCATTTCTATTAATAATAATATAAAAGCAAATGCTTTAATACTTTTTCATATATCATTCACTTTCTTTGTTTAACAGTTCTATACTTTGTTTAACAGTTCAATCTAATAACGTATGAGACAGAAAAGTTAAACAGAGACGGTAAACTAATAAGAATGATGAAGAATGGTAGCGCTGTGTGGTCAGAAGCTGGGGTTAATAATAATAATAATTATTCATTACATTTATATAGCGCTTTTCTGGGTACTCAAAGCGCTTTACATGGAAGGGGGAATCTCCTCAACCACCACCAATGTGCAGCATCCAACTGGATGACGCGACTGCAGCCATTTTGCGCCATGCCCACCACACACCAGCTTACTGGTGGAGAGGAGACAGAGTGATGAGGCCAATCAGTATATGGGGATGATTAGGAGCCCATGATGGACAGAGGCCAAGGGGCAAATTTGGCCAGGATGCCTTACACCCCTACACTTTTTCGCAGAACATCCTGGGAATTGTAAAGACCACAGAGTCAGGACCTTGGTTTAACGCCTCATCTGAAGGACAGTGCTCTTTGACAGCATAGTGTCCCCGTCACTACACTGGGGCGTTAGGACCCACACAGACCACAGGTTGAGTGTCCCCTGCTGCCCTCACTAACACCTCTTCCAGCAGCAACCTGGTTTTCTCAAGAGGTCTCCCATCCAGGTACTAACCAGGCTCTGGCCTGCTTAGCTTCAGTGGGCAACCAGTCTTGGGCTACAGTGTGATATGGCTGCTGACAAAGATTGAGCGATGTCAAAATAAAAGTCCTGCTTCCGACACATTGACCAAACAACAACAACAACAAAAATCGCCAGTACCGATAATTTGTGACCCGTGCTGGCAAAATGAGTCGTAATGTGCATGGGCTACTCACAAGCTACAGGCAAAACAAGTGAAATATGTCAATTTTGGTAAAATTTTAGGTTTTCATAAAAGTGAGTTCATTAAGCCCTCGACTAGCGATCCCAATGCTCCAAATAGTAATTAAACATCTAAAATGATCTTTATTTGTACGTTTTCTGAGAGGAGTACCTTCCTAAATCTGTCCTTTGTGTTAATATTCCATGAAAAATTGCAGTTTTTCTCTGCTACCTTTTCGATGAATGGCGCTTCCCCTCAGCACAAGTTTGGTATTGTTGTAAAGCGCAGCATTCCAACTTTGTGAATATTCATAGTGAATTCTCACTGGCATGAGTCGGAAGCAATGAAATGTGATTTTCAAACTTATGCTGATGTGAACAAAACGACCTTACTCGCGCTGACTGACACGTCCGAAGCATGCGCACAAAGACACCTCTTAGACAGCGCGCTATCCCGATATAGCCTTAGAAACGTTTTGAACAACTTCAGTGGAGAAAGGCATATAGTTCATCATAACATCGTAATATACATGATATACATAATTCACCCCCTATATTGCTAAATGTACCTGATTTTTCATATGAACAGACAAAAAAAACAGGCTTCTCTTGAGAACCCCCTGCTTCAGAGCATAGTGATGATGATATGCTAAAGCCCGCTAGCACATTGAGGTGATTGGTTACAAGGTAGTCTGTGATGCAAGAAACATTGACGATTTCAAACCATGTTTTTGAGACTGTCTTTTTTTCACTTGCAGTTTTAAGGAAAGAAAATACAATACGCAATGGTGTTGATATAAATTTGCACATGGTTTGTCTAAAAGCATATTAAAAACACCACATTTTAGCATTGTCTAAAAGCATATTAAAAACCACATTGTGATTTTCACCACAGGGGGTCTTTAATTCATATGCTGTCTGCCTCAATGTTAATCAAACAATTGTGGTATCATGAGAAAAAAGTTGAATTTTTGATTTTTCTCAAAATTGACATTGCTGACTGTCGACTTCAAATAGGTGTAGCTCAGTAATTTTTTCTCTGAATCAGACATCATTTTGAATGTTTTTTATAAAGAATGTGAAACCAATTCAAACAAGCTCATTGTGACTCAGTGTGCGACCACCTTGGCTACAAATTATCATACAGTCTGACATGAAACACTTTAAACTGCCTTGTCTTTGAGACCATATAATACAATCATTGAATTATCTTTAAGGTTTCAAAAAGCCATACAGTATATAATGGGTTTTACAACTCTCAATTTTCCCTCTCTTTTTTTTTATGCAAACATGTTTCACGTGTGTAACACTTTACCGCACTTGTGTGAATTTTTCTGTCCCGGTACCTACTGAACCTCTTAGACAGTTTCCTCTTGGACATTTTGCGCCTTTTAATTTTACCCATTTGAGTGGTCTACTGAACCCGTTTTACCGTTTTATGGAAGAGTGTAACTTATGTAAATATTGCCAAAGAAAATAGGGCCAATTATACAGGGCTTTATTAAGACTAATTGATTAGTCATAGAGACAACCCGGTCAACTATAGTCAGTTTTAAAACTATGCAGATCCCTAATTCTCTAGCCTTACAAACGTACAAATTTACAATGTTTCAAACCAATACAAAAATAATATGTATATCTTTTGTCCTGTTCCATCTCAAATATGCCGGATCACTTCACTCTTTTTCTGTTATTATGATAGACGATGGCAGAATGTGACTTCCCTCATATTCACACAAGAACAATGAAGTTCAGTTCCTCTATGTTTCATTAGTCTAAGCCATGGGACTGAAACCACCTTTTATAAAGCTCCACTCCCTTAAGTGCACTGCTCAGCACTGAGGGATGCAAAATGCCTGACCCTTCTAGAAAGAGGTAGTCCACTTCCTTGCCTTTGGTCACAATTGAGACAGATGACTAGGCATACATGCATTAGTCACATGGATGAGAGGGCTTCCATGCCTCTGGAAAGACTACTCAGTATTCATGTCATGCTGGCCTTCCTCACATCACCACGTGCATGCAATGGACGGAGATCAGAAAGACGCCTTTAAAGTCACCCTAATCTGCTCTTAGCTAGCATGAACTTAAAAAGGTTCAGCTAATAAATGGCCCTTATCATGTGGTGATCTTTGGGCCTGATCTTCTTGCTACGGGAAATACATGTGTTTCCATGTGCTCGAGACTTACCGAGTTCGATACTGAGAGAAGAAAAAAAAGATCTAAACACCAAAGCAAAACGCATGTTTTTTTTTTTTTTTTTCAAAGGGAAACTATATATTGACCATGTCCAAAGCCAATACATGCACAATGGAGAGGGATTAATTTTTGATCTGAGGTTCCCTTTGAAGAGCAGGAACCCACATATATTATTGAAAGTATTCTGGTCCAGGCTGATGAACAGTCTGCAATCACAGACAGACATCCCTGCTTGGAATATTTTTCTTATTGATACACAGACCTTTTCTCAGATGTTAGTGTTCTGAAATAACATGAATCACGTTGGTTTGGTTCTGGTAACTTTTGTTACCTACTACACCCTTGAGCTTTGATCACAGATATACTGTTTTAAATCAGCAGCATCTTTCAGAGGGTATTCACCTTTGCAAGCTTCCACATGAGATGATAGCACAAACTAATGATGCTAGTTCTTTGAATTTCAATGTCTTTTCAGAGCTTTTAAAGGTTGAAAGATAATTCAAGAGCAACTCCTGAACCGCTGACCTCCTAAAACGACAGCTACATTATCACTAGCAACTACCTTAACAAAGAGGTGCCACTCTGGCATTTCTTCTAGAGCTTTTTCTCTTTGCCCCAAGGACATTTAATATAGTGTGAAAATACATGGCACATAATTAATCAGTTGTCTTTTAAATGCATAATAAAAAAGTTAAATGGGTAGTTCATCCAAAAAAATAAAATCCTGTCATGATTTACTCAGCCTCATTTCGCTCAAAACCTATGTGAGCTTGGCAGAATGTTCATGCTGCTCTTTTCTATACAGTTAAAATGAATGGTAATACATATATGATTTATAGTGGGTTCATTTTTTTGGTGTAGATAGAGTGTCTAGCTTTCGCCTGCCATGTTCTCTGACAAAATTTTGTGTAGCAGTTGTAGCAACACACTGCATCTTCTTTTTTTCTGTTTTATTATAGGTGGCAACCAGTGTGAAGGTGCAATACCACCACGTACTATATTGGAGTGTGAACCAGTTACAGAAGCTTGATTATTTACAATATTATCAGTAGTATTAACATGATATCAATATTTATTAAATGTAACAGTGTACTGCGACACCTCTAAATGTATCTTTGACAAGAAAAAACAAGAATGACAAACTAATATTTATTGAACCAAATGTAAGCATTGTGTTCATTTCCACCCCAGACGCTATGCATATATTCAAAATATGGTGCGTAAAGTTGATCTGACATCTTTCGTGATCTATAGTTTAAAGAAAATTATACACGTTTGGAATTGCATGAGAGTGAATAGATGATCTTTACATGATAGATCTTTACAACTAGATTTCTTTAATATAAATTTATCATGGAGATATGGAAAAAGAGACAAAAAAAGAAAGAAACAGATGCTTCTGCATTATTTATATATATATAAATATATATATTTTGTTTTTTCTGCAACCATTTTGAAAAGGATAAGAAATGCATGGTGCATGCAAAGAAGCAGTGATGATGCAAACATGCTAAGTGCTGAATGGTCACTCTCCACGTTTTCTATGTCCTTTTCTCAGTCTCTTGGCTCATTCATCATTCTGAATGCCCATCTTCTTCCACTGCTGTTTCATTGTTCAACTCCTCTCATTCTTTTATATACGCACACAAACAGACTGAAAGTTGGAGCTCAGTTCACTTCAAGGCAGACGTGTGATGCAGCATAATTTGTTATTCCCTTGATCACTCTGTCGATTCCCTCTCAGCGGCACTTTCATATCTTATCTGGTCATGAACTGCATTATTTTATTATTTTATAATGTTTCTTGGGGTGCACTTATACTGTTAGTATTATTTTTTAATCAAATATTGTCATAATTTAGAATAAAAAGGCCTTCCTATCCTGATTTTAGCCCTCTGATTTAAACGCTCTGTTTGAAGGGGCGTGTCTGCTGTGAGACTCAGTGTAAACGCCCACTATTATGATTGGCTTACATCTTTGTATATGAAATAGTTAAGTATTGCATTTGGAACTCTCATAAAAACCTTTAACGTGTTTTTATTATTACAGCTCTCAAGGTTAACTAATCATGGAAAGTGTTGATTATTGCATTATATCTATAGCATTATATTTAGACCGTCGCATGAAAGGTTGCAGTGATTAGCATTGTAGTCGATCACAGACATGTTGATGAATGCAGTGATCTTGTCATTGCATCTCGATTTTGCACTCAAAATGCTTTCATCATAGCTAACAGTACATAAACCATGTAGAGATTTGTGATAAGAGATGAGTTGATTATTATGGGAGTCTTGGCGAGAGTAAGAACTCAGTCACTGATAAACTCGCGCTGTGTGATTGACAGCTTCAGGGATTATAAAGTGAGAGTTCTTTGATTGCTATGTATAATTTAATCAGTTTAAATAACAGATTATTTTTAATGCTGTAGGCATTAGTCACTGGTTTGATTTACTGACACAAACAGCAATAAACGATTTTGAGGCAAATAACATCTGACTGTACATGAATCATTACAAGTCAGACATCACTGGTCACTGGTGATTTTGGTTAGACACATATCAATATCAAAAGATCTTTAACAATAGTGACACAGTAAAAAAAAAAAAATACTCACATAATTGTGTTGCGCTGTTCCTGTCAGATCCAATATTGAAGGCACAGCATTTTTTTTTTAATTACAGTCTCTGCAAATCCAACGTCAGAATGAAGGTTATGCAGCGACTGTGTTTTTACACAACCTGGCACTGAACAACATTTTGCACTCTTCAAAGGCATATTTATTGCTAAGTTGCTCGATCCAGATCCATGAAGCCACAAATCTTATTTACCTACTCCTTGTCATTTGCGAATAGGCACATTCCAAAACGAGTCGTTCTCTGGGCTTGGATTTCTTAGCTGTTTTTTGACTAACAAGTGAGTTTTCAATTCTGAAATTTTAGGATATTCTTATAGTATGATAACCTCTTATATATCCAATAAAGCTCAAGGAAAATTTGATTGTTCCATCCATGACCCCTCTAATCAATTTAAGACCCAGTTGGTTGGACGATGTACCTTTCAGAAAAGTTCCTTCACTTATAAGAAGGGATGGCATACTAGCCATTTCTCAGCCAAGACTGCATGGGCTTCATCTCTCCTTCATCTGTTTGGGAAATCACTCAAATACCTATCAAAGGATAACGCTGTTGATATTAATCATCAGCTAAGTTTATCTGGGACCAATGAAGCTCTTATAACAGATAAGGATAAGGAATGGATAAAGATGTTTCATAATTCTTGCTTGAGTACTCTACTGTGCTTTCTCAAGCACTCTAGAGCAATTTTGAGTTTGTCTTCACTATTGTAAGGAGGGGAAGTGTAATATCGGCAAGCAATAGTTTTCTTGTTCAGAATGTCAGCATGGAGTGATTTGGCTGTAGGCATGAGGGCACAGGTAATCATAACCTTCATATATTAATTCTTGTGAAAAGAGCTTTAAACAAAAGTAAACTAAATCAACAGTTGCACCTCTTTGAACATTACACCGTAGTGATGTTTAAATCTTTTTTTTTTTTTTTTTTACTGATGAATGAACCCCCTGTCGACAAGCGCTTCACAAAGCAGCAAAATAGACTTAAAAAACTCCATTTATGGTCATACAGATACAATAAATTGTTGTATGTGTCCTACTTTTGCATGTGTCCACTTACAATCAAAAGAAAACATTGTGCTTTTGTAAATAAAAGAAAAACAGCTTACGGCTTTCTGCCTTCTCTGTCTCTGTGAACTTTTTTTCTGGAGAACGTCTCTAAACTGAAACAAAACTCAGTGAATATATTGTCACACAGACATTAGCAACACATCATTATAAACATTTAAGTGTCTACTTTTAAATTGTCTCATTTAAAATGAAAACAAATATTCTCTATTCTCAGAGATATGTCAGTTGTTCATTATCCGCTAATGTGAACACGCCTACAGAGAGCACGGTTTTCAAACGCAAATGATCTGAGGCGACCCATGCAAACAGTGTCATCGCCCACATCAACTCACTAAAAAGCGTCAAGTTTAATCAGATTCATATACTTTACATTGTCTTGGGACATGGTGAGGAATAATCCTGGAATAATTTACCTCAGAAGAAGAGCTGGTTTCAGTTTCATTTCAAGAAGCAAAGGATCCAGCCGAGGATTGCGAATGTTAAGTTCTTTATTGTTAAGTTCTTTATTCTAATCACAATATGGAATAGTGTCTGTAAACGGCAAAAATACTGTTTAAATATGAATCCTCCATGTTATGCGTGTCTCTGTGAATGAATGGCGCCAATGTACGGTTTTGTGTACTACACATACAGTACTTACATTAGTAAACATGCTATGTTTGCATGAACATAGGATAGTTTGCCTTTTCCATAATTATATTGCTATACTGAGATGAGTGAAATCGACTGAAACTTGTTGAAATAAAATGTCTTTGTATAAGCAACGTATTAAACTGCAAATTAACATGTGCCCTATAGTACAATATGACGTAATATGAATGTTTAGACAGATTATGAAGTGTTTACTGTAAATGGTAAATGGTAAATGTAAACCACCAAAGCGTTTTACATGTTGCCTCACATTCACCCATTCACACATCGACGGCGGTGTCAGCCATGCAAGGCGCCATCCAGCTCGTCGGGAGCAGCTGGGGTTAGGTGTCTTGCTTATGGACACTTAGTCAGGTGGAACCGGGGATTGAACCACCAACCTTCCGGTTTGTAGACAACCTACATGAACCACTGAGCAAAACATTCTTTTTTTGTAGTTCAGTCCCATACCTGACTGAAATGCCTCCTTCACGCCCCCATGTATATTGCCTTTGTAAACAAAAAGTGTCTAACGAAATTTAAATCATTATATTGTTTTATGTAAATGAGTAGGCAGGATGATTTCACATCATTTTGAAACAAAACTCTAGGCTACAACATCCAGTGGACACATACTAATTATGTCCTTTGTGACTTTTTTTCATTAACTGAAATTTTTAGTTTTTTCAATAAACACGCATAAATGTTATTTTCCTCAAATTACAAACATGTACATACATGTTGCTCACATATTATTGTAGTCCTGTTTGTGCTGAATACATTGCAATCAGAATTTAGCCATTAATATGTTTATAATCACCTGAAAAAAGCACAAATGTCAGGGCATGTTAAAACTTCTCCAGGGCCCCAAAACACAAAACCCCTTCAGAACACAGAAGGTTAAATATTAAATTAATCACTTTGGAGTTAGGGGAGAAGAAAGATGCATTGTGAGTAACACAGCCAACATCCCAAAAATGTTTAAATTTACTGGTCAGATTGACACCAGTGGCTTGTACAGTCAACGTGAATTCTCAAAGCTCTAACAAGAGCTTGTCCTGCATTTAAAGGGAAAAGGAGAGAAAGACTACAAAACCTGCAAGTGAAACAAATAAGAAGACACCATAGGAAGATAGCCACGTCTTGGTCTCAGAACCCCGCCCTCTCCATGTTTTTCCAAAGTTGTTTTCTGTCATTTTAGGTAGTTTTTAATCACGCTGATGTAGGTTTAAGTGTTCTTGTTCTTTTTTTCTTTTTTTTTATAAGTTTGGTCAAAGTTAGTTAGCCTAGTTGATGGTATAAAAACGGGAATGTGACGTCATGATTGACAGCTTCTCTAAAGTAGTAACTGAGGAACCAACATTTTCGGGAGGATATTTGAGCTTCAACTTTAATTTTTCATGTCCATAACTTTTTATTTCACTAACACAATGATTTGGTCTGCAGTAAACCGTATTAACAGCAGTATTAACCTTTTCTGCAAGAGTGTGGGCGGGACCTTGATATTGTGGGTCTACTTCATGCTCATTACTGCGCAGATTCAGGTCCCGTGTTCACTACTGCGCAGAATCAGGTCCCAAATCAGCATAAGATGCCAGCGCCATAGTAGGACTTTAGCGGCTTCACTTTTCACCAATGGAAGACAGTGAAGGGATGTCGTCTCTTCATTGTCTACACCAGAACATAAGCACCACTTCAATAGAGATGCTTCATAGAACTTGGAATGGTCTCAGCAATATCAGATGAAAGGCCGAGATTCTTCAGGGAGGTTTCTCCAGAAGAGAGACCAGATCCGAAAACCACAAGCGAGAACTTCCCCCCTCAAACTTTCCAAAGAACAGCCAGAAGTAAGCTCACCGGTAGAAAGGCATACTGGCCTTAGACCACACCTGTGCCAAAGCACCTATTTCCAGAGGCACTGAAGGAGACAGAGCAAAATCTCACTGTATGCAAACAAGTCAAGAAACAAGTTGACAACTCAAGGGTGCAACCTCCAGACCTCAGCCTGTGCCTCACAAGATGGTTCGTTTCATTATTAACTCCCTGGGAGATGAACTGCTTTTAGAGACAAAATCTTGTTTAGTAACCTAACCAGAATGCGCCACTCTACACAGTCAGCACTCGTCAGTTGCTCATCCTGACTTGTTCAAAGAGTTCAGAGATCGACAGGTGAGTTCATCATTCAACTGATTTAATTTAGACTTATTGAACACTGAACAGCACACATACATAAGAGCTTATCAATAAAATATGATACGGTAAATACGAAAGCTGTAATCTTCTTGCGTGACACGCTAGAACCAATTTAGTTTAGGTCTCATAAATGTTGGACTTTAAAACAAACATATTAATTTAATTTAAATAAATAAAGAATACAAGTGATAGTAAACGAATGGCATATTAGAGAGAGAGAGAGAGAGAGAGAGAGAGAGAGAGATATTAATATTACTAATATTACAATTAAGCTACATTTGTCAACATTCATTAGGTAACATGGCCTAACAATATAGCATTTATTAATCTAGATCAATCAGTAACAAAATGACCTAAAAAATGTAATATACTTATACATGTTTAGTATGTTAACTTTAGTTTATGCAATGTATTAGATGCATAATATGAACCCAAACACAAACAGTAACCAAACCAAGATGAATAAATGCTATAAATGTTGATAATTCTGTTGATGCATGACAGCTGGTTTACGTAATTTAATTATTCTATTATTATTATTATATGTTAATCTATTATTATAGATAATTAACCTATTTTAATTGTTTTTTTTTTTCAAAATCAAAATGTTACCTACTATGTTCCTTGATTGAATTTATTTTTTTTACATTGATACGTTTATATATATATATATATAAAAGAACCTTTTCTTTGCACATATGTTAGTGGACAGTTTGAAGCAGTCTTTAATAAAATTGTTTCAATTCACTTGAATTGAGACTTTTTTTTTTCGACTGTGTATAGATTTAGTATCGATACCGAGGTATTATGTTCTGGTATCGTACCAAAGCCAAAATTGTGGTATCGAGCCATCCCTACATGGCAGCCCTTACAGGTCTAGAAGTAATTCATGTCTATTAATTCTGCCATCAACGTATGTTTTAATGTATGTGCCACTGAAATGGTCTCACATGGAACAAGGCCAGCAGAGACCCAGTAATCTGCAATAATATATGGACCAGTCACCCTGCTCTGAAATTATCCAGAAAATTAGACTTTTGCCTTGGCAATAACACAATTTTCTGCAGATTTATTTTCAGGAGTAACCTCTGAAGGTGATTGAGAACCAAGTCTTGATGAGCCACTAGCTAAAATCAGCCAATCGTCAATGTAATTGTGAAAACGAACACTAAAGAGTGCTCTAAAGAATTTAAAGAGATAAACTAAAATAAATGCATAAATTAAAAAAAAGATTACAAAATATTAACCAGTTAGACATCGCAATAGCGCCTATAGGTTCATTGCTTATCAAGAACAGAAAGTTACATCCAATCCTCCTGACACTCCTTAAAAAAAAAAAAACATCAAAACTCTCTGTGCCAAAAAAAACAACTTCATATTGAGAATGTATATTAAGATGTACCAGTCAAATATAATGAGAGCTCTGAACATAACACTGGCCAGTGTGGGAGTGTGGCACAAAAGTTGTACTAAAAAAAACTACATTTAGTGATCAAAATACAAAGAGAAAAACAATTGTATGGTCAACTGAGACCAATATAGACATCATTGTTAGTTTGTAAAATAACTGAATGATTTTGTTCACCAATAATGACCTGCTGTTATAATTTACTCATCTTCATGTTGGTTTAAACCTGTATCATTCTGGCAACTGCAACTTTCAAGCCTTAAAAAAAACAGTTGTGTTGCATAGAAGAAAGCCATATATGGCATGACCTGAATATGACTAAATATATATTTTGTAGTTTTGAGTGAACTGTCCTTTTAAGCTTGGAAGAATCGTGTGGGTATTTTGGAGAGGAAGAAAAACAACAACAACAACAAAGGTACTACAGTGGCCTATATAAAAACTGTTCCATATCCATATTGAGAAACTGTGATACTAAAATGATGGCTCGTTAAGCAGAGCAAAAAAAAAAAAAATAAAAAAAAAAAATCCAGGAAAAATAGGTAAACATTTTTTTTATTATTATTAATTATTAAGGGTTTAAAATAAATAAATTTGGTTCACAATTTCATTAACAAAATCAAAATGCTGTACTTCACAGATTTGAGTTCTGTCTCATGGTACCTCTACAATCAGTTGCACTGTAAGTCAATGGCAGTGGAGCATTGGATCTGTATTTTAACACCATGTCTCTGGTGACCCTGATGGTGGACTGTGACGCTGGAAAATGTGTAATGATGCTGTGGAAAAGCTAATCCAAGATTTTTTTTATTTTTTTTTTTTATTATTTTTTAATGCCAGGTAACAATCACAACTGAAAAAAATGTGAGCTGCATGTGGGCTAAACCACAGGGAATATTTTGGAGTGCTGGATAGGTTTCTCATGATACCAAATGAGTCAATACCATTACTCTATATACTACATTTGTTCTTTATTAAAAGAAAGAAAGAAAGAAAGAAAAAAAGAAAGAAAGAAAGAAAGAAAGAAAGAAAGAAAGAAAGAAAGAAAGAAAGAAAGAGTACTTGCTTGATCATATATTTTTCCATCTGTGGCTGACTTGGCCGGAGTACTTAAAAGTAACCATATAGGCTAACTGTTATTTACTTTAAATAATGGCGATTTTAAAGCCCCCTTGTGGTGAAAATCAAGTTTTTTTAAATTATGTATATGTCTATGTGGTGTTTTTAATATGCTTTAAGACAAACCAAGTGCAAATTCATCAGTCAACACCATTGCTGAGTAAGCTATTTTATCCTTAAAACCATGTAAAAAAAAAAAAAAAAAAAAAAGTCTCAAAAACGCAGTTGAAATCGCTGGTGTTTCTTACGTTACAAACTACCTTGTAGTAAGTAAGTAAACTTTAATTATATAGTATCTATCACAGATATAAATCACAAAGTGGTTTACAAAGTATAACAATTTAAATAAAAGAACAATAAAACAAAGATAAAACTATCAGAGGGAAAAACAAAACATAAAACATAAAAACACAACCAACTAAAAGCTTGTCTAAATAAAAGTGTCTTCAGCTGCTTTTTAAGAGAATCAACAGGTTCGACCACACGCAGCGACGGGCAGGGCATTCCAGAGTTTGGGGGCAACTGCCTGAAAGAACAGGTAGGGACCATCAGGAGGATTTGACCTGAGGAGCGGAGAGTGCGGGGGGGACAAATAGGGG
Source organism: Meda fulgida (assembly GCA_030578275.1). Lineage (NCBI taxonomy): Eukaryota > Metazoa > Chordata > Actinopteri > Cypriniformes > Leuciscidae > Meda > Meda fulgida. Next base: position 26,234,590 of record CM060616.1, on the reverse strand, counting down.
GTCAACAGGTCTGTGATGTACTGGGGGGGCCTGTCCATGTAGTGTTCTAAAAGTCAAAACTAGAATTTTATAATCAATTCTAAGTTTGACTGGAGGCCAATGGAGTGTGGATAAAACCGGTGTAATGTGTGTCCTTCTGTTGGTTCCAGTTAAAAGCCTGGCTGCAGCGTTTTGCACCATTTGGAGACGACTCAGAGAAGATTTGTTAAAACAAGTAAAAAGAGAATTACAATAGTTTAAATAAAGGCATGACTAATCATCTCCATGTTAGCTTTGGACAACAATGTTCTTAATTTAGAAATATTTCTCAAATGATAAAACAGTTTCTGACCAACTGTGTAGAATGACGATCCAGAGACATTGATTTCTCGAACAAAACACCAAGGTTTCTAAGGCTTAACTGGACGGATGAGCCCAAGGAATAGAGGTGTTGTTTGATTTGAGGTCGTTTTTGGTCTGGAGCAATGATTAAGGTTTCAGTCCTTAATTCAGTTTTTGTATTCAGTACAAAATTCAGAAAAGTATTCAATACTCTGACTCTTTGAACGAATAGTACAACTGAATGTTGTCAGCATAAAAGTGATGACACACTTTTAAAATGATGAATTATTAAAAACTCACATTATACGAAAAGTCATCAATATGGAGGTTAAAATCACTGAGTATCAGCACATATTCAAGTTTGATATTTGAAGATAAAAACTAGCGAGCAGGACCAGGAGGTAGGTAAATTAAGTTTTCTTTTAGTTGAAAACATTAAACAGTAGGCCTATGTGTAAACAAAAAAGATAAAAAACAAAAGCATTAATAAAAGCATGCTCAAGCAGCGCAGACAGAAAAAAACGCCTAATAAAGCAGATTGCGCCAGATATCGTACAGAACGTACACACACACTCGAGTCAGCATATGATTATCGTGTTTATATTGTTTGACGTTTATGTTGAGAAAAACAATAATATCCACATGCAGGGGCGCCGCCAGCACTTTATGCTCGAGTGAGAAAAGGCGATTTGCTGACAGACGCTTCAGAGACACAAAGAGAACGATGTTCTAAGTTTCTAACAACACTTTGCTTTTTCTGTTCTTAAACCAGTCTCCCTCGAAGAAACTTAAAGGAATATTATATCTCAAAATCATTTTGCTATTAGATAAGTAATCACCTCGGATCACGCGTGGTCCAGCTGCGCTTACCTGCAGTCGTGATGCAGTGTTGGTCAGCTGTCTTTCCTCATTCGACTGTTTGGATTTCATGTGATTTCTCATGGTGGTGATGATATTATAACTGAGATTAATTCATTTGATCAAAAGTAATTCCATTTTGTAAGATAATTTAGTAAGATAGTAAGTAATTCCAAACTTCGCGAAGCAACATTATGTGATCAAATACATACAACTTGTTAACACACTCCACAGCGCCACCCAGTGCATTTAATTGTGACTGCGAGTTAGTGCTTGGGATTTATCATGGATTCACTGCATTTACGGCCAGCAAAGCAACGTAGTAAAATTTGAACAGTATTTTATTTTTCAAATAATAATTACAGATCGAATATTCGAAAATTCGAATATTCGTGCACACCCCTAGTCGATAGTGTCCAGGAGGACAGAGACTGGAGTCACCTCAGGACTCGGGATGAGGACGGAGACTGGAGATTCAGGCTGGGTGGCTGCCATCTTGGCTGGAGGCTTAAGAGCGGTGGCCATCTTAGACGAGGGCTCAGGCGCGGTGACGGCCATCTTAGACGAGGGCTCAGGCGCGGTGACGCCATCTTGGCAGAGGGCTCTGGAATGGGCCGGCCATCTTGGGACAAGGTTCTGAAACGGTGGCGGCCATCTTGGGACTAGGCTCTGGAACAGCAGCAGCCATTTTGGGACTAGGCTCTGGAATGGCAGCGGCCATCTTGGGACGAGGCTCTGGAACTGCAAAAGGGACGGAAAGGGAATCTGAATCTGCTTCTTCCAGGGTGTAGGACGATCCACTCAACCACAGGATGTTCATCCAGACCAATCCAAAAGATGGATTTGAGGGTTGCCTCGTTCCAGGACACCTGGTGAACGAGGTTGAGGAATTTCTCTGTGTATGCTTCGATCGGGCTGTGGTCCTGAGAGATGGAAAGAAGTAGATCGGCAGGGTCTAGGGGAACGAGGAGGATGCACATCTTGCTGTCAGTCTGTATAGGTACAGTCTTCTGTCAAGGAATCAGACTCAAGAGAAGGAGATTGAAGTTAACAGAGTTTATTGAGAAAACAACTGAGCAGATGAACTAAATGCAGGTAAGTGGTAAGTGCAAAGATACTTTGGAGAGCGGAGTGCTGGTGATGATTAGAATGGTTCTTCTTACAGGTGTGGAGTTCGGTGGAAGACTGGATGGAAGATGTGGGCGTAGAACACAGGGATCATGGTAGACACAGAGACGCTGGAGGAGAAACACAGGAGAGAATGGAGACAGGGAGATCACTGGAGACAGGGAGATAGTCTTCTTCATACAAACGACACCAGACAACGAGCTGTGGTGAAGTGTGTGTATGATTATGGAATGACGTGCAGGTGGGAGCCAAGGAGGGTGATGGGAGATGTAGAGCAGATCTGTGACACAGTATATAGGCTTTCATCATTAAAGGCATAGTTCACCTATAAATAAAAAAAAAACTGTCAAAATTTCCTTAGCTCTATGTCATTCTCTCCTATTCTGAAGAATGTTTCCAAAACTACGCTGGATGACATTGTATAGACAAAAAAGTCTCAATATATTTTTATTCCACAGATGAAAGAAAGTCAAACAGGTTAAGAACAATATGAGGGTGAACAAATTAGGGGTGTTTATGAATAGCTAATAGTCAATAAAAATAGCTAATAATACAGATCTGTAATCTGTAAAAATAAAAATACTATTAGGATTTTGCTACATGTTCCTTTGCAAAATGCCGTGAATCCATGATAAATCCTAAGAATATCATCGCCTGCCTCTAGGCACAGCAAAGTTTGGAATTACTTTGGTCAAAATGATTGTGGCGAGCAGAACGAGGCATAGGGCCGTGAAAGAGTGGTGTGCGGCCGGTGGAGTGATTACTGATGAGCGACACCTGAGGGACGCACCGGTCTCGTATCTCTCACGGACGAGCGGAAGCATAAAAGGAGGAGCGACGACAGTGAAGAGCGAGAGAATACCAGGCCTGGACTTGTGTTTTGTTTGTTTTATTATATATGACCGCAGTCGTCCGTGAGGGGCTGCTGTCTTTTACCTTCGTTTTTGTATTTGTTTTTTTTTTATTATTAATGTTGTTAATGTTCGCTGGTTCCCGCCTCCTCCTTCCCACAACAACGAACTGCGTTCCAATGATCTAACAAAATTGATCAAATGAATCAACATGTCGTGTGCAAACTTTGTCGGGTGAAACTGAGTTATCACCATCACAATAAGAAATCACATGAAATCCAAACACCAAACCATCATTACTGACTAGTCGAATGAGGAAAGACAGCTGTCTATAACTACATTCATGCTTCCTTCCAAGTTTCGTAGAGGGAGACAGGTTTAAGAACAGAAAACAAAAAGCGCTGTAAGAAACTTCACTAAACACACCATTATCTTTGTGTCCCTGCAGCGTCTGTGTCGATGGAGCTCGTTTTCTCTGCAGCCGACCTTATTGTCAGACTGAGGAGCCAACTTCCACTCAAGCATGTGGACATTCTTGTTTTTCTCAATATGAACATGTGAAACATATAATGATATTGGTTATCGAGTGTATAAATGTTCTGTACGATAATTGGTGCAGTCTGCTTTATAAGCTTTTATTTTTGTTGTTGTTGTTCGCTTTGCTTGAGCTTAAATGTGTTTGTTCTCTATATTTTTGTTTAAATTCAAAGAAAACCTCAAAATATAATGTTAGCTTGTTGGGTATTGACCAATCATAAGCTTGTTCAGTAATGGTGACAAAAACTTAATGATTAAAAAATAACGTACTTCTCATTAAACTTAATTGAAATAAAAACATATTTGAATATTGTTTTTGAATATTGTTTTTAATGAACCCAAATATTTTAATGAAATATTTTTGAAAAATGCCCATCCCTAGAAAAAATGACAACAGAATGAATATTTGTGTGAGCTACCCCATTAAACCTAATCCTTAATGCAGCACAGCAGCTTTACCAGAATTTAGCCTATGAAAGGGCAACCCCTGCTTAAAGTGTCTGAGGATTTTGGGCTGGGTTTCCCCAAAACCTTCTTAACGCTACGTTATTCTTAAGTTACACCTTAAGCTGTACCTTCTCATTAATACGTGTTTCCCGAAACGTTCTTAGTTAAGTATACCTTCTGTAAGTCATACGTTCGGAAGGTTGGTCTGGGCCACTCTTAGCTTTACCTTATCACTGTTGACAGGTGGCCACCACTGTTGCAGGTCTATAAGAAAATAATTCTGAAGTTTGAATACACCCAGACAGTGTTCAATTAGGCTAATTCAAGTGTTTTCATGCAAAGAATAAAATTGTCATTACACTGATTGTTGTTCGATTTTGTATTATATTATCCAAAAGTACATCAGCTGGCAAACCATTAAAGGCATAATAGTCTATTTAAAGTTTATTTAAAGTTAATGATTGTGGTGGGAAGTTTGCTCAAACGATGGCAGCGATACACGGAATAGTTGAGCTAAAAGACGGTGCCGTCCGCGGAGCGTTTTCAAAGGCCAGTGAAAGCATACTGTCAGAGGAGTCCTATTCGGATGCTAATTGTTTCTCATGGGCTCGTACGGGGTTTTAGACATTTACTGGGGTAAGTCGGTGAATTTATTGTCCGAATCCATAATGTCAGTGTTTTTTCTCACCCAACCCGCATAAAACCCCTGGCCAAATTACCAACTGTTTTTTGACAAAGAGATTCAAAATTCACTGTTTAAATCCTTTTTGATGCACTGCCGAGCACCGTACGTAAGATGTACACTTTTATTACTGAAATGCTGGAAAATATCAAGAACAATATTTCATCGCAGCTCCACCTCAGCGGACAAAATGGGCCTACAGCGCGCTGACTTGATGACCAAACGTACTGATTAGGTAAAATTCAACAACACTTCAGATACCTTTGTATCGACTTATGGTCATATCTCAAAGAGTTTAAAGAACATTGTGCAACGTCATTGGCACATTCTAAGTAGCGACCCTCACATAGGATACACGTTCCAAGATCTACCGTGTACTTGCTATAAACGAGCACCTAGCTTGAGAGATCGATTAGTGCGCTCGCACCTTCCTGCGCATCCCCAGTCGTCTTTCCCCTTCAAAGTTCCTCACGGTAATTTTAAGTGCTTGAACTGTGCGGCATGTAATTTTATGCTGACAGACAATATGTTGACACATCCAAAAACAGGCAGAACTTATAAAGTTAAGGGCAGAATCACATGTCTTTCCACCTTTATTGTCTATTTACTGACGTGTCCTTGTGGGCTCTTTTATGTGGGCAAAACGAAGCGACAACTGAAGACCCAATTTTTTTAGCATAAGTGTGCTATTAGAAAGAATGATGAGAAATCATCGGTCGCAAGACATTTTAACTCTGAGGGACATAATGCCAATATGCTCAAATTTATGGGTCTGGAGTGAGTCGGTCGGTCTTCAAGAGGGGGAGACCGTGAGAACCGCCTCCTTCAAAGGGAGGATTGGTACATTTTTAATTTAAACAGATGTATCTCCAATGGAATGAATGAGGACCTGTCTTTAAGCTGTTTCTTGTAAACATATTACGAGTATTATGCTGTATCTAAATATGTGTCTTTGTCTTTCATTAATGGACTCATTGAAACATTGGTAACATGTGCATCATTTTAAAATTATTGGTTGATGTGATTATGGGTGTCAACTGGTGTGGGTATATAAGATTGGGTAAAGTATGATTCTTTGCACACTGAAGAAGGCACACGCCGAAACGCGTTTGTGTAAAATAAACTGTCTATGCAAAGTGCAGCCTCTTTTTTCCATACATGACAGAGTTAAACAATGGTGTAGCTATGTATTTTCCAATTAATTTACACAACAGGGACAACAAAAAGCTTTTTTGTTTGTTTTGTTATTCCATAAAGAACCTTCATCCAAACCATACAAGAAAAGCCTTGAACCATACCAACCAGATCCACAAGAAAAACAATGTTACAAAATGTGATTTAAAACAAAAACAGTTTTTGATAATTACTTTTGATGTTTGTGTTATTAACCCTTCACTTTCTGTAGTGTTTAATATTTTGTGAGGATTGGTAGTTGGGGTGGGGAAGTGAAATGAGAACTGAGACTCACATTAAAGCTGTTTAAATTGCTGAATAGTTGCCCAATTTTGTATAAAAAATGTGTCCTTTTGTGATTTTATAAAAAATATCACAGAGAAAAACATATACTGAATACTTCTGCAGCATACATAAACAGGCAGATGGTCTTCTAGTACGCCCTCTGTGTTTTCCATTTTGAGCTCAGTTCCTCATTCTCTCTCTTATTAAGGGCTTTATTGTGCTGGAGGAAGTTGATCCAAGAACAACAAAAAAAAAAGAAACTCCTTCCTGAAGGAGCAAATATTAGTCCCTCAAGGACAAAAGAAACATGTCAATTCATAGTCCTGTATTTTCATCCTGGCACCAATGCTTATTTGTACTATTTTAAAGGGAGGGGTTTCATGGCAGAATAAAATGAAACATGCATCTAGTTAATCCCCATTTGTGGTTGATTATTCCCTAGAAATTACTTTGTCAGCAAGCGTCATAAGGTACAAAAAGAACAAAGATGAGCAGCTTGCCACTTACCGAACAGACAAGCGGCTTTAAACTGTTAATTAGGCTATACAGATTTCCCAACGAATTAATGACACTAGCATTTGCATTTTAATACTACCATCTATAAGGCATGTAAGACATGGATAACTCAAACATTCAGTTTCGTAGTTCACAAATTCCCAGCACTTACATGTAGGGCTGAACGATTAATCGAAAAGTAATCGAAAACAAAATGCAGAACCTCTAACCGATGTAATTTTTCCATGTCAGTTATTTCATTTTTTTTTATACTTTCCCCTTAAAAACATACTACCGCATATTCATGTGACTCCACCCAGTGGCATGGAAGCAATATGGAGGAGAACTCAAACACAGTCATCTCAAAGTAGCTCGCACATCAAGTGCAGTTTGCAGGCACACGGATAGCAGTTATGTTTGTTTATAATCTGGATACTCTGTATTTGCATGTTTTACACACAGGTAATTGAACAGGTAAGTTAATCGCCATTCTTATGCGCTGCTACAAACATTCAGACCGCGCAAGCCCTGAAGCCAGATCACCGTCGCTTGCATCCACACGAAAGTTTGTCGAAAACGTTTTTGTGGAACATGAAAAGCAGCCCTTTTTGTCTAAAGTACGTGTTTTGAGGCTTGCCAGTTTGAACATTCAAGCGATTTAGACCACTGAATGTGTATCATTATATTGAACTAATGATACATGGTGGCAAACGCACATTCAAACAGCCAGTAGCTCGCACATCACGTGAAGATGTTATGACCCATAGACAAAATAACTGCTGAAAGTGAGCTGTTGTGTCAGGGCAATAGCACTGTGGGCAGCGCTAAGACATTTGCAGTAGCTCTGCACAAGGCGACCTGAGTTTGAAGCCCAGTTCAAGGTTTCAGGTTTTCGCAAGACAACATCAAAGTTTGTTTCCTTCAATTAATTTAAAATCACAAAGATAAGTAATGCACTCTTTCATTAGAAAAAATATCCCACCTTTAATAGCTGTGCATATTAACAGTACAAACCTTGTCAGTAAACTATGAGGGCAAAAAAAACCCCAGCACAAAACAAAAATAATTGTTCATTAATCGTAATCGAAGTAAAATGTTCAATAACTCAATATTTTGATTTTAGGTCATGTGCATGTCTGACCAAGAAAAAAAAAACCTGGGGGTTCAATGGTTTGCTTATTCTCTCATCTCACAGTTGGGTTTAAACGTTAAAGTCTTATATGGAATTAGTTGCTGACTTGCAGGACAAATTAAAAGATGAAGGAAGGAGCATCATCCACTTATTTTAAACAACTGAAAATCTAAACAGCGGAAATAAGTTTACCTTTGTTTAAAATACACAGCACACACCGCTTGGGGCGATGTCAAACAAAGGTCAACAAATCTGACTAGTTCACTAATTCATTTTATATATATTATTTTATGTGTATATTTGCTTGCCCCTTAATGTGATGTCAAGTGGTAATATTAATTCAGCTTGATACCTTGATATGTTTTAAAGGATTCTTTGACGAATATAATTTTCAAAAGAACAGCATTTATTTGAAAGAAAAATCTTTTGTAACTGTCCTTGCTTAATGAAGGGATTCATTTCTTTCAAAAATCTTACAGACCCCAAACTTTTGAACAGTAATGTATAATATCGGTTTCAAATAATGAAACGGTTTCATCAAAGAAAAGGGGTCAAGGGGTTAACATCACAAAATAGGCTAATAAATGAATGAACCTTATCGATTGTGGTCTTAGTCTAAGTTAGTGACATGTCCTACTTACGCTGAACAGTTTCTCTGGCAACTGAAGATGCCGGCGACTCAGGCTGAGGTATGGGTTTGACGCTTGGACAGTAATTTGAATTCAGGTTGACTTTGAAAATGAAAATGAAAATGGTAACTGTGAAATAAAATGAAACTAAACTTTACATTTTAATTTGAATAGTGTCACTATTATTGCATGAGCATTAATACAAATCTTTGTAAAAACTGTATTTGCAGTTTCTTGTTTGCCTTTTCATTTTAATATTGGCAGAAAATGTGTTCTATAGTTGGGAAGCCTGAGCCTTTAATTGCGCATATCATACTTCAGAATGCCAGCAAACTGTTTAGGAATGCTCTTCATGTACAAATACACTCTTGCTAAGGAATTAACTTTTCAATAGCCGCTACGGTTTGTACTTGATTATATACTGTCAAAAAGAGGTGACACCCAACAAACAAGAATAGAATAGAATAGTGTCAGTGTAGCTTCACCCCTACCTGTTCAGGGTTGGCAGGGGGAGAGAATCTCTTGGCACACACCACAAAAATGTCAGGGTGTGGCTTGCCATTTTTTACTTCAGGATCATCTCCAAGGACAATGTGACTGAAGAGGCTGAAGAACTCTTTATGACGGCTAGTTTTCATCTCAAAGGTCAGACCTGCTGAGCTTGTGCCAACAGCAATAGGAATGCCATGCTTGTGTAGATGATTGACAATCTTTGCTACACCTGAAAAAAACATCAGAAAATTGTCACTTATGGCGTGTTCACACTTGGCAGGATTGGTTAGATAAGAACAAACTGGTTGCTCTGTTGGTGTGGTTCATTTGAATAAGTGTCAAAGTTTCCATCCGAACCCTGAAACTCTGGTGTGGTTTGACTGAAATATGAACTCAAAACAGACCAAAGGCATCTTTGGTGAGTTACGTCACACAATACATCATTAAAGCTGTTTTTTGTTTTGTATATTTAGGTTCGGTATTAAAAATGACAGTGTGAACCAGGACTAAGGTCCGGACCTAAAAAGCCAAGAGAACCAAGCTACAAGTATGAACACACCCCAAAATTAATAACCAAGCAGTGTGACCTGACCTTGAACCAGCTTCTTTTATGCTAAGTGACTGAGGAAAATATGCTCTAAACTAGATGATGTCTCTCTGTCACCTCTTGTTTCAAAATCAACTTCCAGTTCCAATCTTACATAAAAATTACCTGGCAACAGAGAGGCTGTGGGGAATAATCGCTCCTGAATTTTTCTAGTCTCCTCCAGGAGCTCTTCGGGGGTTATGGGGAGTTCAATTTTGTCTCTTATGATCCTGGCAGCCTCCAAAGCCTTTTTCCCCATCACAGAGGACTTCACTTCCCAGGTATACTGCTTATTGAACCTGTCACAGACCTCCTGGAATGACACTGAGTACAACCTCTCTGTATCTGCAAGATATACAAATAAAATGCAAACATGCAATAGTGCAGAGCAAATTGATGGAACGGAACAAAAATGCAATAAATTATTAACTTATTATAATGAAGAAATTGATGAGTATCTAGCCTAGCCTTTGCTTCAGAGTGGTAACCTGCCAAATCAAATGTGTAAGTAACTTAGGCTGTTATAAATGTGCTACTGACATTAAAGGAACATTTTGATTACATACATATAAAAAATCGTTTAAACTATCAGAAACATACTCGATGAATTATAGTCTTTCTGATTTTGTTGAATGCAAATTAGTTTAAAAAAAATTGTTTAACAAGATTCTCACCCACCTAATAATAATCCGTCCATATCAAAAAGCACGTGTGTTACTGGTTTAAAAGACATGTTTTAATCGATACGTTTGCTCTACTGTGTGGACACACGAAACTTCATTGACTCAAGAGAGACACAGACACGAAAACTGCTGGACAATCGATGTTTCACAATACATAAAATACAACAACACCTCAAAATTAATAAGAACTTCAGTTCAAATCTTGCTCAATATATTTGATCGTCAAATGTATGAGTTTTGATTTTTTTTTAAATATTTCTATCTTGTCGCTTTCTCTTTATAAGATCCAGTTTCGAGTAATAACAACTTAGGGCAACTTTTTAACTCGCCATTCTTGTAGCAAAGGTTTATGGGAAATGTAGTTTTTCAAAGCGCACATTGAAGCGCTTGCATAGAAATGTCTTTAGAGAGGAAAAAATACAAAATATATATTAAAAGTAAAAAAACTAAATTTGCGTATTATATTATTATTATAATTATTATATATTTATTTATTTGCAAACGATGTTGTATTTATGATATCACTATTTTCAGAGTAATGAGTAGGCTACACATTTAAATGTATGGCTGTCTTCATATTTTAATAAGGGGTTCCCTCACAAGGGGATCATCTTATTTAAATCATTGACATTAAAATTATTTATATTCATTATTACTTTCTTTATATAAAATGCTCTTCTCAAATAAAAAGCAAATAAACAAGTACAAAATAAACACGTAGATAAGAAGTCTGTGAAGTAGCCTACCTGTGACATTGCAACAGCTGGTCAAATTGACTAATTTGAATTATAATCTTGTTTAATTGCAAGTGCAGTAGGCCATATTGTTTATTCCTACATTTGTAAAGTGATTTGGCAGTTTTTCTTTTTTATGAAACCTTGAGCAAAGACTGGGAATTAACATCATTAAATAATTATGGCTTAATATCCCCAGCTACAACTACTACTAGGCATACTGGTAAATTATATATATATATATATATATATATATATATATATATATATATATATATATATATATATATATATATATATATATATATATATAATTTTTTTTTTTTTTTTTTTTTTAGGCACATTAACTGTTAACTTTCCTGTCATATAAAGACAGCAGCAGTCACGTTTGGCTGCAATTATGCACATGATTCAGAGAAATAAACAGTATATAACAATAAATTCAGAGAGAAAAATAAACAGTTTTTAATAATAATCCAGAGAGAAACTCAGGAGAACACAACCATGTAAAACCATAAACAATACCGGAAAAAATAACTATAGGCTAAATGCACTGGGAGAGTTATTTAACCTGAACAGAAACAGTTGCAGGATAAATCAGAAACTATTGACCAAAGAACACAGGAAAACCGGGAGCAAACACAATAAAAACTAAACAGACACAGAGGAAACTGGAAATGCCGGCGAGAGAAACCAGGGAGGCAATGACAGTGGGAGGAGCCAGAGAGGAGAGGAAAGCAGAAGGAGCCAGGCGGGGACCCAATCAGCCAGGACAAAGCCCCACGGCGGAGTTGAAGGAGGGAGAAGCCATATTGGAGGTTTAACCAGGGGGGCGACAGACAGAAGTGAGCCCCAAGTGGAGCTGAAGAGCCAATGAGACCATGTGACACTGATGGATCTGGAGACCAAGTCGGAGCTGTAGCGACCAACATCAAGGTTGAGCCAGGGTGCCAGATGAGGACCAAGGCGGAGGAGGAGGGAAGACAGAGCCGAAGGTGTGGTGAGACGAAGCGAAGCGAAGCTGAAGGCCTGGAAGTCTGTGGCGCAGTCAAAGAGACATCTGACCAAGGCAGAGCCAGAGGGAGAAGGGAGAAGAGAGGAGCCGTGGAGCCGTAAGGAGGATGGTCCCAGGTGGAGCAGAAGGAGGAAGGAGCCAAGGAGGAGCTGACTCTTTGGCAATACGTCTGTTATATGATACAGTGGATTTCAGTCTAATTTGAGGCCAAATTGAAAATCTGGATGCAAAATAAATGTTTTAAGATTAAAAAAGAAAAGAAAAGAACCATTATGTAAAATTAAAAAGAAAACAAATCTAAAATGTCGTTGTCATTGATCAAATAATAAAATTTGTGCAATATTAATCTAATTTGTACAAAAGGTCAGTCTCCTTGGTTCTATTGAAGCAAATAGTTTTTTTTTTTTTTTTAGAAAATCAAGAAGTTTCCAGTTTGTGTCAAGTTTAGGCTTACAACCAGGGTTAGATCCTTCTACATCAGTGTAATACACCTATCATTTCCCTCTGACTTCAGGTACAACTTATGGGTAGGGTTAAGTTTATAGGTAGGGATATGGTTTGGGTCAAATTTCCGGACAGGAATGTTGTAGATCAACAAAATATGTTGACCCTAACTCGGCAAAATCAGGATTCTTTGAAAATCACTTGTGAACATGCCTTTTCCCCTAATTTAACTATACAAATAAATAAAGCATGTCCATAGTGTTCGATTCCCCTTTTGCAGCACACACTCAAGCTGGCATGGACTCCTCGTGTCTAGCAAAACCTGATTAGATGATTGCAATGTTGTTCCAGGATCAACAAAGATGCGTCTTGGTAAAATCAGGTTCTGCATTTTTAGCATGCCTAGTTGTATTTCAGCCTGGTTTTTCTCTTGCTAAAATCCACACACAGCATCAATGAGGGTCATCACACAGAAGCAGACACCTAGATACACACGCCAGGCCTGCACTCCATCCACATTTCACTAGGTAATTGGAAGCGCAATGTAAAGTGAGAGAGCCTCATTAGGAGCAGAGGCATGTTTGGGGAGTGGGGTTTCCTCCAGCATGGGGCAGCTAATGAGGCTATGGATTCCAGATCTAATTGGATGTAGCAGAAAGTAGCCCCACTTTCAACTCTGTCTATTGTAACGGCTGCCTGTTGTGTCACATCAAATGTCCTGCCAGACAAGGTGTGCTCTTCATTGACAGAATGGGAAAGCACGTCCAAAGGGGTGCATTGTGCTCTTTCCCTATATTACAGAGGGGCTGTATTTTCAAATGGCAGTCTAAGGGTTTTATTTTTACTCATTTTAATACATACAGTACTGTGCAAAAGTCTTAGGCACGTAAGTATTTTCACTCCAATCTTTTGCTGTAGTGTGTCAGTAAGAAATATCAGTTTGCATATCCAAGCATTCCTTTTGCCATTAATTGTAATAATACAGTGAGATTTTGATATGCACAAGGACTCTGAAAACAGCCGGTATGCTCCACACGAAGATCTGATCTCCCCATCGTCGAGTCTGTCTGTGATTACATGAAGAAATCGAAAAAAACTGAGACAGACTAAATCCAGAAGAACTGTGGCAACGTCTCTAAGATGCTGACTACTGGGTGAGCAGCACATTTTTTATTTCGTACTTACTTTTCTATTTATTTGTCACCAAAATGCAATATAAATGGAATTTATACATAAAATAACTTGAACCTCTTCTATGAATAAATTAAAACTTCTGAATTAAAATTAATTTTTATATATTTGGAGGACATAAAGTAAAAAGTGTACATGTGTAAATAAAGAAACAAAAATCCTCATTAAAACAATGAAATTCTTCTCAAACTTATCTATTTGGACATAATATTTTATTATTTCTTAAAAAAAGTATACCAAGTTACCAAATAACGTACCACACTATATAAAATAAATAAAACGTTTTTATATCAGATAATTTGACCATTTTATGATAACATGAGTGATAAATTTGTAATTTTTTAACATAAGGACTCGCATGTCATTTACATTTCTTTCTCTGGAACCGCACATTGCATGCATTCGATTATTCCCATAGTGTGGGCTATTATACGTCCTTCAAGCTTCTTTTTATTGGCTGCTTATCAATATTGGTAAACATACACATTACACTGACATGATGTGTGATATTGACATAGCCCTAAATGATTGCAAGGCCATCAGTCTTTGGATAAACAAACAGCATAGATTTAATCTAAAGCACTCCATCATGTTGAAAAACTGTGCTGTCAGTCTGAGACATTCTAGACTGTGCAGTTATACCCAGTTCTATTTTTAGATAAACTTCTCTGGAATGAGATATACTGTTGTTCTTTGCCACAGTTTGGTGTTATGTTTGTTATATCATTCTACACTTGTGAGAAATATGAATAATTGACCTTTAATGTAAACTTTTTATAACACTCTCTGCTGGACACATCAGTCTTTGGTGCTAATGGGTATTTGCGTGTAAAGGTCAGAAGTGACATAGCCTCATCCATTAGTAAAATACCAAGATTACAAAAAACACTGTATTGGAGTTACATCTCAGGTAGTGGCTCATGTTAATCACATTTAAAGTTTTGTGTTGGTACAAGTAGGACAAATAGTTAACAGGAGAGACATATGAAGGGACATGCAAATGCAGTGATTAAATATGTGAGCTGGATAAAAATGGCTGAAAAACTGGTTAAAGTTAAACTGAGGTTAAAATAGTCACTTGCTAAAGAAAATAGACGTGAGCCATTAAATGCATGTTCTAAAGGAGGCATACTGGCAATTTTTTATTGCAAACTGACATTGTTATATATAACATAAAATAACTGAGTGACAGCAGTATGACATCAGCTAGTGGTTTATGTTGTGATACACTGGTGACAGCCCATGTTATTTCCAGCTTTAGATACATCCACTTAGTCCATAGCATACTCCCTCTGTGAAAGTTTTCAGGTTTCTGACTATTTCCAATAAATTGCAACAGCAATATCTGTATCTGTTTTGCAAAGGTACTTGTTCTGTGTATCCGTATTCTTTTGAGTGGCCATACAGTGCCCCTGGAACAGACAAAAGTTAATTACTACTCTTGACATAATTTGTTGTCAATGGACTGCAGAGAGGAATATGGACAGATGGTCAAGTGGAGTTAGCACCCTGTTAAGTGGTTCAGCATGGTCAACATGGACAAAAAGTACATTTGCTAATTAATTTTAGGCAAGATGCCCAGAGATCGTTATATGATCCATCTATGTATTCTTGTATATTGTTGGATTGATATTAGCACATAACTGGAATATTTTTTCTTAAACATAACTAGGCCAACAACAGTCCAAACTGTTTTATGTATTTAAACATTGCAATCTGCACACAGTATATTGTGTTGTTTTTATGATTGTTTTTATTACTATAACTATAACTATCTCAATTTTGTACATTAGTTTTGCACATATGACTACTCTATATCTACTAAATTCTACTATTTATTTAATGCCCAGTATGTGTAGCTGACCAAGTTGTATTCTGCATAATTATGTGACAAGTAAATAAATCTTTTTTTTTGAAAACCAGCAGTTTCAGCACAAACATGTGATTATAGGAACTGACAAAAACGTTTTATTCCTTTATTTTAACATTCACGTTTGAGCCCCCAAATCTCCACTTGCTCAACTTATTCAAAGGGAAAAACATTGTTGTCTGTTTTCAACAGATGACATTAATGCTTATTGCACTGTGACTCACGTCTGCTTTAACTGACTATTATCTGTGCTTTTTATTATAGTATGTCAAATAGTTTTGTTAAAGAAATGGCTTCAGAATCCAGTCTATATTACGATTCAGTTGTCATCTGTAAAATAACAAAGCAGAGTTTTTGTCTTTAAGATGTTTCTCTGATTAATTTTCAATTAATACATAACCTTGCTGTAATAAACTAAATTGCTATAAGAAGCACATGATGTAGTATTGTTTTGACACCAAGTGCACACATGCTATTTATAAACTGCTACTCCTAGAGCTGGAACTGTCACATTCTCAAGTTACCTATAGAAACTTGACTCTGCGATGCTGTTTCTAGAGCACCAGAGGCTGTGCCCCTATTATACTGATCTCAGATCAGTCCGTTTTTCTCAGCCTTCTCTCATTTATAACTCGCAAAATGCATCCTACCTCGGTGACAAAAAGTTCAGTAAATCCATTCATTAAAACTGCCAGGTCAGTTTGACCGGTTCAGTTTAATGTTTGAAGTGTGATCAGGAGTGAGTCAAATCATGTATGAAGGTGTGGATGTTCTTGGAGAGGGATTAATTAAAGACTGGTCTACAGCAAACAGATTAAGCACAAATTATTTGGGTTGGTTTGATGAATTTACCAACCTGAGTTTACATAGATTGCACCTCCTGAGCTGACCTTGACCTTGCTATATCTATATACCATTCATAAAAGAAGTTGTGTGTGTGTGGGGGGGGGGTTATGCCGGGTGTATGCCAGAACCTGCGCTAAATTCCCTTCATAAATCCCAGTCAGCGAAGATCGTGCACACATGCGTCTTCACCCTGAAATAACTATATATGGAGCTTACAACGCCTAGTTATACTATGCATATCCTCATCTGCATATCATTTGCATGTGCACATTAAACCACGTGATACCATGTTTAACGGTACAAGACATTAGGAAAATATGAGATACGGATGTGCGTCACATTAAATTGCTAAAAAAACATTTAGTAGCCTGTCCTTGCCTTGTTTTTGAATAAATAAAACAAATAGTATAAAATACATTTCAGAGAAAGTTGTTCTCAATCTTTTCCACTGGCCAAATATTTTTAGATAAACAGATAGGCCTTATTGTGCATTATTTGCACGAAAATATTTTCTCAGACAATCTGCTATTATCATGGTAAGCAATCCTCTCTGTAGTTAAAACATTAAAACACAGCATGCCACAGGAAAAGTGTTCAAAAGCAGTCCATCCACTACAAATATTTATATTTATTAGAATATGAAAAATGTTGTAATTTCTCTGTTATGATTTAATCTAATTTAAGTGTTTAACTCCAAAAAGCCATTTAACTCCAGCTCACCATCGGTGTCGCCAAACTGTTCAGTCTCCAAAATGTTCAAACGCATGGGTCAGAGTTTGCGTACAGATGCGCAAATTTTCCCAATTTTCATAACTTATGCGTCGGATGTGGTGTACGCCTCTTTCAGGGCCTGTTTTGTGCGTAATCAACGGTTATAAATGAGGCCCCTGCTCTGTACCCAGTCACCGTATCTGCACTACATTCCCCATAATCCTTCCTGGCACTCACCTGCACGTAATTGGTAATCACACACCTACTCTGCATCTCCCTCATCTACAGTTCTGCTACTTATACACACACCTCGAACCAGTTCAGGGTCTGATCTCGTTTGTTTGGATTACCTACCTGACTCGCGCGATATATTAATGTTTTACTCCAGCGATTACTCCCCTAGGACTATGTCATTCATATCCGAGTGTCTCCAGCATCTCATCCATTCGTGTTTCCCGGTGTTCTCACCTACTATCCCATCCAGTGAGGTGTGTGCTTCCATCAGCTATCCCAAATCTGTCATCCACTATATCCTGCACCAAATACAAAAAAACAAATTCTTTCCATTACCATCCGTCTCAAGTCAATAACAACTCTCATTGTCCAGTTCACTCTCCTGTTTTCCACCATTATGCTCCGTGCTGCTGCCAAATAAAGAACCTGTGATTGCATTTCCCTGCTTCCGAGTCTGTGTTCTGTAACACTGTCAAAAGTTTGGAAAATTGTTTAAAAGTATGTTTTTGAAAAGTATTTTATGCTCACCAAGGCTGCATTCCTTCTTTTTTAAATACAGAAAAAAGAGTAGTATTTTAAATTATTCTTACAATTTATATATATATATATATTAATAAGTTAAATGTAATTTATTGCTCTGATGACAAAGCTGATTTTTAAGCATCATTACTCCAGTCTTTATAACAGACATAAATAAATTCCTTTCTGATTCTATAGTACGAAGATAATTTCTCCCTTGCATATCTTTCCATAAAACAGAAGGCAATCAACATCTGAACTATTTACATAATGCAAATGTCCTCATTATTTTGAGTCGGGGATTTGTATCGCTACTTCAGCAGTTGTTTTTAGACCTGTGAGAGGTATTGGCAATTACACTCTGTGGAGGAAAAAGTTAAATGCTAATTCAGCAGACACAATCAATATGGAGAACCAAAGTCTGGAGAGAACATTGGCAATGCCAGCCTATGAGTCCTTTGTGAAGGGGATGTCCATGTGTGAGTGTGTATACAAACACTCTGGAAATTGTGAACACAGTCTCTAAAGTGGAGTGTGCGAAACTGGGCAATACAGGTTAGGCAGTTCATAAAACTTCTTCCAAGTCTTTAAATTAGTACAGATTTTCAAAGTCTGTGTCGTATCCCTATTACAAATTTTACCTGATCAGGAGTCTTCTCTAGTCTCTGTGAAGAGCATGAAGTGTATAAGACCCTTTGATACCCTTGGAGTACATTGGAACGGAATGAGAGGATTCTCATTTAGAGAATGTGGGCTAGTTCTTCTTTTTCATTAATTGGCAAGAGCTGGGCAGAAAAAATCCTCCAAATTCAAATCCATGATTGTGCCAAACATATTTAAAGCAGGGAAAATACTTCTTACATAAAATAACACACAATTTATTTATTTATATGTGTTTTTTGGAGGCCTTTTAACACCCTTTTTTTTACTCTCAACCGTTACAGCATAAAACAGCCCCTTAGGGTGAAAAGAGAACTTCCTCTGATTTTCTCAAATCAAGAAAAACAATTTGTCATTTCTAGTATACATATGCATACATTCAGGCAAAATTTGCCTTTTTTTATTTTTTATTTTAGTTGATAATGTTTAAGCACATATCCCAGATTGCTCTTTGTGTTTCCTTTCATGCCCATTTTATAGTTTTATGTTGGAAACAAATATATATAACAAATGGCTATTTATGTTACGAACAGTTGCAGTAAAGGTGAGGGAACGGATATATTCGCAGCAGTGTATTTTTAACAGAACTCAAAATAGGGACGCAGGCCTACAGCAGAGTCGAGGGAGAGAGGAGCCATGGTAGAGGCTTGGCAGCAGGAATCAAGGAGGTTGACTGACTGAGATGGAGCTGCTTGCTGTGGAGACCCAGGCAAAGATGATGAAAAGGGACAGAGTGACACAGAAGGTCCAGAACGGCAGGGCACAGCCGCAGCGATGAGCAACTGAGGTTGAGGCAGGGTGCCAGAGACAAAGGAAGAACGACCGAGGGCAAAGTCGGAGCTTGAGGGAAAGAGGAGCCCACCTGAGCCGAAGGGGTGGAGGGACAAAGCGCAGCTGATGTCCCAGAAGTCCATGACGCAGGTAGAGCAACGACTGACCAAGGCAGAGCTGGAGGGACAAAGAAGCCCCGTGCAGTCATAGGGACGACAGTCCCGGGTGGAGCCGAGAGAGCGAGGAGTGCTCGACGGGCCGAGGTGGAGTTATGGGTCTGAAGGTTTTAGGCAGACCTAGAAGGTCGACACTCCAGGGCTGGAGTGGCATGCTGACAGCTAAAAGTCTGAGGCGGATGGGTAGGTCAGGTAGCGACAAAGGGATAGAGTGACACAGTGCAGGAAGGGCTCAAGGGCTTGGCAGTGCATGCAGGGGTTCACAAAAATATTTCTTGGATGATACAGGACAGACATTAGTTTCAGGAACAACCCATGCAGAGTAGGTGGGAGTGGGAGGCAGGGCTGGAACACAAACTTCAACAAATGTGGTGCTGGGTGCAGAAACATGCTCGGTGCTAGGAAACAAAACAGGCAGGAAACAATCACTCTATCAGTCGATCAATGCTTCTTCTTCTGGCGCTGTTGGGGGATGGGGCTCCATGTCATCCTCCACCAAAATTCCATCAGAAACAGACTTTGTTGGCACACACCTCACACACCTGATCAGAGGATTTGTTGTGCTGTTATTGTGATGGGCTCCGGCTCTGCGTCTGCGGTGAACTCTGTAGCTGGGCTGGTGGTTGCGGCTGGGTCACTGTTTCTCTTCTCACTCTCCTCAATGGTGTAAGGGGACCAACACTGCAAAAACACCCATGTATTTCTGGAAGTTCCCTTGAGGTTCCTCTACAGGCAGGCATGCACAAGTTTGATGATTCAAACACGCCCAGAAAAATATGCAGAAGCTATCATCGTCATAGTTAACAAAGGGGATCAGGTCTAAATACCTATGTGTATGGGCATCAAAGGACTGATCCCCATGTGAGAGGGGAGACTAATTTTCACTGTTTTTGTAATAATATTTTTTCTCCAACAGCTCATATACGTATAGGATTTAATATTCTCCAACAATTTATATGCATATAGAATGGTGCATGAAACAAATTCATAAGTAAAAAAGGGTACCTGGCCTATTTTACCTGACATCCCCTGGCAGAAGACATACATTTCCCAGGCATATGGGAAAACATAAAAGTAAGAACGACTTACAATTTAAATGTTATAACTTGATGTTTGATTCACTGACAGTGCATTGCATTTTGAGAAAATGAAATAGTCATAATCTGATTTTGTACATGCATAACCACTTGCTTTAATACAGCTGTTCAAGAAGCCACAATTTCACATGGGCGGATAAGCAGAATGGAAGTGTGACAGGAAACAAACAGTCATTGGGCACATGGGAAATCACAGGCATGTCAGATACGCCTCATACCACATCCAGAAGAGAGTGAAATCATAAAGATGTGTGGAGTTAGGCCTTAATTCAGTATATGAGAGAACACAGAGGGCAAATGCCACGTGACCTAAACATATTAAAAACTGCTGGTGCATTTAACAATCATCTCTCACTGCGACAGATTGGAGATGCAGTAAGATGTTCCAGGGAATGCATGTTTTTGCGTAGTACACACACGTATACTGACTTAAACCCATAAACACACTGATTACAAAGATGAGGTTGGATTTTAAAAGGTATGTCTGTGTCTTCCAAATCTTACACATGCCAGACATTTGCAAACACAAATGAATACACATAATGCGCGCACATGCACACGCAATCCTTCAAACTAATTGAACAGACGGAGGTCTGTCGCACTTGAAATACTTTCTCTACTGAGTACTTTCTCTACACTAATGATAATAATGGTGATTATGACTCTTGATTGTGGCTTCTCTTGATTTTTAATTACAGACTCTCTTCCCGATTAAACAACATGGAAGGGAATGAGGCAGAGTGTGAGCCATGTTAAACACCACTGGGCAGGAGTGTGAGGTGCTGGGATCTCGGAGGGGATATTTCAGGACATGAACAAACATGAAAACAAATGCACTCACATCACTGATGTTAGTAGAGGAAAGCACACAAGCGACAATACATAAGGTACATATATTCACTTTTTTCAACAGTAAAAAAATGTTCACATAAAATATTAGTATGTTTATAACCATTACTTGCATGAAATGAAGATTCCAGTCATAATATGGAACCACCATTTTGAAATCACATGACCAGGTCAATGATAATTGGTTTATTTTCTTAATCACTATGTTAGTCAAGAGAATAAATTAATCATTGCTAAGTGTTCTTATACTGGCCCATTTCTTCAATAGCATCAATCCACTTTTTTTTTTCTTTGCAAGGAGTCATGAATATTTACACTAAAATGTCATTTCTACCAGATCGCCAATTATACATTGAGTGTCATGGTATTCTGCTGTAGAAATTAAATGTTTACCCACACACAACTGAGTACTATGAGTAGTAGAAATCATGAGTAAAATAATTTTTTACTCATTTAAAATATATGATGTAGCCTAATACAAGGTACTTAATTTTACATGGAGCCACCATTTTGATCACCACATTAGTTAACAGAACAAATGAATAATGGCTAAGTGTTCTTATTGGCCCATTTCTATCATCTGGAATAAGCAGTACGGTACAAGAGGCAGCAAAAGTCACGGCTACTGTCACGATAGTGTCACGATACAACATTAGCCTCGAGTACCTTATTGGTTTTATAAAACGGTTAGCACACAATAAAAATATTACAGCCAAAACATATGTATCAATGCAACTTTCTCTAAGTAAAATCACTAAAAGCCTTCCTTCTGCCAGAAAAAAAAAATCCCTGCCATGAACAGCAAAAGAAGTGACATTATTTCGCCATTAGATGGTGGCAAAGACTGTCTTGATAAGTGAGTCAGTCAGTAGAGAAGACTTTTATATTGAAAGGACTGAACTTGTGAACATGGAAAAGCAAAACTCAACTGACAAATGATTAGCATGTCAGGGCACGGGAAAACCCCGAATATAGGACTGACTATAGGACTGACCTGAAGGAAAATGCTATATCTTCTGTAAATACAAGTACACTCACTTACTCGACTCACACAATACTCGACTCTAAGCTTCAGTGAACAATATCAATGAGAACATGTTTACATTGCTAAGAGTGGTTGCTAGGAGTTGTGTAGTGATACATAGAACCGTTGGGTGAAGCGGTCATAGCCATGTTTTATAGTGAATAAAACACAGCTATTGACTAATCAGAATAAAGGACTGGAACTGGCTGTTTTGTAAGTGTAATTGTGTAATCATGTCATCACATATAGCGCAAATAGAATTTGAAATGGGAAATGTATGTGTTTTTTTCCGTAAGATGTCTCTTTCTTCTTGTTAACTTACACCTACACTCCAAAGAACAACTGCATACATTGCACATTAAATGTTTGTAAAAGCCCATCAACCTTGAGATAGAAAGAGAGCTCACTTACTATATGGGATCGTGTTTCCTCCATATTGACTTTAATAGGGAACAGAGACACAACAGAGGTAACAGTAAGCTGGCCACATTTTGAGTTGCAGTCATTATAGTGTCAGACTTCAGTATAACGCAGCCAGACATATTGGACAGCCCACCATGTATTCATTCAAGGTCAAGTATTATGATGCCAAGGTCAAGTTATATGATCAATTCTAGATATTTTCTCAGAACTAACTTCACTATCTGTATAGCAGTTTTTTGTAGATACTGTATATAAAATTCAGTTTCTCTCTGTCAGGGTCCTGCCACCTTAATTGGTCTTGTTCTTATGTTGGTGACAGGATCTCCATGCTCATGTGTTTTGTGTGAGTTTGCTTTGCTTTACCGTTGGCTTGTCAGTTTGTTTTCCCCTTCGGGGTAGTATTTTTTTTTTCGTTTTGGCTTTTGGTTTGTTTGTTTCTTTGCTTTGTTTTATTTTTTAATAAAAGGTCATATTACTCTGCATCTTTGAGTCCCTTCTCCTCCTTCATCTCAACTTGACAGCTTCATGCACCCTAGAGCATTAAATATTTTCAACCAGAAAGTTGGCAATTAAATTTTGTCTTTGTTTTTCTTCATTTTAATCAGTGTGCATGTCAATTGGTTTGGTATTTTATTTTCATGCAATTACATTCAAATATGTTTTAATTCTGGATGAACTGTCCAATAATTTTAGCATCCCTGCATGTTGTCTGTCTGCAATACTGCAATAAAGCTGCAATCTCTAATTAGACATGTCCATTAGAGGTGTAACAGTTCAGCACTTCACTGACAGATTCAAAACTTACACCCACATACATACATATTAACAAATGCTCTACACCTTCATGTGACACACAGTCTTATAGATTTGCTTGTCTGTACTCTGTTGGTTATATTTGTAAGAATTTTCTTTTGTCTTCCATGTGAAACTGAACTGATTAACAGGTCAGTTCATCCAAAAATGAAAATTCTGGCATTAATTACTCACCCTCACGTCGTTCCAAACCCGTAAGACTTTATATTCATCTTCAGAACACAAATGAAGATTTTTTTTTTGGTGAAATCTGAGAGTTTTCTGTATTCTCCTTTGACAGCCACGGAACTAACACTTTGACGCTTCAAAAAAGGTCAGAGATCGTAAACTAATCCATATGAATTGAGTGGTTTAGTTCAAATTTTCTGAGTAGACTGAAGAGACTCGCCTTATATGATGAACAGATTGAATTTAGGCTTTTATTCACTTAAAAACATTGATCAATGAACATGAAGAGAAGCTCAACTGACCCTCCTTGATGCACAAAAACAAACCTTATTGGTTCTTGCATAAAAATTCATGATTGAGCTTCCATTTTACCACAACTGATGTGTGAGTTGATGAATGTTTATATGTGAATAAATGCCTACATTCAGTCTGTTCATCATGTAGAGCACTCATGTCTCTTCCGAAATTTTGGATTAAACCGCTCAATTCATATGGGTTAGTTTTACGATCTCTTTATGAACTTTTTGAAGCGTAGTTGCATAGCTGTCAATGGAAAGTAGGCTACAGAAAACTCAGATTTCATCAAAAAGATCTTAATTTGTGTTACGAAGATTAACAAAATTATTATGGGTTTGGGACGACATGAGGGTGAGTAATAAATGACAAAATTTTCATTTTTGTGTGAACTATCACTTTAATAACACAGCCTTCACACTCTGATACCTCAAGCCAGATTATTTTTACGTAGAGCTCAGTGATGGCTTCATTTAAATGCAAAGGCTGCAGATTGTGACAATGCACAAAAGAGCAGCTCTGGCCTCAGCAAACCGTAAAACACGATAGACAAAAGGCCTCTGGAGCACCATAGGAGTACGGGTAATTGGTCTCTGTTGCTTTCGCCTCAGCCCAATTAAGTCCTCATGCTCTTACAGGTACACACACACACAAGCTCTTATACCAAGGCTCCAGAACTGCATATGAGATAATAGTGGTGGATGGATGGTCAGTCACTTAAGGTCTCACAGACAGTCATGTACTGACCAGAAACATAGACACTGGAGCTGTAATAGAATAGTGAATCTACTTTATATTAATGGCAATCCAATGGCAAAGAACACTGAACTTTTGATGGTGGTTTGCCTTTAAATTGCTGATTTGCTTGATGTTGTGTATTTATTTTTGTACCCAAAATGAAGAAATTAATACTTTTATTCAGCAACCGTGCATTACATTGATCAAAAGTGACAGTAAAGACTCATGTTTATTACAAAAAATGCATTTCAAATTAATTATGTTCACATTTTCATCAGTGCCCCCATATGCGATTTTAAAGGTTGGAAACAAAACTGATTTCATTCAGCTTTCCCATGACAGGAATACATTACATTTCAAAACATAATTTAAAGAGAAAGCAGTCATTTTTAATTATAATAATATTTCACAAAATTCCCAATAGAGCAGTATATTACTGTTTCTACTGTAAATGCAGCCTTGATGAGCATAGGAGACTTCTTATGTAAGGATTAACAAATCTCGACTCCAAAATACCAACTCCAGACTTTTTATCGGCAGTGTATATCTTTTGAAGAAAAATTTGAACCTTTTATATTTTTACCTTTTACAAGTGTAGCGTCTGGACCAATCAGACATGCACTATTCATTATGATTAGTGAATAATCTAGCAAACTCACTCTCCCAACAAAGGCCTATGAAACTCCCCCAAAACTAACATCACAAATGAAGCTTACCCACTGTCAGAACCTGGTGTCCTGTTACAGAACACATTAAGACTGATAACAAGTTTTACGACCCCAAAGGAATCTCCAGAGAGTGGTGACTCACTTAAATCTAGCTGAGGAGGAGAAATAATTCCTGTTAATCCTATCTCTCTCTCTCTCTCTCTCTCTCTCTCTCTCTCTCTCTCTCTCTCTCTCTCTCTCTCTCTCTCTCTCTCTCTCTCTCTCTATATATATATATATATATATATATATATATATATATATATAAAACCACTTGAGAAATGCATAAACATGTATCTAATTTTCCCATCTCATGATTTTCCATTTATGTGGTTTGGCCTATGTATTCTTGTAAACTCTATTACTATAGGTAACCAAAATCATGTGTGGCATGTTTGGTCTCTATAAACTCCAAACTTCGTCCCCCATTTGGTAATTTACATTACATTTAGCTAACTTGGTGACGCGCATTAGTATTTAAAGAATCTTGAAGATTAAACACCCATTGAAATTACATATTCAAATGCTTCCTAGAACACAATGGGTCGTAAAGATTTCCCTCCAAAGGAAACAACTTCGTATTGGCTCAAACACCTCCAGAGGGTGTGACAACTTCACGCTTTAAAAAGCACTGATCACAAGATCAGCCCTCTCTTGCTTCGCTCTCTCTTACTGTCGTTGTCCTTCCTGAGAAGTCCTAATGTGAAGATGATGCTGAACTAGAAATCCTCCAAGGACCCCCAAGCTTGTGCCAGGCTGCAGCCTTGTCTTTTCATTCACCAAATTTCCTCTGACTCATCATCAAGGTTTTCTCATCAAGACAACATCAGCAAAGATCAACTGAGCCTCAACAAATTGCATCAGGACAGTTTAATTCAAATGAGCGAGACATGCAAGTTTCAAACTTAGTCTCATTATTTGATAGATTAAGTATCCTTACCCCTTTTTAAGAAGGGCGTGTTAGAACTAAACTGATGGTTTACTCAAGGCTGTTGATCTGCTGAACTTCAAACAATGCTATAACTTCTTGTTTTCCTATATTCTGCTTCTGCTCTCTTTCCCTTGGTAAACTGTAGGCATGTATGTATGTTTATGTTAGAATAGTTTAAATGTTTAGACTAGTTAATCAAGTCTTGTTCATATCACACGTAAAGTTGTCCATGTCTCAAGCTCATATCCGGAGTCACTAATCATTGATTTTGACTACTTGCTCTTAGTAGTACTTAGTAAGAAAGACATTTCCCATGCCCCGGAAATGTATCGACGTCAGTGAAGCTATAACATTAATTGACTTGAGCTCCATTTACTCATGAAGCTCAATTAATTTCTGCCAGTTGGAGATGTCATGCTACATCTGTGAATCAATACATTTTAGCCTTTGTTCCCCTGGATTTGATTGATCATGTGTGCATTGACTTTGGATGAGCTCTCCATCAGAGTTCTAAGGGTGGTTTTATATGGAGGGGTCTTCCATGGGATTGGATGTGGGTAATGCTTTTTGTGGGGGATATGATGATTGTGAACTTCCATGAATCAAGTGTTTTAGAACATATTATAAATGATCAAATACAAATAATTGTATTAACCTAAAGCATGAAATTCCATTTCTTGTTCCAGATTTTATTCTCTGGCTTTTACTCAAAGATCTCCCATCTGTTATATCTTTAATTTCAATCATTTTGCCCTCAAAAGACCAACATTAATGAGTCTGGACACATACCCAAAATTCTGTTCAGTTTACACATGGGGCAACAACCACAATAAACATGTCTGTCATTAATAAACAACTAAATCAGAGAACCGAAGTATCATGAAAAGGATGTAAAAAGCTACAGGGTGCCTTGCAACCAGGGAAATGTAGCTCCTTTAAAGTCCCTCCAATGCACTTTAATTTGCATGCAGAAAAAAGGTTTTGATCATTAAACCACACAGATTTATTTGGGAAAGTCAGTTGGAGCTGTGGTCTTCATGATTCAATGCATAATGCAATTAGGCAAGGCAAGTTTATTTATATAGCAGATTTCAGACACAATGGTAAACGTGCTTTACATAGAAAAGTAATTAAAATAATCACAAACAATCGTATTTAACTAAAGGCTAAAATACTAACTACCTGAATCAATAAACTTGAGGTTCCCCAGTCTGAATTGAGTCAGAGAGCTTTGGTTCATGAGACACTAGTAGCAACTTCCGATTTACTAGTGACCTCTTACCCTTCAATAGTTATTCCGACACCTTCTGCCTCTGATGGCTTCCAGTGTCACTCTGACCCCTCAATGGAGTTTGGAGTTTCAACTTATCAGTTGAAAAAAACTTGAGATTTTATAATGATTTAAATCAAGGTTTAGTCAAATTTTTGGACTTACCCCCACCTCCGCCCCCGCCCCACCCCACCCCCTGGCTCATTCTTGATCTCAACCATATTCTTAAATCTCTCAATAACGTTCTGGGAACATTTTCTTTAGGGTTATACAAATAAAACCCCCAAAAAACTACAGGGAATGTTCAGGTTACAAAAAAAAAAAAAAGATCTAATAGGGAACATTCTTATTTGGTACCCCTCAAATTTAACCATATGGGAACCATGTGGGATTGTTAGGGGAACGTTCGTGTTTGCTGGGTGCTTAGCACATGGTACCATGGTAAGCTCAAAAAGTTTTAAACCTTTACCTTTAAACCCATTTAAGTAGATTGTTGACATGAAAGTTTTCTGTATATTTACTTTCTCGAGTTTAGATCTCAGAAAGCAGACCATGATATCCCATCTTCTGTAAACAGGATTCCAATTTAATATGATTAATACATTACCATATTAATGCAATCTGCAAATTAAAACTCTTTAGCCTGGGTAGGGAGGGAAAACAAGGTAAATACTGAGAGTAAGAGAGAGAATAAGTGATGCATGTGGTTCTATTTTGCATGTAGATTTCAGCCCACTCTCCCTCTTATGAACTTGTGGACACAAGAAAAATACACATTGGCATTCTCAAAACATAATCAGTGTTTTTCAATGAGGTGGGGTGTGTATTTGAGGTAGAGATTTGTATTCATTACTGCACAGGCATTTGCTTTAAAAGCATCTCAGCAACATCACCACTCTCTTGTTTAATATGTCACTGATAAATTCTGTCTTTCCTCTCCAATACACTGTCTTTTCCATTGATTTTTAATTTAGGAGATCAACCTAGTACCTGTGCACACTGCACACGCGTCCTGCACCACATCATAGAAAAAATAAAAATAAAACTGGCCTGGAGGCAGTAGATAAGGGTGGATGGAGAGAGAGAGAGCTCAATCAATTAATTGCAGCATGAAAATTGGATACCGGCACATGCCTAATGTAATGTCACTGTACTTGTAAGATACAGTAGTTTGTTGTGGTTAAATAGAAACAGATGTCTTACAGATTCATTTTCCCCTATTTTGTAGGTTCTTGGGGTATCTTTAATTTGATGTTACGATTTCATCTACATATTAATTATAATTTCTATTAGTTACATATTTCTCATTCTTTAGACAGTTGTTGGAGGAGCAAGATGGTGTTGGGGGGGTTTGATGTTATGTCAGATGAACACGTCAGTACCAGTCCTGTCAGTCCTCAACAGTACACAAAAGTTAAGGGAGTCTCAGTCCTCTAATAGTGCAGTAACAGCCGTCATGCAATTGCTACACATAGTTGATCTAACCCCGTCTGCAAAAACATTTACAGTGAGCTCACAGTCACAGCTGTCTCTGTATTATTCTGTGATACAGAATAATATCTCTGTATTATTCTGTCTCTGTATTATTCTGCCTTTGTAGTTGAAGTAATACTGTCCAATATGTATTGAATGTAAACTGCGGCTGAACCCTAGTATGCTGCTGTTCTTGAATTCATACAAGTTATTGCTTATCTTCAACACTAGTCTATTTTTTTCCCCTCCGGTCTCGACTTGGTCTCAGTCTCGGTCTTGGTCTCGACTTGGTCTCAGTCTTGGTCTCGACTTGGTCTGTCTTGGTCTTGGTCTTGTCTTAGTCTCGATACCCTCTTGTCTTGGTAGTGTCTTGGTCTCGGTTTAGGCGGTCTTGACTACAAGTCTAAAATCATACCCTTAGTCGTCGTCTGTTCATTGTCTTGTGTTAATGTTTTGTGTTGGTGTTTCTTGTGATGGTTCCTTGTGTTTATAAAATATGATTTCATCATTCATCTGTGTCAAGCCTCTTTCATCTGGTTAAGCCAGCATGTGGCAAGTGATACATGTATCCTTTTTTTGCTGTGAAATCTTGCCCCCCCCCCCCCCCCCATTGGTTTTACAGAGATGTGATAATGAAACTAATCATAAAGCATTTAAATATCATCCTACAAGAAACATCATTTGGAGATGTTGACATCTGATATTTATATGCATTTTACTGTTAGCATGTAGTTTTATACTGCTAAAAATTATTTACATTTATTTTGTTTTGGTTTTTTATTTTATCTATATTTCTATATCACAAACTAGACTTTTAAGCCATTTAAATAGAGTAGGACTGAATACATTTGATGGTAAGTGTGAGATTAATATTCCCACTGTATTTGTAATGTACAGATTGGCATTCACAATCTGCCCTGCTGAGGAGGAAATCACCAGCCCCACTCTGGATCCAGAGCCCATCCATTTCCCACAACCTGCATGGAGGATATGCCTAAGCTCACCAAAGTCCCAGAGCCAGAGACTGCCGCGATGCCAGAGCTGATGCCTGAGCACAACATCACCCCAGAGCCTGTATCCAATGAAGAGTCTGACCAGTCCTGCGTCCTAATTTACCTACTTATAACACTTCCTAAAAGTACACGTATGTACTCTTTTCGTGAAGAAAAAGTCCAGATCCAACTCCTCCCACTTTACATATACCTAAACCTACCCATCTCCACCCCCTGATCCCTAAACCCACCCCTAAACCTACCCATCTCCACCCCTTAGATCTGGATCCAACTCCGCCCCCTGGATCTCGTGTACTGCAATGAGGTGCTACTGTAAAATTGCGCCTTTAACGGTTGCTCTCTGTCGCTTAGATACATGCATCCTGTCACTATAAACTGGCATGTCAATCATCATGTCACAGTTAAAATCCTTCACAGTTTATTTAATTTAATTTCCTACCGTATTGGTGAGTCGCGGGTCTTTCATGCGTAGAACTCTCCTCATAATGCATAACGATGCATTTAACAGTTTTTGGCCAAATGGATCTTTATAAAAGTTCATCGTTGTTGCAGATGAAATATAACACCGTTAACATTATTGCATTAATAATGCTGTTCCGTGAGAGCAATGGTACCGCAGAACGAGTGTAGCCTCTTTATCTATAAATGTTTTTAAATATGACAGCTGGAAAAACAATGTGGGCGAAGGTATAATGCGTGTATTAAATTATATGAAATAATTCAGAAAAAAGCACAAACATGCCAGAGATGCCAAGTTACGCAGCTGGAATTAGCTGAGGTAATAATGTGACCACAGACAGCTGACAAACGGCTAGTAGTGACAGCAGCAGCAATCCATCTGTCACTCAAGTGGACACGCCTTTAATTATGCAGAACTTACTCAAATAAAAATTCAAACGGATGAGTTATAAAAAAAATCACCCCCCTGTTGTCATGAAGGGTAAAATTACTTATATAGACCAAAAACACTTTTTGCAGCAGGCTGTAAACACAATTTTTTTCTTCTGTAACAGATTTGACTCCCTTTTGCATCCAACTTCTAGCAGCCGGTCGTGGAATTGCAGTTTAAGTCACTTCTGTGTTGGTTTCAAGAGAGAGACTGGGAGGTCGGGACACACCAAGCCGACGATCGGGCCATCTGCAAGCATGTGTCTTGCTAGTTTTTACGGTTTGTTCCACTCGTCGGCTCTCGTCAGGTTCACATCGGCAGCAGTTTGCTTGATTCAGCATGTTCACGTTGGTGAGAGGGGGAACTCTGATTAGATGTTCAGTTTAGCAAAGGAGTCAGTGCATGAGAATTAAAGCGAAAGTGATGAAAGAGAGCAAGTAAATCAAGACGACACAGGCAGAAGGCTGATCTTATGTTATGCTATGCTACCTGAGCATTCCAAAATGTTCATATTTTCATGACAACATGAGCCGATTAAAATGAAGAAAGTTATCAACATAACTGATGTTCAAAATGGTAAGCAAGCACTGCTTTGTTTATGTTTTGTATATCTTTATCCTTGTGTTAGTTTCTCATTTTGAATGACGCATATAGACTATTGATACCAGCTTATATAGACAGTTAATTCCTTTCATGCAGGCACAGAACGTACATGCTAGTTAGCAGTCGGCTGTAGTGTGTGCTGTGTGTTCAAGCGCAGGTTTTCGGTCCAAATGGAGCCAACGCAAGGCGACAACACCGTTGGTTTTCGTCGCCGCTAGTTCTTTGAAGTTTGCTTGGTGTGTCCAAGGCTTATGTCTCATTTTCCTGTACTGGAAATATAAATACTGCACTGGAAATATGTTTACACAACAAAACATTTTACAATTGATACATTTGACAAAGTGTAGTCAGGTAAGTGTGACCTCTGCCGATCAGTATTCATCATCTGTCCACTCTGCACTGATTTACTATGATTTATAAGCCTGTGCCAAGGATGCCAGGCTCTGGCCTGACACCGCCCTGATCAAATATTCATCCCATTGCAGAGGAGACCGCCCAAGGTCCTTGAATCCATCCCTTCAGTCCAGCTTTTCCCTGTTTTTTATTTACCGAAATGTTTAATGCCCAAATAAAATTTACAGGTCTTGATTTGGTTGAACAAGAGAAGTGGCCCAGAGTGATTATGGCTAAGCTGGAAGATTGCCATACCCGAGGGTCTCCTAACACAATGTAATTATGTGTGTAAATCGGACTGCATGAGGTGAGGGGAGAAATTCTCGCTTCCAATTTCGCATGGCAAAGAAAAAGAGCCCAAGGCTATAAAAGCTTGTGTCATTTTAAAACAAAAGACTTTTAACTCTGTGAAGAAAAGGTAGGCTTGGAATGGCTTTTCCGTATTAGACCAGACAGCAAAAGTTCTCAAAAGTAGGTAAAGATCAAGATGCTAACCACTGAGTGACTGTAATTCACATTGAAATGAACCTGC
Organism: Meda fulgida; assembly: GCA_030578275.1. Classification (NCBI taxonomy): domain Eukaryota; kingdom Metazoa; phylum Chordata; class Actinopteri; order Cypriniformes; family Leuciscidae; genus Meda; species Meda fulgida. Next base: position 26,201,903 of record CM060616.1, on the reverse strand, counting down.
TGTTATAGATTATTATGTTTGCTCATTGATTGTTTTAAATCATTACACAATTCACAGCCCAACCCACCGCACACCATAGTTCACTTAGCACCACACTGGCTCTATCTATTGCTTTCTATCTGTTCTCAGTGAATTTCATGTATTTACACTCTAGTAATTAGGAATTAGCGTCTCACATCTTTCATCAGTCAGATTTATTGCCTTGTCTTGAGTAAATAATTTAATTGGCTGACTTGAAGCGCAAGAAAAGAAAATGTCAGAGAATGAGGAAGAGACGCACATTAATTGTGCATTCAGCACAGCCATTACAGCAGGTTTTAACCATTAGACCAAATTAATTACTTTTAAAGCTATGCAAAATAATCATAAGATCTGGCAAATAATTGCCTATGCATGTGTGGGATTACAGGATGATTATAATGATTATATGGCACAGACTTTTACTCATAAACTTGCCAATAGTTGATTACAACCAGAGACTAAAATTAACTTTTTGCCAATGGTGGCAAATTGAAAGTCTTGAACTCAAACATGAACGCATACATTTTAAAGTTATATGTAATACGGTTTAAACACCTTTTTAAAGAAATCAACAATTTTATTCAGCAGGGATTACATTGATCACAAGTGACAGTAAATATTTTATGTTATTGTTTTTAAATATCTCAATATATTATTGTTTTTACTGTATTTTTACTTCATCAAATACATGCAGCCTTGGTGAGCATAAGAGACTTTTCCACCCTACCGACTTCAAACATTTGAACACACTGAGATGGATGGATGGATTCCTAGTTACAAGACAATTTTTAACCATGTTTGGTGTTGACAAATGTTAATTTTGGAGCCTGATTACAGTTCTCAGACAGACTCCTAAAAATCTTAACATGGTCAAAGGAAACCATTTTCCTGTAAATAATGAATGCACTTGACATCTCTGAGTTGCATATACATGTTTTAGCATACACGAATGCAATATAAATATCCATTTTTGTCAGCCATCATCTTCTTTCATCTACCTCATCACATACTTGGCATTATTTCCTGCTGCCATTAATAACATATATAGATTACACAATCACAGCAGCACACAGTCTGGTAAAGACGGACAGGCAGCGCTAATAGCATTTGAGAGGCAGTACTGAGAGAGAAGAGGAAAGGAGGGTAATTAATATGCTTTCTAACTGGGACTTGCAAGAAGGGAGACGGGATAAGTGAGTCGAGGGGCGAGGGGGGAGTTGGTGGTGAAAAAAATATTTTGTAATATGCAAGAAGACAACAACATACCATCAATTCAACATCAATCTCCTGCTAGGTCGTACATGTGTATTTTTTGCTCTATGATCTGGCCTTCTGGGTAGGGAGATTAGGAGTGTGTATGCAAGTGTTAAGAGTATCTGTCTGTCAGAGGTGTGGGGATTTACAGCACTGAGAGATATGCAAGTCTGATTACCACTCAGTATTGCATATAAGAGATACATGCACACACGATACAGTCGTAACAGCTAGAGGGGTTTGTCTGGCCAATAAGTAAAGCCTCTGTGTAGTTGTTGAATCTCTGATCAATCATTATGTTCTAACGCAGCTGCTGTCCTTCACATTCTGGTATCCAATAGCATCGAAGTAATTGTTTCGGAAGCAGGAGCAATGACTGGACTGACAAATCCATTTGAAAATCTTTTGACATTACATTTGGATTTATGAAACTAGCAGACGTTTTATCCATGACGACTCACAAATGAAGAACAAAGCATTCATTAAAGAGCCAACAATCAATGTAGTACATTGTCAAGTTTATTAGACAACTAGATAATGAAACCAGCAAGATAAAAGAAGAAATGCAGAGGAAAATGCATGTATGTTTGTGTGTGTGTGTGTGTGTGTGTGTGTCTGTGTTTCATTAGACAACTAAATAATGAAATCAGCAGGATAAAAGAAGAAATGCAGAGGAAAATGCATGTATGTGTGTGTGTGTGTGTGTGGTTTTAGTGCATTAGTTTAAGAGTATGGGGTAGTTAAGTACTTGTCTTCAGCTACTTCTTGAAAGATGTGATGTTCTCACCAGTTGGGGTGTAGGTTGGCAGCTCATTCCACGACTGAGGAACAGAGAGGGTGGAACTTTTGGAGAGTGACTTTTTGCCTTGTTGTGAGGTAATAACAAAGCGTCTGGGTTCTGATCCGCACTAAGAAGTATAGTTTTTTTGTTCCTCATCAAAACCAATTGTTTATCAGTGGTTGCATTTGAAGCAGGGACACATTTGTGTACATTATGTTTTGGGATTTCACCGTAACGAATAGAGAGTCTCTCCGCAACGCATTGAAGTGCGTCCTTGTGAAGACCAGAACACTGTATCCACGCCACTGATAGCAGCGGCAACGAGCACTTTGGTCACTTGATTTCAAAAACAACACATTGCAGATCACCTCTTATATTACCGTTTTTTCATATTAAACTATGTTATTCCCTTAACTAAGACGAGTTGATACATACCTCTCTCGTCTCAGTGCGTGCAATATATCACTCTGTATTGCCGCAAAACTATGTTAGCACTTAGCTTAGCCCAGTGTATTAAATATGGGCCAAAAAGAGAAGCGACCAAACACTTCCTCGTTTTCCCTATTTAAACACAGTTACTCGAGTAGTGTAACTCGACCTAGGCTGGTGACACAAAATAAAATGTTGTGTTTTTCTAAGCGTTTAAAATTGATGACTGCATTGTATGGCGGAATACCATAGCAAGTGCTTTTGAGCAGTTCGACTTTGCGCAATAATATCATCACTCGTGAAAAGTCCTCTTACCGGCTCCCGCTTCCTCTCCCCCTCCCTCTCATTTCCGTCAATACAACCAACGTGACTTTTACTACTTGTGCTATTAGCAAACTGCAGATCATTTGCAATGGCGGACTTTGTAGATGATTATGATTTCTTTGTAGCAGACCCAGAGCCATATCTGTTTGAACCCGAGTACACGGAGGAGGAATTAGCTCTTATGGACCCTGAGAGGGAATAAAGGTATGATCCAGAACAGACCGGAGCTGGCGAAAGACCACGGGCAAACAGCAATTGGTGGTGCAAGTGTGACTGTTGCGAACAGATGTTGGAATTCGGTGAAAAATGACAGCACTATGTACATTCTCCTTATTTTCACAACCCTTTACGATGCACATTTTAACCATGATTGTACACAAACTAGCTTCCAACAACCTCTTACTTCATCAACTCCGCTCAAACTATTTACTATTTACTATCTATTTACTGTCGCTTTTAATTGTTTTTAGCTATATGTGGCTCTGAATGATTTGTATCCATTTATGTCTGTTTTTTAACATTATTGAATTGTGGATTCTGTAAAGCACTTTGGTCAACTCGTGTTGTGTTTAAATGTGCTGAAGAAATACATTTTTATTATTATTAATAATAATAATATATTACCAATAAATATTCAATCAAATCATAGATCTATGTAGAAAATAGCTACTTTTAACATTTTTACCTTATTACCTGACGAAGGCCATTAATTAGTGGTCATAATACTGGAATTTCTAACTTCAATATGACACCTTGAAAAATGTCAATATTCAGTATTATTTTCAATACCATAGGGAAACCCACCACATACTAAATGTTTTAATATCTACATTTTTGTCCATCCATTTTTGTCTAGGGAATCATTGTTTTCAAGCTTAAAAAAAAAAAATCATGTAACAGTAATCTTTGAATGGAAAAGTTTAATTCAAGTCTTCTGAAGAGACACGTCCACTTTATATGATTTATACGAACAGATTTTAATTGAGGCCTATGTTTACATATTTAAACATTGATCAATTACCATTACAATAATCTAACATTTGCTCACTCTGTGTATTTGTCTTTACAATAGGCTAACTCTGTTGCAATAGCTCACACACAGCACAAGGAAGCTTGATTTCAAACTGAATTGAATTGGCAAAAAATGACAAGTAAACAGTCAGTAATAAAATAAGAACAAATAAAATAAATTACCTCAATACAGTTGAGGTATTCAAAATATTTAGAGAGCTTTCTGACCCCACATAGTCTGCAGTGTAATTAGCAGTTTCAAGGCCCATAAAGGTAGTAAAGACATAGTTAAAATAGTCAAAATAGTCCATGTTACTACAGTGGTTCAACCTTAATGTTATGAAGCAACAATACAATTTTAGTGCGCAAAAAAAGAAAAATATCTTTATTTTTGTTCTAAAGATGAACTGGTTTTACGGGACGAGTGAGTAATTGTGATCCCACCTGTGAAACCCCGGCTAAAGTCGCAGAATCTAATTATGGTTTAAGAGCGTCAAAGTAGTCATAGTCATAAAAATAAAATAGAAAAAAATAGCCACAAAAAACCACAAAAATAGGTCATGTGTGTTTATTGCTGTAAATGAAAGATTATACCGAAGGTTTTGAGATACAATACTCAAATACTGAAATTAATGATTTATCCCCAGACGTGGGCTTCCTAAACATTGATTTCAATCGTATCTGGGTTCATTCCAGCGCAACAACACCTGCTGATTCATATATCATTCGGTTCAGGAACTTCTTTTCTACCATAAGAAAGAGTAAACAGACCTTAATATCAATCCGCACGAGCTGCAATCAGGTCAACACTAGTTAAGCTAGCGCTATATTAATGACGGAAGCTACTTATTTTAGTAGATAAAGTTTTAAATATGAATTTTTTTTTTCTCCAACAGTCAGACATTCCATCAAAGAATGTTTCAAGCCACTCCTTCCATATCGGGGCAGCAACTTCAGCAGCCCAAAAAGACCTCTCAAAACGGCAGATCCAAGTTCACGGGAGATGGTCCTCAGACCGGTTCCACATTAAAAAAGGACACCAAACCCTCATTGATTAAAAAACAAATTTTCCTCTTTTCCTGTTTCCTCTTTCTTTCCAGCGAGCTTTTGGTCCCACAGTGGACGCAGTGAGAACTTTCCCGGTAGAGCACTTACGTTTTAACTTTCGTCCAGCGACGCAGTGTGAGAAAATCTCCCGGTTGAGTACTCATTTTCCTCATTTCCCGTTTCCTCTTTCTGTCCAGCGAGCTTTTGGTCCCACAGCGGACGCAGTGAGAACTTTCCCGGAAGACCACTTACGGTTTCTCTTTCGTCCAGCGAGCATTTGGTCTCACAGCGGATGCAGTATTAGACAATCCCCCGGTTGACTACTCATTTTCCTCTTTCCTGTTTCCTCTTTTTTGCATTTGGTCTCACAGCGCACTCAGCGAAAACTTTCCTGTAAGCCTAGATCGGAATGGTCACTCCACCGTTGGTGGATAGGCCCCGATGACCACAAGCTGCCCCCGTCGAAGCTACATGGGCCTCTCGGTCTGTCGTCCGTGATTTGCGCGAACAGCTCCCATCAAGATAGACTCAACTCTCCCAAATTTGTCATTCCAAATTACAACTGCTCCCCGTTCGCGGCCAGCAGGGCCCGTCAGTCCAGTGCAGTAAGCCGTCACCACGGGCCCTCCTGGCCAAGCACCCAGACCCTTTCTCGAGATGCCAGCCCACCAAACTCGGCACTCATTTGGGGGATCTTTAGTCCAGCGGCTGTCCTCTGCTCTTCAGCCTTTTGGGGGGAGTATTCTGGGTTCGGACCGAACTCCGAGCTCAGAGCCCTCCCCCCGGACAGCAAGCCAAATACGCATAAAACTTTACCCCCTCTAATTGTATGTAAGTGTGAACTCGTGAAACTTTAATTAATAAGTTCAATCCTTCTATTATACATACAAACTATGAAATACTTAGCCTGGGAAAACCCTGACAACTTCTGCTAAATTTAGATTTGCTCTGTAAGTAAGTCTGGCAAAGAACTCATTCAAGCCCATTTCTTCGAATGATTCGAATGAAATCGAGGCACCAATCAGAAACGTTGGGGCGGGCTTTACACGATGACGACAGCGCAGCGACGGTGAAGCAGATTTTGTACATTACAAAGATGGAACATCACTCGTTCAAATCAGCTATCGCGTCGGTTTTAAGCGATTTGAACGTTTCCTTTTTGATAAAACCATTGGTTTAAACCTGAGCAAAGAACAACACTCGTTTCTCCGTTGCTCTGCATACGTCATCTCCTTCATCACTCTGATTGGTTTTAGATCTATCCAATTGCGCCCAGAGGCATTTGAGCGACGTCCGTTGGTGATGCCTCTTTGGAAATGGTTTGTCTATGAAGCTTTGCCAGACCATAACTCAGTTACTACTGAGAATGGTCTGGTTTTAACCAGGCCATGAAATACTGGCAAACATAAAAAAAAAATTGTAAATTTATTGTAAATAAAACCATAGGAAATGTTGCTTCTGTGTTTGGAGTGAAGTGCTGCCATACTTCTCTTTAATGTAGTGTTTATTTTTAAAATGACCACATGCAGTACTTTAATGCCATTTGATTGGATGACAAACGTCCAATCTCATTGACTGCAGGCTTTAAACTGGGTGAAATGCTCCAGAAGTAAAAAAAAAAAAAAAAAAAAGGGCTGACATGTGATGTCCATTATAATGGACACAGGGGTTAATATATTAATGGGAGATCCTTTTTTTTTTTTTTTTTTTCGTAACAGTAGTTGGTTATTAACATGTACCAATACTTTTTTTTTAAGGACCAGTGCTGTAAAACAGCTTTTTCCCTCACATTTTTCAGGTAGCTCACACCAAAGGTCAGTCTAATTAACTTGGTGCGAGTTCAAAAGAGCAGTTCAATTGCTCAATTAAGCTTGAATGCAATGTGTAAAAAAGAGATTTAGCCTTTGTAGTAGTCAAAGACAATTGGAATTCAGGATATAGTTTAAACTTTTTTTTTTTTTTTTACTTAGATGAGACCTTCTTGAACCTGTTTCAGTCTTCAAAATTATTATCAGGGTTGCTAGTGCATGATCAGCATAAAAAGGGTAGCCTAAGGGAATTTCTCATTCACAGGAAAAATTCAGTAAAATTAGATCATATAGGCTAGAGGTAATGGGACAGTTAGCGTTCACATCACAGTGTGTCAGTTACTCAGTCACATTTATTTATGAAGCACAATTTAAAACAACAGCTGTTGGCATGCCACTAAAAAGTGAACATGCCACTAAAAAAACCTTATGAATCAGAATAAATTCACAAAATATTTATTTCAATAAATCAAATATAAAAAAGTCAGTACTTAAGTACAATTTTTAGGGATCTGTACTTTACTCGAGTATCCTTTTTGGGGAGTACTCATGACTTTACTCAAGTACATTAGAGAGGCAAATGTTGTACTCTTTACTCCACTACATTTCTATCCATAACCGTGAGTACCCGTTACTACTTCTAAAAAAAAAAAAGGAAAAAAGAAAAATCTCGGAAACCCTCAATTTGTTGTTTCCCTCTCAAATGTGATTGGATTGTGCAAACGTTACTGATTGAGACAGCCTATCAGCAATCACCTTCAGCTTTCTGCCAAAGTCAACTCCATGCTCAGATTTAAATAAGAGACGAAACCATGGATGAAGACGCAGCAGGTCCATCCCGGGAATGTGCCAACCCGTGGCCCCACCTCGCCAGACAATTTACATTTTCTGAATTTTCTGAAATTTTCTTAAATGTTAAATAAAGCAACATAAAAAGATGAAAATGACTTGATTTTACTTTCAATTCCTTTTACATTCTCCAAGGTATTAACATTAACATTTTTCATAACTCCATGTAGGACGTTTCTGTACATAAATGTAGGCACTGTGGCAGTAGTTATGCAATATTTAGAAAATGGACTCTTGTACTCTTGATACTCAAGTACTTTTAAAAACAAGTACTTCAGTACTTTTACTTAAGTAGACATCTGACTGTAGTACTTTTACTTGTACTTGAGTAAAATTTAGCAAGGGGTAGGCCTATCTGTACTTTTACCCAAGTAATGAAGCTGTGTCCTCTGTCCGCCTCTGCAATATAGTAATAACTAAACGTTTGACAAATCAAACCACATCATCCCAGTCGACTGGCTGAAAGTTAACAAAATATTGTATGTATTATTTAGACCTATTTTTAAATAAAGGGATGTCATGAATTGAGATTTAATGATCTAAAGATTATGATATAATGAAAAAAATATGAAGAGTATACTTTATAATGAACAAATTTATTTAGAAAATCTAAATTATGGAATAATACAATTATAAATTGCAAATATTAATTACGAAAAAGTGAGATCAGTTAAAATTGAATGCATTTCCCAAATGTTGTTCAGATGGAAATCCCAATTAATAAGTGTTTTACTAAAGGTTTTCAGAATTTAAGAGTTTTTATAATAGATGTTGATCAAGTGATTAATTGAAAATCGTATTTATTTTAGTCTATAAGCTTTTGCTGACAGAAATGACAAAGAGCAAATTTTAGATATGCTAATCTGGACATAAACCTCCAGTCATTTGCAGTAGCTATACCTTTGCTTCATGTAATAAATGAGGAACCCACATTCAGTAACATGAATTCTGTAGTTTGTTATTTATTCTTTTGAGTTTATAAATATAGCCAAGTTCAGAGACCTCGAGTGACACATTAGTAACTGTATTAATGCAATTGCAGGCTTTGTTGGAAAAATGAATACATTTGCACATCAACACAATGTTGTAAGAGTGGAATTAATAATAATGTGCAGTGGAAGGACCTCATCATCAGTTTAACCTTTGCAAAGAAGACAGCATCATTTGGAAACCACTTTCCTCTTCGTTAGAGTAAGTTCGAACTGATAATAAGCACTCTCGCTGTTTGGCTTCTTTTGTATCAGCCCTGATATTCATAACTCTCCTTGGCCTCAGTGGTGAAGGAGGGTGTTTCTTGCCTCTCCGCAGTTTGTTGATGGGTTAACCTAGTGTGTGTGTGTGTGTGTTAAATCAGGGTCAGTAGGCAGCTTCTGTTCCTCTTGTTCTACTGTACATGAACACCCAAAAGAGTGGAACCATCCATGATCCAGATTAGAAATCAATGCTCATAATTACACTCTGAAAATATATACAACATGAAAACATTAGTAAGCAGGTCATTTGATCTGCATTTTCATTTGTCAAGTCATTTGTAAATACACTGATTATCATAAAAGCGGTCCATATGACTGGTCCACTTTATAAATCAGTCGATCAAGTGCACACAAACAATCTCTCAGCCTCTTGAGGTAAATCACTTACTCAAAATAATACAACACCCAAAAATGAAAATTCTGTCATCAGCTTTAACATGCACACTTGAGATGTATTCCTGTGTGTCAAGCAAACACATTTGTGCTTCAGAAAGAACCAGTTTAAGTCAATAAAGAATCATTGAGTTTACAATATGTGTAAGTCTAAACTGAATCTGTTCATTATATATCAATCTGTTCAAAGATATCGGTAAAACTTTACAATAGCTTCATTAGTTAACATTATTTAATGTATTAACTAACATGAACAAACAATGAGCAATACATTTAGTTTCTTAATCTTTGTTAATGTAAATAAATTCAAATCCAGCTTGTTTGTTCACGTTAGTTCAACTAACGAATACAACCTTTGATTTGATTTAGCAACCTTTTAATAATGTATTAGTAAATGTTGAAATTAGTATTAACTAAGATTAATAAATGTTGTAAGTATTGTTCATTCTTAGTTAGTGTTAACTAAGGTAGTTAACTAATGTTAACTAATGAACCTTACTGTAAAGTGTTACAAAGATATCATGTCTCTTCAGAAGACTTGGTTTAGAATGCTCAATTCATATGAGTTTTTCATTTTATTTATGTACTTTCTAAAGCCTTGAATTTTGGTGGAATGAATTTGAGAGAATACAATATTTGTATTTGTGTTCGAAAAATGAATTAAACACTTGTGAGTTTGTAATAACAAGAGTTGTTTTTATAATTATGACAGAAGTTTCAGTTTCATCTATCCCTTCAATGACCCATCATAGCATTATGATCCAATTAACATCCAAAGGAAGGGGAATATTATCTCTGGCTTAAATTATGGTTTGTTTGTTAATTTTTAAGTGAAATATTCCTTAAACTTACCCACCGTAACAAATTAATGTTGACCCATCCACCTCAAACCACTGGCTTGAAAAATAAGAAACATTATTTTCTTTATCTACAAGAATGAGATTATATACAAAATAGGCCATTATATTAAATATTTAAAGTATAACATCTCTAATTTGAAATCTTTGCATATGCAACAACACAAGGCCTCATTTCATTATGGAACTTTCAAATGAAATTGAATTCTTGATGGAGTCCTGCTGGTGGATTACATCACTTAGATCCGGGCTCATGCATTCTCTGTCATCAAATATCTAAGCAGTGTTTTATTAACTATGCATGGGAGGAAATTTAAATTGCTCTGAAATAGGATTTTCTGCTTCACTTGCTGCTGGCCAGCAAAGACTTTGGCCACATGACGATTCACCAGCAAGATTTCGTAAAAGCTGTCATGCTGATGGTAATTTTTCCATCAAGGTGGGAGGTAGGGTTGATGGATGAATGGACGGGTGGATAGACAGCGAGAGAGGATATGGATGAATTAGTCAGAGTGAAAGCTGTTCTTCATGTTCTGTGCAACTGAACCTAACAATCATTAATAGGAGGGCAGTGTGCATCAGGAATATGAATTATGAATGAGCTAATTTATGTAAATGCATTTATTGGTCTAAGTACCGGTGGAGCTGTGATTTATGTAATGTCTGCTGTGACTTAATAACATGTTAACAGAAGTAGAGCATGTCAGCACTTGGGGGTTAATCCTGAAATTTTCAGCTTTATATCTCTCTGAGAATTCTAATGATATGTGTTGCTTTTCCTTAACTAGTCCCCTGAGGCTTCTTAGACAGATAAATGAACACACGCAAACACACTATTTGAGACTTCAGTCTACACTCTACTACAAAAGATCTCATTGACAGCTAAAGATGTGTGTATGGTGGCACACATCAAACGTTAGCTCTTAGCTGTCTGCTTAGTAAATACACTTTTCAGAGTGTCCCATCAATCATGTCTTAAGGTGTTGCTCTTGTGTTACAGTTTCTCTTTCCGTGTGTTTTTACGTGTGTGTTTCGAAGCAACACAAATAACAGCTTGGACTGTGCAGCTCGCTTGCTTCACAAGCCAACTCTCAGTAGGCATTCTGAGTTTAACACCATCTCAACCATCAAAACCTTATTTGCTCAATGACTTCTGGAGATTAATTTGTGCATGCATTATACGCCTGATTTAGTTTGTTTTTCATCCGAATTCGTTTGTATTACTTGCAGGCTGCATGTGAATCTAAACACATCAGAATTCCTGTGCTCTACAGGTGTTCCTAAAGTGCCCCACAAATGAAAATTAATTGATTCAATTATTAAAAGAAAGGACAAAGGGTCATTTGATGTGTCTTTTCTTGGTGCCCCACCCAGTTTTTGTTCTCCGATGAAGTCAATAATTATATCCCTTAAAACTCATATTTGATCACCAAAATGACATACAGTATTTAAAAAAAACTCTGAAAAAAAGAATTTATGCTTTAAAACAGCTTGAATGTAACTCTACACCCTTTCAGCACAATGTTAACACATTAAAGGCAATTGGACACATTAAGCACTTACATGGGTTCTTTAATAAGTTAGTTCATCTAAAAATGAAAATTGTGTCACAAATTACTCACCCTCACGTCAGTCCAAAGCCATTAGACTGATCATCTTCAAAACACAAATTAACATATTTGAATGAAACCTGAGAGATTTCTGTCCCTCCAATGAAAGTCTATTCCCTCAAAACTTTGACAATTCAAAAAGCTCATAAAAGTAATTTATATGAATTAAGCGGTTTCATACAAGTCTTTAATCACATTATATACTGAACAGATTTAATTTCAGCTTTTTAAACGGAAGCTCAAACGTACATGCTTGACACCCGAGAACCAATGAGGTTTGTTCTTGTGTGCTTCAGTGAAGCTTCCTTAATTTGATGTGCTCTATGTGTATGTGTGTTGATCGATTTTTTTTGTTAATGTGAATTAATACCTAAATGAAATCTGTTCATCATATCAAACAATCTTGTCTCTTCAGAAGACTTAGATTAAACTGCTCGATTCATATGGATTTTTACAATCTCTTTATTAACTTTTTTAAAAATCACATGAACGTTACATGAACGTTACATGAACGTTCAAAGGAGGGAGAGAAATCTCTCAGATTTCATTAAAAATATATTCCTTTAAACATGAAAGGCTTATGGGTTTGAAAAAAGGGGGGAGTAATTGACACTTTTCATTTTCGAATAAACTATTCTACCACTTGTGAGGACAACATCCTATACATTTGATCAATCATTGTCGAATAAAAACTAGATTCTCCTGACTCGCTGTTGTGTTCGCCTCACGACTGGGTTACGAATATTAATACAGTGAGATTAACATTACTTTGTGGTGTGGCTGTGGTAGTGCTTGAAGCTCTTAGCTTGATCAAGTGTTAAAGCTTTTTGTAAGAATGTAAAATGGACAGATATCATTAAGTTCTATGATGACTGACTTTGCTGGTGAAACTTAAGTCCTCGCTCTCCCTCCAAATCATGACATACCAGCAGTAAGTTCTTAGTTGGAACATAAAATCCACACTAGAGGCTTACTGTAGCAACTACTAAGTTTGTAACTAACTCTGTACTTAATTGTACCATTTGTTCTTAAGTCAGAGTGTAGCTAGTAGGTCATAAGCTCTCCGTAAAGTAATATGCCATTCACCTATAACAATAGAAGCCTGTGAGTAAAAGTTGTGTTTTGAAATGCCTCAAATATTAGGGTAACACTTGTGTTATGACTGCAACACTTGTGCTATGACTGCATGCTAAGAATCATTAGTTAAACATTAGTAAATAGTTAAGTCATAAATTATATAGCATTGGCCTACATTAATATACATTAGTAAGCAGTATGTAAATACAGCAACAATAGCTTTATTTTTTTATTTATAATCATATCTATAATGTGTTCAATAATTGTATTTTCATACTTTTACATAATTACATTATTTACAAACCAGTTATTTAGGAGTTGTCAGTGGTTTATACGATCATTTAGAAAGTGTAAGTTAATGATTAATAAACTATTTTAATGTAGATTTATACACTTTAGATGATCTCACAAAAATAGTTAACGTCAACTACCAAATGTTTTATAACTACCTGAATTATTCATGAATAACAGTAGGAATAGTGTTTAAAAAGCATTAACACACTGAGTAACTATTACTGTTATGATCCAGCAAGGATGAGTCGGAGAGTGTATTCAAAGGCAAGCACTTTAATTAAACAAACAGGTAATCCACTGTGAAACACAGACAAAGAACTCGGGACCGAGACACGAAACAGTTTACAAGAAACAACATCAATGACCGACAAAAAACAACTGAAGAACATGGGTATAAATACACAGGCAAACAAGCTAAACAAGATAACAAGGGGGCGTGGCTAATCAGAAACACATGGGGAGACTAATCAACAAAACGGGGAACAGCTGAAACATGAAAGGACAGGGGAACACATGATAGACAAGAACAAGATACAAAAACACAGAACCCACACCGTGATATAGCGCCGCTACACCCCCTCGAAACAAAACACTAAAGTTCAGGAGGGTGGTGAAGTGGAGGCGGTCTTGGGGGAGGAACGGAGGGCCAGGTTCGTGCAGGGAACCGGACCAGGGTCTTGCAATGGCGGGCATGGGCCATGGAACGTTGCCGGAGCAGGATGCGCAGGCGGCCAGGGCGGTGACAATCCATCGGGCGACCACGGCGGTGAAGACCCCTCGGGCCGCCACGGCGGTGAAGACCCCTGGGGCTCAGGAACAGCCGAAACAAACACTGGCTCAGGAACAGCAGAAACACACACTGGCTCAGGAACAGACAACACACACACTGGCTCGGAAAAAGACAACACACACACTGGCTCGGGAGCAGACAACACACACACTGGCTCGGGAGCAGACAACACACACACTGGCTCGGGAGCAGACAACACACACACTGGCTCGGGAGCAGACAACACACACACTGGCTCGGGAGCAGACAACACACACACTGGCTCGGGAGCAGACAACACACACACTGGCTCGGGAGCAGACAACACACACACTGGCTCGGGAGCAGACAACACACCCTGGTTCGGGCTCAGGAACAGACCACACACACACTGGCTCGGGAACAGATGACACACACACTGGCTCGGGAACAGACGACACACATACTGGCTCGGGATCAGGAACAGGAACAGACACTGGCTCAGGCTCAGCAGCCACTAGAAGAGTAGTGGCCACTAGGACAGACACAAACACAGAAACAAACATTGGCTCAGGAATATCAGATACTGGCTCCGACTCAGGAACAGCCACCGGCTCAGGAACAGACACTGGCACTGGTTCGGGAACAGGAACAGTCTCTGAAAAGGCCATCTTGTCCGTAGACACTGGCTCGGAGGCAGTGACGTGAACATTCTCTTAATAGGCCACCTTGTCCGTAGACACTGGCTCGGAGGAAGTGACGTGAATGGTCTCTGGCTCGGCCATCTTGTCTGTAGACACTGGCTCGGAGGAAGTGACGTGAACCGACTCTGGATCGGCCATCTTGTTTGTAGACACTGGTTCTGTAGAAGAGATGTGACGCGTCTCTGGCTTGGCAGAAGTGACGTGAACAGTCTCTGACTCGGCCATCTTGTCCGTAGACACTGGTTCGGAGGAAGTGACTTGATCAGTTCTTGGATCGGCAGAAGTGACGTGAACAGTCTCTGACTGGGCAGACATGCCGTGAAACGTCTCTGGATCAGTAGAAGTGACGTGAACAGTCTCTGACTGGGCAGAAGTGATGTGAACCGTCTCTGACTGGGCAGAAGTGACGTGGACAGTCTCTGGATCGACAGAAGTGACGTGAACAGTCTCTGACTGGGCAGAAGTGACGTGAACAGTCTCTGGATCAGCAGAAGTGACGTGAACAGTCTCTGGATTGACCGGAGGCTCGGGAAGGGGGATGCAGGAAGTCCTCTTCCTCCTCCTCCGTCTCCGAGAGGGTGCTGGGCTGGACGGGGCCAGCGATGAGGGCTCTGGACTGGACGGGGCCAGAGGTGAGGGCTCTGGAGTGGACGGGACCAGCGGTGAAGGAAACTCTGGGCTGGACGGGACCAGCGGCGAAGGGAGCTCTGGGCTGGACAGAACCAGCGGGGAAGAGGGCTCTAGCTCTGGCTCGGCAGGCGTGACATGAAGCTCTGTCTCGGCAGGCGTGACGTGACGCTCTGGCTGGACGTGGCTGACTTTAAGTAGTTTAATAATCATTTACTTACACTTTCAACTAATGATTCATAGTATGCAGTTATTATAAAGTGTTACATTCATTATTTGTAAAGGTTTATAAATGTTTACTAATCATTTAGTCTACATAGTACCAATTACATATAATGGCAACACAAATGTAATTTGGGTGCAAAACATGTTTTTATTGCCTCAACACTGAGGGAAAGATTCACAAACAACTTGCACCAGCAACACAACTTGCACCCTTTTTTGGTGTTCCCCTTCAGACACTGATGCTGAAGATGCTGAAGAGGCGTGGAGAGGGAGAGTTGTTTTTATTTTGGCGGCTGACCTTACCTATTGCATATGCAAAGGACTTTCCCTTTCAGACACAAAATTATTTAAATTAATCATGCAAGGTGATTTACACACATTTTAGATTTTGGCAAGTCTATGTATTGGTATTTGCGGCATTATTTACCGCCCTCCCAAAAAAGCATGTCTTAAACCAGACATTAATTTGCGCTGCTCTTGGTAGATTGCGCGTTGGTATTTATGGAAATTATCCAGCTGCATCTTTCATTTGCATGTCGTCAGTAGTTCACATGCAGAACTTTCCAGTCCCATGGGCACTTTTTCGGAATTGCTCTCTTATGCTTATTTGCACGCACGCACACATACACATACACACACACACATAAACAGAGAAAGAGAGAGAGAGAGAGAGAGAGAGAGAGAGAGAGAGAGAGAGAGAGAGAGAGAGAGAGAGAGAGAGAGAGAGAGAGAGAGTGAGAGAGAGAGAGAGAGAGAGAGAGAGAGAGAGAGGGGGAGAGAGAGAGAGAGAGAGAGAGAGTAGAGTGAGGGGGTGGGGAAGGGGAAGGACAAATAGAGAGAGACAGTGTTAGTGCACTAATTTAATTTTTTTGTATTTCACACTGCATTTGCATCTATATTTATACATGATCAAAGTCTGTTTTCTGTCACAGTTTATATGTGTGTGTGTGTGTGTGTGTGTGTGTGTGTGTGTGTGTGTGTGTGTGTGTGTGTGTGATAAGAGTTTAACCCTTTGCAGTGTGCTTTGGCTCATCTCTTTAAAACATCTCTTAGGCCTTGTCTTTTTGGATAAAAATTTTTGGATATATATATATATATATATTTTTTTTTTTTAAATGAAAAATACATGCATAGAACCAGTTCATTTTGTAGGGCACTTACAATATAGTTTGATATAATGAGTTTAACAATTAGGTTAATACAAATATAAAAATACCTTAAGATAAATACTGGACTTGAAATGGACTGAAAATTAGCTGCAAAAGATAACTTTACCCTCATTTCAAAGTGACCTATGCCATAATCAAAAACTGCTTTTTTTCAAAAATTTAATTATTATTATTATTATTGTTTTAGAATTCGAATCTTCTGGGTCAACCACCTAAAAAGGCTAAGCATTTGATCTCTCTCTCTGACAAAAGTTTAACGCTTCCATTGCTGTGTGCTTTGGCCTGCATTAAAAGATACAAACTGTATGTTCCTTTTCTCTTTTTAATAAGTTCCCATCATCACAGCTTGCAGCTATGGTATATTTATTATTATTCATATTATTTTGATGAAAAATGACACCTAAAGTAAGATTATTCATTCTTATATTGCTAAATTTTCTGTTGAATATCTGGATCACTCATAGCTACCAAATAACTTTTTGCAATTGTATATTTGTAAATGGGGGGAAAAGGTTCATTAGGTTATATATGAACTGACGTTTAATGACATAAGTATACTTTCAAGAAGTGCATGATCATATGAATTGAAAGTTTAACTAACATTTATAAGCATTTGTTTACATTAAATAATGATTTGTTTACATTAAATAAGGATCTGTTAATCATTATGTAATATTTAATAAGTTCCTTAGTAAACATAACAAGCACTTTTCAACAAGCACAATTATCTCAGCTATGTCAATATATTTCTGTCAGGACCACTATAGTCAAATATGATGACAATTAGCATACAGTTTGAGTTGGCAGTATGGGTCTGTTCTGGGCGAGAACTTCCTGAGCATCCATGTAGCTTAGCATGGGTAAGTGCAGGGAGAGCATCTATAACCCCCCTTAGGGTAAACAGAACAGAACCAACATTAATGTTAGCAATTATCATTATTCAAGATTTCAAGTACAACATAAATCGAGAATTTATTCTGATTAAAGGGGAATCAAAATGTCAAATCCTGACTGACGAGAGGAGGAGCTGGGGATGAAGGAGGGTTATCAGCTCCTGAGAAACGCAATAGCTGCTGATAATACTGAAGGAGCTTATATATGTTTACAGTGATAGGCGTCATATTCCTATAGGCAGACGTGGATCAGCTCAGAGTCAGCTGATGCGAGCTTGACTAACGTGACCTCCCAGAACTAATGCTACGCTTGATATTAACCAATTACCTGTTAATACCCATACGGAAATGTAATATATGACATATATGTCCCTATGTCGCAAGTGATGCTGTCATATATGCTAAATATAAGACAATATATTGCTATCACATATATACATATCTCTAGATATACGTTTATATTTATCCATATTAAATTAGTATATTGACATATATTAATACAATGTATATGATTATTGTTTATATAATATTGTATGTTATAACCATATATTTCATGTTTAATTTATATATGGCAATTTATTTAAACAACATACATACATTTTACATGCTTATGGTTTCCTTATTAATTAATTCCTTGTTTTCCCTATTTAAACATCTTGAACTTTTAACAAGTCTTTAATTCAAACGCAATCAAAAGACAGCCAAATTACCCGCATTCAGAGACCAACGGATGAAGAATGTTCACAGAAAGTAAACTTGTCGAGTGGAAAGAAGAAACGGATAATGAAAGTTGGAGCATTGTTCCAATATCACACATAAAAGACTGCATTATATATACATAAAATATATGGGCTAGTTGTATATGTCAATTTATGAAATTGTTCCATTTTCTAATAGGTTTTACATATGGGCAGATACATGAAGGCTACATGTTTTCACTTTCTATGTGGATATATTTAATATATGTATATGTACATATATTACATTTCCGTATGGGTAATTATATAACATTTGTTAATGATTTATTAATGAAAGTTATTATAAAATGCCACCCATCTTAAGTTGTATAATTTGTCATATAGTGAAAAAGCTGCTTTAGAATTGTTAGCAGTTGACATGAGACTTGACAAGAACTCCAAATGAAAGATTTGAGAACACTGCGTCTTTTCTCTGAATATTGCAACACTGTTTAGATAAAAGGGTCTCTTGAGCACTCTCTGTCACTCTTTTCTTCTGTGAGGTCATTTGCTCCTGTATTTCACAGCAGCACTTTACACATGATGCTAACAGCTGCTTTTAGTGCCAAAGTGTCCTAAGGCTGACACTAGCCAGGGAAGCATGTTAGAAATGCAGAATCGTTTTGTTAAATGTAGGTCTATCCTTTGATTACATTTAGGAGCATGGTTATCCATTACAGTTATCCATTAATTTTCTATGGTTAAAAACAAGAAATATATTTCTGATGAGTGAGCATTTAAGGAAAGAAGACTGTGTCATGGATGGATCTCTCTTTGTCTCTCTTTCTCTCTCTTACACACACACACAAAGTAATCACAATTTGACCTAAAAGAAAGAAAGAAAGAAAGAAAGAAAGAAAGAAAGAAAGAAAGAAAGAAAGAAAGAAAGAAAGAAAGAAAGAAAGAAAGAAAGAAAGAAAGAAAGTAAAGGAAGGCATGGTTACGGTGGTCGATAAAATCACTTCTCTCTTGAGTCCTTAGTAGGTGAGTTGGCTTTCTCCCACTGACCTGATGGCCAATCTCGGTGAAGCAGTACCCAGCAGTCTCTCTCTCTCTCTGTGTGTGTGTGTGTGTGTGTGTGTGTGTGTGTGTGTGTGTGTGTGTGTGTGTGTGTGTGTGTGTGTGTGTGTGTGTGTGTGTGTGTGTGTGTGTGTGTGTGTGTGTGTGAGAGAGAGAGATTCTGGATGTTGTCCTTGTCGTGACCTTTATTATGACCAGCAACGGACTCAAACACACACTCACACACACACACGCACACGCACACACACAAGCACGCACACGAACAGACACACGAACACGCACACAAATATCCCTGCACATCAGCACCCATCCTGTCCACAGCTGCCAGTGTTTACAAGGAGCATTTTTATGATCTGTTATCTACCTTTAAACTCTTTCCATTTACACCTCACTCTCTCTTTTCAGAGACCGTGTCATTGGGTTGGTTGGTCACCTCTGCACTATACATATTAGAGGCTCTGTAAGAGTACTTGTTTGTCAGTTCTGGTGATTGCTTCTGTCTCTTTTTCTATTAAGCTTCAGGTTCAACTATCTCCAACCTATGGTCCACAGTCACTCTGAACCTTTTCTGGACTTGCCTAGTTTTGTACAAATCAGAGCTGCAGGACTGTAGTTATTAGGGGCCAGTTGCATCAACTGTGTGCAAGTTACAACTTAGCCTAGCTGCAACGTAAAGGGGAACTTAGTTACAACTTGAGCTCTACTAAATGTTTTTCGTTGCCCCATTTAAATTAGTTGAAACATAATTCTACGTATAAACTTAGTATTAACAGAATCCTCCAACCAGGAGTAGTGTTTGGAAGAAAACAGAATTTTAAGGGTCCAGAATAATGCATTAGTTGAGCATTAATTAATGAATGACTTGTTCACAATTAAGCGCTAGTTAAGCATAAACAAACAAATAATTAATGATTTACTTGTTCACAATTATGCATTAGTAAAAGGAGAACTCCGGTCGATTTTACCATTAAGCTCATTTTTTTTGTACATTTGGAGTGCTGTCAGTACAGACAAAAACGACAAAAATCAGTGTTGCCTACACCGTGTTATCCTCTTTTTAAAATTCGCACCCTGTTGACTTCAATGGGGCAAGTTCTAAACCTGCTTTTAGCCTCTTAACATCCTTGATTTGTCATTATAAGTGCACAGCAATGTGAGCGGTGTTATTAAGAGTGACCACGGTCAATCTGACTGCAGTAGATGTGAAAGACATTAATAAAAATGATGTTAATTTAGCCACCTCACATACCTGTATTTACTTCCTGTTTTCGGTCGAAGTCCACAGTAGTCGATTGTCGAGTTCGCGCGTGCTATCATTGGTAACTAAGCAACAGTGGAGACTCAGACTGTCAGCTGTCAGCCATGACGTGCTGTGTGGTGTTCTGATATTATGATATTCTATGACATTATGATATGATCAGAGCCGGACAGTAACGGAGTACATTTACTCGAGTACAGTACTTAAGTACAATTTTGAGGGATCTGTACTTTACTCGAGTTTCATTTTTGGGGAGTACTCATGACTTTACTCAAGTACAATTGAGGGGCAAATATTGTACTCTTTACTCCACTACATTTCTATCCATAACCATGAGTACCCGTTACTTCTTAAAAAAAAAAAAAAAAATCTCGGACACCCTCAATTTGTTGTTTCCCTCTCAAACGTGATTGGATTGTGCAGGCGCCACTGATTGAGACAGCCTATCAGCAATCAGCTTCAGCTTTCTGCCAGTCAACTCCATGCTCAGATTTATATAAGAGACGAAACCACGGATGAAGACGCAGCCGGTCTATCCCGGGTATGTGCCACCCGTGGCCCACCTCAAAACACTATTTACATTTTCTGAATTTTCTGAAATTTTCTTAAATGTTAAATAAAGCAACATGGTAAAAAGATGAAAATGACTTGATTATACTTTCAATTCCTTTTACATTCTCCAAGGTATTAACATTTTTCACAACTCCATGTAGGACGTTTCTGTGCATAAATGTAAGCACTGTGGCAGTAGTAAAGCGAAAATGTATTCTTGTACTCTTGATACTCAAGTACTTTTAAAAACAAGTACTTCAGTACTTTTACTCAAGTAGACATCTGACTGTAGTACTTTTACTTGTACTTGAGTAAAATTTAGCAAGGGGTATCTGTACTTTTACTCAAGTAATGAAGCTGTGTACTCTGTCCGCCTCTGGATATGATGTTGCTTAGATGTTGCAAACGCGCTCAGCGCTTGTCATATTTCATACACAGATATCTATTTTTTTCTATTCTACTAGTAGTAGGCTACGTGGTGGTGGTGGGGTACTGACATTCTGTTTAGTTACTGACATTCTTCAAAATATATTCCTTTGTGTTCAGCAGATCTAATAAATTCATACTGGTTTGAAACTACTTTAGGGGGAGTTAATTATGTCTTTAATAATTTTCATTTTTGGGTGAATATCCCTTTAAGCAACAATAGGGGAACACGTCGAGACAATGTGTTAATTATCAGACGTAAAATATTATTTTAGCCTTTTGGAATCGGCTTTCAAATCTTCAGTATTTGGCTCAACAATCTCACTTTCAATGGGCATGGCACCTGTAGAATGAACAATGTGGTTGACAGTCTAGGTCATTTATATGTAAAATAATCCAATCGCAACTTTCCCAGACATTTCTAAGATACATTTGACATAACATAAAAAAAAATAAAACTGGTTGATCGTCGATTCGGCGGATCCATCCCGGCTCGTCTTGATTGAATTTAAGTGAAATTATTCCATGTGCGGTTCAATATCAACCAATAAGATTCCCTGCACGATTGACGCGTTTTCATTGGTCAGTCGTTGAAGCCTTTTCTGATTGGTTGTTGCCGTTTTGACAGCGTTTATGCCAAGAGCAAAGAGAAAGAAATCGAAGAGAAGAGCAGACCTACTTGGGCATGCGCGAACGCACGGGACACAGTCTAAGCACATACACGCTTACTTTAAGCGAAGAGGAGAGATTCGCGATTGCAATGAACATGTTTTAAGGGCAGGCATATTCTCTGAGCGAGCCCAGAGAAAATTCTTACAAGAGAGGGATTCGCGCTCGGCGCATTATATTCCGCGGGCGAGCAGAGAGATTCGCGCTCACGCATTACATTAATGTACTTTCGCGCTACAATAATGCTCTCTCGACATTTGACACCATAGAAGCAGCGAATGGAACTATGGAGAAGATCCATTTAACTATGAAAAGAACCATCAGCATTTCATTTTCAAAGCATCTAATCAAAAGTATACTTGCATGACCTATGTAGTGTACACAATTATCAAAGTTGTTGAAAATTGAAGTTGTTGATGATTCCGTGAGTGTCAAATGTTGAAGTTGCAATTGTTTTCTTCTCCGTTGGATGAAGAAGATATGATGAACTTGCATGCTCTCCTCCCATGTTATTTATTAATAGAAATTGTTCAATTAATTAGAGCTTGCCTCCGACAAATTTCCTTTTAATCTTTATGACACGTCATTTTCGATCGGCTAAAAATAGCCTATTTCCATTCCTGTCGACACACGTCATTTCCGATTGACCCAGGGGTTCCCATTGGTTTCCAATGTGCGGGTGATTTGACTGTGGCTATACGCAAGCTTTTTCGTGCTCCTGAAATGATTTCTTTTCATAATCTTTATCATAGAAAGTTACAGTATTGTGTGTCTGGGTATTAATCTGATGAGTGGGTATGATTTAGCTTGTTTCAGGCATATGTAAATCAGTTTATGCAATGCTGCAGGATCAAAACGAGACCAAGTGATCTAAAAGTGGTAAGGTTCAGAGTGTTTGACTGATTCTAACGTCGGGTAAGTCTTTATCACAGGAAGTTACGGGTACAGTGTGTTTAGGCATTGATTGGGAAAGTGGGTATAACTTTTAGCTTGTTTCAGGCACAAACCAGTTAATGCGGTGCTGCAGGATCAAAACGAATCAACAAACGATCTAAAGTTGTTTGTTCCGAGTGATTGACTGGATTCTATCGTTGAGTCCAAGTCTTATGCTGATTGGGTTGAGAACATTGGGCATTCATGCGGGCGTTTAACCATTACGATTCCCTTTTAGGGTGTTTCGAGATCTTTCCAGTATTTAATGCAAGGAATCGCCGTTGTCCTACAACCTACGTTTTTTTTTGTGTGTTTTTGTTAAGTTTGATTTATAATTATGGTTCGTTATATGCAAGTTGAATGACGGTGCTATTAATTTGTTTTGTTTTTCTTTGTTTGGAGATTATTTGTTAGGGGGAATTATAGCTTTCAGTCAAGTGTTTGTTTTGGTTTATTATTATTATTATTATTATTGTCTGGGTTCTTTCTGCTGTGTTTATATCGACTTGATTTATTCTTGATTTATTCTCCAATTGTGATTTTTGATTTTGTGTGTTTGTGTGTGTGGGAGAGCAATTGCAAACTTCTTTTGCTAGATGCTGAGGGCTTCAGCCAGGAATCCTCCCTTGTTTCTACCGCGTGCTGGTGGTGGTTTAAACACTGGGTTCTGTGTGCAGTGAGAGGTACGGATTTTGTGTGTGAGTGATAAGAGTTTACTCTAAAGTGTGTGGTTGTATTCCTTGTCCTTTAGCCCTCAGCCAAAAAGCTTTTGAATGTAATGTTTTATTGTGTTATTTTTTTAGTGACTGACTTTTGAATGACTGTATTTCTTCTCTGATAACATAATATATTTATTCTATGGTCAGATGTTGTGTCTTGCCTGGTACGCTCTGTTCATTTGAATCTGATTTTAGTTAAAAAAAAACTCTTTTGTATGATATTCATTTCTCTGTTCATTACTAGTGCAACCAACTTGCGTGACTTAAGATAAAGTGTATTCATTATTCTTTGTGTGATGTCAGAGTGGCGTATTCGGTTTTCTTAAAGCTGCATTTATTCTATTCTAAGTAGTTAGGCCCTAGTGCCACTAAGTGCGGTTTCCTCTTGCCACACATGGTTAGTTTGAATATGTTCTCATGGCTGGAGTGCAGATTGTGGCCTGCCAGCCCTGGTCACACAGAGTAAATGGTGGGAGCCTTGGAAGAAGACGTTGTGCCAAACTCCTGAGGTTGTCCTCGGTTCGGATGTGGTTGAGAGAGTCCTCTCTCTCCTGCATGAGCACATGGCTGGTTGGGTCTCCTTTCCAGGAGCCCGCAACAGCATGTCAATTGCACATGGTGCCCCAGCCTGTGGTGGAGGCATCTGTTGAGACAACAACATGCCTGGAAACTGGAAAAGTGAGGTTCGACTACTGGGTGAAGGTCTGACGGGAAAGTCCTCTGCACGGGGCAAAGTTTGATCTTCTCCCAGTTGACCCGAAGGCCCAGACGGGCTAGGTGCCGGAGCACAAGGTCCCTGTGTTCGCAAACCTGGTCTCGAGAGTGAGCTAGGATCATCTAGTCGTCGAGATAGTCCAGGATGCAAATCCCGTGTTGCCGTAGCGGAACAAGGGCTGCCTCGACAACCTTCGTGAAGACGCGAGGGGACAGGGCTAGCCCGAATGGGAGAACCACGTACTGGTATGCCCACCCCTCGAAAGCAAACCTTAGAAAAGGTCTGTGTCGAGGAAGAATGGAGACATGAAAGTAAGCGTCCTTCAGGTCAATCGCTGCAAACCAATCCTGCGGCTGCACAAACTGGAAGATGCGTTTGGCCATGAGCATCTTGAACGGAAGCCTGTGAAGGGAACGGTTCAAGACATGCAGATCTAGGATTGGCCGTAACCCACTGGTTTTCTTGGGTACAATGAAGTAGGGGCTGTAGAAGCCAGACCTCATTTCGGCTGGAGGGACAATCTCAACCGCACCTTTTTCCAGTAAGGTAGCAACCTCCGCACACATGACAGAGGCATTGCCACCGACCACAGTGTAATGGACTCCGCAAAAGTGGGGAGGAGTTCGCGCGAACTGAATCATGTAGCCGAGCCTGATTGTTCTCGCGGGACAGCGGCGAGGCTCGTAAGCGCTGCGCACTGTCATCCGCACCCTCTGGGGGCTCAGAGATGGATATGTCTGTTCTTTCTTTAACCACATTAGGGTGCTGCCCGCCAGGGGGCGAGCAGCGGAGAGTGGAGAACAAAAGATTCTGTTAATAAGTTAACAGAAATAGTGTGAAGTGCTTAAAATGACTAATTAAATACATTTTTTTCCACAATATTTGCAAATGTAAAAAAGCGTATTAGGCATTAAATTAATTGAAGTTCAATGACATTTTTTTAGAATTTTATTTACATTACATTACAATTATGTATATTATCGCATAGCTATTTGAACATATATTAACTACTAATCCATTGGGCATTATATAATGTTTCGTCATGATTTATGAAGGAAGCTTTAATCATTGTTAACCATCTGTAATAATAATTTATAGATTTTAATAAAGTGCTTGATCATATGAATTTAAAATGTAACATTTGCAAGCTTTTCAATTTACATTAAATAATGGTCTGCTAATAATTATGTAATGTTTAATAAGTTCATTAGTAAACATTAACAAGCACATTATCTCATATTTTTAGAAATATATATTTATTAACTAATGATAAGCATTATCTAATGTTTGTTAATTATTTAATGAAAGTTATTAAAGTGTTACCAAAACAGTCTATCAGTTTTGACTTACTTTATCATAAACACCTGCTTCTTTTCTAGAATGGTCAGTTATGAATAAAGAAGTCTAAAAACATTACTTGCATTGTTTAACAGTGTAGCCTTAGGCAGTACTATGTTTGCTCCAAAAGTAATGGAAGTCATGCCATGTGTTAGCTATTCATTTATTATGGTCAATAAGCTGAAATAAAATTATCTCGCTTGTGCTACTTTATTGGAGATGCAACCTGAAAAATTGAAGCTTCACAAAGAAATTAATTTAGCGTTGCACATGAAAAAACCTCAATCGGTTCTTGCATTTCAAGCACTACCATTTAGTATATACAGTACAAGCAATGAACTGGAAAAAAACTACTCTGTTCATTTACTTTTTATTTTATAGTGTCTTTTATGTGGGGGGAGGGAGGGGGGAGGCATTTTGGGGGTAATGCAATTACCCAATGACACAAACAAGTAGTCATATAACAAACTCACACTACTGGTTGAGCTAAAAGTTCACATGAAAGATAATAAACAGAATAATATTTTGATAGGGATGCCTCCAAGATTCTGATTGGTTAACATGCTCAGGCTGCAGTCAGATACATTTTTTGCTCTGCACAGCGCACAGGTCTGTTGGAGAGACAACTGTGATTTATCACAACACTTATTTAAGTGATATCAGTCGGGTAGTTGAAACATTTTATGAGTGCTATTTCACAATTGTTTGCAGCACTAGATACTGTATGTTACTGACAGTAATGTGTCTATGGGAGTAACTGTAATACCTGTCGGACAACAACAATTACTGTGCACATTTAAGTGTGAAGAGCACATTCTTAAATATATAGCTTGCCAACAGTGAGAGCTACAGAACCTCTAAAATGTCTATCATAAAAATTAATATTTAAAACTTTTAAGCTTTTACTGAAGTGCTGGATGGCTTGGATTCAAAATTGCACTGCAGGGAAGGCCCTTGTCAGAGAGAGAAAATAAAGAATGCGCCTTTCTTTTCAGCTGTTGTAGGCTGAATTCTATCTCAAGAGCCCCATGTCCCGAGTTTCTGAATGTCTTACATAATGGAAGAGAAATTACAAGATACTGGCCAGATCTCTGCTTAAATTATTCTCAGCACAATCACTGCATGTTAAAGCTGGAAGTAAGTCCCAACCTAATAATATTGAGGCAAGAACAAAAAAAAAAAAAAAAAAAAAAAAAAAAGAGAAACTTTTCATTTAATGCTTTTGAAAACAGACCTCTATGCTTGGTTAAATGTTCACTAAGCTGGTACTAATACTATACATACAATTAGGTATATGCCTTTATACATGGATAGCGAAAGGGGGAGTGGGCTGCTGGTACTTTTGAGGTCTGGTACCAATATGGCATACAGGTATAAAAATACATAGGCTAGAGGCTCATATGGATGCACTATTAATCATTAAAAGGTTACAATCAGGATTCAAACACACATGCGATATTATTCCTAAATAACAAATTCCAAATTTAATATGTCTATTAAACATTCAACCTTCAACCTCCGCCTTCAACGGAGTTTCTATTTACACTAATTGCAAATAGCTCGACTTGTTGCCAGAGGTTACATTGTAACTCACCCACATCAGGCAAAATTACAGTAGACGCAGGACTTTAAGCAATAGCAACAATTGTGGGGTAAGGCGCGTGAGAGGAAGTTTTGATGCAAATTGACCCGAGTTTGAATACGCCTTTTGCCAAACTCGCTCTACTCCCTTTTCCCATCACATACAGTATAAGATCGGAAAGGCATGTATTTATAAATAAAGTGTCTAACTTGTGTTTAATAAAGTGTTTATCGATTAGGGGTTGGTGTAGGGAGGGCTTTATAAAGTGCCTAAAATGCCTCCATTTAATAATTTTAATAAATATTATAATTTATACTAAAATAATTTTAATAAATTTATAATTTATACTAAAATTTATAAGTACAGTTGTTACTGTCCAACAACACTGAGGTGCAAATAGTATATGCCACTACATTTAACTATTTACACTTATTGCAAATTTTTACTTCCATTTTTACATAGTGTAAATAGAATCTATCCCTATTTGTAGCTACTTACTGTAAATAGCACACCGCTAAGAATATGCTGCTATTTTCACTTAGTGTAAATATAATCTTTTTTACTTGTGCAAATAGTGCAATAGTGCAAACAGTTCCAATATTTAAACAAGCTTTCACGCTGCTGCTGATCGCGATAGAGAGCAGTCCTCAAGTTTTAACATAACATTCTAATTTTCCACAAGATTTTTCTATGGAGTTAATATTGTGCCATAATTAAACAAACAAAACCAGCATTTTGCAAACAAACTCAATCTGCTTTGCAAAGGAAAACTCGACTTGCTAACAAACAGAAAGCAATGTGCAAGTACAAAGGTCAATTTGAGTGAAAAGGCAGAGGAGTAACAAATATTTATTCTGTTTTACAAATATAAATAAGTGAGATAATATTTCACAAATAAATACAAACCATCCTACAAATTGCAAGTAACCTTTGAACAAATACCAAATCTAGTGCATACAAAAGCATATCTGTCTGTTATGATTTTGAGACACTTCCTCTTCTAAAACAATAGATGGCGCTAAGCAAGGGGATTCATTTAGCGCTAATCTGCCGGGAGAAGCACTAATGTGAAATGCGTGCTTGCCTTTGCCTACAGCTGAGGAAAATGACCGGTGAAAAGGTGAGTTTCTATCTTACTGTATCGATGTTAGCACGCTCTGCAGCAGATGTACAGTGACGTGACATAACTGCCAAAATTAAAACTGTGCTTTCGCGCTATGGCTGGCACTGAGCCAAAGACGGATGCACTCAGCGCTTGTCATATATCCCAACTATTCAGTGTTTCTAACCACATAATGTTTATTTTAGGTTTAAGACATTTAAATGCATATCATTTATAGCAAAACAATACATTTATAGTTTGTAAAATACATAATGGTGTCTATAGAAGCAGCTAGCAATCCATTTAAATATATTTGCAGACGTGTTTTATTCATATCAGATACACAGTGTAAATAACTATCTCATTCACAACGTCTCATTCACCTTCCCAAGGAACCATGGTTACATGCTTAACCTGAGGCATTCTGCATGCTGGGACCAGCTTGGGATGCTTGTGTGCTGGTGGACCAGAATATGTTGTATTTTGGATGCTGGTATGATCCCAGCAAGACCACAACAAAACTTGCTTATACTGTATGTTACATATCACAATTTTTATGTGTGTGCTCGTCGTAAAAAAAAAAGTCCAAATTCATTTTAATTGAAGCACTTTTGAAACCAGTCCAATGGTGTGACGGAACATCATAGGTGGGTGAGGTCATTACCAGGAAGCTCTAAAGCGAACCCAGACCAATGTCAGCTTCTGATAGGCTGAAGCAAGTCAGTCACAGGCACTCCGGAATTATGGCAGGGCGATGCAGCGTCTCGTTCACTTTTCAGGGAACAGTAGTTACAGTCGTAACCTAAGATGTCCTCTTTCAAGGAAACTCGCACTTCATCTGAAATTTACGATGCTATGGGAACATTCATACCCACTCTGCCGCACTGACAAGTTCCTGTCTTGTGTGAAATCGAGCGAGCACAACTAAAACAACAGCACTAGAGACCCCAGCCGTGGAGCCCAGATCAAGGTTGTAAATTCTGAAAAAAGTGTGTGTGGAGAGGCCCAGCCCCGCAGCATCACATACGTCTTGAAGGGAAGCCTTTGTAAATAAAGCTTTAGAAGCCTCTATACTCCCCCGAGGGCACCGAAAAGAGGTAGACACTGTATGACAAGTTGTAGATGTGGGGCCTGCCCTGAGAGGCCAGGCATTAGTGGCATTAGGGCCGGTTGGCCAAAGCCTTCCTGACTAGAATGACATTCCTCAGATACATCTTTCCCTTGTCAGACTTCGAACTACAGTGTTTTCCTGACCCTAAATCATTTTGCAGGGGGTGGGGGATTGGATTTGGCTCCAGAGGCTACGCTCTGTTTTTGCTACACCCTATGTGAGGAGCTTGTTTCCGGCTGAGACCTTAGAGCGTCAAGGAATATAGCATTGGAACGCCACCACCAGTCACGGATTAATGCACGGGGTTACTGGGCCAGCAGGGGGCCCTGCCAAATTTACTTTGTGTATTCTTTTCAAATAAAATTGTGTTGGATATTGTGGAATAATGTTTTTTTTTTTTTTTTTTGCAATTGCAAAGTATTAACTGGTAAATAAACCAAATAAATAATTTGAATGGATTGCTGCGCTGTTGAGAGGGACAGCTAGAGGCGAGTGAAAATCATTGCGCAAAAAAAAGTCACGTGGAGAAGACTCTTACTCAAAAATCAAAACAAAAATGAGTTTAAAACTACACCCAAGTGGATCAATGAAAAGAAAGCAAAAAAAGGACAAAGAAGCAAGAGAAGCTAAATTGCTAGAAAAGCTATCCAACAATCTCCAGCTTTTAAAAAAAATGCAAACACTGCCGATGCTAACAACAACGTTTCTGCTGCTTCAAGTGAAGATGGTGCTAGCACAACTAACCGTGATAGCAGTGATACGGAGTCGGCCTGTGATTACTACAACCCGCCGGTGCCGCCACCGTTACCATCACAATGTCAGGATGATCACACTAAGAGTAAGACAGATGATGACCACCTGTTTTGGGCTACAAACAACGACCCATCATTGTGGAGAGATTTAAAAAGGGATTTGGTGAGAAGTATTCTTATTAACAGAGGGACTGCCACTTTCTATAACCGAAGCTCAATATATACTTCTTACATAAGGGATAGCGGTCTGGGTGGCAAGACTGTCATGATTCTGCCATCAGGTCTGTGAGTTCTAGTATTTTGGCAGGATCATGACAGACCCATGTTCTGTGTGCAAGCACATGGCCTTGTGTTTTGGTCATGTGCTTGTGTTGTCTCGTCTCGTTACCCCGCCCCCTTGTTATCCTGATTCTGTCATTAGTGTTTCACCCGTGTCACCTGTTATGTTTGATTAGTCTTCCTATTTAATCCCCTTGTGTTTGCTGTCTTGTGTCGGTTCATTGTTATACGTTGATTGTGAGTACCCTCTGTACATCTAGTCATTGTTAGCATCTCTTGAAGTCTTGTTTGTTTTCTTGTTCATTTGTTTCCCAGTTTAGTCTAGTCAGTCAGGTATTCTGTGTTCCATCTGTTTTGCCCTCTCATGGGTTTTGTTTTCCTGTTTTTGTCATTAAACCGTGTCTTATTGTATACTGTCTGCGTTTGGGTTCATCTCCGTGTCTTACCGTGACAGAATGAACCGACCCATTCTGAACCCAGCGGACAGTATGTCATCCCCACTAAGACAACAATCAGCTGACCAGGAACTATGGTGGCAGTCAGCTATCAACGACAGCAAGTTGGGCAAGCTTCCTTTCCCTCCCCAGGGAGAGAGGTCCCTGAGAGGATATGCTCAGGCCGTGGAGGCAAAGAGAATTTTTTTACCGGAGAGCCTGGTTAACCGTTACCTCATCGCGGGTCTCAAAGTTCCTCCACCTCTGGCGGAACGGGAGAGGCTGGCCCACCGCCCGTTCCGGGACATGGTGGACTGCTTGGTTCGTCGGGAGTCACAGGGTCCCATGGTGTCGTTACCTCCTGCCTGTCTGCCAGTGATCCCGGAGGATCTGAGGTTAGGCTTCGTGAGGCTTGGAGAACAGACTCGTCCCAGTTCGACTCCCGAGGCATCATCGGCTCCGCGAATCAGGAGGAGGAAGAGGAGACCTGCGTCTGCCCAGCCAGAGCCAGTTCACGTCCCGTCTGTCCAGCTAGAGACTGTTCACGCCCCGTCTGTCCAGCTAGAGACTGTTCACGCCCCGTCTGCCTTCCTGAGCTGGGACTATCTGGAGCGTCTGGCTCGGATCTTAGAGAGGCCGGTGTTCGGTGTTTCGGAGCTGAACCCAGTGCCCGTTCCAGAGCCCGCTACGGCAAGCGCTGTTCCAGAGCCCGCTACGGCAAGCGCTGTTCCAGAGCCCGCTACGGCAAGCGCTGTTCCAGAGCCCGCTACGGCAAGCGCTGTTCCAGAGCCCGCTACGGCAAGCGCTGTTCCAGAGCCCGCTACGGCAAGCGCTGTTCCAGAGCCCGCTACGGCAAGCGCTGTTCCAGAGCCCGCTACGGCAAGCGCTGTTCCAGAGCCCGCTACGGCAAGCGCTGTTCCAGAGCCCGCTACGGCAAGCGCTGTTCCAGAGCCCGTCGCCGTGAGCGCGGCACCCAGTCCTGTCCCGTCACCAACCATGTTCCCCGTCAGAAGTCCCCGGACTGTCTCCTCGTGTGTCCCTGTCTCTACTGTCCCCGGACTCCCGTTTGTTTCCCCCGTCATGGTTCAACCTAGGACTGTTTCTCCGTCTACTCACACCACTCCACCCAAGTCCGTTCGGGTCCCCCGTCCTAAGCCCACACCCTGTAGTTCCAAGATCACCGTCCCGCCCACCCACCCTGGACTCTCGCTCAAAGACTCTGTTGTCCCTCCGCCTCCCCTTCCTTGTTTATTTTTTCTGATGTTTCACCCTAACCCGGTCATTGTTCACGCTTGTATGCCCCTGTTATTATTTGTCATGTTTTGTTGGGTCTGGTCTATGTCTCGGTCTGTCTTGTCCCGCGTTTAATGTCTCCTTGGGGAGCGTCTGGTAGCCGCTCTTTAAGGAGGGGGTACTGTCATGATTCTGCCATCAGGTCTGTGAGTTCTAGTATTTTGGCAGGATCATGACAGACCCATGTTCTGTGTGCAAGCACATGCCCTTGTGTTTTGGTCATGTGCTTGTGTTGTCTCGTTACCCCGCCCCCTTGTTATCCTGATTCTGTCATTAGTGTTTCACCCGTGTCACCTGTTATGTTTGATTATTCTTCCTATTTAATCCCCTTGTGTTTGCTGTCTTGCGTCGGTTCATTGTTATACGTTGATCGTGAGTACCCTCTGTACATCTAGTCATTGTTAGCATCTCTTGAAGTCTTGTTTGTTTTCTTGTTCATTTGTTTCCCAGTTTAGTCTAGTCAGTCAGGTATTCTGTGTTCCATCTGTTTTGCCCTCTCATGGGTTTTGTTTTCCTGTTTTTGTCATTAAACCGTGTCTTATTGTATACTGTTTGGGTTCATCTCCGTGTCTTACCGTGACAAAGACTCGCTCCGCTATGATTTATAACACACTCACTTACCAAACGGCCAGATTGTGTCACGAGAGTGCCTTTTATACCTTCCACCAACGGGACAGGTGTTCTGCTATTCTTGCAAACTTTTCTCGTCCAAAAGACACGCCTTTACAGATGGAAATCGAGAAAGATACCCCTCAGTTAAGGTAAAGTTGAACCAACTGTTTTGTTCGAAGCTAAATGCCTGTGTTGAACAACAGTTACACATGAACTACTAAAGACATGTCTGCTAAATGTAGAAATGTAAATTATTCATGGAAATTTTCTCCTGTGATATGATTTGGAGAGGTCAGAAACTTTTTTAGATGTTGATAGATACTGGTGAGATATAAATAAACCGATATGTAGTGTGAAAGTACAGAATATTATGTGCATTCTCTTCCCGCGTATTAGTGCCATTGTTAATCCTGTATGATGGTGCATACAGGTGCAATACTGTTGTTGAAAAATGTGGTGAAGGGGACTGTAGCAATGTTCAGGGAAGGAGGCGGGAACCGGCGAACAATCAAAATAGTTTATTTAAAATAAAACAAACAAACGAAAATACCGCCAGCAGCCCCTCGCGGACGACTGCTGGCTAAAGTAAAATACAAAAACAAAACACAACTAAAATACAGGCCTGTTCCTCTCTCTATCATCAACGTCGTCGCTCCTCCTTTATGCTTCCGCTCCTCCGTGAGAGATGCGAGACCGGTGTGCTTCACAGGTGTTGCTCATTAGCAATCGCACCACCGGCCTCGCGCCGTTCTCTCACGTCCCTCGGCCGTCCTGTTCGCCACAGGGACCTTTGAGACATCTGTGCTCAGGGCACATCGTACTCACGCCATAATCCGTCCCTGGCCGCCACATTCTTTTTGGCATCTGCTCCACTTTAGGCATCGCCCCATACCCATGATCTTTGGAATACCCTCAATTCGAACCTGGGGGAAAAACCTGGGGTCCAAAGCCATGGGAAGAGAATGGTTTCTTCCACGATCTCGACACCTCTGAGTGGAGATCTGGAAAAGACGCAAAGGTTTGCACTTTAAAGGGCAGAAAACATTTGTCATACAGGTAGTTATGTTAATAAGAATCCCATTATTGTCTGGCTACTAACCAATGAGAATTTAACAAGATTCATACAGGAACTACTTTTGTTACGACTCTATTGCATCTCGATTTCTCCCTCTACTCCATCCATATGTCTTTCGTTCTCTTTTTCTCTATTGCTTGCTCGCTCTTTTAGCTCTCTCAGTGTGAGAGCTGAGTTCTGAGAAATAGTCAATTTGAGAGTGGCAGCCAACAGTTACGTCTCATTGCTTTTTTAGAGTTGTGAATAATGGCAGGAAACAACACAACTCCCTCTAAAGCTCACATTATAATGCTAACATGGTGGTGGATGGTGTACATTCAGATTGCATTAATTCTCTGCACGTATGTATGTAAGATAATACTTTACTCATACTATACTATACTTTTTTTAACAGATAAGAAGTTCTTAATGAAAATACTACAATTAACAGGCAGGGCAATACATACTAAATGCAACTGTGATCGGACAAACACTGGCTACGTTTACATGCAAAACTTTTGTTTCAATCGGACTGAATTCATTCCGATTGATTAATCCGAACGTAGGGTTTACATGAACGCTAAACATGTGACCGGGTGGATGTGCGCATTTGTCATAAGCTTGAAATTGGAATAAATTGTTTGACATGCGCAAACTGCACATATATAGTGTTTCCTGTTTGCGCATAGTAACCATTCTCATACATTTTTTTTTTTTTTTTTTTTTAAACAACAAACGTAATATTGATCCATTTCTGGTCATAATTTGAAGACAATGAGCATATGAACTCTTGTGCCATGATGCTCATATGTAAAACGTTATAAAAATGCCCCTCCCCATGTCCATCGTCTGTGGATGAGAATCTGAAACAAGAACTGGTGGGATGTTGTCCTATTTCACTTCACAGACACTGAGTGAAGGGAGAATTTTAGAATGACGGGACACTTATTTTATGACACTTCATACTGCACATCAGAAGTCACGCTATTTCCACTCATTGCACATGTGCAGTCCTTTCAGTTTTGGTTTTCAATCCGATCAAGTGTTTTATGTTCTCTCGATCATGCTGTTGCTAATGCTATCCATGTGGCGTTTGGGCTTATATAACTGCTATGCGATCATATTGGCTTTGTGCGTTACTATTTGTTGTCATTGGCAACTGATCGCGTTGCGCACGCTGGCTTTTACCACTATGCAGCTCATTCTTTACGCATTGGTGCAGAAACTACAGCGGCAGCATCCGCTCCGGTTTTAACCCTTCAAGCCATGGGGCTATGGTCTTCTGCTGCTTATGAACGGTACCTTCGTCCTGACGTTCTGACTATTCTTGATGCTCAGAAGGCCTTGAGCTCAGGTCCCTGATTGGTTCGCTAAATAAACAATTGTGTCCCATCTGCCTAACCTTACATGTGTTTTTTCTGCTTAGTGACAACTGCCCCTGGATACGCTTACTGCCAAATTTCATCCTTTTGTTTTATTTTTTCACAGGAGGTTACTGTTCTGTTTGGGGGGATTATTTAAGATCTCCTCGTCCAATTCATGTGAGCGTCCCCTTAATGCTGCTGCTGTCCCCAGACTCTCCGCTAATTCATGGTGTTCATGAATGGTCAGGGGACTCATCTGAACAGAAACATATTGCCAACTAATTTGTATTTATTCATAGAGATTCTAAGCATTTTAATTGTCTAATTTCATCCTCTTGTTTTTATTCACAAGAGGATTGTCAGGTGTGTTTTGTTTGGGGGGAATAGTTCAGCTCTCTCAGTCCTAAACTGTGTGATTTGTCCCTAATGCTGCTGCTGTCCTCTGACTCTTTGCTATTGCATGGTGCTCATGAAAGGTCAGAGGACTCCCTGAACAGAGCCATACCGCCAAAATTTTATTCAGAATTTATCAACTTGAATTGCAATTTATTCACGATCAAAATATTTGCCATTGACTACCATATAATATTTTTCCGAATAAAGTCCCATGTTGGTTCACCGGAAGGGGAGGGACTTAGGCTCTCTATTACCACTATACTCCCATTCACCACTATTTACGATTACCCAACCAAAATTATATTGTTCTGAGAACTTCAGAAATGTGAAAAGTGTCCATTAAATAGTTGTAGCCTATATAGCAAGAGCTTTGGATGAGAGATAAATTGTTTATATCAAAAATCAAGAGATGTTGTGAAAGCTTTTTGTTATCATCCTATGCATTATTATTATGTCAATTTTGAGTGGTTCATTATATTTTCTATTAAATGTAAAAGGGGTTCTGGCTTCTCAAGTTAAGATACAGTATTTGTACAGACATTTGTCTTTACATCTAGGACACTATTTTGTTTTTTTAAAGAAATGTTATGTTCAAATGGGGTGTAATCATTTCTGTTGTGTCCTGTATTTGTCTCATTCTTTCTCTTATTGGGTTATTAGCTTACAAAAAGTTAAATGATTTAGATCACTATATAATATTTTAATATCTAATTTTCTATGTTTAAGCACATTTTGTTCCTGTATTCTGTTGCAAATTCTGAAAAAGGCATTTGTAGGCTGTATTTCATGCTGTGTACTATATCTTAACTTGAGAAGCCAGAACCCCTTTTACATTTAATAGAAAATGTAACGAACCAATTATATTATGTAAAAATGTATAAATTGGTAGATTTACAATGCTAATAACCATGGAAATGCGTCATTACAGTATGTAAGTATCTCTTAACAACACAAGAATGCAATCACTAGTAAGTGACTAAGACTTCCTGTTAATAAAGTATCTGGTATATCTAGTACATATTAACAATGCATTAAATCACATTACACATTAATAAACCACAATAAATAAATAAAATAAAAACATATTACAAGTGATGTGTCATGTCTCAAGTCAAGTGAATAAAAGGGTCATTGGACAGTCGTCCAATCACAACTGACTTCCGCAAAAGAGTAAGTAACCAATGACATTTGAGATTATTAAAACAGTAAGTCCCACCCCTCGACTGCCAAAAATATAAATTGTGCACTCGGTTTTTTTTAAGCATTGATTTGCCACCTTAAGGCTGCAAGGAAAGAAAAGGAGGACGGAGGAATCGAATGAAAGCTTTATGTATACATTGGAATGATCACGCGAGTCACTTCAAAGGATCTGCCCTTATGTTGTTGAAGTTTGTGTTGTGTTTTTTTAAGAAATTCATAATAAATACTCAGCAAGAATCCTAGATAAATGCTATGGGAATGTTAAAAGGGCTTATACTGCAAAATCAAGGCCCCCATTAGCGAGTTCAGACCACAATACAGTGCATCTAATTCCAACGTACAGGACAGTTTTAAAACGTTCTTTTACTAAAGAGGTTCTTGTGTGGTTTGAAAATAACATTGAAGCCCTGAAGGGCTGTTTTTTTATGCACTGATTGGGATGTTTTTAATAGTCCAAACTTAGATGAAACAACTGACCTGATTATGTACATTTATGTACGGACAATGCGGACAGTCATTGTAAATTCCAACAACAAAGTTTATATTACTAAAGAGATAAAGCGTATTAATAGGAAAAAAGCTGCCTTTAGAAATTGTGATTGTGTTTAATTAAAATCTGTGCAGAAAGAACTTAACCAGTTATTAAGAGCTGTAAGGCAAAAACAAAACAAAAAAAATATTTTAGAAGAACATTTTTTATCAATGTAACACTCAAAGTATGTGGAATTCGATGAAGAACATAAATAATATGCAACCGGCTTGAAAGACTCACCTTACGAGTGATGACACACAAAAAGCTGATGATTTGAACTGTTTCTTCCTAAGGTTAGATAATCAATATTTCGATCAAGAATGTAGTAAGGAACTGCAATCTATATCTACTACTGATCGATGGGACAATAGGGTGTTGATTGACGATGGTTATGTTCAATCATTAATAAAAAGAAAATGTGTCCAAAGAAATCCGCTGGTCCTGATGGTATTCCGTCTTTTTTACTAAAAGACTGTGCAGAGGAATTGTCACCGGTGTGGTCCTCTATATTTCAAAGGTCTTTTGATTCTAAAGTAGTTTCAGCCATTTGGAATAAGTCTATTCTAATTCCTGTGCCAAAAACGGCCCGTCCTACTGAGAATAATGAGTTTAGACCAATTGCCCTTACATCAGTGGTGTTGAAGTGTTTTGAGAAGTGTGTGGTGTCAATGTTAAGAAAAAATGTTAATAGTAGATCCACTCCAATTTGCTTATAGGTAAGGAAAAGGAACAGGTGATACTTTCAGTAGTTTGATGCACTGGGTTTTAAACTACCTTGAGGATTCAGACGAGTGCTTTTTAATGATTTTTAGTTCAGCCTTCAATACTGTTCAACCACAAAAATATAGCAGTTAAAGTGGTATCACTCTTTTTTAACAAATAACTCAAAGTAGAGTCAAAGTAAATAATAGTTTATCTCAAGTAAAATACTGTAGCACTGGAGTTCCTCAGGGCTGTGTTAGCTCATCTGCTCTTTTTACGCTGCACACTAATGAGTGCTCAAGTAGGCACTCACAGAACTACATTCTGAAGTAGATGATACAGTCATTTTTTTATTTATTTTTTTATTTTTTTATTAAGGATTTTCAAATAATACAAACATCAAAAACAAAAATGGACAAACAAACAAACAAACCCCCGGCGCTGCAAGTTGAATAAAATGTACAATATACAAACGTGTCTGTATTACAAAAAAAAAACAAAAAAAAAAACAAGAGAAGCCAAAACCTTCTCAAAATAAAATTATTCAAAATTTCTGTAGAAAGGATTGGAGAGGTTCCCAAAGTCTCCTGAATTTGTCCTGTTTGTGGTTGAGATTATACGTTAATTTCTCCAAGGGAAAAAAGGCTGACAGCTGGGAAATCCACATAGAAATAGTAGGGACCTGGGGTGTAGACCATTTCAAAGGAATACATTTCTTAGCCAGGAATATGAGAGTTGTAATCAAAGGTTTAAAGTCCGAGTCAAGCAGGTCAATAGGAATGTCATTCAGCAGAAAGAGTGAGGGAGATAAAATGGAATGTTTTCCTGTTATCTCCTGTATTGCAGAATGAACCCCCTTCCAGAATCGTTGAATAAGAACACAGGACCAAAATACATGAAAAAAAGTGCCCTTACAAGTCCTGCATTTGAAACAGAGGTCGGAACAACCTGGAAACATTTTATGCAAACGAACAGGTATAAAATAAATTCTATGAAAGAATTTAAAATTTTGCTCATGTATGGAAATCGAGGTGCATTTTGGAAAAATACCATCACAGATCCTGGTCCAATTTTCGGGGTCAAACTGAACTCCCAAGTCTCGTTCCCACAACGGCTTCAGAGAGTCGTAAACTGAGGAGTCAGAGTAAGCTAGTAAGGTATAAAGTCTGGAAATAAGCCCCTTGAATGAATTAACTGACATTATGGTTTCTTCGAATTCCGATAAATTGAACCGAAATTTGTTTTGCTTTATAAGAGACTCTATAAAGTGCCGAATTTGTAAATATTTAAAAAAGTCTTCAGAGGGTATGTCAAACTCTGTTCTAATTTGTGAAAATGATCTCAGAGTTTCAGAGATAAACATTCCTGAAAAATCAGACAGACCTCTAAAACCCCAATCCAGCAGCCCAATGCTTCTAATCTGAGTGGGAAAGTCCGGGTTCAAAGGGGAGAGTGAATAGAAATATTTGGGGAAATATTCAAATGTTTTTTCACATCCCTCCAAACTAGTAATGTATTATGGACAATCATATTGTCAGTGAGCGAGTTTAACTGAGTTATACTATTAATAAAGCACAGGGACTCTAAATTTCTTGGATGGCAAAATGAAGATTCAAAGTCAATCCATAAAGCGTCCTGCCTTTTCCTAACCCAGCTTGTTATCATTTTGATCTGGGCAGCCCAGTAGTAAAGCTGGAAATTAGGTAAGGAGAGACCCCCGAGTTCCCTTGGTTTACAAAGTTTAGCGAAACCAACTCTCTGTTGCTTACCGTTCCAAATAAAACGAGACATGTCAGAGTTCAAAGATTGAAAGAACGAGGTTGATAGGTAACATGGGAGATTCTGAAAAAGATAATTTAATTGGGGAAGTATGTTCATCCTAATGACATTAGCTCTCCCGAGAAGGGAAATTGGTTAAGGTGCCCACTTTTCTAAATCTTTTTTAACTTTTTGAGTTACGGGAGAAAAATTTGTTTCAAACAAATTAATCAAACCGGGAGTGAGGAAAATGCCCAAATATTTAAAGCCTTTTTTAGAAACCTCGAAAGGAAATTGAGTCAGAGATTCTTGGGAGTAATTGTCACAGAATGGATGGAGAGTGGACACAATAGCGGGTAAGTAAGGTTTATTAACAGATATATATATAGAACAGTCACAGCGTCCGAGACACGGAATCACGATCACAGGGGACGACACACAGGAACGGGCAAGCGATGCAGGGACCTCGATGGATGCCGGTGTAGTGATGAGAAGTGGGTGAAGCGTTGATAACCAGTCCAGAGAGTGAAGTGAATCAGTGAACGATAAACACGAAGACATCCAGGACAGGAACGCAGGTACGGGGAACAGCTAGACAGGAACAGGAACGAACACATCACAACGATCTGACAAGGATGAGACGAAAACAGTGGGTATAAATAGACATCGCTGATCAGGATCAGCTGGTGCTGGGATTGAATCCAGCTGGCGCTACTGATCAGCGATCCGGGAGAGTTACACGCCCCTACTCACACACACAACAACAATGACACGAGACAAGAAGGACACGATGAATTCAACCACCGTGACAGTACCCCTCCTCCTAGGAACGCCTCCTGGCATTCCCAGACGCCCTTACCTGTCGATTGTAATCATCGATAAGGGAGTAATCCAAGATGTCCCTAGCAGGTACCCAACTTCTCTCCTCCGGACCGTAACCTTCCCAGTCCACCAGATACTGGAATCCTCGTCCCCTCCGTCTAGAGTCCAGTATACGATTAACCGAATAGGTTGGCTCCCCATCTACGAGTCGCACCGGGGGGGGGGACCGGGGCAGGCGGATTAAGGTGTGAATAAAACACGGGCTTTAATTTGGAAACATGGAAGACGGGGTGAATTCTCCTGTACGCCGGAGGAAGTTTGATTCGGACTGCCACCGGACTAAGGATCTTGGTGACAGGAAACGGGCCGATAAATTTAGGAGCTAATTTATTTGAAACGGAGCGGAGAGGAATGTTCTTGGTTGAAAGCCACACTTTTTGACCAACGACGTAAACGGGAGACTTCGACCAACGGCGATCGGCCTTAGCCTTGGTGCGCGCCCCCACCTGGAGCAGAGTCTCGCGGGCTCTGGTCCATGTGCGGTGGCACCTCTGGACGAAGGCGTGAGGGGAGGGAACCGCGACTTCGGATTCCAGGCTAGGAAAAATAGGTGGCTGGTAACCTAGACTACACTCAAACGGCGAAAGGCCCGTGGATGACACTGGCAACGAGTTATGAGCGTACTCAACCATGGAAAGCTGTTGACTCCAGGAGGAAGGATTCTTGGAGACTAAACATCGCAACACTCTTTCCAGATCCTGGTTGGTTCTCTCGGTTTGGCCATTGCTCTGGGGATGAAACCCAGAGGACAGACTGACAGTCGCTCCCAGTAACTTACAAAACTCACGCCAGAATTTGGACACAAACTGGGGACCCCTGTCGGAAACCACGTCAATCGGGAGGCCATGTAAGCGAAAGACGTGGTCAACCACAGTAACCGCTGTCTCCTTGGCAGAGGGTAATTTGAGCAAGGGGATGAAATGAGCCGCCTTCGAGAACCGGTCCACTACGGTCAAAACGACCGTCTTGCCCTGGGAGGGCGGGAGGGCGGTAATAAAATCTAGCGCAATGTGGGACCAGGGTCTCGAAGGGACAGACAGCGGTTGGAGTAGCCCATCCGGGGGTCGATTGGAAGTCTTACCAGTGGCACAAACCGAGCAAGCCAAGACGAAACTGTGAATGTCGCGAGCCATTAATGGCCACCAGAATCGTTGCTTAACCAAAGAACTGGTGCGATTAACCCCTGGATGACAAGCCACGTTAGAACAATGCCCCCATTTGATGACGTCGGATCGTAACCCCTCCGGCACAAATAATCGACTCGGTGGGCCACCGGGCGGAGGCGTTACCCCTTCTAAGGCCGTCTTGACCTTCGATTCGATCTCCCATGTGAGTGTGGAAACAAATAGGGTCTCCGGTAAAATGCACTCGGGAGTAAGCGGGCGTTCGGAATGGTCAAAAATACGAGATAAAGAATCGGGTTTGATGTTCTTGGAACCCGGGCGGTACGATGGAGAAAAATCAAAACGACCGAAAAAAAGAGCCCACCGAGCCTGCCTGGAGTTGAGTCTTTTGGCCGTACTGATATATTCTAAGTTCTTATGATCAGTCCAGACGATAAAAGGTACCCCCGATCCCTCTAACCAATGACGCCACTCCTCTAACGCCAGCTTGACCGCCAAAAACTCCCTGTTGCCAATGTCATAGTTACGTTCAGCAGGTGATAGACGATGGGAAAAAAATGCGGAAGAGCGCTGGGAAAGAACTGCGCCTACCCCCACCTCTGACGCGTCGACCTCCACCACGAACTGACGTGAGGGATCAGGGGCTATCAAGATGGGAGCCGAAACGAAGCGGCTCTTCAGTTTGGCGAATGCAGCCTCAGCTGTATCGGACCACCTGAACGCAGTTCTGGGGGAGGTCGAGGCAGTCAGAGGCGCGGCTAGTTGGCTGAAATTGCGAATGAAACGCCTATAGAAATTGGCGAACCCCAGAAACCTCTGTAGGGCCTTACGGGAGTCTGGGCTTGGCCATTCTATCACAGCCTTAACCTTATCAGGATCCATGCGCATTCCCTCAGACGACACGATGTACCCTAGAAAGAAACAGACTGTGCATGAAAATCGCATTTCTCCGCCTTGACAAAAAGCCCATTCTCTAGTAGTCTATGAAGCA
Source organism: Meda fulgida (assembly GCA_030578275.1). Taxonomy (NCBI): domain Eukaryota; kingdom Metazoa; phylum Chordata; class Actinopteri; order Cypriniformes; family Leuciscidae; genus Meda; species Meda fulgida. The sequence continues at coordinate 26,158,994 of CM060616.1, read as the reverse complement.
CTCGTCGTACGTGCTGCACGTGCTCCTGGAGAGAAGATGAAAAAATCAATATGTCATCCAGGTAGACATATGAACTGATCAACCATATCTCGCAGCACGTCGTTGACGAGTGCCTGGAAAACCGCTGGGGAGTTGGACAGCCCGAACGGCATAACCAAGTATTCAAAATGTCCCCTGGGGGTATTAAACGCGGTTTTCCATTCATCCCCCTCCCTGATGCGAACCAAATGATAGGCATTACGCAAGTCCAATTTAGTGAAGATCGATGCTCCCTGCAACCTCTCGAAGGCTGAAGACATCAACGGCAAAGGATAGGTATTCTTTATCGTGATGTTGTTCAGCCCCCGGTAATCAATACAAGGTCGCAGAGAACCATCCTTCTTCCCCACAAAAAAGAACCCCGCCCCCGCAGGAGAAGAGGAAGGCCGGAGGAACTTAGACGCTAGAGAATCAGAAATATAATTTCTCCATGGCCTCCCTTTCTGGAACAGAAAGTGAATATAACTTGCCCTTAGGCGGAGACTTACCTGGCAGTAAATCTATGGCAAAGTCTTTGACCATTGAGAGCGTTGACGGATATGTTGTGATCAAGAGAAGTGACAGGAATTGATAGTTTGTGTGCCAACTCACGGTCCATAAAGTTTCCCTCCGCCCCTGAGTCCAAAAGTGCATGACAGTCGTGAGTGCTGGTCCTCCATCTCAGTCTTACCGGGAGGAGCGTGGATGATGGTGGTGAGGACTTCTCGGCGGAGATCCCACCCGATAGTAGCCTCAATCTTACTACCGGGCTTGGCCTTTTAACGGGCAGTCATGGACGAAATGGCCCGCCTCCCCGCAATACAGGCAGAGTCTGAGGGATCTCCGCCTCTCCTTCTCCTCCCGGGAAAGCCGAGCTCTACCCACCTGCATGGGCTCGTGATCGACGACGGGGCTGGCCGTGTCCCTGCCGCTGGCTCGTGGGGGTTCCGTGATACCAGGGAAGCGAGCCGGGAGAGCTCGACGTTCCATCCTGGTGAGTCTAGCATCCACTCTGAGAGCCAAATCTATGAGACCATTCAAACTTGTGGGTAAGTCCAGCGTGTAAATCTCCCTCTGGACGCGGTCAGCCAGCCCACGCAGGAACATGTCCCACTGCACCTCCTCGTTCCATTGGCACTCTGCCGCCAGCGTGCGGAATTCAATAGAGTAATCGGAGACCGGTCGGTCACCCTGATGTAAATCGGCGAGGACTCTTGCTGCCTCCCGTCCTGCAACCGACCGGTCAAAAACTCTCCTCATTTCTTCGGAGAGTGCCTGGAACGAGGCGCAGCATGGGTCTTGGTTCTCCCACACCGCAGTTCCCCACAACGCTGCCCTCCCAGTAAGCAACGTCAGCACGAAGGCCACTCTGGATCTCTCGCTATAGAAGGTGCGGGGCTGGAGCGAAAAGTGCATTGAGCACCTGGTGAGAAATGCCCTGCAATAGTTGGGCTCCCCTCCGTAAGCCTCCGGAACAGGAAGACGAGGTTCGGACTGGAAGGACGGCTCAGGTGACGTGGGTTGAACCAGCGGTGTGGGCGGCGCAGTGGAACTCCTAAGGTGTTGAAGCTGTTGGATGAGCTCGGACACCTGCATCACTAGAGCTTGAACTGCCCGCCCTGTGTTCGCTATACATTCCTCTTGAGAATCCATCCGATTGCTTGTGCGAGAGGCAAACTCGCTGAATGTAATCTCCGAACTGCCCGCTGCCTCCATGCCTGGTCAGATCGTTCTGTCACAGAATGGATGGAGAATGGAGACAATAGCGGGTAAGTAAGGTTTATTAACAGATATATATATATATAGAACAGTCACAGCGTCCGAGACACGGAATCACGATCACAGGGGACGACACACAGGAACGGGCAAGCGATGCAGGGACCTCGATGGATGCCGGTGAAGTGATGAGAAGTGGGTGAAGCGTTGATAACCAGTCCAGAGAGTGAAGTGAATCAGTGACCGATAAACACGAAGACATCCAGGACAGGAACGCAGGTACGGGGAACAGCCAGACAGGAACAGGAACGAACACCGGGAACACATCACAACGATCTGACAAGGATGAGACGAAAACAGTGAGTATAAATAGACATCGCTCATCAGGATCAGCTGGTGCTGGGATTGAATCCAGCTGGCGCTACTGATCAGCGATCCGGGAGAGTTACACGCCCCTACTCACACACACAACAACAATGACACGAGACAAGAAGGACACGATGAATTCAACCACCGTGACAGTAATTAAACGACATAGAGACAGACTTTACGATATTGACTTTATAGCCTGACACAGAGCTGAACGAAGCCAGGGAATCCAGAACTGCAGAAATGGAGGTCCGCAAATTCTCTAAATATAAAAGGACGTCATCCGCATACAGAGAGATTACGTGTTTTTTCTCTCTGATAGTAATACCGGATATATCGCGATTGGTCCTGATAGATTCTGCCAAGGGCTCAATAAATAACGTAAACAATAAGGGTGATAAGGGGCATCCCTGTCTGCAACCTCTTCGTACTGGAAAGGCTTCAGACATCAAGCTGTTTGTGTTGACGGAGGAAATAGAGTCTGAGTAAAGCATTTTAAACTTTAAAGAAATTAGAATTTAGTCCGAATTTTTCCAAAACCATAAACAAAAAGGGCCACTCCACGCGGTCAAAAGCCTTTTCGGCATCCAAAGATAGTATCATTGAGGACATTTTTTGAGTACGAAAGTAGTGTATAGCATTAAGAGCACGGCTGCTTGATCAGGGTCTATCACCTTGGGAAGAATAGGTTCCAATCTACGGGCTAAAACTTTTGCTAATATCTTATAGTCCACATTAAGCAGACTAATGGGCCTATAAGATGAGCAGTCCAGAGGATTTTTATCTTTTTTTGAAGTAAACTAATTGAAGCTTGTCTCCACGAAGGGGGGACTTCACCCTTCCAGATACCATTAATCGCCGGCATAAGAATCGGATGAATATTAGGCCAGAATTTTTTGAAAAATTCCAATGGAAAACCATCTGGACCGGGACATTTCCTGTTTGGCATGGACTGAATTGCTGACCAAACCTCCTCTACTGAAAACGGGGCACTTACATTAATACGATCATCCTCAGAGCATACCGGTAATGTGATATTACTCAAAAAGGCAGCGATGTTAGAATCTGTCGCTTTTGATTCGGAACTGTAAAGAGATTTATAGAATTCCTTGAAAGTACTGTTTATGGTTAAAGGGTCACTCGAAGAGTTACCACTTATATTTCGTATCATATTAATTGACCGGTCATTATTCAGATGTTTTAATTGGAATGCCAATAACCGACTAGATTTATTGCCAAATTCGTAATACTTTTGTTTAGTGAAGAGCAGAAGCTTCTGAATATGAGAGGTATGGTCCATATTTAGCTTAGTTCTTGCATTCACCAAGGCTTTTTAAGTTCGAGACAGTAGGAATTGCTTATGTATTTGTTCCAATCTGTTTACCTCATTTTTTAAGATTTTTCCTGTTACTGTCTTTGACTCTCTTAAGGTGGGAAGTGTAGGAAATTAGGTGACCGCGTAGAGTGGCTTTGGCTGCGTCCCAGATCATGGCAGAAGACACTGGAGAATTTATGTTGTCCAACCAATATTGAGACAGACTGTCTGAGACGAAAGCAGAGAAGGGATCGCTATTTAAAAGGGATGTATTAAATCTCCAATTAGAGGTTCTAGGAATACTGAATGCAGGGTCAATTTGCAAACGTACAGCAGCGTGATCTGATAAGACGATAGGGTCAATATGACAAGACTGGACTGCATGCAGAACATTTTTAGGAAGAAAAAAATAGTCAAGCCTGGAATATGAATTGTGAGGATGAGAATAAAATGTATAATCCTTCACTTTAGGATTTAGTTGACGCCATATGTCTACTAAACCAGAATCCGAACATAAATTGTTGAGCGCCTTAGATGATTTAGGGTTTGATACATTTGCAGATGAGGATTTATCTAGAGAAGCATCCATTATACAATTAAAGTCTCCGGCTAGAAAACCTAAGCCTTTACAATGGTAAGTAAACAATAAAATCATCTGAGAAATAAAGTTAGGGGAGTCTACATTTGGAGCAAAAACGTTGAGGATAGTTATATGGTGATTGAGAATGGAGCCCGTGATCAAGATAAATCTCCCTCCAGGATCCGATTCCTTATGTTCTAAAATAAAAGGTAGATTTTTATTAAAAAGAATGGCTACCCCTCTTTTGTTCTGTGAATAAGAGGAAGAATAAACTTGGCCCACCCAGTCTCTCCTCAGCTTTGAGTGTTCGGATAATTTTGTTTCCTGAAGCAGTACTATATCAGGTTTTTGTTTTTTCAAATGAGTTAAGATTTTTTTTCCTCTGAATTACATGTCCAATCCCTTGAACGTTCCATGTGATAAGTTTAAGTGAACCAGCCATAAAGAGTGCGAATTAATCGCGTAGATAAAACGAAAATGTTAGGCACCGTAATACGGCAGAGAGTTGGCCTACAACAGACAAATAAGACATAGAAAAAAAACTTGCAACGCGCGCCCACCCCAACTCTATCCCCAAACGACAGAGTAAAATCCCCCAAAATGAAGTCAACAAACATAGTGATCAAATACAAAACCAAACTCAATTCAAAGACCACCATAACAGTTCGGACGCCAGAGACAATGGCCAGACCAAGGGAAGTGTAAAAGTAACATTATAAGAACCCAAAGAGAAACGAGAGTCAAATGGCAATAAAATGAAAGCTATAATATAAACAGGGAGCTATGTTCGAAATGAAATCAAACCGTACTGGTTGTTACCTCTTCAATGAGGTTAGCTCTGTTAAATATTTTCAGGAGAAAGTCAAAAGTAATGGCACAAGGACTCACTATATCAAGACAGTATTCTTGCATTCCTCCCAGACGAAAGAACATTAAATATCTCAAGTAAGAGTTTCCAAGAAGGTGGCGGCCGCTTCGGGGGTATCGAAAAGACGAATCTGCCCGTTGTGAAGACAGCGGAGCCGCGCCGGATAAGCGAAGCCGCGATACATGTTACGACGGGCCATCAGCTTCCCAACGGAATCAAACTCGCGACGTTTGCGCAGGACCTCCACCGACAGGTCGGAGTAAAACCTTAATCTGGATCCACTGTAGAGGATGTCACGCTTCTGCAGAGCTGCCCTGAGAACCGCTTCTTTCTGAGAGTATCGGAGAAATCGTACTAGGATACTTCTTGGCGGCTTGCTTGCGTCCGGGCTGGGGACCAGAGCACGATGGGCACGTTCAATCTCCAGAGAGGGAAAGTCAGCAGGTAGGCCGACTAAAACTGGAATATTCGTTTGGAGAAAGTCCACGAGTGAAGTGGAACCCTCCGCTTTCTCCGGGAGATTGACAATTTTTAAATTCTTCCGACGTCCGAGGTTCTCTAGGTCGTCAACCTTCAGCTGTAGGGTATCCATTATCTTTTGCATAGCTGTTAATTGACTGTCGTGGTTATCGCAAAAATCCTCCGCAGTAGAGATCCGAGTCTCGGCTTCATCCATTCGCATTTCCAGATCCGTTGCCCGGTTGGATAGATTTGAGATAGAGAGTTCGACCGATCCGATGGATGTTTTTATGTCACCCAAAGTACTGTCTATCGTGTCCAAACGAGATTCAACAGATTCATCCATGTTATTGACACGCGAGGCTATTGATTGGATTTCCGTCAGAATCTGATCCATTGTTGCCGTGCCGATAGCTCCCACAGGGCTGGTTTCGCCATGGTGATCCTCAGTAGACGAACACGCGGTTGGTTGAGTCTTCGCTTTCTTTCTCCCATAGACGGGCCGGGCGATGAAAATATAGGAAAATCTTTGTCGCGAGGAGGTTTAGGCATACTTGAGATAAAAGAATAACTAATAAAATGACATTTGTTTGGAAAAAGGGGAATATAATCCGTGGTTTAGCAAGGAGCGAAGTCTCAAGCGTTCATTCTGCAACGGGTCACGTGACCACCTCGATACAGTCATTTTAAGTCTGCTGATAAAACAAGACTATTTTTTTCTGATATTACTTCATTTGTAGATTGGTGTGATGCAAATTTTCTAATAGTGAATACTAAGAAAACGGAGGAAATCATCTTTGATCCCAAGGGCATTGGAGATCATATGCCCATAGTTGTTCATAATCAAGAAATCACAAAGGTGCAATCATACAAGTAACTTAGGAGTATATATAGACAAATCTCATACATAGGACAAGCCTGGTAATTGGGTGTGTGAAAGACTTAACCAGAGATTGTACTTTTTACGAAGATTGTGGTTTTATGGAGTTGATAGGAAAATGATGTTCCTTTTTTTATCAGTCTGTACTAGAAACTGTGATTAGATATGGTCTGTCCTCTGGGTACGGTGATCTTTCTGTAAAATCAGAACATACTATAATCAAACATACTATAATCAAACATACTATATCTTGTTCGAACTTCAATGAAAATGATTGGACTGAAAGACTATCCTAGTATTCAGACTCTGTATGAGCAATGCACATTAAATGAGGCAAAAAGGATTTTAAGCGACCCATCTCATGTACTCTCCGCTCTTATTAACTCTTACCATCTGGAAGAAGGTACAGAACTCTCCATTCAACCCGATCACACTAAATTGCGTCTCTATAGCATGCAGTGTGTTTATCGTGCAATTTATACGCGAAAATGAGTTTTTACGTGCATAGGATACGTATGGGTTGGTTAGGGTAGGTTTAGTAGTGATGTAGGGTGCGTGTGTATTATAAGCATGGGTAGAATTAGTGGTGTGGGGTGCGTGTGTATTACACACAAATGAACTGCACATCAAATGCACGCAAAAACTGCGTATCATATGCACGTAAAAACTCATTTTCGCGTATAAATTACACGATAATACAGAATGCGTGCTATAGAGACGCATTTACGTGAGAACAGGCCGCTCCATTATAAATGGAACAGGTTCAAAAACTCTTTTGTGACGGCATCAATTAGACTGCTGAACATGACTTAGTGAACTTTATTTATTTTTGTATGATGTGTATAGTTTGTGTGATTTTTTTAATGCTATCAGGTTTTGGCGAAATGCTGGCTATGGAGTCCATGACAAATTTCCCTATCAGGGACAATAAAGTAGGATATATTTCAAGATACCCTGTTGAAATATGTGAGATGTGTGGTTTACATAAACTGCAAAGGTAAAATATAAATTAAAATAATTGTGACCGATGTGAAGAGGGAGGAGAATTTATACGTGCGTCACGTTTAGCCGATAAAACTCTTCCTCAAATTCTACACCCGTGTTTCCTCGCTCATGACTCCTCAGCCTCCTCACACCTCGATCCTCGTCTCCTCATGGTGCAATTAGAGAATTGAAATGTTCTAGGTGGCTGAGCTTGATCGGTTTCCGGGTCATAGGATGGAGGACGGAGGAGCAAGGATGGATATTGAGAAGCACCCATGATGATGTAGTAAATGACAAAAAGCTGTGATGATGATTAGTGTCTATGGAAACTGATGAGTGGTGGAAAATTCAAACAAAGAAACACATGAGACTAATGAAAACATACTAAAAGTCCATGCAAACGAAAAAGAATGAGTGTCTGTGAAAATAATATTGTGACATAGACGCAAATGTTTCTTTATGCCTACATTTGAACAATCTAACAATTCTTATTTTTGAACAAAATGTGTTAATGACTTTTTGAACTGAATGTGTTTCCTGACTTTAACACTAGGACTCCCGGAATTCTATATCTACTATAATGGCCATAGCTGTCATTCTGACTGCTCATACATTATTTGCATATAATTTCAATAAGCTATATCAAATCTAAGAATAAATGGATCTGTAAGGTTAGGATAGGTAATAATCTGGGAATAATAAACATCAGAACACTACATTTTGATTATGATGTATGTAAAAATGTATTAATTAACCAACAACCACTCAGCCTCATCAAGGCTCTGAAGCATGGCTAAAGTCTCTGTGGCAGTCATTCTTCTTGCTGACATTGTTCTAATATTCTCTTTTCAATATTTAAATTTGGTTTTAGCTCGAAGCTAAAGCTAGATAGCAGCTTTGAAATAGACTAAACAAACAACAATAGAAATTGTTCCTAGGCAACGGTGATGCATCTTCAAGAGCGGGAAAAATGAGCAATCGACAAACGGTCTGTAATGCATACGGTCAGTATGACTGTTATGGCCATTCAAGGTAGAAATACTCAAAACTCTTTTGTGTCTTGTAATTTTAATAAAATAACAATGATAGAATAACATATAGGCAATGTAAGGCAAGTTTATTTATATAGGCACATTTAGGAAAAGTAAGGGTCCTATAGTTACATGGGTTTTATTTCAACTAAGTTATTACATTGCAAATATTTAAAGCAGTCAAAATGACTGCCTTTAGTTCTAGGGAGAAATACTCAAAACTCTTTTGTGTCTTGTAATTTTAATAAAATAACAATGATAGAACAAAATATAGACACATTTAGGAAAAGTCAGGGTCCTATTGTTACATGGGTTTTATTTCAACATAGTTATTACATTGGAAAATTTTAAAACAGTCAAAATGACTGCCTTGGGAGTTCTAGTGTTAAAGTTTTCCATGACACCATGTTTGCACATCAAATAATTATTTGTCCAAATAATCAGTGTTTCCAATTTAGAGTTTGATATACTGTATGTGTGGTCTCTCATATTTAGGTGGCCATTCACAAAATACATTTAAATGTAGGTGTTAAAATGGCTTATGCTTGCATAAAACCTAGTCTAGACTACTACATTACAGAGTACATTATTACCAGGTGTAAACCAGTTTTGTTATTATTAAAACTAAAATGATACAAAAAATGTTAATTTAAATAAAAATTACTTAATTAATTAATTCAAAATATTCATAAATACTATGATAGTATAGAAATACTAAAAGAACACTGGTGTAAATGTGGTCAAGTCATTTTGAAATGGCAGAGACGTCTGCCATTATGCTCACATTGCACTCTTGTCCTTATTTATCCTTTAGTCATCAAAGACCAGCTTTTTCCATCGAAAACTGCATTATAAAACAGAAAACTATACAGCTGGAATTTTACAAAGGGCACCTTCTATGAAGGTCTATTCCATTTAATTCAAGCTTGATCTCATTCTATTCCATTTCCTTTTAGCTTTCATTGCATTCTAATTTGATTATATTTCACTCTGTTTATCAGAAAGGGCTCCTCTTTCGGTTTGCTCTGTTTAGACATAGGATGCGGTTTTACTGTTGTTCTCATGCCAGAAGAGGTCTTAATTTCACATGTCAGGTCTTTTAGTCAATCTGAAAGCACTGTGTTAGGCCCATGTTTTGTCCTTGATAAGTCAAATAAATATGACATCTTACTGTTGTTCCAATTTAGGGAGGCCATAATCTCACAGGAGATTCCAGCTTACTGTGTAAATGATAATAGCAAATTCTCATCAGAATTGTGCATAGAAGAGCAAATCTGTTCTTTCATATCTGGTGGCTTTTATCTCAAGAGCAGTTGTGTAGCGGGAGGCGAAAGACACTCTGCCTCTAGTTCAATTAGCACTTGTGCAAGAAGTCACAAAGAGCTGTGAATTAGAGTTTGAATGCAGGATGAAAAGGCTCCATTCACTGAAGGTCATACAAAATGTTCTAGATGCAGGAAAAAATATTTCCCAAAAGACATTCCAAAAGAAAGGCATATTTACACAAAGGATGAAGTGGATTAAAGGAATAGCGAATGGAATATAAAAGTTCACCCTCTCTTCTTACGTGAAACACAAAATGAAAGGTTTAGTGGAATGTTTCCATAAAATATAAGTGAATGGTCGGTCAAGTTCCAAAAACACCACATAAGTAAAAAATCATCAGAAGTAGCTTTTTCACATACTGAGGTTAATAACAATGCTGTGAGTGTGTGTTGGATATCAGGAATGGTGAGAGAACATTGTGCTTGGTACGTTTTTCGTCTTCAAACCAAACTTAGGTCTACAGCCAAATGTCACATCTTCTTCTAAGTCCACCCATTTATGTAACATAGGAAAAGAGGCACTCCTGAACGTATTTTCAGGCAGTATAGCACTGTATAGAGAAGTGAGTGGGTACCAACACTCAGCTTCCCTTAGTTCAAAGTGCATCCACTTTTAATATACATAAATGCGGTAGCAACGGATGGTGCCTCTATAGCCAGCATGAAAGAGTTAATTTGTTAAGCCGTGAGTAAATTCGCTTAACCCTTATGCCTGGCTCACATTACAGGATTTTGAAATCTGGTTGCAGCACTCACTTAAGGAGAATCTTTGCAGATTTTATTACCTCAAATCTTAAACATGCTCACAGTACAAGAATTGAAAATCATGGCGCATCACACACTCCACAATGCTATTAAAGAAAATAGTCCAACACCGTGGTACAACGAGCACACTCAGGCCCTTAGAGAACAGCCAGAAAAATGGAGCGCAACTGGAAGAAAACAAAACTAGAGGTATTTCGGATTTCATGGAAGGAGAGCTTGATTGCTTACAGAGAGGCCTTAAAAGCTGCTAGATCTTCTTATTTTTCAATCCTATTAGAAGAAAATAAACATAATCCTAGGTATTTATTTGAAACAGTGGCTAAACTAACGAAAAAGAAAGCTTCAAGTACAGAAGTTTCCAAGCAACACAGCAGTAATGACTTTATGAATTTCTTCACTTATAAGATCGATAATATCAGGGAGAAAATTATCACTATGCAACTGTCTACTACAGCATCACATCAGGGAGTGCATTGTAGTCTCCCTGAGGAAAAATTTGATTAATTTGTTGCTATAGGAGAGAAATTTTTTTGCAAATTCGTTTATTCATCTAAATCAACAACTTGTATGTTAGACCCTATACTGACTAAGCTATTGAAAGAGATGCTTCCAGATGCCACAGATCCTCTTCTAAATATCATTAATTCGTCTTTGTCTCTAGGATACATACAAAAAACCTTTAAAGGATTAGTTCACCCAAAAATAAGTAAGACTTTCGTTCATCTTCGGAACACAAATTAAGATATTTTTGATTAAATCTGAGAGCTGAATCACTACTCCATAGGCTTCTTAAGGGATCGAAACTGGCCGGCCCAAAAGTTATGAAAGATTTCACGTAGTGGAACTGCGCAAAGCTTCTGTGTTGTACGTCACACGCATCACACACATGACCAGCATTGGCCAATAGTGAGCCTACGTGTGACTTACAACACAGAAGCTTTGCACAGTTCCACTACGTGAAATCTCAGGGCCCACAGGGAAGGAAATGAGTAGTTGAATAAAGTCGTTATTTTGGGGGGTTTTTTGCGCACAAAAAGGATTCTCGTCCAGCTCTCAGATTTAATCAAAAATATCTTAATTTGTGTTCCGAAGATGAATGAAAGTCTTATGGGGTTGGAACAACATGAGGGTGAGTAATTACTGACAGAATTTTCATTTTTGGGTGAACTATCCCTTTAAGCTGGCTATTAAACCGCTTGTTAAAAAAACGCAACTTGATCCTACAGAATTAGTCAATTACAGGCCGATCTCAAATCTGCCTTTTCTGTCAAAGATGTTAGAAACAGCAGTATCCTCACAACTGAGTTCCTTTCTTGAAACAAATGATATCTGCGAGGATTTTCAGTCAAGATTTAGACCGTACCATAGTACTGAGACAGCTCGAGTTACAAATGATTTGCTCTTATCATCCGATTGTGGTTGTATCTCTCTATTAGTGTCACTTGATCTTAGTGCTGCATTTGACAACATTCTTTTAAATAGACTAGAAAACTATGTTGGCATTAGTGGAATTGCACTAGCATGGTTTAAATCATACTTATCAGACCGTTATCAGTTTGTAGCAGTAAATGAAGAGATGTCTTATTGATCATGAGTTTGGTATGGCGTACCACAAGGCTCAGTACAAGGACCGCTGCTGTTATGCTGTTCACTCTGTACATGTTACCATTAGGAGATATCATTAAGAAACATGGAATTAGCTTTCACTGCTATGCCGATGATACTCAGCTGTATATTTTTACATACCCTGACGAAACTTACCAATTCACAAAATTAACGGAATACATAGCTGATATAAAAAATTGGATGACTAGTAATTTCCTACTACTAAATTCTGAAAAAAACAGAGATTCTAATTCTGGGACAAAAAACGTAATAACCACACGTAATAACCTAGAATACGGTCTAACACTTGATGCCTGCTCTGTTAAGTCTTCGGTGTCGGTTAGGAACCTGGGTGTGCTCTTTGATACCAATCTTTCATTTGAAAGTCACATGTCTAGTATCTGTAAAACCGCATTTTTCCATCTTAAAAATATGTCTAAATTACGCCATATGCTCTCATTGACAAATGTGGAACAATTAGTTCATGCGTTCATGACATCATGGCTAGATTATTGTAATGCTCTACTGGGTGGTTGCCCTGCACGCTTAATAAACAAATTACAGCTAGTTCAAAACACAGCAGCTCGAGTTCTTACCAGAACCAGGAAGTATGACCATATTAGCCCGGTTCTGTCAACACTGCATTGGCTCCCTATTAAACATTTGTATAAATTTTACAATATTGCTGTTACTTACAAAGCACTAAATGGTTTAGCTCCGCAGCACTTGAGCGAGCTCTTAACGCATTATAGTCCTTCACATCTATTGCGATCTCAAAATTCCGGCCAGTTAATAATATCTAGAATATCAAAATTGACTGCTTGCGGTAGATCCTTTTCCTCTCTAGCACCAAAACTTTGGAACAGTCTTCCTACCAATGTCCGGGAAGCAGACACACTAACCCGAAGAGATAAAATAAAATAAATTCTGTATCAAATTTATAGGCAAGACAGGTAGTTTGTTTAGGCATGGTTTGTAGGGAATTACAAACCTGCGCACATATATTCAAACGCACGTAACTATAGAATCAATTCTTAATGCGAATGTGAACGCCATCAGCGTTATCACAGGTTCACGTTTAAAGTCTGTTTAGAGAGAACAGCGTTGTCTTAGCGGCCCCTAATTTAATAACAAATTATAATTTCAACGGAAGTGAATCAATCAAAACTAACTTTAGCTGGAAAATAACATTATTCAAGAACTGCTATAAAGCAAAAATAATCTCTGTTACCTTAAATTATACGTTTATCTCTGTAAAGCTGCTTTGAAACAACCTATATTGTTAAAAGTGCTATATAAATGAAGATGACTTGACTTGACTTAACTTGACCCCTGGGAGCATAATCTCTAAGGTATAGCAAGAAAGTTTGCATATACTGACAGGCAGCTTAGCTAAGCACAGACACCAATAACTTCATGGTAGGAAGAGCAATAGGAAAGGAGTGACTAAACCCATTATACAAATGATGTTTTATAAACAAGATTCGGGAGGAGCGTTCAAATAAATAATTCCAATCAACTCGTCACCAAACTATTACATGTCTACCCTGTCAGCACGAGAGGAAGCATATATAAATATCCACTGTCAACTCACCTAACATTCCTTGACAGTTTCAGCATTTGGTCCCGCCCTTTTGCCACAATGTCAGAGATCGAACTCTACCCTTCCGATGACGACTCCTTCATCAGCCAGGCTCCATCTTAGCTCCCTATCACCGCTACGAGCTCCCATGCTCAACAGGATACCGCTCCCGAACCTCCAGCTTCACGGCGCGGCCGCCGGCCTAGCCGAGCCGCCTCTCGTACCCCGAGGTGACGTGGTTTGCCCTCACCTCCCCCATCAAGACCTCCACCATCTCCAGCTTCCTCCTACACCTCAGGACAACCCAATATTCCGGCAATCGAGAAATGGACAGTGCTGGGTCTGAGACAAGCGCTAATCAGCGCTGACGTTCATTTTCCTAGGAGGATGAATAAATCACAACTGTACAACTTGTATGTTTCTCTCCAGGCAGCTTTCCCTTCTCCGAAATCCACTTCACCTTCAAAAACAGCAAAAAAGGCAAGTAACAAAAGATCAAACTCCCGTTTTCAGAAAACTCATTCTCCCGATGCCGCAGGGCCCAGTTCTACGCGAGCGCTAGGCCACAGCAGGCCTTCAGCTAGCCTGGGCCGCGTCCCAGATTCCGCCGCCGCCAGGCCCCACTACTCTCTCCGCTCGGCTGAACTACAGACTGTGGCGTTTTCCAGCACCGCACCTCACGCCACTTTGCCAGTTTCATGCGAAACAGGCCGCTCTTTAAACGTGAGTATGCCAATGCTTCATTGGGGCGATTTTGCAGTCATTTTGAAAAACCCAGTTCACAATTCATCCCGCATCCTGTCATTTTCCCAATTCGCAATTGCTTTCAGCCGGTATAGCGAAATCATTTGCGCCGCACTCCCCCACAGAAGACGAGAACTTAACGACTATCTCGCGATAATTGCAGAGCTCGCGTTGTCATATGGAGGAACACATTTTTACACTTACCACAATTTGTTCTCAGCAAAATGTGCCGTCCGTGTAGCTCAGTGGAACCAGTGCCCTTACTGGGGAGCCCTTGACACAGAGCTACACAACAGAGTGTTCTTAGGCTGCCGCAACATATCCTGCGCAGTTTGCAGGTCTGTCTCTCATTCCACCACAGCTTGTCCTTTGATTAACCCCGAAAATCCTCCCCGCCCAGATTTATCAGCTGGAAAATCAACCAGTTATGTCCCGCGACCAGCAAACTTTAATCCCAACGACTCAGCTACAGATTCCCAAAGAAGAAAAATCTCATTCCCATCCAACATCCAAGCCTGCAATAATTTCAATGCGGGCTGACGTTTTTTACATATTTGCAGCTACTTTGGCGGCGCGCACACGTGCACTATATGCCCTGTCAAAAGGTCTGTAAATAAAGATTCAAAAAACTACTTATCGACTCCTGTGAATTTTTCCCGTCTGTCTTCTGAATTATCCCACCACCATAACACTGATTTTAAGGACTATTTACTGACTGGTCTCGAGCATGGGTTTAATCCTGGCGTCGAAAGCCTCCCCACACAGAGTATCATATGTGATAATCTCCAATCTGCTTTCGCCGAACCTGACACAAGACGCAGGTTACAGCGCTTGGCTTGTTAAAGTTGACATCACCTCTGCCGTTAAAGTGATGCCCATCAACCCGGATTCGTGGCATTTGTTCGGCGTACGATGGCAAGGGAAATTTTATTTTTCTGTCCGTTTAACTTTCGGCTGCAAAAGTAGCCCCAAAATTTTCGACATGCTATCAGAGGCTATTTGTTGGATTCTTTCCAATAACTACTCGATACCCTACCTAATCCACTTGCTAGACGATTTCCTGATCATCTCTCAGCCTGAATCCATCCCAGCCGCACATCTCCTCACAGTCCAAAAAGTCTTCAGCGAGCTCGGGATTCCAATCGCCCAAAAAAAACCATGGGTCCAGCCACATCCATCGAATTCCTGGGCATTAAATTGGACACAATCAACTTCCAGGCCTCACTACCCAAGGAAAAAATCGACAGGATTATTCTGGTCGCATCCACCCTTCTAGAAAATCCAAATTGCTCTAAACGAGAGCTTCTATCTCTGCTCGGCCATTTAAACTTTGCGATGCGCATTATCCCACAAGGTCGCCCTTTCATCTCACATCTCCTCTTCCTTGCATCATCAGTTCACGAGCTAGAGGACCAAATCTCCCTAACTACTTCCTGTAGCAACGAGCTCAGTTTATGGATAACATTCCTTGAACAATGGAACGGCCTGTCTTTTTTCTATAATAATCTGATTTCTTTCCCTGCGGATATCTAACTGTTCACAGATGCAGCTCCTTCCGTTGGTTTCAGAGGTTTCTACAGTTGTTAGATTTACCACAATCACTAACATCCTCAGCATTGTTCGAGTTGTATCCTTTAGTGGTAGCAGCCTTCTTGAGGGGCAAAGAATGGTTGACTAACAGCATCATGGTACACTGTGATAATGAAGCAACCGTGCATTGCATCAACAAAGGCCGCTCAAATTCCCCCGCTTAAATGCTTCTCCTAGGACGCCTCATTTGGATCGCAGCTTGCGACCAGTTCATCTTAACTGCAAAACATGTTCCTGGGTCCAAAAATCAAATAGCTGACTCTCTCTCTCGTTATGCTTTCCAGAAATTCAGGCTGTTGGCACCAGAGGCGGACCCATGCCCAACCCCAGTACCTCACTATTCAGAGTTAATATTCCCATAAACCATCCATTGAAACCACTTCTAGATGCCTCTCTTAACTAAATTCTGCAAGCCGTTTCAGCCAGCACCCTCCAATCCTACCTAACCGCATGGAAGTGTTTTAAGTCTTTCCACTTCACATTCAACCAGCCTTTTCCCAGTTTTTCTCTGCTCAACATCACTTCATTTATATCCTATCTGGACAGCATCAAGAACCTCAAAGCCCGCTCCATCAAGGGCTATCTAAGCGGAATCCAATTCTTCCACAAACTCCTTTTTGGTTCACCCTCCGCAGACATAGCAAATTCCCAGACATCAATGCTTATCAAAGGCATCCAAAAAACCCAACCAACCCGTCCAGATACCAGACAACCAATAACCTTGGACATACTCACCAAATGCATCTCTACCCTCCGCCGAGGCTACCACTCCACCAACACCCCCCGCACACTGGATGCCATGTTCATATTGGCTTTCTTCGGTTTCCTCAGATGCTCAGAACTCACCATCACCTCCAACTTCATCCCTAAAGTCCATCCCACAATCTCAGATCTTTCAGTATTAGACAACGAAACCATTTCTTACTTCATCAAACAAAGCAAGTCAGACCAAATGAAAAAAAAGGCCACTTCATATACATCTTCAATCTCCAATCACCAATCCAACCATACCAAACTCTCTTCGCGTACTCACAATTCAGAAACTCTCAGACCAAGTCCCCTTCCGACCCACTCTTCACCGACGATTTCAATCGCCCCGTTACACGTTTCTGGTTCCAAAAACATCTCAAATCCATCTTACTCCAATCAAACATCCCAGCAAATAATTTTCCAGCCATTCATTCCGCATAGGTGCAGGAACCACAGCTGCCCAAAAAGGCCTTCCCCAGCAACAAATCCAAGAGCTCGGCCGCTGATCGTCGGAGGCCTTTAAGAGTTACATCCGTTTTAACCACCTCCATACCAAAGAAGCCCAACGATCCCTACTGAGCTAACTTCCTCTCAACCCACCATATGATCCCATGAAGCAAGCCAAAGGCAAGTCCATCTATCGTTGCAGCAGCGCCCTCTACTCCGCCTCGCTCCATTAACTCGACCAAAGTCTGATCCACTGCCGCACCAGTGTCATCTACTCCGCTCCCGCAGGAGCTCTGTTATTCCATCCAGCTTGCTCCACTGCCGCAGCAGTGCCATCTACTCCGCTCCCGCACGAGCTCCATTAACTTAAAGCAAGTCTGGTCCACTGCCGCAGCAGTGTCGTGCACTCCGCTCCCGCAGGAGCTCTGTTACTCCATCCTGCTTGCTCCACTGCCGCAGCAGTGCCATCTACTCTGCTCCCGCAGGAGCTCCATTAACCTAAAGCAAGTCTGGTCCACTGCCGCAGAAGTGTCATGCACTCCGCTCCCGCAGGAGCTCCGTTACTCCATCCAGCTTGCTCCACTGCCGCAGCAGTGCCATCTACTCCGCTCCCGCAGGAGCTCCATTAACCTAAAGCAAGTCTGGTCCACTGCCGCAGCAGTGTCGTGCACTCCGCTCCCGCAGGAGCTCTGTTGCTCCATCCAACTTGCTTCACTGCCGCAGCAGTGTCATCTACTCCGCTCCCGCAGGAGCTCCATTAATCTAAGCAAGTCTGGTCCACTGCCGCAGCAGTGTCGTGCACTCCTCTCCCGCAGGAGTTCCGTTTACCAAAGAAGTCCGATCCACTGCCGCAGCGGTGTCCGCTCCTTTTCCATCCTCCTTATTTCCACCGTATCAGCCATACCATCCTCCTCCGTCCCTGCACCATTTACAACCTTCCACCCAAGAGGCACACCCATCTAACTCCAAGTCAACCAACTCCCGTCCTACGTTAAAGAAACCTCCCAGCAACCACCTCTTCCCGCAGCTGATATCTTAAGCTTTACATTTCACAAGTTTTTGGGGGGTCATCAGCATAATTCTGGCGGCTGCCCTGCATTTTATTTCACAGCTGTTTGGGGGAATACTATGGGTTCGGGCCGCATACCGAGCCCGGAGCCCTCTCCTCGGATAGCACGCCAAATATGCATTTATTCTATCTGACTTATTTGTAAGTGTGAACTCGTGAAATGATGTTTTATAAACAAGGTTCGGGAGGAGCACGTTCAAATAAAATCATTCCAATCAACTCGTCACCAAACTATTACATGTCTACCCTATCAGCACGAGAGGAAGCATGTATAAATATCCACTGTCAACTCACCTAACATTCCTCGACAGTTTCAGCATCCCTCCACCACCCCGACTCCTCACTCCTGGCTCATTCTTCCACAGTCAGGAACGGGGGGAGTACTATAGGTTCGGGCTGCATACCGAGCCCGGAGCCCTCTCCTCGGATAGTACGCCAAATATGCATTTATTCTATCTGACTTATTTGTAAGTGTGAACTCATGAATTGACTACAATTTGCTCAGGATGTGATCAACCCAAATGGTGAAGAAATAATAGAACTTTACTTCCTTCACCTCTATGATAATTAAGCCATTTTGGGGATGAGCTCATTCTAAAATATATTTTGAAGTGGACTCTGGGTCGAGGCAGACTACAATTTCTTACACCAGGGTATACTGCATCCTCTCCCAGCTCATACATATAGTGCAGAATCGCGAGAATCACTTATGAACTTCATCCTTGTCAATGAAAGCCCGGGGTGCTTTAACGTAAAGTGTGTAAACACACTGTGGTGACCACTAACCTTTCACTAAAAATCTCATCCCGAATCCAGAGGAGATGCAGACAAAAATTAGGAAACACTGTGACATGGCTCTAATTTATTCATCTGCAAAGTAAATTGACACACTAATGAGCAGACCACCACTGCTACAGTATGTAAGTCGAACTGAAACTATAGTTGTAGAAACTATAGTATGGAGTCAGACTCCGATTGCACAGGCCGCCTGTTTAGTGGCACAGAGAGCAAAATTTGTGGTGAGGCGCAGCTCTAGGACTGCTTCAACAGACAGCTCCTCTCCCTGGTCCAGGTTCCTTAGCAGGTTTGCCTGGTTGGCTTGTAACACTCTGATCGTCTGCCTCAACTCCAATTTACTCTACCTCCTTGGAACTAGAGCGGACCAATACCTTGCTCTCAGGAGAATCGGAAGCATCCACCATGCGTGCTTCCTGATCCTGCCCGAGAATCTGCAAGCTAGGGATTGAAGCTGGAGAAAGGGAAAGTCCCGTCTCCTGCTCGTCTGCGAGATCAAGCTGGCCCCACGAATGCAGGTGCCGCACAACCTCAGTAGCAGGGCTCCAGACACCTGGCCCTGGTCCCCCTTAAACATACATAATTTTTACGGAAATGGGTCATACCATTGACATTACCAAAGCAGTTGAAGTAAAACTCTGCTCATTCAAGGGCGCACATTTATTGCATGGACGGAGCAAACACAATGTAAGTGTCTAAAATATTTTTATTATTTCCATTACACAAGAGTAGATGTTAAAACTTTATGCTGATTTGCACTCGGCTTTCGCCAAAATAAGCACCAACTAAGACGTAGCTTTACAGTAACCTATGCCTCTCCATCCATTTACGCTGCCTTCCATATGGTGATCCTTCTGTCTAGTGTTAATGGCTGAAGTATATGTCCTGGCGCGTCAGCACACACAATGGCTGCGATGCTGGCTCCGGGGATCAATCACAGTGCGGTCTCCCCAGCTGATCAGGACGACAACCGTCCTTCCTCAGTGTTTCGTCGACTAGCCCACAACACCTCACGAGGGCTCAACAGTGATTCTGGCGTCCCAGTGTCACCCCCCTCCGTCCCCAACTCAAATCAGCCCAGCTTACTTACCTATACATCATCGTTTCTTTCTTTCTATTGTGCTTGAGATCCCTCCTACTGCTGAGGTTGCTTCTTCCTCGTAGTTCAGTGGCATAAACATTTGATGTGACCTAACCACAAGCTCCTAAACAAAATTTCTAATCGCAACCCGACCATACGTGCCATTTGACTACGGCTGTCGAAGCCCCACTGTCGACGTTAAGACAGATCCTCTTTTACCCAGAGGTTTAGGTTCTGTGGTGATGGGAGAACATCATATGTTGACCTGATAAGGAAACTGATCATTCTCTGTTCCATTGACAATAGGTCTTGCCAGCCCATCTTGTGTTATTCCACACTCTCCCATCTCATCCATTATCCCTGCCTGGCCGGGGAAATGGCCTTTATAGACCTCATCCTCTCCTCCTGTTTTCACACCTTGTCGACTACCAGCTTCCTCCTTTGATCTGGGGCTGCCTTGTGCCATTTAGGAGGAGCTAAACTGAGCCCAAAACCCCCTCTTCCATGTTGTACTTGCCCCACGATATCACCAATTTGAAGGGCAGCCTTTGCATCTTCCACAGCTTTCTTTGCTGAAAACTTTCTGCCAGTTATTAACACAGGTGCTGCCTCCCTTACACATTTGTCGCGTGACTCTACTAATGTCATTTCCTGTCTGACCTTGGCGCACTTAAACTCCTCGGTGAAAGCGGAGACTGGTAGCTGCAATATTCCTTTACTATAAAGTCCCACTCTACTGAGGCAGCGTGGAACTCCCAAACATTTCCTGATGTATGAACTTATTAAAGCTTCCAGCTTCTCTACTGTTGTCAAAGAAACCTCATACACAGTCAGTGGCCACAGCAACCTCGGCAATAGACCAAACTGAAAGCACCAGAGTTTTAGTTTGCCTGGTAGAGCGCAGCTGTTTATGTTCTTCAACCCTTCCAATGCTTGTCGTCTCACTTCTCCAACTCAAACTGTGTCCTTTAGATCCCCATCTTACCATCTCCCAAGACTCTTCACTGGCTAATAGACACTGTTGGTATTGCCTCACCATTAATGAAGAATGTTTTATCAACTACTTTGCCTTTAATTATTGAGATGCTCCATGATTTAGAGGGCTTAAATTGCATCCGTGCCCATTCAATGTTATCGGATAATTTACCCAATAACCGATTAGTGCAGGCTACTGTTGTAGTCATGGTTGTCATGTCATCCATGTATGCTTTGATTGGTGGTAGTCGCATCCCAGAAGCCAAGCGCTCTCCTCCTACTACCCGTTTTGATGCCCTAATAATTACATCCATTGCCATGGTAAAAGTTAGTGGAGAAATGGTGCATCCTGCCATTATTCCAACCTCTAGGCATTGCCATTTAGTGCTGAATTCTGAAGTTGAGAAACTTCATGAATTTTTTCATTGGTACACTGAAAAAATCAAATGCTGCCCAAAGAAGCTCATGTGGCACTGAACCATAAGCATTAGCCAAATCCAGGAATGTCACATGGAGCTCCTTCCTCTCCTTTTTAGATGACTGAATTTGTTGTCAGATCACATTGATGTGTTCTAAGCATCCTGGGAAACCTGGAATGCCCGCGTTTTGTATTGAAGTGTCAATGAAGCAGTTATTTAATAGGTAGTGTGACAATCTCTGAGCAATAATGCTGAATAAAATCTTGCCTTCAACGTTTAATAGTGAAATAGGACAAAACTGACTGTTGCTTGTTGCATCTTTTTCTTCAGGTATAAAGACTCCACCTGCTCGGAGCCATGCTCTAGGTACAACCTGTTTTTTTCCCATGCCACTTTCATCAATTTCCACAGAATTCGTAGAACTCCTGAAGCACTCTTGTACGAAACTCCATTAAGCCCTGGAGACGATGAAGCCCTTGCCTTTCTCACAGCCTGCTCCACCTCTTTCTACTTAGGTGCACAGTCCTCTATTTGGTATTCTGGTGGATTGATAGGTGGGATATCTGACGGAATTGACATAGGCTCATGCCTTTTTGCATCTGTATGTGTTTCCTCCAAATATCTCTCCAGCTCAATCATGCTTTTAATGTGCCATTCTTCTCACTGGTGAATAAATTCTTTACAAATTTGAATGGGTCTTTATAGAAATTAGCTCTCGCACACTCATTCTTTTTGTAGCGTTTCCGTAGGCACTCAGCTCTGCGTAATGTTGCAAGCTTATCTTTTATGGCCCTTTGAAAGAGATTGAGCCCCTCCTTCTGACTTTGTAATGCTCTTCTCCATTGTTTCCTCAGCTGTCTCCTTTCTCCAATTAACCCTTCAATCTTCTGCTGCCATCTAGACTTTCCAGGAGAAGTTTGTACTTTTTCCTTCCTTTTTTCCACACCAAACCTCTCACTTCCATATGCGTAAATGATGTCCCCAAATGTATCCAGCTTCTTTTCAACGGTTCCAGTTAATATTTCCAATGCAAAGCATAGATCTGTGTTTACCATGTCCCATGCATTTTTCTCACAAGTTCTTGGCCATTTAACTCCAGGCATGTGCCCGTTGAGGTTCTTTTCTCTCTTATGCTGGTTAGTCCAAGGTTCACAAATATCATTGTTCATCACTAACTGTGCAAGCCCTCCTCTCCTCTATGACATGGGTGCTGATATCCTGCAAACTGTGGTTTGCTTCCTGTCGAGGGATTTTATTTGACTGACTTGACTGACTTCGTAAGAAGTACTGATCAATGCGAGGCCCTTGTCACTTCTCCCTCAAGCATTTTATTTTCCCTTGATGAATCATCAAACCTCTGACCATTGTCGCCTTGCTCCAGTCGCAGACACAAGCCTGTAGTTCAAAGTCTTTGCTAACTGCAGATCTTGAACTAGTCTTTTGTGAAGTACTCTCCATTCTCATATCCGTTTACGTTCCTAAGTCATTAACCATGTTGTCCAACATTGAGTCATCTTCCTCCCCCACTCTCGCAGACTCTAGGGGTGTATTTCTCTTTAATTTCTTAGAAGCCGTGGGCGGGTGTCTCCAGTATCCTGTAAACACAGAGCTGGATACTGCCGACAAGGGTAGCTAACCCTTACCAGCCCCAATGGGGTTTCTTTCCTTCTGTCAGCTGTCTTCCATGTCTTTTCCTTGTTGCCAGCTGCACTATTCACCACAGTCACTGGACGAATCCAGATTATCATGATTTCCATTACACGAAAGTAGATGTTAAAACTTCATGCTGATTTGCTCTCGGCTTTTCACCAAATGCATATTATTACTGAAGATTCAAAATTTCATCTTTTAATATTATTTTATTATTAAATATTATGTATCTGTATTATTATTCTTTATTAATATTCATAATCAGTTGTATCGTCTTATGAAGTTTCAAAAGCATGAGTTTGAATGCATGAGGGAACTATAGATAGCATGGATCCATGGGAGGATCATATGTCAGACAGGGGGAAGCTATATTTTGCTATGGGGTGTGTACAATGTAACATGATCGACTGATGTAAGTGCATCACAGATGTAAACAACAAGGATAGTTCCTAATATGGAAGTGAATTGTGACATGTTAAACATAACGTGTACGTATGACATACGTTCTAATTTTAAGAAGCTCAGAGTAACATGTTTTGTTACCTTACAAGGAAGCTGTAAGACTCTCTGTAATGTATAAAAGCTCAATCTTACTGTACTACCTCAGAGAAACACGGAAACGCATAGACCTGGCATGAATACAACATC
Source organism: Meda fulgida (assembly GCA_030578275.1). NCBI lineage: Eukaryota > Metazoa > Chordata > Actinopteri > Cypriniformes > Leuciscidae > Meda > Meda fulgida. The sequence continues at coordinate 26,135,329 of CM060616.1, read as the reverse complement.
TTGAAGTTTCTCTCCGGACATATAAGAATAAAATCTTTCTTGGCAAGATAACTGGTGCCTGGTCCCGTAAATCAAATAATAACGGGGAAACAAAAGAGGCTTTAATTCCAAGTCTACATTTGGCGTCACGACGAACAGGATTGCATCTTCAGGCATTTGTCTCAATCATTCAAGGTAAGACTTTTCCTATTCTAAATAATTCTAAGTCTGCCTGATGATTGGACATTGACTGAAACTGCTTAAAAGAACTGTGTTATTTAAAGTACCAGTTGTTTTGCCAATGAATATATGTGTCAGAAAAAAAATAAAAATAATTTAAATAATTAGAATGTGGCTTATTTGAGTTGCTCTGGTCAGTAAACCTCTGAATATTGAATGATGCTGGGGGAAGTCTTTTTCATTTTTGAAAAAACTGTAGAAAGTGGATCTTTTTTAGGAAAAAGACCATCTTAGTCAAATTTTGGAAATAGCTGTAAGGCGATTTAGCAATTAGCTTGTAAGGTGGTTGGAATATGGCGAGATTGCGATAAAGGGCAGATTTATCTCTAAAATATATCCAATACACAAAGAATCGTTTCAGAAGAAGACGAGGATAGTGTGACAAGCAGTGATTTATAGCGGTTTACAGTGGCGGGTCTGTGCTTGAAGTTAGTACAGTGCAGTATAAAAAAATACAAATAAACCCTAAAACGTAAATACGCAGAGGATTGAACCCTTAGAAGAAGGGTATCAATGGAATAGATGCTAGAATTGCATGCATTCTGATTTTGACAATAAAGCTGTTCAGTGTTTGGAGGAAAAGACTGATCTGAGAGCAACTTTGGTGTATGTATATATATATATATATATATATATATATATATATATATATATATATATATATATATATATATATATATAAATTAATCTGAATTAAGACAAACAAAAAAGAAAAACAGAAAATATTAGAGTTGTTTTTTTGTTTTTTGTTTCCCAACCCCTTCTTTGTTCTTGAGAAATCAGAACAGGTGGAGAGTGAGAAAAGTAGAGGGCCTCCCCTGGAATTCACACACACACTCCCTCACAAAAATAGCCCTGCTGTTTGAGCGCACAGACACAGAGTGACAAATAATTTGCAATGGCAGAAAGTGGATTTAACAGCAGAACAATATCTGCCTGGTACTTAGAAAGAAAACAGAAAAAGCAAGCTAAGTTTTTGAAAAAAGGACTGGACATTAACACATCTATGGATGTGCAGTTCAGCTGGCTTGAGTCCCAGAAGGACTCTATCAAGTCAAAAGTATTTCCAATCCTCGCCGCACATTGGATTTTGAAACAAGGTGGAATTTGTTGTGGTATCAATGGGTGCCCAGTCCCACTTGTTGAAGCAATGAAGCCTCAAATTGAAGCATATAACAAATTGAACAAAATTATGTCTATTAAATATTCAGATGGAGAAAATACAACCAATGATGATTCATTTGATCCAGATTGGACAAATATAATAACTGAAGCTGAAAAGAAATATTCACAAGCACCAGTGAAATCTGCAACAACTGTAACGCCTCCTCCTTACAACCCAATTTATCCAATTTTGCCTGAACAATATACAAATTCATCTAAACCTCTGACACAGCCTCAAGCTTCGAGATCAAATGGAGGTCCAGTTGACAAAATGTATATTGCATCTGTACAAGCAGCTCCGGTAATAACAAGATCTAAAACAGTTCAGCCAAACAGAGACATGCTGCGATGTACACCAGTTCGGAATTATGATTCTGACTGGAGTGATGAGACAAGAGATGACGACATGATCACAATTGACAAGATCGGTCCTGAATTTTCTTCACCTGTAATTAAAAGGGAAGGATCTGAAATGATGACAGAAGAGAGACCATTCACACCAGGAGAACGTCAAGCCATTCTCACAGCCTTGCCTCCTCTGAAGAGACAAGATCCAAACACAGAGTTTTGGCGAGAATTAGACTCATTGATTGAAGCACATCAAATGACATTAAGAGACATACACACCATTGTGAAAGCTAAAATCCCAAGAGACAGATGGGAACGCTTGCCAGCTTCGATAACAACCGCCCAATGGATAGATTTGTGGGTTGATGGCCAGGGACGACCCCTGGGTCTTTGGCAAGCATTAGATGTGTTCCGAAAAGAAATCCAGGAAATCTTGGGCAGTGGTAAAATTCCTTTCACATTAGTGACATTGATTAAGCAAAAGGATGATGAATCTCCAGATGAATATTCTCTACGTAAGTGGAATGCTTATGAGAGATGGGCTCTCTGTGCCAAGAAACAACCTGACAGAGATGATGTATAGTTCACTGATACACTTGTGGATGGACTTAGCACAAAATACCAACAAGCCTTATCACTTGGAGTCAACCCAGGTGAGACATTTGACCAAATTATGCAATGGGCTGGCCGCTTAGAGATGGCTATGAGATCAAATAAAGAAGAAGGAAACAAGCCATATCGAAGAGGAGTGGCAACAGCTCAATACAACAAGGACACAAAGAATAGGGTGATTTCCTGCAGCAACTGTGGAAAGCGTGGACACTCAAAAAATAGATTGTTGGGCTAAAGGAGGTGGAGCAGAAGGTCAAGGTCCATCATTTAGACAGGTCAGTGCAAAAAACCATAATGAAACCCCTCAAGGGAAGATGTGGACTGAAGCACAAGTCCGTCAGCTCATTGAGGGAATTATGCGTCCGCAATAGGAATCAGCGGCCCCCTGTATTAGTAAGAAAAGAGACAATCGCCTTTTCGTCAATGCATTAATAGGGGGCCACCCATGTGACATCCTTGTTGACACAGGCGCAGCCATTTCAATAACAGATCTGAACCTACCTACAACAGAGGAAACTATGGATGTTGAAGGAGTTGGAGGAGGTATCACAAAATTCCGCAAAAGTATTCAAGTTCCACTGCAAATACATGAAGATGAAGTCTTATGGACATCTTTCTGGGTTGGGCCGAATTCACAAGGAAGCCTTATTGGCATGGACATTCTTCCATTGTTAAACATGATCATATTCACTGACAGTCGTCAAATCCCTACAACTGCTGGGATAATACCACACGAAGATCGCACATGTAATCTAAGGTCTGTTGGTACAGCAAAACCAATTATCAGAAACTGGAAGAAAGACGGTGTGTGGGGTCTTCTGTGCAGTTTATATCCGGATGTTTGGGCTAAACACAAATTGGATTGTGGTAAAGCCAACATTGATCCCATTGTTATTGAGGGACCGATACATGCCCCTCATAAACAATACCCCATCCGACCTGAAGCAAGACGAGCCGTGGAGGAGATAGTGGCAGACTTGGAAGCTGAAGGAATCATCAGACAAATTTCATCTACCACTAATAGTCCTGTCTGGCCTGTCAAGAAATCTGATAACTCATGGAGACTAACCATTGATTACACAAGACTTAACAGTGTAACACCAAAACCGCATCCTATTGTGGCCAATCCTGCCACCATTCTGAATGACATTCCAGGAAATGCTAAAATTTTTACGGTACTGGATGTACTGTCGGCTTTCTGGTCTATACCTATAGACAAAAGATCTCAAGAGAAATTAGCCTTCACAGTGGGCAAAACAGTATGTTTGGAACAGACTCCCACAAGGTCTTAATCTTTCTCCTGTTGTATTTCATAGAGCTTTGGACCAGTTCTTAACGGAGCAAAAAGCTGAAATTGAGAAATCAGGAAGTGTCTGCCTCCAATATGTTGATGACTTGTTAATTGCAAGCCCAGATGAAAACAGCCATGTATTTGCTCTGAATGTTGTCCTACAAGCCCTTAGGAAAGGGGGATTCAAAGTTAACCCCGATAAAGCACAGCTGGCCAAATCCAAGGTTATCTATTTGGGCCAAGAAATATCTGTGGAGGGAAGGAGAATGACAACAGAGCGTGTAGAGGCATTACGACAACTTCCAAAACCTCTAACAGTTACAGGAATGCGGAAGGTGATGGGACTTTTCAACTATTGTCGTCAGTATATACCTGATTTTGCTAGCATCACCAGCCCCCTCATCGACCTGTACAAGGGAGGAAAGCCTGGAGTGGAACATATAAACTGGACACCAGAAGCTGAGGAAGCGTTTACTTCTATGAAAGAAAAACTGACTTCAGCCCCAGCATTGGGACTTCCTGACGGACGGTTGCATTTTCATTTGTGGACCAGGGTAGGAGATGAGACATATTCAGCAGTACTGTGTCAAAAACCAGGTGATCGATACAGACCAGTTGGATACTTTTCCACAAAGATTCCTGTCACTATGATTGGGCAACCACGATGTATACAAGCCCTCGATGGTGCCACATGGGCAGTGGATGCTGTTGAGAATCTGATAGGAGCACAAACTATCATATTGCACACTCCACACAGTATAGTGACACTGTTGAACAACACGAACATCAAAACCATAACTGATGCAAGAAGAGCAAAATGGGAAGCAACTTTGTTGAACAAAGATTTAAGAGTGGAAATCATCAGGGACACGACTCTTAACCCTGCAACAATGATGCTGGAACCACACGAGGGAATACCACATGAGTGTGAAAAACAAGTAGAAGAAGATAGTCTTGGTCCAGTTCCAATCCAATCTTAAAAACCCAGACAAAGAGTTATGGGTTGATGGATCCAGTTATAATGTTGATGGAAAACGACATACTGGATGGGCTGTAGTGAAAGGAGATGGAACTGTTGTAAAGAAAGGAGCCCTTTCTGGGAAATTTTCAGCACAAGTAGCTGAACTTACAGCACTTACAGAAGCCTTTGAACTATCAGAAGGAGATCGAGTCAACATCTATACAGATAGTCGTTATGCTTTTGGCGTGGTCCATGACTACCTTGCTCTGTGGAAAAGACATGGACTTATCACTAGCAGTGGGAGGGAAATACAACATGCTTCCATAATTCGTCGTTTGATTACAGCATGTTACTCACCCCGAGAAGCAGCCGTGATCAAAGTAAAATCACATCAATCTGACAAGTCCAAAGAAAGTCAAGGAAACACGGCAGCAGATGCAGCAGCTAGAGAAGCAGCTCTACTTCCTTTTACTCCTGTTACCTTGGTAAAGGAAAATAGCAAGGACAATCCTGAGCTCCATCTTCTGTCATATCAATTGGAGACAGATGAAGAGAAAGAACAATGGATGAAAGCGGGAGCGAAAGAGGATGATCAAGGTATCTGGAGAATTCCAACAGGACAAGTGGTGATGCCTATCGGAACAAGAAGAGAACTAATGCAGCTGTATCATGGAAAGGTACATGCTGGAGCAAAAGCAATGAAATCTCAAATCAGTGAGACTTGGTGGTGGCCAAGAATGATGAGAGACATTGATGATTACTGTAGGAGATGCTTGATATGCCTTTTATAACTATAAGATATAACTACTGATACAAGTGTTTGTCTCAAAGGGAAGGGTGTAGGAACAGATAGATGGTATCATTGGTCACAAGTTAAACCTTGCTTAGTGAATGAACAAGATAATAATGATTGCTTATGGCCTGAGATTGAGCAATGTTCATCCATTAGTTTTAAAGATTGGGAACAAAGAAGTGATGTTAATTATTTCTCTGCTTCCATTTCAGGAATCAGATCCATTGACATTGATTAGAGATGGTTGCAAGTTATTCTCGATACCCAACGACGATGGTCATGCTAATAATCCAAGTCCTTATATGTGTTACTAGAAGGAAAAGTACCAAACCTGTCAAATTGATTATTTCTAACCAAATGGATTGAACTAAGAATGGGACATACAGCGTGAAATAAGAGATTTTATGCAAAACACTACCTCACAAACAATGAACATCCGCTTACTGATTTTCAACCCCAAGGGATAGGATCCTTTAACGTCAACGTTTATTTTAATTTCTTGTTTTGGTTCGGAACTGAAGGATTTAATTAATTAACGAGTTAATTAATTAATGAGTTCAGGCACGGGCAGAAGACTTATTCGTTTTTCTTTTCTTAGATGATTGGGGTTCATTTTAAAGACATACACATAGATATTAAAATACACATAGTATACGGGGACATAACATGGGTTGGGGTTTTGTTCTTTGTTTTGTTTCTCTGTTTCCATTCTTCTGTTCTTTCTGTCTATTTTCTTGGTCTGCTATTTTCTTGGTCTGCTTTTCTTGGTCTGCTATCACTTCTATAGGTTGGCCACCTGGGAATGATGGTGTGGAACTGACGGCCGTAGTTCCAGTGGAGGGAGATGAAGATTCAAAATTTCATCTTTTAATATTATTTTATTATTAAATATTATGTATCTGTATTATTATTCTTTATTAATATTCATAATCAGTTGTATCGTCTTATGAAGTTTCAAAAGCATGAGTTTGAATGCATGAGGGAACTATAGATAGCATGGATCCATGGGAGGATCATATGTCAGACAGGGGGAAGCTATATTTTGCTATGGGGTGTGTACAATGTAACATGATCGACTGATGTAAGTGCATCACAGATGTAAACAACAAGGATAGTTCCTAATATGGAAGTGAATTGTGACATGTTAAACATAACGTGTACGTATGACATACGTTCTAATTTTAAGAAGCTCAGAGTAACATGTTTTGTTACCTTACAAGGAAGCTGTAAGACTCTCTGTAATGTATAAAAGCTCAATCTTACTGTACTACCTCAGAGAAACACGGAAACGCATAGACCTGGCATGAATACAACATCTTGAAGTTTCTCTCCTGACATATAAGAATAAAATCTTTCTTGGCAAGATAACTGGTGTCTGGTCCCGTAAATCAAATAATAACGGGGAAACAAAAGAGGCTTTAATTCCAAGTCTACAATTACGCACAGTTATGAATAATGGTAAATGAAATTTAACTTAATGTCAATAAACTGAACTGCTGAAATAACTACAACATTAACAACCGTAAAATAAGAACGCACAGTTTATCTATCAATCAGATGCGCATTAAAGTTGTGTTTGTCACTACTGCAACAGTAGACACCCGGCCCGTTTTCCATGTGGGCGGCAGTGGCTCAGTGGAAAAGAGTGGCTCAGTGGCATAGAGAACAAAGAGGACTTTTCTTGCTATTCCAAGAAGAAAAGTTAGTTTAGGATTAGTTGGGAAAGTGCATGATATTATAGGGTAGTCTCTTCATGGAATCATTGTATATATAATATACCTGGAACACTTTTCACAAGTTTGTGTAGCCATTAACAGTATCCTACTCAAAACTATCAATACTTTTAAAACCCTTTAAAATTTTGGTTTATGTCAATTTCTACAAATGCCATTTTTTAGGCTATTAAATTAAAGCTAATGATAATAGCATCATTAAGAACTAACATGAACTAATATTAACAATGGACAAAATGTCCATTGTTTTGACCCCCTGAAGCCCGCTGTGTAATTTGCACCCTGACTAAGACACATTGGGGGAAGCAATTAAATAATCCTATGAATGCAAATAAAATATGCAGAATCGAATCGCATCGAATTTTTATGTGAATTGTCTCGAATCGAATTGTTCTGAATTTACAAAAATAGTTCTTGTATCGAATCGAAAACCTATGAATCGTAGAAAATCAAGTGACGTAGTCCTTTACTGAGGCAAAATTAAATTGCCGTGTTTACTTCAGGCATCGGTCACGCTGTGAGTGTTAACCAAAGAGTAATTACATCATGGCGTTCCTTGAAAGGGAACCCTGACATATACTAATATTAGTATTCTTCCTGAAAATGTACTTAATAAAGTGAACTTAAAGTATAGTTGTTGTTTTTTTGTAAGGGAAGACATTGACAGAAGTTTTATTTGAAATGAATTATTTTCCCCTAATCTTTCTACATGTCTTACGTTTGAAACCTGTAGCAATTGGAATGTCAGTTTTATGATCAAAAACCACTTAAGATGCCAGTTCCTCATGCTACATTAGGTCCATATGGACTTATACACACAAGCATTGCGGTGTTTTCCCCAAAGCCCTTAGCCACTAGAGAGAGAAATGAGGGAGAGAACGAATGAGCGCAGAGAATTCCTCCATCATCAAACAGATGGTTTGAAGCATCATTAAGATGTTAATATGAATGTCTCTCTCTCTCCTCTTTCTCCCTATTTTACTCACACGCATACATTCAGACACAATCCAGTAGTCAAGTTTTGTGATATATCTTATATTTTAGATTCTGTAATATAAGGAACAGGTTATAAGCCAAGCCATTCCGACCCAACACAATTAACCTGTAACCCTTATGTAGTTTTGTTCATGGTTATCGAAAATTATGGCATGTCATGCATTCTATCTATGTTTGTAACTGACAATTATTTTGGCTATTGCTTTAAGTGAGAGATTAATTTGTACAAAAATACGAGTTTAACTTGTTTCAATAGTTGGTCATTCACAGATGATACAACTCTAACAAGATAGCATGTTTCATTGAAACAATGTTGACTCTGAATTAACTTGAACTCTGAATTGCATTGAATTAACGTTACAAAGTGATGTTGCTTTAGTATTACTCTTGCACCCTCATGGTAAAGCAATGTTGAGATTTCAACCAAAATTCAATGGTAATAGTATTGATTCAACATTACAAAGTGATATTTTAGCAACATCACTTTTGCACCCTCAGTTAATGTTGAAACTATGTTGAACATAAAAATCTATGGTAATGCTATTAAATCAACATTATTGATTTAATAATAAAGAGATTGAATTTACATCACCGATGCTGAATCAATATTGAAAATAACAAAAAATAATCTTTGGTAATATGGTTTGATCAATGTTACAATGTGATGTTGATTCTAAATACATTTTGTTGAAACACTGAAAATACAACTGAAAAGGAATGTCAAACTATGTTGCCATCTGATGTACCAAGTTAATTTTGAAACAACATTAATATTTCAACTACACTTCAATGGTGCATCAACAAATTACTGACCCTTTTAAAATATAAATGACACCTTTCCAGCAGTTGAGTCAATTTATTTTATTCAATCAATCACTGACAAAATATATGAAAAAAATATTTTTTTTAAAAAAGGGGGAGAAATAGGACAAAATCATTTCAACCTTTAAAAATAAAATTGGCTTCAGAAGTCTGATGTCATAACTACAGGTGGTCCAACGGTTCAGGTTTTTGAAAATCTGTCTTCCATCAGACTACACTTCTGCCTCTTTTCCTTTGGGTTCTCTGAAATCTGAAAAAGAAAGCATGATGTTCCTCGAGAACAAGTTAATTCACTTGACATACATACCGTCACATTCAAGAATGTTAATATACTAAACACAATATGATTCACCTTTTTGCTGAAAACAAAATATTCTAACTCTGATTATAGTGTCGTTAAATTCTGTTTATTTAATTTATTTTAATTAATTTATTTATATTAATGCTTCAATATCAAAAGAAAGCACTATGGCAGGGTTGTCCGATTTTATCTCCAGCCCTAATTAAACACACCTGAGGCAGCTAATTAGGTCATCAGGATCAATTCAAACTTAAGGGCAGGTGTGTTGGAGCTCAACTCTTCATGAAGAGGAACAAACACCTCTTAACTATAGCCATTAACTAAATCTCAGTTCATTTTCTGTGAAACTACAGCATTCAAATAACACGTTTATATTGTAGAATAAAAGAGCATTGTTTTTTTCAATGAAAATTTCTTTAAAGAGCTGCTGTTCGGGCCAAAATGAAAATTTACTCACCCTCAAGTTGTTCCAAACCTGTATGACTTTCTTTGTTCTGTTGAACACAAAATAATATATTTAAAAGAATGTTGGTAACCAGAAAGTTGACGGTGGCCATTGATTTCCATAGTAGGAAATAAATACCATGGAAGTCAATGGCTAACATCAACTGTCTGGTTGCCAACATTATTCACTCTTCTTTTGTGTGCAGCAGAAGAAAGAAATTCATACAGGTTTGGAACAATTTGAGGGTGAATAATTGATGACATCATTTTCATTTTGGCTTAACTATCCCTTTGAAACTGCAGATTCACCTTATGTGCCTGTCTTTAAATATCACAAAATAGCCATGTCAGTCACTTTCTTAATAAACACAAGATGTTTTTTTTTTTTTTTTTTTTTTTTTTTTTGTTATTGTGCTTCAGTGGAAACAAGCTCAACTGAATGGAAATCAGTTATTTCTCAATTTTAATACAGATTCAGGGAATAAGAATGATTACCTGATTAAGCAGGGATAAGATACAGGATATCATCAAGTCCCAGGTCAGGTGATTATGCTGTCGACAACAACTCAGTGTATAATCAATGTAAGCATTTTCAGGAGGGTGCTTCTCTTTTTTCTTTTATTGTCCATCTTCATCTGCCTTCACTCCTACTAAAGGAGCAATGTGCTCTGCATGCAAGCTCTGACGGATACAAGACATGGGCTATGTTTGCAGTGTAACATTCTTGCTCATGTTCATGTCTCCTGCACCTTAAAAATGACGTTAGAACTTTATTCAGGAAATTCCTAATAAACTCGACTAAAGCAAGATGCATTTTTTTAAGAATGTAGAAAAATAGATGCTTTATTCAAACACTTTAATACCTTTTTAATCTAATTACAGTGGGTAACAACACAAATAAAACGCAAATAAGCATGCAAAATAAAGGAACAGAGAAATAAGGCAGATGCAACATTGTTTGAAACTGTGCTAGAGAAGTCATGTACACTACCGTTCAAAAGTTTGGGGTCGGTAAGATTTTTTATGTTTTTAAAAGAAGTCTCTTCTGCTCACCAAGGCTGCATTTATTTGATTAAAAATACAAAACAAACCCAGTAATATTGTTAAATATTATTTCAATGTAAAACAGCTATTTTCTATGTGAATATATTTTAAAATGTAATTTATTCCTGTGATCAAAGCTGAATTTTCAGCATCATTACTCCAGTCTTCAGTGTCACATGATCCTTCAGAAGTCACTCTAATATGATTATTTGATCCTCAAGAAACATTTATGATTATTATCACAGTTGACAACAGTTGTGCTGCTTCATATTTTTGTGCAAACAGTGATTCATTTTTTTCAGGATTCTTTGAAAGTTCAAGAGAAAAGCATTTCATTAAAAAATAAATATTTTGCATTCTTATAAATGTCTTTACTGTCACTTTATATCAATTTCATGCATCCTTTCTGAAGAAAAATATTAATTTCTTAAAAAGAAAAACAAAAAAAATTGACCCCAAACTTTTGAACGGTAGTTTATGTCAGGTGATTCAACAAACAAGACTTCTGTATAGGATGCACCTATGTTTTCTCTCTAATGAGGAAACATTAGACTACTGAGAAGTGCACACACGTTTACCAATCAGTGGCCAATTTCAAACTACAATAAACGTTTTTCAACCATTTTTCAACAGACTTGCTAAAATCATAAAGGCCCACCCTACACCAAGCCCCCAATGGATTAGAGCAAATAGTGTAAAGCGGTTGAAAATGCCCTTTGTGGTTTGAGAACGCCCCACTGATTGAGAAACACCCACTAGTGTTCTGCAGAGATACATGCCTGAATGATCTTATCCTCATCAACTACAAATCACTGTTAGTTCAATGTCACTGTCTTCACCCATGTGTGCTCTTGGCTGTCATGAAAATTTCAATGCTGATCCAACACACTTTAAACATTGAAATGTCAATCTCAACCAAAATGATGGTTTGGATCAAAACTCAACATTGTCTCAATGTCACCATGCTATCTGGGAAAGTTAATAGAAACACTATATAAGACGGCGATAAAAGTGTTGGATAAAAAAAAAAATCCCTCTCATTTCATTACTGTAAAATTCTAAAAAAGAAATAATATTTTTTAACAATTCAGTTATGTCTGTTTTATTTATAAGGTCTGGCATGGACTTGCCCCACCTCCGTTAAATACGTTTATAAGGACAGAGTGTGGTATTGGTACCAGGTCTGGATTGTGAAGTGCTATATAGGCGAACATCTTTTGGTCAGAAAGTATTATCTGTGATAGGGAGCAAATTTTGGAATAGTTTACCACAGTCAATAAGAAAATGTTCTACTTATCACACTTTTAAAGATCATCTTAAGAAGTGGCTTATGATGAACCAGGTATGTAAACATTTTTCTTAGTAATTTTAGTAATGTGTTTTGGGTATTGTTTTTTTTTTTTTTTTTTTTTGTCAAGTCATTTTAATTTATATAGCGCTTTTAACAATGTAGATTGTTTCAAAGCAGCTTTACAGAGGTAAACATATAATTTAAGGTAATATATAGATTGTTTTGGCTTTATAGCGGTTCTTGAATAATGTTATTTTCCAGGTACAGTTAGTTTTGATTTATTCAATTCCGCTGAAATTATCAGTTGTAGTGTTGTGTGTATAGCTGAGTATTTGTTCTTGTGTGTACCTGCCTAGGAACCGCGGACGTAAATTAGCAATGTTGCTATAATCCAGCTTGTTTACATTGTATATTTTGTACAAATGTCCATTAACATGCTTTGTCCCTATATCAAATAAAAAAACAAACTAACTGGATACACAGTTAAAAGATATGGCAATCATTTTCGCCTCCCTTTTAAAAGTTGATAAGCCTAACTATTCACAATTACATGGTTTGTTACATTTCACCATTTGAATAAATCTTATTTTCTGCTACTTTCAACTGTATCATAAATTACCTATGTCCTACATTACTTATAACTCCAGCAGTGGAGAACCACTGCTTTAGATTATCCTGTACTTTTATTTGCATTTGGCAGATGCAGATGTTTTATTCAATTGAATTTAGGATTCACATCAGTTATTGTATTCCCTGGATATCAAACCCATGACCTTGCCAATAAGGCTCCATGCTGTGATCTTAGAGCTACAGAACTATTATATACAGTACTATAATTATACAGCAATATATGACACTGTTCTCCAGTTTGTTCTCTTTGTACAGTCTTAAAAGCAGTTTGAGAGGACCCTTACACTAAAAATTAAATACAGCCTAGATACAATAAGCACATATTGGCACCCACACTGGTGAATATGTAAATATTTGCTACACACTTTCCTCTCAATAACAAAATAAACACTTAAAAATGACAGTGGTGAGAAAACAGCATTTAACAAACCATCTGATCATAGTGATGTGGAGATGTTTGCATTAGAACTGCAATTTGCCACTCCACACACATCACTTTATACAGTTGATAAAAAACAGTGTCAGTTATAATTTCTACTATAAAGCTGCTTGTCAGTGTGTTCATGCTTTAGTTTTAATCGTGTCTGATCTTGATGGACTGAACAGAAGGAGCAAATGAACCAGAGAAGATTTCCATGTCAAAGAAGGCGGAGCCTCAGCTCACGTGAATGAATAAGTAAATAAATATTGCACCAAGGCCCGTTTTAACACAAAGCGAAAAACCTGTCCCTTTAGACTGTTCCATGTTAAATTATTGGAAGAACTACTTGTTCTTTTTTTTTTTTTTCTGTGGTCATGACTTATCTTGCCACAAACCGATCACACTAAATGCATCTCAATAGCACGCAGTGTGTTCATCGTGCAATTTATAAGCAAACATTAGTTTTTACGTGCATAGGATACGCATGGGTTGGTTAGGGTAGGTTTAGTAGTGGTGTGGGGTGCGTGTGTATTATACGCATGGGTAGAATTAGTGGTGTGGGGTGCGTGTGTATTACACTCAAATGAACTGCGTATCAAATGCACGCGAAAACTGCGTATCATATGCACGTAAAAACTCATTTTCGTGTATAAATTACAGGATAATACACAATGCGTGCTATAGAGACGCATTTACGTGTGAACAGGCTGCTTGCCTAGGGCACCAAGTGAGGCTGGACTGTGGTGTCTCTTCAAAAAAATAGATGCTCCCTGAGTGCAGTTGAAGCTAAAGCTCAGTTTAGCCTTCGCCTCTGTGCAGCATTTCAGATAATACTGTACTTTTACAGTATGTGCATATTTTCTGTTTTTCTCTGTGTACATTCCCGAGGCAGCCTCAGGTTTTCTGTTTAGAACCTACACTAAAGATCAAGCAGACCTGAGATCTGCAAACCCTTCCATAATAATAATTATAGGATAACAAGGAATATTTTAAACTAGAGGATATTATAATCATTCTCATCTCATTATAAATTAGACAAATAAAGTATACTGCTATACAGATGAGACACTTAGTAAACAAAACATTCCTCATCTCACAAGAGACTACTTCTACATCTAGTTTTCATGTATGAATTAATTAGGCTTCATAAATTACCTCTGTGGTTTGCCCTGAACATTAAAATGTCTGTAAGGATTCATCTGTGATCTTGTCATGAACAGTATGTGCAACATTAACTGAAGGTGACCCCCGTTTTTGACTGGTTTGAGTCTATCATACTTTACTGGCCTCATAGCACTGGGCTCTCGGAATGCTCAATCTGTATTGTACTCTTTATTTATAGCCCACAAGTGTCCTGCCAAGATTTAAAACAGACGCCATGAAGCTTACAAGTTTTTTTTTTTCCTGTTAAGCCATGGTGAACCTGTCTATATTTCAGATCTCAAAAATGTCACCACTCTTCCTATAGTTTATCTGGAGGCTGCTTGCATCAGGAAGCAAAGCCACTTCAGAGAAGTGTATAGGTATCAGAATAAATAAAGGCAGTGGTGATACAGGACAATGATCCATATTATTCTGGTTTTGCGTCAAGGAACAAAATTAGTTTCCACTATGCAAGGACTTGCTGTCAGAAGTGACACAGGAAACTAAATGATATTCCGAACTCAATAAGCCTTTGGCATATTATTCAATACTTTGGCACATTATTCACATTTTTCCATAGGAGAGAGTCAAAGTTCTTTTTTCATGGATATTGATTGTTTAAGTTTTAATTTGAACTTTGGAAGTTAAGTTGTGAAACTGTTATGTCCAAATTATTAATTGACAAGGCACACTTTAGTTATTTTCTAGCAATTAATATTAAATGACTATTAAAATTAAATACACATAAAGGTATAAAATTACTACCAGAATGGATAAACAAATTAGCCTAAATGAAGCTGTCACTCAGTATAGATGGTAGTTACTGATAGACATACTGGCCAAAGGTTTTGGGTCGGTTAATATTTTTAATGTTTTTTAAAGTCTCTTATTCTCACCAAGGCTGCATTTATTTGATCAAAAATACTGTAATTATTATTGTGAAATATTATTAAATATTTATTCACATGCGTTATGAAATGCGAGCATGGAGGGACACAGTGTTTAAACTGTTTGCTCGCCATTTCCTTGTCTTTCACACACTCCAATCTTCAAACTGCACACAGATAAGCTGCTTCCTGAAGATATTGGAGCTCCATGTGACGTCATCCCTGCGACCGCCATGATTTACTAGTTGGTACTTGTGCCTCAGACTCCAGGGATGCTTCTCAATACCCTTCCTCGTTTCCTCCCTCATCCGTCCTCCATCCTATGACCCGGAAACCAATCAAGTTCAGCCATCTTGAAGGACATTTCAATTCTCTAATTGCACCATGAGGAGGCGAGGATTGAGGAGTGAGGAAGCTTCCTGAGGAGTCATGAGCAAGGATACACGGGATACACAATCTCCTCCCCCTTCACATCGGTCACAATGATTTTAATTTATACTTTTGCAGTTTATATAAACCACACATCTCACATATTTCAACAGGGTATCTTGCTTTATTATTATTTATTATGAATTTCTTAAATAAACAAACTTCAAAAACATAAGGGCAGATCCTTTGAGCGCTGCTGATGACGCTGTGGAGTGACGCTCGAGTGATCAAGTATTCCAATGTATAATGTATAAAAAAAGCTTTCATTTGATTCCTCCTTTTCTTTCTTTGCAGCCTTCCCTCATATCCTACAGGGGGTGGAGCTGAGAAGTGAGGAAAGATGGATGCACAAATAAGAATTGAGAAGCACCCCTGGTCCTGCGGGATGGGCCCCCATATTGCGTCAGCTGACACGGCATCTCTTACCTCTCTTAGGGAACCATGGTTACATGCGAACCTGATACGTTCTTTCTCATGACAAAAAAAAAAGAAAAAAAAGAGACAGATTATCCTACTTCTCGTTAAACGTTTACCCCTAGGCTTAACACTAGGACTCCCGGAATTCTATATCTACTATAATGGCCATAGCTGTCATTCTGACTGCTCATACATTATTTGCATATAATTTCAATAAGCTATATCAAATCTAAGAATAAATGGATCTGTAATGTTAGGATAGGTAATGATACACTACATTTTATTATGATGTATGTAAAAATGTATTAGTTAACCAACAACCACTCAGCCTCATCAAGGCTCTGAAGCATGTCTAAAGCCTCTGTGGCAGTAATTCTTCTTGCTGACATTGTTCTGATATTCTCTTTTCAATATTTCAATTTGGTTTTAGCTCGAAGCTAAAGCTAGATATCAGCTTTGCAATAGACAAACAACAAGAGAAATGCATACGGTCAGTATGACTGTTATGGCCATTCAAGGTACTCAAAACTCTTTTGTGTCTTGTAATTTTAATAAAATAACAATGATAGAATAAAATATAGGCACATTTAGGAAAAGTAAGGGTCCTATAGTTACATGGGTTTTATTTCAACTAAGTTATTACATTGCAAATTTTTAAAGCAGTCAAAATGACTGCCTTTAGTTATAGGCAGAAATACTCAAAACTCTTTTGTGCCTTGTAATTTTAATAAAATAACAATGATAGAACAAAATATAGACACATTTAGGAAAAGTCAGGGTCCTTTTGTTACATAGGTTTTATTTCAACAAAGTTATTACATTGCAAAATTTTAAAACAGTCAAAATGACTGCCTTGGGAGTTGTGCAATTTTAAAGTTTCCTAATGTTGTTTTGTAGTCTCCTACAACAGGTTTACATGCATCAAAGGTCAAAAACTGTTTAATGTCCTCATAATACATTAGCACATCACCACATTTTCAATGATTCTCTAACGACTCGTTAGATACATCAATCTCTCAGTCTGTTGTGATTGGATTAACAAGTGCATGTCCATCAACAAACCGAATATTTTACTTGTACTAATTTATTTACAGTATTTTTTTTGTATATTGCAGTGAACATGTGGAAACTGTATCAATAACAGTGCTTGTATGCAATGTAGCCTATACATTAGCCGAGCTCCAGCCTGAATGACTGATGTAACGAACGTTGGTAAAACAAATCTTGCTCCATGTTTAATCTTTCCTCAAAGTAGTGAGAACGACAGACAATCTGCCTTAATAGATAGAGTTTTAGGTAACAGAGGCCCACAGCTGATTAGCAGAAGTATTTCAGAAAGAAATTTTGAACACTATCTTTCAAGAGCAAGCGGTTTGCAAATCCTGCATTGAACTTTATATATGGTGCACTTTCAGATTTAAAACTTTGCAGGATGTTTTCATTCACTTAGAGCTATGTTATACACTACATAAAATGTAATTTTCCAAAATCTATAATAGGGGCGCTTTAAGATATATAACTAGTTTAGTTCGAAAGGATCTCATGCTGACTATAGCTGAAGACATTATTGTAGCTATACCCATTAATAGACACGGTATTTGTTGAAAATAAATTTCAGCGCAGCACTTAAACACCCATGACCCTTCACAATACATAATGCTTTACAATGAACTCTGTTAGAGAACAACAATGTATCTGTTCAATAAAATACCTTACCTGTTGATTAATAAAAATATCCTACCATTTCAGTGTCGCTTTCAAATCCCTCAGTTCTCACCATCCCCCAAAAGCCAAGCCAAAGGATTAACATTTCTATATTTATGGATATGATGAGATACGCTTGGGCGAGTGACATGTACACAATTTTCTGCAAAAACCATCTAGTCAGGTCTAAAATATAATTACTTATAATTGGCTTAACTTAGTGAATCAGGGTAAGACAAAAACAAGTAACATAGTGGGCCTTAAAGAGGCTATATGCGTTTTTCTGAAATTTAAACTCGCGACTGACACCTGTGGCCAAAAAACAGAGCTGCTCTTCCTTTCTGCTCGCTCTCGCAGCGCTCGTACGTGCACACTTCACAAGTCATCTGCTGCAAGGAGGCCAACATTATGTTTACAGAGGTAAGAACAGTCACAAAATATCAAAATCCATTGCACTGCTTGCGAGTGTAGGCTACTTGCTGACTAGCGGTGGTGGCAGAGTGATCTGAAACGTTTAACATGAACGCGCTTGACGTCACATCCGCAGACAGCGCGGGAAAATCCGACCCAACAGAAAATAGAAAAAATAGGATATAGGCTTATAGTTGCACCACTGTGAGCGGACAAGGCGCCAGTATGCTCAACAGGAGATGTTTGAGTCATAAATGGTAAAATAAAAAGGCTATTGTTACGTTTATTTTGGGGAAAAAGTTCCATATAGCCCCTTTAAAGTAAGGTTACATATTTTTTCTATATTATTTTGAGCAATTTTCTTTCTTTTTATTTTCTTTCCTGTCAGTTCAAGTTCTTCACTGGCACGAGTTGTGTTTGTTGAGATGTTTGTAACTCCCTAGGGGCATATCACCTCAAAGACCCTTAGCTTCTTAAGTTATTGTGATGTTAGGGTTTTGTTATTCTTTTTCTTCTTGTTTTGTTATTTTGTGACCTGCATCCATAAAGACAAGGGTGCAGGTCATAACAAGATGTTCTCTGAAGTGGAGGTTTTATTTCAGCAAAACAGAAGAATAGTCAGCTAGCATCACCAAACAGTCTCCTTGTGCATCAGCAAAGTTAAATCAGAATATCCATGGACTGTGGAGAGGAAAAACAAGGCACCACTCCACCTGGCAAAACCTGCACCATTTCTAGTCTATGTATCTAGAGCAGCACAGTGGATCCAGAACATAATGTTCAGCCTCCTCCCACATCGCTTTGTATGAAATGGCTTCTCTTCAGCAGACATTGATAAACTCATCACAAGCTAAACTAGAAGTGAAAAATAAACAAAATTAAGGGTGGGCTTCTAACATGCGCAATCAAGAGTAATTAAGTGGGTTATTTGCTTGAGCATTAATTAGCACTTCGATCATCTTGTTCTTGTTCATGCCCTACACTGCCTTGTTCACTGCCGTACCTGTTCTTGTGGCTGTTACAGTTTTGGTGCCTGTTCCTGAGCCGGTGTCTGTTCCTGAGCTAATGCCTGTTCCAGAGCCGGAGCCAGTGCCAGTGTCTGTTCCAGAGCCGGTGTCTGCTGTTCCAGAGCCGGTGTCTGCTATTCCTGAGCCGGAGCCAGTGCCAGTGTCTGTTCCAGAGCCGGTGTCTGCTGTTCCAGAGCCGGTGTCTGCTATTCCTGAGCCGGAGCCAGTGCCAGTATCTGTTCCAGAGCCTCTACCATGGTCGCCCGAAGAGTCTTCATCACCCTGCCGCCCGAGGGGTCTTCACCGCCCCTGGCCGCCCAAACGATTCTCTGTTTCGCCCTGGCCGCCCGATGGACTCTCTGTTTCGCCCTGGTCCCCAGTTAAACCCTCACCCCTGGTTCCTGTCTCCCTTCATGGACCTGGCCCACCATCCCTCCCCCTGATCCTCCACCGTTCCACCTCCCTCCTGAATTCTTGTGGTGTTTTGTAACCATGTCGTGGAGCGTCTGGTAGCCGCTCCGTAGAGGGGAGGGGTCTATGTCACAGTGTCTGATTGTGTTTCCCTTGTTTGTCACTAGAGGTCCTCGTTCTCACGGTGTCCGTCACATTTGACTTAATTTCCCAGCTTCTGTCTGTCACTGTCACTCATCAGTTCCTTGCACTCAGCTTTTCCCCCAATCATTGTTCCCAGCTGTTCATTGTTAGTCTTGTTAGATCTGTGTATATATTCCCTGTCTGTGTCAGTATGTGTACGGAGTCGTTGTTTGATGTCACCACACTTCCTAGTTCAGTATCTGCCCGTTTCTTGTTTTTGTCTTGTGTTGTGGATTGCCTTATTGGATTTGGACCCCTGCCTGAATGACTACGAGTTTGGATTACCCTATTAATAAACAAACTGCAATTGGATCTTCTGTCCCTGGTTGTTTCCGTGACAGTTCAGGCTTAAAGACAGAAAAAAAATTGTTGTGCATTTTATTTTCAACACGCATAGAAACACAAAGTGAACATTGATTTTAAATATCAATAACATAAAAAAAGAGATCACAACTAATTTAGTGCCTTATTCCCATCAATGACGATTGTGTGTTTTCATATGTGTGTTTGCATATTGGATTGTGTGTGGGTGCTATGCAGATAAATTAATTATCTAAAACATCTATTAAATGCAACAATTAAAATATGAGACAACATTATGAGAGAAATAATATCCATCAAAAACTGTAAACGTTTTTTTTTTTATTGTTTTTTTTTAATGTAACTATCATTTCAGAATGGAACTTTGCCTGTCAAACTTACTGACATTATTGTTATTATTCATGTTGCATTGTGCAACACTTTTGCTGCTATTGAGTTGGGATACTGGTAAGATTAGGGACCGGTTTTTTGGTATTGGTGCAGGTGAAGGTGTAAGGGAAGGGTCAACAGTGTAATTATAGATGACATTACAGAACAATTTACATGCAATTAAATACATGTATGCACACAATAGCATTGTAACAAATTATAATTTAAATGTTCGTATATTCATAGTTTTCACGTGACGTCACACACTATAAGAACGCCTACCTGGAGGGCAAAGCAAGGCTTTCCTTCACCGCCCGCCAGCCATTTTAGCAAGTTTGTAGTATAGCGTACTAATGTAGACAGTAATATTAAAATAACAAATTCAATATACACCTAATTGATGATGCACACTTTGTAAAGGCAAGCAGATGAACACAGAATATAAATGCAACACGAGCGTTTTTTCAAGTATATGATGTCGATTGTTAGACTTCTTGACACTTTGGTAGATGTTACCCTACAATTTCACAATTCATTGTCTTTTACTGTTATATTTAGTGTTTCAACCTTAAAACTGGATTCAAAAGCTTGTGTGAGCTGACTTGCAATGCCATTTTGTTTGTCGGGCATTGACAGAGTACTGACCCTTGAAAAGTGGTGGGGGTGCTTAAGTGATCGCTGTCATAAGGTCAATACTTAAATGAAGATCAGGGTCATCTAAGAAAAATCTGCAGTTTAACTGAAAAATGTTCTCACCTTCAAGAATATAAAATAAAAACAGCACACTTCTGACCGCATAGCATCAAGGAGCACTTAACTTGCCTGAATAATTCATTTTGAAACATGTACAAAGCCATATTTGTGACTTGTGTCATGTTGCAAGGGTTTACAGAAGGAAATGGACTGTATCAGCAGAAACCTTCTAGATCAGTTGCCCCAAAATGGCTAAATTGCAGGGGCCTTTAACCTTCATTTCACATTGAAGTGAATATCCCAACCCAGTATAAACTAGTGTTTCTGTAAGCCTCTGTGAGGATTGACTTATATCCATTTGATGTTGTTTCTAACGTAGGGATGTTTTTCAAGGATTTCTTTCTATAAATCTCCAATGTTTTGTTGAATTGGAATGATCTAAAAGCCTTTTGAAAGTCAACACAAGCTTGTGTCCATTAGAAAACAGGATAGAAATCTCAGTTTGAGGAAGTTTCTCACTAAAGTTCAGTTTAGATATATCTCAATATATCCTAGCCATCAGACAAACAAACTCCTGTTTCAATGTTTACTCAATACCTGAATTTAAAGATAAAAGAGTTAAAGGAGGATGTTCTCAATGATCTCTGGTGGATCATCCACCAGCTCTGGATCTCATCCACCAGCTTTCCCTTAAGCTACTACCTTTTACAGCATCTATAGGTTTCCATTCACTGACCCTGGATCTGTGATCAAAGCTTCTTATTCTATCTGTGATCTCTGCTGATGGAGGCTGTGTCTGTGTCCAGACCTCTAGAATTCTCCCTCCTTTCCTCTCTGTGTGATAGGGATCTTAAACACTTCACAAGTGTTCTGCTTTTATCTGGAACGAGCGTTAATGTTCCTCATTACTTAATGCACTGTGGAAGAGCGATATAGATGGAAGGAGCAAAAGGAAGGGAGAGGGGGCAGAAAACGAAGGGGGAGAGAAACGCCGTGTGATTTAGAGTAAGAGAAGGCTCCTTTGGGATTTGTTCGAGAAGCTGTGGATTGGCAAATTCCGCAAGGCGTGAAATATGCACGTTTTGTTCTTGCTGCTGTTGTGTTTTTAACACAAATTTAAAGATGTGTGCATGTGGTGAAAAAAAATGTGTCATGTAACCTAAAAAAGATCTATGAACTGGTTTTATTCCAGTCAAAAATATGATTTAATATCACTGAAATATCAATCCTCCAAAAAGTATAAAATAAAAAAAATTAATTAAATTAAATAAAAAAAAATATATATAAATTAAATACATTTTTAATGTATTTTTGAATACTTTTTGGAGGATTAATAAAAATGTGTTTTGTTTTATTATAAATGATTTTCACTTCACATTTTTATTGTAAATAGCAATAAATATTTTTAAATTATTCACTACTTAATATTCGGAAAATGGCAAGTCATGGTGCAATTACAAAAACCATGTGGTGCAACCAACATGTATAAACCTGCATAAAAAAATAAAATAAATAAAAACACAAATCAGGAAATTATATCATATAGAGGACTCCTGAATAGCCTTGTATGTCATGCTCAATAAGTCAATTAATCAAATCTGTCATTTGGTACGACTTCCTAAAACATTCATAGTAGCCTACTTTTTATGCTGAAAAATATATAGCCTATATAAAAAAAATTAAGATGTGTACTCATGTATTCAGGGTCTAAGGAAAATATGTTTTTATTTATTTATTTATCTTCTCTTTTTTGTACTTAGTTACACTACAAAACATTTTTAGAGTATTTAAAACCAATTAACAAATACAAAGACCTTTTATGAACTTGGCACTTGTGATTTAAACTATATGTATAAAAGTAACTCTTATGACACGTACGCATTTATGGAGGCAAACTCTGAGGTTTATTCATGTTTTAGAAGTTCGTTACCACAGTCGGCCCAGAAGAGTTCCAAACATCTCCTTTAGTGACTATATGCTGGAGGGAGAATTTTAGTGACTGCTCCACCACAGTTCATGCCATCAAGAGAGGCAGGAGAAAAGGGGAGGGGTTGAAGTTTCTACAGGTGTGAGAGCTTGTTTCACACTAGAGCGCACAGCAAATAAACATACTGAAATTGGTGTGTGTTCACGGAAGGCTGGTTCACAGCTGGTTACGAGAGAGAAATGCAGTGCGGTTTTCCTCTTTGACAGTATGAAATAAGAGATGGGAGTGTGGAATACAATATTTATCAGGAGAGACAGCTCCAGCATTTTTTCATAAACAGTCGTTTATGTTTGCGTAGGTACACACAGATAGCTGTGCAAATGGAGCTTCTTAAAACTTGCACAAACCACTTTGATCTGAAAATTTCAAGGCAAGCAACTGAGAGTGAGAAAGTAAATTAGACATTATTCACACATTTAGAGCTGTGAGTGTACTCTTAACCATTATTTAAAAAAAAATACATTTGACATATATTTAAAGAATATTGAATTGAGAAATGTTATCAAGTATTAATTTATAAAGATCATTATTTTACAGCCTGAACTTGTCATAAAGGGTCAAATTGTCTGATATTTTAAAATATTTACTAACATCTACACTCATGTAAGTCTTAAGGGATCAACTCTATTATATTATTTCTTGCACTTCTCCATGTCATGTGGAGTGTTACTTTATTTAAAAAACAAAATTTATTTTAATACCAAAATCAAAAGAACTGTCCAACTCTCTCTTTTTTTGATACATTACATTGTTTGCCTCTATTATTTGTATATTATTTGAAGAAATCAATAGAAAGGATATACATTAATTAATTAATTAATGTCACTCGTATACCAATCCTAGTTACAGACACAACTTTGCAACTGAAATGAACATTAAAAAGACTATCAGCATTCTCTTTTATAAGGCCATCAAAAAGATATTATACACTTTAGCAGATACGCCAGGTGAGGGGACCCAGTCATGTCATTCTCAGCTCAGTTCAAGATTCTTTGATTTAGACAAATCGCAGAGGATCTGGGTTTTTTTAAATTGTGCACTTACAAGGAAAGATGGTGTAGAACCACTGCTCCCCCACATGGCAATCATTTGTAACTTCTCCCTCAAGTTATGTTTACAGACTTGAGAGAATGAGGAGTGTCGACGAGTCTTGTCTCTCTTTCTCACACACACACGCACAATGTTAAAAGGGCCTCATCACCAGCTTTTTTGTGTGCACAACAGAGGCTTTCCAGACAGGATGCTTTTAAAAAGCCAAATGTCAAACGCAGAAGTTTTGGACAGGTAGGAAGGTGATTGAGGTAAAGATCAGTCAGGTGTATACAGGGGCATTTACAGACTATAAAGAAGACTGAAAATTATACAAAATGGTATGCCTGCAGGGACACGTAGCATGAATCTCAATAACTGCCAGTTTATTATCTTTGCTCATGTGTGGAGCCGTTTTTACAGCTTGGTATATTTGGACAGAGATTGTTGCTGTAGGTGACAATTAGCCTTTCATGCTTATGAGAGTGATAATCTCCTCTTACCCTTGTCGTGACTATAATGACAAGTCCAACGCAGATAAAATACAAATAGAATCACCAAAATATGTTCAGGACACCAAGTTGAAAACCTCATTAGCATAGTTCCTAGATGTGACCTTCAACATGATATGGGATATAAAGCCTCTCGGTGTATGTGTGGTGTGCGTGTGCACCTGCCTTTTTATAGCAAGATTCAATAAAAGCTGCCCTCAGTTGGATTTATCTTACGAGCCCTATGATAACAATCAAGATGATGTACAAAAGCATCGAGGGTGCTGCTCTTTGAGCTGCAGATGCACAGAATCAGTTTGATAAATGTCCTGAGCCCTGCTAAAAAGAATGTGGTGTTCAATGGCAGTCAAATCTATCATTGTGTGTTTAGAGTTCAATTGAGAGTGTGATATTGTTTGTGTGAAGACTGAAGCAGCACATATACACTCACTGTCCTGAGCAGTTTTCCAATGAGAAAAGAAGGGATGTGTCATCTGACAAATCCATGAGAGCTGATTACTGTACTTGTTACCAGGGCAACTTGGGAAAAAAAACAAAAAAAAAAACGCTCCAGACATCCAAATGTCCCTCTTGACATAGATAAAAAAAAAATGCATCTGTACTTCTGTTTTTTACTAATCGGTTTGTGGTTTGCTTTCATATTATGTGTACTTTGTTTTTTGCATCACAGGGACTATTAAGATTTTTAAAGGCATAACAACATAATGACCTCTATATTTCTTTCTGCTGTGAAACACAAAATAAGATATTTGAAGAGTGTTTAAATAGGTTTTTTTGTGCAAAACAAACATTTGGGTTAATAGCAGTGTTATTTTAGTAACATAAATAATATGACTAACCAGTCATGTAGATTTGCCTTGCACAACATTAGGATCAGGCCCTTCCTATCAGAGCATGCTGCAACTCCTTGTCCAAGCGCTTGTTCTATCCAGACTGGACTATTGTAATGCTCTCCTGGCTGGTCTTCTAGCTTGCACTGTCAAACCTCTGCATCTGATCCAACATGCTGCAGCTAGAGTGGTCTTTAATGAGCCGAAGAGAACACACGTCACTCCTCTCTTCACAAAATTGCACTGGTTGCCAGTTACCGCTCGCATTAAAATCAAATCACTGACGTTCCCCTACAGAACAATCACTGGCTCTGCTCCCTTTTACCTGAACGCATTACTTCAGACTTAGGTGCCATCCAGAAACTAGCGCTCTGCAAGTAAACGTCGTCTTGTGGTGCCATTTCAAAAAGGCACAAAATCTCTTTCTCAGACCTTTACCATGACTGTTCCCTGCTGCAGGAATGATCTGCCTAACTCAACCAGAGCTGCTGAGTCCGTAGCCACTTTCAAGAAACGGCGGCACTTGATCCAGTAATACTAACACTTTATCTTCTATTCTATTTTTTATTATATATATAAAAAAAAAAAAAAATACATGTACTGCGTTTGATTAAACTGAGAAGGGTCATAGGACTTGCATATTGTTGTCCTACAAGAACCAGACAGGGTTCACACAGGGTTTTCATAGACAGAACTGAAGAGCAAATTAACAAGACACAGCTGAACTGAACTAACAATCAAACACAATAGAAACAAACAGGCAGGGGGCAGAGAAAGACAGAACTGAACTTATTGACAGAACAAAGACATACATCAAAACAGACTGACAATGTGACAAGTATAAAATATTTAAATGAGCTTTTATTTAAATGTATATTTCCAGGTTTCATTCAAATTTTAGTTTAGGTTTTAGTATTTTTTTATTATTTAACATTAATTTATGTTTATTTTATTCATTAAGAACGTCAACTTATTTATTCAGCTAGATGACAAGGCAACATGTTTACGTTTCATTACATTTTTCTCATCTAATATTTCAATTTCACATTTATTTCAATTTCTAAAAAAAAAAACACTTTTAATAGTTTTAGTTAACAATAACAACAGCACTGTAAACTAATGATATAATTTTGATTGCAAATTTTCCTTTGTGAGAGATCCAGAGTATGCGGCAACATTTCTACTGATGTTTAAAGCAACACCATGTAACTTTTGCTCTTGGGGTCCCCCTACAGTTGGGAAACAGTATTGTGTTCTACTACTGTCGTAAAATCTGTCATGGTTACACGTGCATTTGTTGACAAGCCGATACCCCCGAACTCTGCAGAAGGAGTTCTCACATCTTGGGAAGACTGCCTGCGTTGCCGTGTGAAATATCTTCACCCCAGGTACATTGGCATATATTTCAGCATGTCATATGAATATAATTTCATGGGTTTTATTTTTTTCAAACACCAAAAGATCGCGTAGCTCACGTTTACAAGCCAGCGTCATTAGTAGCCTATTGGCTACGGTTTTACATAATGGATATGCTAATTCAATTCAATGTTTGTGTGGTAGGTAATAGCCATATATCGTCAATATTATAAAATCAAGCTACCATAGATGAATCTGCAAATTTGAAAAATCGATTTGCATTATAGCCTCACCAATATTGATCCTCATAAGGCCTTTGATTTTATCACGCTCCCTTTCTCTTCCTAGTCTCCTCTGACAAAACCTTTGCCTTCTTCGGTTTAGCTGCTGCGGCGGCCATGACAACAACATACAGACTCTATACCAGCCGGCATAACAAACGCTAGTTGGGCTTTGAAGTCCGAATTTGAGGAAGTGGGGGGTGGTGGGGGAAGTTAGGTATGCTGTAAAGCGGTCGAATTTTGTCTTTTTTGGGGGGGGGGCTCTGGTTACTACCCATACCCCGAAGTTCCGTAGTGCCAGTAAAAGCGATACAGACCCTGTCAGGCTATGGCAGACGTGTCATTCAACCTATTGTAAGTCGATGTACCATCACAAGGGTCTTGGAAATATATTATGAAGGTTGAAAAACTACATGGTGTTGTTTTAAGTAGGGGTTGCATGCTGTAAAGCCCACAAAATGTATTTAACCTCATAAAACATTGTCTTCTGCAGATTTTATTATCAAAAAAGATACAATTCATACGGTTTTCTATTTACTCTAATCTAAGGCAGAGTCAGTACATTTCATACAGTATGCCACAATTGTATATCCCAACCTCATTCATCATGTTTTCACATTTAATAGTGGCACAAAGAGGCATCAGTTCATTATATGTCAGCACAAGATCATCACATATCTTCCCTTTGTGGCAATTCATATGCGTGGGCACTCCACTCTTTTACAGGCCTCTACACACACACACTCATGTTGTTTTCATGATTTATGTGGACTCTCCATAGACAATGATTTTGATACTGTACAAAGAGCAGGCTATATTCTATCCCCTAACCCAAATCCTAAACTTAGCTATAGTATGAACTGTGATTTATAAAATATGAAACAAGATAACAAATAAGTTTAAGAATGGCCCTAGGTTAACAATTTTAAGTGTGAAATGCCAAGTTTTGAGTCAAGTTTGAGGGCAATGTCTCCCAAGCATAAAGGTCACAAGAAATACATTTAGTATACAATAGATCATTTCACAAAATTCATCTCAAGAGGCTCCAAATCTGGGGTGTGAATTGTGATAGTCACCTCTTTGGATAACTTAGAGGACATTTATTTGAGTGACAGTTACTCTTCCTGTTCTCTAAGTGAAACATTAGGATGCTCCACTGTGCTCTCTCTCTCAAAGACTATGTGTATAGGCTTGAAGTGATAAGCTACACTGAAAATCTAGACAGAGAAAAATGATTGTACTATTTTTAAAGATTTCAATTTAAGACATAACAAATAGCTTGACATGTTCATATAATGCATACAGAGAGTATATAATATATTGAATTGCCATCTGCAACAGAGGGGCTTAAGAAGAGATACAACTTAAGGCTCAAATGGCATAACTGTTCCAGGAAAAGCATATACCTGTATGTGACATCGTGCGCTGTATATCCCTCTGTGTTATTTATTTAACATGCAGATCAGGCCTATGCTGATGACAAAAGTATGCACTAAATCTATAAAAATTATACAAATTACTCTATTATGCTTATACTAGGTCACAACAGGAATTTAGAGATGGGGCTTTTAAATTTAATTTTGTGTTAAAGTTTGATATTATTTATAACGTTTTACTTTAATTTTAAGCTTACATTAGGGTGAATGTTTGGGACTATATTTGTTGGACCCAGTTTTTCAGTGAATATTGGATTTAATTGAAGAATATTTGTATAAAAAGAATAAATACAACACACCATTTTTGGCCTTGGGTTGGTGTGGTTTTAAAGCAGATATGTTGATTTTTTTTTTCCATTCAAAGATCAATGAATTCATCAAACTTGCTGTGTGAAAGAGCCTTGGGCATTACATGATGTTGCCAGCTTTTAGTCAAAGTCAGTGTCATTGTTTGCATGTCTTTAGGTCTAAAAGCTGCATTCAGTGATTTTTTAAATGCATAGACTGAAAAATGTCAACCCTTATGTTTTGTTAGAACTTTTCATTTTATCTTTTTGTTTCATGTAATTTATTGAAGCTGCTCAGAATATGTGTGTGGACAGTGATTCACTTAGACTATAATAAAAGGTAAAATTGGCCACGTACATACTGTTTTATGTTCTGTATACTGTATAATTCCCTGAATTATCAGACTCAAAGGCAAATAGGCAGTGAAAACAGGTTTACTGCAGCATTATGATATGGGCACACAGGCAAGTAAACAGAAATATAGCAGGTTGGGGAGAATGACTGTATAATTTTGTAAAAATTGTTTACATGAAATCACCAAATTACGTCTATATCAACTGCATGCAACAACAAACTAAAACGTCTCGGTTACTAATGTAACCCTCCTTCCCTGAAGGAGGGAACGGGAGACGTAACGTCGACGTGACGACGTAATTCGGATCGCCTTGACAGACCAATCTACTTCGAGAGTATTAAAACGAGCCAATACATATTGGCATGCGATAATTGCATCAGCTGCTCTGCTTGCAGTGTGAGCATATAACGAGCAGCAGGTGCGTTGCATATTGTTTTACGCTGAGGAGCCGAGACTTGTTCGGCCGTACAGCGATGGTCAGCAAGCGAGGCGACAGGATGTTACGTCTCCCGTTCCCTCCTTCAGGGAACGAGGGTTACATTAGTAACCGAGACTTTCCCTTTCAGTCGCTCACGTTCGACGTAACGTCGACGTGACGACGTAATTGGGATCCCATGGAAAACGCCACGGTTGCTGCCACATCTAGCGCCCTACACAAGACTCTCAGACCCCCACTGGCTGGGGCGGAAGGCCTGCTTAAAGGGACTTCGAACTGCTGTTCCATTATAACCCACACAGTGGAACTCTTGGATAACACTGGAAAAGCGTGCCTTTCCAGGGTAGAGGGACGCTGCAGAAGCCACATCCTGCCCGAATGGAGGTAACATGTGGAGAATACACATATGGACTGGCCAGAGGGGCAGTGCACAAGCCGGTCTTCAAATCGGCTGGAGGGGCCGGCTCGATTGTGTCCTTCGCCAGTAGGACTGCAATCGCTACCCGGTGAAGGCCGGGGGACACCGGGCGACTGAATCGCGTAGCCGAGTCTGACGGTGCGGATGAGCCAGCGAGACGGGCTGGGAAGCACTTACCAGGCACCCAGACACCGTGCAAGCGGGACCAACGGCACGACAGACGTACCCGAGGTGGGGAAGCGCGGCGGAATGCAGGGACCCGACTTGGACAGCATAGCGGCCCGGAGTGGGGTCTGAGTGTACAACACTAACCTGACTCCACCGATCGGCAGGGGATGAGTGAGACGGCATAGGCGCGGTCTCGAGCATATCAGGCTACCGCTGGCGATGCAAGAGTATGCAGAGAGTGGAAAGGCATAGCGTTGCATACCACCAACCTCGCTCTCTTGGGACCCAGAGATAGAGAGCTGCTTTTGCTGAGAATTTGGTACCGCTGGTGAGACACCAGTGGTGGAACAGAATGGTTCAACAAAGGTTATCCACCCGGCCCTCCTCCGGGGAAGAGCAGCAGACTCTGGGTCGCACGTCTCAGGGCTGCTGAGACGAGTGGTGCCGTCCTCCTGCGAAAACTCAGCGTCACAGTAGAGCTGGCTGTGGCAGAGGTGTTTTTTTTTTCTCCGCAGGGGACTGACACCCTTGGCGACAAAAAGACTGAGGGCCCACTAGTGACTCCGGGAGCACCTTGTGGCGAGCTTTTTTGCTACCTCAGTCTGCTTTTGAACTGGGGAGAACCGCTGGCCACAGTCTCCACCAGTGTCGTCGAAAAGCCACCTCGTGAGATGGGGGCATCGAGAAACAGAACTTTGGCGATGTCCCACACCTATGCAAGTTTTAGCCAGGGGGCGCTTCTGGACCACTTAGGTGGACATCATCTGGCCGAGGGCCAGCGCTGTGACTTTAACATGGTCAGTCACCAGGCTTAGCTCAACCCCCACTCAGAACTACCCTCATGCACTATGACTGTTTGGTCACGTGCAGGGAAGAGGCGGTCTGCAGAGGTCTCCCACCATTGAGGGTAGTGAGAGAGGAAAAACTTTCTGCAGCTTTTGGCACGTTTGACACGCCATATTGGCACCAAAATGCTCCCATACTGCAAAAAGGTTTTTCACACACATCCGGGAAGGCATGGGGCGGGGGCAAGGAGTGAGGGGCCCACACACGGATTGGTTACCGGGCGGGGAAGCCCTCACTTTAATCCTCCGGTCACCCTGGCTATACGCAGAAGTAGCCCTTTTCTGGTGCACCAGAAAAAGAACTAGATCGGGGCATAGGCGAGGGGACTCCACCGCGCATCTAGAGCGCCGACGACGCGCGCTGGGTTGCCGTGACAACCCACGCTGTCAGCTGGCACCTCGACGGCACACGGCACGCTGCTCACTTAAACCTTAATGAGAAAGGCAAGACGAACAACGTGCCGACGTGGTCATGCTCTCAAGAGAAAACATAAACCACCCACAAGGACAGTTTCAGCACACTTAAGCCCAGTGATCGTGGCCGTCACATGATAGGAAACGACCGCATCCAGAAACACACGGTTGAATGACGTCTTGAAAAAGGCGCAGTGTCAAACCGTGTATGCTCTTTTAGGAAAAACTGCTCTCTCTGGTGCTGAAGCACCCAGGGATGACCGCGGCTACACAAACAGGACGATAGTGCAAGCCCGATGTGAGCACTCACATTCTCATTGAAGGCGCAACATTCTGAGCGGTGAAAACAGCTGTTTTGCCGGCTCTCTGTGAGATCGCGGCCAGCGCTGTCACACCAACACCAGCTTGTAGAGGCGTTCACCTGAAGAGCAGACTAGTTTTCTTCTTTAGAAGTTCAACACTGTCAGAAGATTGTAGAGCAGGAACAGTAGAACCGCTCGGCTCCAAAGCAAAAGACAATATGTGACGCACCTGCTGCTCGTTATATGCTCGCACTGCAAGCAGAGCAGCTGATACAGTTATCGCATGCCAATATGTATTGGCTCGTTTTAATACTCTCAAAGTAGATTGGTCTCTCAAGGCGATCCCAATTACGTCGCCACGTCGACGTTACGTCGAACGTGAGCGACTGAAAGGGAACAAAATATTACAACTCACTATAACAATCAGTGGGATCACTGGGCTTGTTTCCCTGCAATAATATGGTCCCAACGAGGAGGGATGGGTGACAGTGAGACAAAAAAGTGTTGAAAATGTCCAGTCTGCTTCGTAACTTTGTTTTTTTTGCTGTCGGTGCAGAAAATCCCATTTCGTAAAGGTATGAAGTTGGAAAGGGAAGTAAACATTAAAGAGCCTTCACAGCTATCTTTGAATATATCTTTGTTTTAATCCAGAAGCCTGCAAGAGAGGATGTCTGAAACATACTTTTCAGCCCGCCATCATTTGCGATCTCAATGAGTTGATGTTCTTCATGCACTGACATGGATGATTTCTCAGACACATTTGCAAATGGGTCACGGACCCATTCCTTTGCAATTATTCGAACACTTGCATTTGGGAAGTAACGCTCAAACTCAATGATAGCAAAGCTGTCATCGCAGACCAACTGGGAGGGATCATTTCTTTCTTTCCCAAATGATCAGATAATGTTGGAAGCATGCCATATGTGCCCTTTGACACTCACTGACCTCACAGTTGTAATTTTGCTTTGAATGCAAACATTTTGTCTGCCAACGTAAAAACAGTTGTCATTCACTCCTGCATTGAAAAATTAAGATCATTCAGCAGGTTGAATATGTCACACAAGTGTGCAAGTTTACCAATCCATTCACCATCACTGAAGTGCAGCCAGTGTTGACTTTTTCTGAAAACATATCTCAGTATATGCTCTCTTAACTCGTAAACTCTTGCTAAGGATCTCCCCTTAAAAGCCACGTGACTTCGGTGTGTAACAAAATGAGTTTGTGTTTTGCTTCCATTTTTTTCGCAAACCTGTTTGAAAAGACGGGAGTTGAGAGTATTTGCTTTGAGGTGGTTAATTATTTTAACGTCATTAAAGTGTGTTGTTTAAATGAATGTTTAAACGTGTGTAATGTTTAAACGAAGTGTGAAGTTCTGGTGACAATTTACGGCTGGCCAGCATTTCAGTGTCAGAGTGTCTGGTTGTGTTCCCTTGTCTATCACTAGAGGTCCTCGTTCTCACGGTGTCCTTCACATTTGACTTCAATTCCCAGCATTCTGTCTGTCACTGTCACTCATCAGTTCATTGCACTCAGCTGTTCCCCGTAATCATTGTTCCTAGCTGTTCTGTGTTAGTCTTGTTAGAGATGTGTATATATTCCCTGTCTTTGTTAGTGTCTGTTACGGAGTCCTTGTTTAATGTCCTCACACTTCTGTGCCTTGCGTGTTCCTGTTTGTGTTCTATGTTTTGGATTGCCCTTATGGATTTTGAACCTTTGCCTGAACTGGATTGTGAGTACGGATTACCCTAATAAAGATACTGCTATCGGATCTTCCTGTTACCCGTGTGTGTATCGTGACATTCAGTGTATGACACACACTGTGAATTCACATCCGGGCGCAACGTCTTTGATGCAAGTAGTGAGTCCGGACAGCCGTCTGGCCATAGAAGCAGCCTCATCTGTGCATATTCCAACATAAAATTACCAGTTAAGTTTGCATGTGTGGTCATTCAAAGACTTTCTGCCCCAGTTGTGTTAATTGGCAGTGAGTGCGCACACAATGAATCCTCATGCACGGCAAGTCATTAACCTTTTCTAACAATTGCTATTCAATGTCCTCTGCGGTGTCATAAATTATCCATGTCACAGTGGTAGCTGAAAGAGGATCTGGCCGATCTTGTTAGCAGCAGCTTTGTTGAACGTTTCACGGCAAATGTCTTTGGCAACTGGTAAAATCAATTTTTTCCCCAATGATGAAGGGGCTTCTTTGCTTTAGCAATATGGTCAGCCACCAAGTCAGTGAAGCTTTCAAAAGTCGCTGCTCCCTTTGTCCCATTCAAAATAATCAGAACAGTTTTTCTCTCAATGCCAGGTGCTTCGTTTCAAGATGCCAAAGCAATTCTGTGGACTTTATCGATTCATTAGCTAATTTATCTTCACATATTTTACACACGGGATTTGGACCATTTGAATTGCCAGTAGAGACAAAAACGTATTTTAGATACGAATCATCATATTTTCGGTTAAATGCGGCTTTCTTTTTCCCCTTTTTCTCATCAGCAGCTGTCTCTGCGTTGTTATCGTTAGGTCTTTTCTTACCTCCTGCACATAAGAAACTTTCAAGCAATGTTTGTTTCACACTCATGTTAATATTAGCTGAACCTGAAATAGTGCCTCTGTAAATTTGGATAGTAGCTATTACCTAAGGGGCAACGCACAATAAATAATACAGTGGCATCGCATATAACCTTGAATTTTTTTTGTTCTTGCAACCTGGAAGCAACTCTTTCACGGCCCGGTATTGCTGGTTATAAATAATGTTGACTGTAAAGAACCGTATGCGTATCTCCACTATCAGTTGTGATAGTGGAGAGAGAGATGAGACGCACTCTTTAATCGGCTGTGGCCAATGACGGCCACCTCCAAATGTTTAATAAAGAAGTTTTGTGATCACCGAACAGCAGAGATAAACTAACATAATCCGACAGAAACAAAAATTGCCTAATTAACCCAAACTGTCTTGTAAATGCAAATGTTACATGTAGGCCGGCCTATACATTTTAATTGCACTAACACGCAAAATTTGTAACACTGATATAAAGTGCAACCAGAAGTAATATAAGAGATTAATTGTTACTATCCTTTATTTAGAATGTTCAAATTCAAAGTGTTATATTTTATCAGTGACAGTGTAATAGTATTTTGTTCTGTATAACAAGTCAAAAGGGGAATTATCCACAGGAGAGTAAAACCAAATAACCATGTTCTATTGGCTGAGTGATTTTTCTCTGACCTCAACTCAGATGTTTCCATATAATGAATCAATAGCTTAATCCCAAATCTAAATCTTCTAAAATCCATCAAACATGCAAGTTGTTCTGTGTCTAACTCACTGGAAATAATCCTGTAAGTAAACAATATGGAAAGCTAAAGCTCTCTGGAAAATAAACAGTGGGATTCGGCAGATACACAGAGAACATTTGGTAAGACTCATTAGATATAAACAGAGGCTCGTCAAAAGGGTTGAGAGGGATAAATGGGTAATTCACACTGAAAGAGCAAATAATAAACTCACTGGCAGCATACAGACATTTAAAGATATAAATATGTTTAAGCTTGATGAAACCTGCATCAGACAATGTCTCTCTGTATGACATGAGTCTCTGCATAGCACCAGCAAATTAAACATCAAAACCAAGGAAGGTTTTATTCAGTTCCAAATACGGCTGAAATGGATTTGGCTAGTGTAGCTCATTAGAGCCAGAACGAGGTGTGATGACACTAAGCTCCAAAGGTGGAGAGCTGCAATCGCTTAGGAATATTAACGTTTTGGATCTTTTGGAACTGGTGCAATGGTTGTGTAAAAGATGTCTTGAAAATGTTCAAGATCCATTTTAATTAAGATCCATTTAATCCATTTTTTTTGTTTTTGAACTGGTGCAATGGTTTTGTGTTAAAGAAGATGTCTTAAAATGTTTCAGCTGTATTTGTCAATATCATTAAAGTCAATATAGTCAGTATATGAAATAAGTCTGTATAGTATGAATGAAATGCTATTTGAAGCTTGAAAGTTTTGGGCCCCAAGGAATGTCATATTGTGGACAAAAGGCAACTTAAACATTCTTCAAAATATATATATTGTGTGTGTGTGTGTGTTCCGCAGAAGAATAAAAAGCCTTATAAGTTTAGAATGAAGCAAAATTTTGCACTCTGCCTTGTTTTTAAATTAATAGACAAAATTATCTTAAGTCTCAAAGCTATATCTCAAGGAAACAGGTTTATTTGCCCTCTTAAACTGAGACATTAAATCCCCCCCCCCCCCAAAAAAAATAGCTTAGATTTTATAAAATGCACTGCATCATAAACATATTTATTGCTGAAGTAATTTACCTATTTAGTGGAAAGAATGCACAAAAGGTCTTCAAGAAATCTTCTAGAATGAAGCTCCTTTAATCCATTTTTTTTTTTTGACTAATTTGCAGGGATGAGCAACGCTTTCCACACCCTTCTCACCAGATGGGCTCTTTCTGACAAGCACAGCCGAAAACAGATCATCTGAATTTCTGAAATGCATTCCGGTTTATTTTTGGAATCAAAGATTAATATTTGATCAGGTCAAATACTTCAGACAAGACAACAGAAATATGCATCAGAGCTCAGTGGTTGGGTTATGCATAATTCATTATATCCATAATCCAGCTCTCATTTATGAGATGAAAGGGTGGAAAATAAACAGATGTTCGGATGATTTGGTGTGTGTGTTCTGTCTCATGAAATTAATGAAAACTAATGTTTTTGGTGGCTAGTCAGGACCAACTATCTCTGGCTATTAACAACAGTCTTTCACAGACATTTCTTTACTTGCATCCAGAATTGCTCAAAAAAAATTACATATTATATATACATACACACACACACACACACACAATACTGTAAAGACTTGTAATCATTTTGATTGTAATCACCATTAATTTATTTATATTTTATTGGCAAACTTTTTTTTTAAACACACAGGCGTTAAACAATATACATTATGTCTAAACAGTAGCCTGGCTAACGCCAGACCCAATTCTCGTTGAATAAAATCGCGCTGCGGGAAGGCAGCATGGGGAAACCCAGACTATCTAAACAGGGCATTTCAGTGAAAATTCCAAAGATGCATGCAAACATCCTCATTAAAGGTAATTCAAAACAACCAAACTTTTTCTTACAAATGTTTCTTACTTGTCAAACTGGACAATATTTGTTGTGTTGCTTCAAATTTTCTCAGTCACCACTGGACAGCAAATGTTGTTTAACATAATAATAATAATAATAATAAAAATAATAATAAATATATATATTTATTAAGTGCAATGTTTTATTAAGTCTAGTATGCCCTACCCTCAGCCTTGTCAAGATGTTCTCCTCTTTATTGTTTCTTCTAGCTGTCCTTCCTGTGCCCACAACCTGCTGTTTTAAATGTATCAATTTAAAGGGCTAAACTTGGTGGCTAAGAGATGGAAATAATCAATCAATCAATCAATCAATCAGTGCTTCATCAGTGGTCTGGATGACAGAGTTGCACTGAAAGTTGGTTTGCACCCCCCCCCCCCCCCCCCAATAAAACCAAAAGAAGAAGAAGAAGAAGAAGAAGAAGAAGAAGAAGAAGAAGAAGAAGAAGAAGAAGAAGAAGAAGAAGAAGAAGAAGAAGAAGAAGAAGAAGAAGAAGAAGAAGAAGAAGATTTGCACTGAGAAAATTGAATAGGCGTTGAATTAACCTGACAAATGATAGAAAACACACACACAAACACACACACACACACAAAATACAAGCAGGCTGCTGTTGAAATCCCCCATTTCATGCAAACAAACTAATTTCTATCGTGCTTTTTTTTATATGACCCAAATCAGTTGTCATGAATCTGCATATGGTTTGCCAAGTAACTTCAAATGCAAATTAACCGTGATTCTGTAAACAAAAATTGAGAAAACCCTTGATCTGTGGTTTTATAAAAGTCTTGTCATAAGTCATTATTATTAACTTTTAAAAACCTTCATAAACGCCTGGCTTTTTGTTGTTTTTGTAACTGTTAATGCTGGTGTTATTATGCTGTAAATTTGTTTGATCTGTTTCTCTAATAAAGGAGTTGAATGAAAAACACTGTATTAAAGAAGCATACACAATGATTTTTTTAATGTATTAATTTAATAAAAAAAAAAAAAATATATATATATATATATATATATATATATATAAATTAATCTTCTTTCCTAACTTTTTTTTCCATTTGATTAATTTAACTAATATTACTATAACTAATAAATTATTAATAAAACATAAAATTTTCAATAAAAAAAGGATTTAAAAGTTTAACACTTCAGCTATAATCCACTTTCTGGAGCCATACACCCTTCAAAGGCACATGATCACTTCTGAATGTAATACACCTACAGCCTAGTCTAAGTTAGTCTAAGCAGTTATATCTTCACGCCACAGCACAGAACACAAGGTCAGAGGGTGAAAACAAAATAACGTACAAGCAATAAATGTCCATTTACTGTTCAGCCCCATGGCTGCACATTCTGTCCAGCTCTTGACCTGACCTGAAAACAGAGTTGGCAGCATGGGGACCTTTACTGAATAAATGACAAAGAAAAGCTGGAACAAAAGCACATAATTGTTTTGTGTGGCCTTGTGGCCGACCTTGAGATGGTGCTGCACATGTGAGACATGCGAGTTCAAAAATGGCTGCTCGAAAACAGCACTGTAAGAGAAAGGATGCACAGGGAGTCTAACTTTGTTGCTTCTAGGAATGGATTTCCAGCTTTTCTGGTCCAACTTCATGTTCATTTGAAATGATGATTTCCATTTTGAGAAAGCCTTGTTGAATCGTCACTGATAAACTGAATGAATCAGTAATTCAAACACTGCTGCAGATGAATGTCATCATTTGTGTCTCATTGTGTAGCCCTCAATACACAAGCTCATTAATTCCTGGCTTTAGCAGTGGACCGTTACTGATGACAAATCAGTAGCTTTTGTTTTAAGGATACTTTCAACACATCCTAAGTTTTGTACTGTGTAAATATGATAGCTGAACATCGATGGCTAACAGTAATATCAGCTGTTGTATTTTCAGATGATGCATTATTATATATTCATTGTATATGTAAATGTCTTAACATCATTTAGATGGTTGTAAGAATCTTGCAGTGAAAATATGGAAACTAAACATCAATCAGCATGTGGTTGCAGCAGTGATGAAAAAGGGCAAGCTCTAAGCACATTGATTCTTGTATTAAACACAAACTCAAAATAACAAAATACTCAGAATGACAAAACTAGAAAGTGATGTAACATTTGACACTTAAACTTCAAAGTGTGTATCGAGTATGCAGCGCAATTTCTCATGAAGCTCTGTGTCGGACAGCGCATTGTTTTCAGAGAAACACGTTCTTTCACACTTTCTTTCCAGTCAGTTCACTAATATATATATATATATATATATATATATATATATATATATATATATATATATATATATATATATATATATATATATATAAATAAGCCTAGCCTATGTCACATGATCATATATTCTGACACATAAACAGCTTAGAAACCATAAAATAATTAGACCAACATTTACTTGCATCAAGCAACTCTGTTGGTGTTTTTATAATTAATATTAATATAATTTTTACGTAATTTATTGCCACACTTTAATATGTGAAGTATATTATCAGAAAACTGAATATTTAGCGTTATCAGGCTTTTATTTGTGCTTAACGGATAGCACAAGATGGCGTTGTTTTCGTCACTCTTGATGTATGGAAGTAAAATAATGCCAAATGTTTTTGAAACAAAAAGCCTGTTGAATTGCATTACTTGAAAAAAGATGCATTGCATTAACAATGCTTGCATTTTAATGCATTGTATTTTTAGGCCTTGCATTTTTGATTGGCTCAAATTCGACATGGTTGAATATTTAAGCTGTGAATATTTCAATTTAAAACATTTCAAACACATTTTCATTATTAAAAAAAAAACAATAATCCATATTCACCTTTCATATTTCACTTCCAAAATATTCAAACTGTTTAAAAATACAACCTATAATATTCAACAGGCAATTTTCGGTCCATTTTATTTCGCTTTACAAATTCGCTTCAACAAATTCAGTGGTTCAAATTCGACAGTAAATTCAACATTGAACATCCAGGAACTGCAGGAAAAGCAGTAGATTACTGAGCATAATCTCCATCTGCTGTTAGTCGACCTCACCAGCAGGGGGTGCAAGCGCGTGTTGTTGACGAAGACCGAGCAACAGTTATAGCAAGCCATTCATTAAAAAAAAAACACATTTATAGAATTGTAAGTGTATTTGTTAACTTTACTAGGGTTTCCCTCAAAACTTCAGGATTGCTGGAATATAAAGCGCATAACAAAGCTTAATGTAGCTACTAATACAGTGATATAAAAGACCAAACTTGCACCTTATTGAGAAGGCTGCGGCTATATTGCTACAGGCAAGCAGATGGACTCATAATATGAACTTAAAGTGCAAAGTTGCATGCAGCATTTTCCTGTGATATACTCAGTGGCATAGTGTGTGTGTGTGTGTGTGTGTGTGTGTGTGTGTGTGTGTGTGTGTGTGTGTGTGTGTGTGTGTGTGTGTGTGTGTGTGTGTGTGTGTGTGTGTGTTGCTAATACAATGTTAAATCATAAATCAGGCGTAGGCTATACAATAACATTACAACGTCCAGCAATCGATTTAATTGGGTTTCATCTGTCGTGTTTAATGAGATTTAATGATCGAGTGGCAGAATAGATCCGCGCTCGTATAGTTTTTTTCCCTCATCAAAACCGATTATATTTATCAGTGGCTGTATATCAAGCAGGGACACATTTGGTGTGCAGTTTGTTTTGTGATTTCACCGGAACGAATAGAGAAGAGATTCTCCGCAACCGTTGAAGCGCGCGTCCGAGTTAAGACTGTGCGTGAGCCACAAGAGTGGCAACGAGCACTTGATTTCATAAACAACACATTTCAGTGTTAGATCGCCTCTTATTTAACAGACGAACGAAATGAATGCTCTGCTAGTTAACTGGAGATGTTTTATGTCTATTTGTACATCCATGCTGTGAGAAGTGGTTTCAAAAGTTACGCGTTTTATATGTCCAGCAATCCTGAAGTAGGCTAGCCTATTGAGGGAAACCCTAGTAGTTAAGGCAACTAAACAAACAAGAAAAAAATGTCTACCTCAAATGTAGGCCTAACATTTGATCTGTACATCAGCATTGGGGGAATAACATTATAATCTCGTTCACGGTAGAAAGATGCATGTAGGCCTAGTCAAAACAGCCCTCACAAAAATCACAAATACACTTATATTTCTATAAATGTGTTTTTATGAATGCTTGCTCTAACTGTTGCTCGGTCTTCGTCAACAACACGCGCTTGCACCCCCTGCTGGTGAGGTCGACTAACAGCAGACGGAGATTATGCTCGGTAATCTACTGCTTTTCCTGCAGTTTCTGGATGTCAATGTTGAATTTACTGTCGAATTTGAACCACTGAATTTGTGGAAGCGAATTTGTAAAGCGAAATAAAATGGACCGAAAATTGCCTGTTGAATATTATGTGTTGTATTTTTAAACAGTTTGAATATTTTGGAAGTGAAATATTAAAGGTGAATATTGATTTTTTTAAATTTGAATCATGAAAATGTGTTTGAAATGTTTTGAATTGAAATATTCACAGCTTAAAAATTCAACCATGTCAAATTTGAGCCAATAAAAAAAAAAAATTTCCAAGTAGTGCAATTCAACAGGCTTTTTGTTTCAAAAACATTTGGCATTATTTTACTTCCATATTGATGCTTCTTATCTTTTCCCGAAACATTCAGGGGAAAGCCTCAGTGCTTCAAGAGGCTTTGTTTGCCCATCCAATAACCAGGCAAACAAATCAATTAAATAAACAACACGTGCAACAACTCAAACAATCCATAAAAAAACATGGGATCAAACTGAAACACAAGAAACTGAACTAAACGCATGCTGCAACACCCACCCAAAACGGAAACAGAAGATCCCCTACATCTGGATAAATATAAAGTTCTGGCATGAAACTCTAGATGGTACAGGCTAATAGGTCATTGTACTCATCTGTTCATAATTAGATTGTTATCTTTAGGGCGCAGGTGATTGGTTTCTGCCATATCATTAGCCAATGAACTCGCTGCTCAACCTTAAAATATTTGGGTAGCATTTGCCTTAGCAGTGAAGCATGCTTTCAGAAATCTTCTGAAATTCAACATCTAAGATAAGTGCATGAGTTTTTAGACAATGTAAGTATACAGAGAAAAGCTTTTCTGAATTCTTTAAAGTGAAAGGCTTTTATTTTTTATCACATATATAACAGAGCCACAGCAATTCCTAGTATTTTTTACAGCAGCAACATGTATATCAATCAGATTGCAATGTTAACAAATATCAACAGCAGTAGCAGACATTGCTGTTAAGTAGACACTATGTATTTGCTAATTTGAGTCCATTTGTCGGCTAATGAGTAGATCATGAATTGTAAACATTATCATTTACCATTAAAATACAAACAATGTATTCACCTTATTTACAAATTAAGTACGCAAGCAGCTGCATTTTTGGCAGAATTATATCCAGGCATATACTATTTTATAACTACAGGACGAACAGTGATGTATAAAAACCCAGACTACTTAGTTTAGTGGCACGCATACACTGGTATGTAGGCACATGTATAGAACACCACATTCGTAAGTCACTAGGGACGCCCCTTGAAAAAAAAAAGGGGTGCTTCACGCGCCTTATATGCACCTCATGGCAGTCCACATGTTTAACGGCTAGATCTGCTTGGAGGAATACTGCATAGGCAGATCTAGTCCGCCTAGACCAAGCAGATGCCCCATTTCTCATACTCAACTAAAGGGCTAAGCACACATAGATTGCATACACCCGTTCATATGGCTCTTCAGAGAAGCAGTAGTACATATGTTTTGGCAGTAGATCTGCTGAGGGTGGTGGATTTCCTGAAGTACAGTACACTCAGCATTGTATTGTCAAAAAACATGTCACCTGCTCTGTTGGGAGGTAATTCATGTACGCTATATTGTACAGCAGTAGCATGTCTTAATCACAGCAGCGTTTCGTGCATGTATTGGCAGTAGCAAGTCCCTTACTTGCTCTGCCTCAGCAGCAAAGCAGCAGCGGCAGCAAAAACCTACAGCAGCAGCAGCAATAACCTACAGCAGCAGCAGCAAAACAGAAGCAGCAGCAACAACCTACAGCAGCAGCAGCAGCAATAACCTACACTCTCAGAAATAAAGGTACAGTGAGGGTACAATTAAGTACTTTAAGGTACAAATTTCACAAATGTGCCAGCAAAGGTACAAACATGTATC
Organism: Meda fulgida; assembly: GCA_030578275.1. Taxonomy (NCBI): domain Eukaryota; kingdom Metazoa; phylum Chordata; class Actinopteri; order Cypriniformes; family Leuciscidae; genus Meda; species Meda fulgida. The sequence goes on along the minus strand of CM060616.1, from coordinate 26,092,263 downwards.
CAGCTGAGTACCAAAAAGTACCTTTCCAAAGAAAAGGGGTACACAATGAAATATGCATGCTGAAAGGTACATATAGGTACCCTTTGAAAAGGCACTTTGTCATATATAAAGTAATTAAGGTACAACATTCACAAAATGTACCATTAAAGGTCCTATCGTGTTCCCAATGGGTACTAAGAAGTACCTTTCAGGTACACATCAAGTAGGGTACAAAAAAGTACCTTATTCAAGTCAAAGGGTACACTTCCAGTGGGGTACTTTTCAAGTGAAAGGGTACACAATCCTCTGGGGTAGCAGTTACTTATGCGTGCCTTTTCTAAGACTGATTAGAGTCTAAGTATTTCTCTCTCCCCCACCTCTGCCTGCTGCGCTGTGGCCGTGTGCGTGTGTGTGTGTGTGTGACGATCGGTCAACTTGTGGAGTTTAACTCCGAAAAGACAGTTAACCACAGGTTCCCGTTAATCTTATGATGGATATGTGTTGTGATATTTAAACAAACGAACAGTCAACGGCGAAATAAAATCCCCTTATTTACGAGACAGGTCTGAGAGACCTCCAGCTCACAGCGGGGTCTCTGAGCAGGACTGACCAAGCGACGGACGGCCGGGGCAGGGAGGCAGACGACTGCTGGCTGTCGCCTCACTTCATGGAGCTTCTCAACTTCGAAAACTTTGAAGCAAATTGTCAATTCTGCATCAATTTTCACAAGACTGCCTATATTCGAAATCTAAACAGTTCATTTCTCGCCTAAAACGTTCTCATAAGTGAATTTAGTGATGAATAAAATGGCGAACATTGTTAAAATTGTCCCGTTGTTGGTCTGTCTAATATAACGGAGAACAAATGCGGAGACTGAAAACTATCAACAAACGGACAACATCTGCTATTCTTACTTTTAGCAGATAAAATAATGACTGAAGCCCCGTTCACACCGCCAGCGACTTTTTTTGCTAGGCTCTGTGAAGTCGCTTGTGGGCGTTCGTAGTGCTGTCGCTCTAATGTTATTGGTAGACTGCACGTCTGGCCATATCTATACAAAATACCATCACAAGTGATATATACAACTATACAATTTTAATTTGACTAGGAATTAGGCTCAAAAGAAACAGTATGCTGTTGGGAGAGTGTTTTTATATTACCGCAGCAGTGTTCAGTGGATTAAATAATTTACTAGATTAACGATCGATCAATCAACAAATTAAACTCTCTCATACTGTCATAAATTACTAAAATGTCACTCGAATTTGACAAATAATCAATTTTCTTGTCCCTAATAGTCAACACAATGCAGGGGCAAATGTAAAATGAACTGCAGGAGTACTAAACTTGCATCATAAAATTACACCACTCGAACTATAAATGTATGAATTAAACTCACTGAGACTGTCGACAGTTTCTTTTCCATGCATCATTTTATTATATCCATATGAGGTTACAGTCAAATCATATAAAACAGTGAAATCATCCTCGCACTCTTCTGTCTTCCCTGCACTCGAGACGGTGACGTAAGCTCCACTGAAAAGGCTTCTTTCCTATTGGTTGTCGCTCGCGGAAATCGCTTCTCATTTGCATAAAGTTGAAACAAGCTGTTGACCGTCTATTTAGAGAATGAATGACAATCGTAGAGGGCAGGGCGGGGGCGCGACCGGATGTATCACTGCCCTATTTCCTGTCTCGGCCGCCATTTTGCTGTTTTTCCGCGCCGGTATTCGCGTTCAAGGTCAGTGGTCACGACTCTTTCTTTCAGTCGGATTGGCGTGGCAGTCGCTGGAGTCTGCAGGACGCTTGATAGCTCAACAATGGCCCTGCCAACTTTATCCTCAGATGAGCTGTTCCAAACATTGATAGAAGGTGGTTTAACTATGACAGAAGGAGAAGCTCAGAAATTCAGAGGTGAGTAATACTGTCGTTAGCTAACGTACAATTGAAAGTGACACTTTTTAAAGTTGGCTGATCAGCATTTGCTAACGTAACGTTAGCTAACGCCAGCGCACGTTACCTACAGTTAGATCAAGCTAACATTATATAGGGACTTATTTGTAAGTTACCACTAACGTTCGTTACATGTAGCTATTTGTACAGATTGTAAAGAAGAAAGCCTAACGTTAGCTAGCTAGCTTAAAGTTGGCTACAGCTATCGTTTCCCTCACACAGCCAACGTACTCAACTGAAAAGATGTGTTAAAGTTAAGTTGATGCCCAAATAGTGCTGCAGCTATGTAGATAATCAATTATGTAAGTGTTTACTGTACGGGTATTGTATATTTATAAGTTGAAGATGTTGGATGATGTTCGATTCCATTTGTGCACGTGGAACTGTGTAACACAGTTTAGCGTTAGAAGATGGCGTCTATGTTGTGTACGTTAGAATTCCTGGGTCTTCTCTACAGCAGTGTTTCTCAAACTTTTTTCAACATTGTACCCCCTTTGAATTGCTTTAAGCCAAGTACCCCATAACCAGTGCAAAACATTTTTGGTAGAACATTTTTTTTTTATATATAAAGAGGAAGAATACAGCCCCAATATTTACCAAACAGCCTTTTTTAAGGCGAGACACTACAGGTGAATAGGGTAAATTCTTTAACTAGCAGATATCCCCATGAAACTTTCCCAGTTGATTACCTACATTAAGATGAGGAAAAAATGCATTACAAGTTTTCTGTAATTTAATGTTTAATTATGCACTAAATTGCATATATTTAAAAAAAAAAAAAAAACGAAATCTGAATATTGGAAAAAGACTGTTCAAAAAAAAAAATTCATTGTTCACATATTAGACATCGGGATTTATGGATATCTACTTTTGTTATCCTGAAAATCAGAATATACTGCCAATAGCCTTAAAATAATGATTTTTGCCATGTTTTTTGGAATAAAAAGTTATGAATCAGGCTAGGAATAATATTTACAAATCCCTCTGTAAATGTCTTCATAATATAACTAGGTACAAGACTGGAAAGTTTGGTGTATATAGGTGCCACTGAAGTGAAGATTTCGGACTTGGAGTATGAGAGAAGTCATTTTGAGAAAACAGGCTTTAAAGATTTAGCATCAGCCAATGAGATTGCGCATTTAGAGTAAAATCCCCCCTTTTACTTTCACGATTGGTTTCTGATAAAAAGTAAATTACCATATTTTTATCTGACAGCATTGTTCAGGAGAGAGAGAGCTTTCTAACGGTGTGTGTGATGACAGGGTGCAGATCGCGGAGCAGAGGGATGATTTATAACAACTTTTGATAAATTTATTAGAAATCTACAGACGCAAACAGACAGTGTAGTAAAATAAAGACCTAAATGTGTATTTTGGACTTTTTTTCACCACAAGTCTGAAAGAAGACATGTTGTTGAAGACAAATGTCTCAATTGACCAGTGAAAAAAAAAAAAAAAAAACGCCTGCCGTGTCTCGCCTTACTACATTTCAAATGTAGAATCCATCACTTCATTCATTATTATAGAATAATTATTGTAGGAATTATGCATGACATTTTTAAATGTAGTATTTTTTGCGAAAAATTCACATACTCCAAAGTATCTCTAGGGGTACACGTACCCCTATTTGAGAAACACTGCTCTACGGTACAAATTAAATCTGTGGGAATTTCTGAAATGTGGACAACCAGTTACGGTGTATATACCCATAATGCATGAGTAATGATCAAATTTAATGTACTATTTATTCCGTAGAAAATGAAGTGGATGGAGAGACGGTACACCTGGGCTTAACTGACACAATGCTAGACCATCTATTCAAAGGCTCGTTCAAAAAGCAGGCCAAGTTCCTTCAAATAGTACGACAGATGCAAGAGCCTGGACACGGAGAGGCCTGTCCCACTCAAAGCAACACACAACCCACCATGGGTAGAGGCTGTCCAGTAATGGCTACTCGCAGCACTGGTAGCCCTAGGTCTCTCACCTTCCTTCCACCTTGTTACCCTCTCATTCACCATGTCACTAGCCCCATAAAGGTGATTTATGAAGGCAATATAATGATTTATTCTTACAGAGGAGATGCACACAATTACATTTCAAGTGCTAGATGTTGATGCTGCTACGAGGCAAGTGTTGAGTTTCATTCAACTGTAACACTGCAATCCGCTATGACGGATTTCCGTTAATTGCAGCGAGTCTATGACGGATTTCCGTCAATTGCAGGGTTCAAGTCTGTCCTTAATGTCTTAAATTCACTTTTCATAATGTTAAGGCCGTAAATAGGCTTTCATTTCTCAAATAGTGTGATAAATGTCTTAATTTTAGTTTGAATAGGTCTGTAGCGTTTGTACGCACGTATAAATATGACTAATTATTATTCATAACGGATTATGATCAATAATTAATAATTTAATTTTCAGAATTTACTGTAGCAGAATCAATAGTATGATCATTTTATCAGTTCATCCAATGAACGGAAAGCATAAGCAATTATTAATTCTAGGAAATATAATATCTTCCTGGCCAAGAAAGACTAATTCCAAGCTAACAGCTAAATTAAGAAATAATTCAAGGGTAAAAGCAGAAGTAGCTTAGGTCGTAGTTCAAGACAATAAATTCGTAAGCACATAACACAAGTAATGCTTCTCTTTTCAAATACAAACAATACTTTATTGATTATAAGACTAACACATTAAACTAATATCTAACACAAACACACGCATTCATACAAGTTGCAGAAAGAAAAAGAGTAAGGAAGAATAAGTTTAAGAGTGAGGTGAAATCCCGAGATTCTATGCACTTATAAGACACAACCTGAACGAACCATCAATAATTAATTTTACCCTTCTATCGTTTCTTAGGCGGGTAATTCAATTTTATATCAATGCACCAGTTCAGTTAAGAGTCTGGAGGCTACTTGCTTGTCCTTGCGTTGCTTTGGGGATCCCCTTTTGTCGGTGTAAAGGGGGTTTCCCGGGTCCGTTGCTTGGCTGGCGGTCTCCTCGTGCCTGCTAGATCTTGGGCAGCCAATCACGTGGTGTGTTGGAGGATGGATGAAAGTCTTTGAAGTTGGAAGCGCGTTGCAGTCGAAACGTTTAAACGAAACTTTGCAGCAAAACTTAACTTAGAACCGAGACTTTTAATGGAAAAGAAGTCAAAGGAAAATAAAGGTGAGACGAGTTAGATGGCTTGAATAAATCTGTTTTAACCCTGATCTTGATTTGGGTCATTTGTCTCTATGCATCTACATGGCTACTATACCCATCGTCTGCTCCACCCGACTTGTTCTCCTGCCGAGGCCTTTTCCGAGGGCGAGAGCGGGGGAGAGAGAGGGCAAGAGCTCCAGAGAGCCGAGGGCAAGAGCAGCAAGAGAGAGCAAAGGAGCAAAAAGAGAGAGAGGAAAGAAACTGGTGTTCAGTCCTTTTGAAGACCTGACTGTAGACTTGTAATTAAAGCCTCTTTTGTTTCCCCGTTATTATTTGATTTATGGGACCAGACACCAGTTATCTTGCCAAGAAAGATTTTATTCTTATATGTCAGGAGAGAAACTTCAAGATGTTGTATTCATGCCAGGTCTATGCGTTTCCGTGTTTCTCTGAGGTAGTACAGTAAGATTGAGCTTTTATACATCACAGAGAGTCTTACAGCTTCCTTGTAAGGTAACAAAACATGTTGCTCTGAGCTTCTTAAAATTAGAACGTATATCATACGTACACACATAGCAAACTATAGCTTCCCCCTGTCTGACATATGATCCTCCCTTGGATCCATGCTATCTATAGTTCCCTCATGCATTCAAACTCATGCTTTTGAAACTTCATAAGATGATACAACTGATTATGAATATTAATAAAGAATAATAATACAGATACATAATATTTAATAATAAAATAATATTAAAAGATGAAATTTTGAATCTTCACTGACGTTTCCACCTTCTTTTGGAAGAGAGTCCAATCAGGAGCTGTCCCTTTGGAGGGAGATTTTATGATCCTTTGTGGTATAACCAGGCATTTAAATCTCTAGTTCCATTGGGTGTTTAAGAGAAGAATCTTCACACTTCTTATAATATTAATGTGTCACAAAGTTTAGCAAAATGTAATGTCAATTAACAAATGGGGAACGAAGATTGGAGTTTATCGAGACCAAACTTGCCACAAATGGATTTGGTTAAACATTAGTTGGCAAAGTTTGAAACCTTATTCCATTAGAGTTGTCGAGAAACATAGACCAAACCACAAAAAGGCAACTCATGAAATAGGGAACTTAGATACATTGTTCATACAATTCTCAAGTGGATATATAATAGCGTATATATATATATATATATATATATATATATATATATATATATATGAATACAGGATTCATTTCTCCTCCTTGGTTAGAATTCAGAGAGAGTCACAGTTCTGTGAACATTCCTTTGGGTCGTAAACGCTGTTATCTAAGAACACCAGTGATGTTAGTTTTGGTCTCTTTTCACTCCAAAGATGGAAAACATAGTAAACTATATTTAACTGGATATTACTGTACGTATTCTGATTGATCACACCGAAAGCATTCTGGAGGTGTCCAGAACTATGTGTACAAGTTATGGGAATAGACAGTTATTTTTAAAATGCATAATGAAGGTATTTATACTTCACTTTAAGCTACGATAAAATCATAGTCATTCCAATGTGACATGGACAAATGGACACACATAAAAACACATTGAATATATCTGGATAAATGTCTTTTAAAAAGAGAAGTTTCTTTCTCTTTTAGAACCCCCCTTCTGTGGGACATTCCAGTCAGTCATAAAAATGTCTCGTAACTGGACACCGCGCTCTGTCCGGAGCGGGCTTCACTTGTGGGGGATGAGTGTGGTTGTGTGTGTGTGTGTATGTTAATTTACATCCAGGCTTTTTGGGCCTGAAGGCTTTGGGATTTTAGCTAGGATGTATTTAGTTATTCAGATTCACCCCTCGCCCAGTCCTTACAGGTCTTAAATTAAGGAAAGGTGAGGTGTATTCACCCTGCTGAGGGAGATGTGATAAAGCCTGGATTGGAGCGAAAGCACGTTCCACTCTCCACTCTAAGCATTCTGTATTCACTTCACTCATGGTCTAGTCCGGGTTTTCAATTCCCACTCATGGAAAAACTGCTCCGTGTTCACTCAATCAATCTTAGTTTTGGAGAAGTGCATGTCAGGCTAGGCTACAGCTGTTTTGCTGCGGTCCGAATCCGAGCGCGTTTGTTCCCGGCGCCCCCCGCAGCGTTGGTCTGGTTTCACATTCAACTTGATTCTATCGAACCCTGGTGCGCTTGCGTGCATATTACGTCATTGCAAACGTGCAGCCGCAAGATAGAAAACAGAACGCGGGTCAATATTGATATTGGCCCTTTCTCAATGCCAAGTATGCAAACTTCGGACTTGCCAAGTTCGACTCAGGAGAACAATTCCCGAGGACGCGAGTCCGGTTATTCTGCAAATGGAACGGCGCGTTATTGATCGCGTCACTCAGCTCGCTCTGGTTACTCCGGTTCTCTTTTTATGTATATTTTAGGCAACAATAAAACCAAATATGGTATAAAATACAACTCTGCCTCTTTTCATCAACAATAAAACGAAATATATTCAAAACACATCTTTTCATTTATAAATGAACATATTATCATAAACATGTTAATGGCCACACAAATGTGGTTCAGATGTAATGTGCACTCACTTGGTGCTTCCAAGGTTCTGGTGCAGGTTAGACAGGTGTCCCTGTATTCTGCATTCCCATAGCTTGTGATTATGATTGGTGACAGGTTCAGTGTCGATTCTGCATTAACTTTTACTTGTTTCTGTTCTATGGTAGGTATCCCACTCACGCAGAATATGTCAAGGTAGCCCAGGCATTAATCTGGAAATACCCATTCCTGAAGGATGTTACGGGAAATGGCTATGTAAGTAGCTTTGCTTAATTTACTCCATGATAAATATTAGGGCTGGGTAAAAAAAATATCGTTCCCTTTCGAGGGAACTCTACACTGCGTCGAGAATCGACACTTTGGGGACGCTCCCTTAGCGTGCGCCTCTGAAGTATGAATAAAACTAATCCAATCCTGATTGGTGTTGCGTCGTGACGTAACATGTGACGGCATACCCGGAAGTATAAAAGTGACGCTGTCACAACACACACTAGCTTTCGCTCTTCAGCAAGCGCTCTGTGTTGAAAAACTGTCTGTCTTATTTGGTGTTGTTTGTCCCTGTTATATTATGGCCAGCGAACAATTTAAAAAATGTGTGAATCCCTGCTCTCGTTATATCATGGGTGGGGACACACATTCTTTATGTGTGAATTGTTTGGGAGCGCAGCAAGCACGGGCAGCTCTCGAGGGAGCTGCTTGTGTAGATTGTGAAGCACTTCCCATTAGAGTGCTGCGCTCCCGGCTGGCGTGCTTTGATGAGCACGGTCAGGCTCGCGTTCCCCGCGGTTCTGGTCCTGCGTCTGTTGAGGCAGTGCGGCGATTGAGATCGTGGGGCTCGCAGCGGGATCTTTTAAATGAGAATGAGGCTGCTGAGGCACCTTCTCATTCTTCATCTGAAGATCCCGTAGCCCCTGAAAGTGGTGCAGGAGCCCGTATCGCGGTGCGGTGGCCAGACTTAACATCAGCTGGCCACATGATGAGCAGGGAACGCAAGTAAAAAGTAAGCTTGATGAGCGTTTCCTGCAGCACAGATCACAACCTCAGCGCCGGGGTTTGCCGTTTTTTCCCGATCTCCACTATGAGATCTCGAGATCGTGTGATAAACCGCCCTCGTCCCGTGTCTCCAGTCCCAGTGTGGTTGATTACAGTAATGTTGTGGGGGCACGGGACAAGGGTTATGGGAAGATGCCTAAGGTAGAAGTGGCTTTAGCAGGTTATCTTTCCCCTGAGTCGGCATCTTCCCTGAAAACCCCGGCGCGAGAAATCGTCCCCTGCAGAGATACATCTGCTTTAATAGGCAGGGCTTACATGGCGGCAGGTCGGGCTGGTTCATGTCTGCACTCTATGGCTATCTTGCAGGCATACCAGGCCGACCTCCTGAAAGATTTGGATGAGGGGGCCAACGGCCAACTCCTGAAGATATTGCGGAGTTAAGGAAGGCCGCAGATTTGTCTCTCCGGGCCACAAAAGAGACGGCCCGCGCCATTGGCCGCTCTATGGCAGCTATGGTGGCTACGGAGAGACATCTGTGGCTGAACCTATCTGGTATCAAAGATAAAGATAGATCTTTTCTGCTGGATGCGCCGCTTTCGCCTTCTGGCCTGTTCGGCGACGCCGTTACATCGGTCGTCGACAGGTTTCAGGAGGCAAAGAAGCAATCTGCGGAGTTCCAGCAGTACCTCCCCCGTAAGGCAAAATCCAAATCGAGTAGGGTGGGGCCAAGAGATCAGCCCCAGCCATCAGCCAGCTCCTCACACCGAGCAGAGCAGAGAGAGAGCGTTTCCTCTAGAGCCCCTCCTCCTGGAACTTGGCAACAGAGGAAACGCTCTCAGAAATCGAAGTCCTCCAGCCAGAGAGGTGACCTGAGGGAAGTCATTCAGGCTAGGAGGGCTTCGGGGAGGAGATCCTGACCGAAGTGGTAGGACCTCTGAGGGCTGTCCCCTCCACTGCAGGGCAACCGAGGTTGTTCTCGCAGCGGAGCCCTCTAGGAAACGATGCACGTTGCCCGCCGTCAACGAAGCTTCGGGCCGCATCTCTTTCCAGCGAAAATATTCTAATAAAGAAAAAGCATCAGTTATGGTCAAAAGAACCGTATCGACTACAGCCTGCCGGTATTCCGCTTCAGGGAGTCGAGAAAGATGCTTGAAAAACACCAGAGGTCAGTCTCGAGAGGCTGGTACCCCTAGTAGATTTTGTAGAGGCATGGTATCATCTTCCCAACATATCTGCGTGGGTCCTGCATATAATAAAATCAGGGTACAGACTGCAGTTTGCGCACCGCCCCCCACCCCCAAGTTTTCTGGGGTGGTGCAAACTACAGTGGTTCCAGGGCAGGCTCAGGTGATGGAACAAGAAGTACAGACTCTGCTACTAAAGGAAGCCATAGAACGTGTTCATCCTTTAGAGAGAGGGTCCGGGTTTTACAGCCGGTCCTTTATAGTTCCAAAGAAGGATGGGGGGTTACGGCCAATTCTAGATCTCAGGGTTTTGACCCGATCTCTGAGGAGGTTCGGGTTCAAAATGTTAACCATTCCTACAATCGTGAGTCAGATCAGATCCGAGGACTGGTTTGTCACGATAGATCTAAAAGACGCCTATTTTCAAATCTCCATCCTTCCATGTCACAGGAGATACCTGAGGTTCGCTTTCGGGGGCGAAGCTTACCAATATCGGGTTCTTCCGTTCGGCCTAGCACTCTCTCCCCGCACATTCACCAAATGTATGGATGTAGCCCTTGCTCCACTGAGACTTCAAGGCATTCGTATATTGAATTATCTCGACGACTGGCTCATTTTGGCTGAGTCTCGAGAAATGGCAGTTCGGCATCAAGATGTCGTCCTTGGCCACATTCAGAAATTGGGGTTGAGACTCAATACAAAGAAGAGTGTGCTAGAACCATCCCAGTGCACGATATTTTTGGGAGTTGTGTGGAACTCGATTACGATGCAGGCACGAATGTCTCCCGCACGTATCGAGTCAATTCTGGCGATGGTATCCGAGTTAAGGCTGGGCCAGGCCATCACTGTAAAGCAATTTCAAAGAATGCTGGGCCTCATGGCAGCGGCATCCAACATCATTCCTTTGGGCCTTCTACACATGAGGCCCCTTCAGTGGTGGTTAAAAACCAAGGGGTTTTCTCCCAAGGGGAATCCGTTCCGTTTAATCAGAGTAACGCGCAGATGCCTTCGTTCTCTACAAATATGGAAGGAACCTTGGTTCCTATCCCAAGGACCAGTGTTGGGAGTGTCATGTCGCCGGAAATCCGTTTCGACAGACGTTTCCCTCACTGGCTGGGGCGCGGTCATGGACGGCCGCTTTGCCAGGGGTCTGTGGCTGGACCATCATCATTCTTGGCATATAAACTGCCTAGAGATGATGGCTGTGTTCAGGGCTTTGAGGAGCTTCCTCCCAGACATCAAAGGTTACCATGTCTTAGTACGATCAGACAATATGTCGGTGGTAGCCTATCTGAACTGACAAGGGGGACTCAGATCGCGCCCTCTGTGCAGACTGGCGCATCAGATTATTCTTTGGTCCCAGGGGAAAATATTGTCTATCAGGGCAATGTATATTCCGGGGGTTCAGAATCAGGGAGCAGACGTCCTGTCGAGGCAGGGGCTGAGGCCCGGGGAATGGAGACTTCACCCAGAGGTGGTGAAGTTAATATGGGAGAGGTTTGGACCAATGGAAGTGGATCTGTTTGCGTCTCGAGAGACGTCCCACTGTCCCCTTTGGTTCTCCCTCTCACTTCCAGCCCCACTGGGGTTGGATGCCATGGTACAGGCCTGGCCGAGGCTTCGCCTGTACGCATTTCCCCCGATCGCTCTGCTCCCGGGAGTCCTGGAGAGGGTCCGTCAGGAGGGCATCAGTCTTCTTCTGGTTGCCCCAATGTGGCCGACCCGAGTGTGGTTTTCAGACATAATATCACTCCTGATAGCTCCGCCGTGGCAGATTCCTCTGAGGAGGGATCTGTTGTCTCAGGCGGAGGGCACAATCTTCCACCCTCAGCCAGAGCTGTGGAAGCTGTGGGTCTGGCCTCTGAGGGGGTTCAGTACCTAAATGCTGGTCTATCAGCTGGAGTGGTTGAAACCATACTTAGCTCCAGAGCTCCATCTACTAGGAGATTGTATGGCCTCAAGTGGAATGTGTTTGTCACTTGGTGTAGAGAACATGAGGTAGATCCAGTAAACTGCCCGGTGGCTTCAGTTCTGGAATTTCTTCAAAATCGTTTCTCTGCGGGTCTCTCCCCTTCCACGCTTAAGGTGTACGTGGCAGCCATTGCGGCTTTCCACGCACCATTAGGTGATGGGCCTCTGGGGAGGCACCAGTTGGTCATTCGGTTTCTCCGCGGTACTTGGAGGAGGCCGGCAACCAGGTCTAGGGTTCCTGCCTGGGACCTGGCGATAGTTCTGGAAGGGTTATCCCTGGCCCCTTTCGAACCTCTAGAGTCGGCTTCGCCTAAGGATTTAACGCTGAAAATCGTTTTTCTCTTAGCTATTACCTCACTTAAGAGGGTGGGAGATCTCCAAGCCCTGGCAGTAACACCAGCTTGCTTGGAGTTTGCCCCTGGCAGAGTAAAAGCTTTTTTGCACCCGAGTCCGGGCTACGTGCCTAAAGTTCCATCGAATACGGCTCGGTCTACAGTCCTTCAGGCATTCCATCCTCCACCTCATGTGTCGGCAGAAGAAGAGAAGCTTCATTTGCTCTGCCCCGTCAGAGCTTTGAGCGTGTACCTTGAGAGGTCCTCTTCTTGGAGAAGGTCGGACCAGTTATTAGTATGTTTTGGGTCACCTAAGAAAGGGCTCCCGGCGTCCAAGCAAACTATTAGTAATTGGATTGTTCAGGCTATTACTGAGGCTTACAAGGTGCGCGTTTTGCCTTCACCTTTAGCCGTAAGGGCTCATTCAACTAGAAGCATGGCTTCTTCTAGGGCCCTTCTTTCGGGAGTACCTCTACAGGAGATCTGTGAGGCAGCCGGTTGGGCTACTCCACATACTTTTATTAGGTTCTACAGTCTCCACCTTCCAAGTACACCTGGCGCACAGGTGCTCAGTCCTTGCTGAGTGCCTAGACAGTTTCACTCCGGGACAGGCCTATTCGGTGCGTGGCCTAGTGGGCACTCGTTCCCCAAAGTGTCGATTCTCGACGCAGTGTAGAGTTCCCTCGAAAGGGAACATCTCGGGTTATGACTATAACCCTTGTTCCCGGAGAAGGGAACGAGACACTGCGTTGTTCTGCCACGCCCCTTGAGGCCTTTGAGCGTCTTGCTTCATCGCGAGGCTAGTGTGTGTTGTGACAGCGTCACTTTTATACTTCCGGGTATGCCGTCACATGTTACGTCACGACGCAACACCAATCAGGATTGGATTAGTTTCATTCATACTTCAGAGGCGCACGCTAAGGGAGCGCCCCCAAAGTGTCGATTCTCGACGCAGTGTCTCGTTCCCTTTTCAGGGAACAAGGGTTATAGTCATAACCCGAGACGATTTCTCGATTTTAATCGCTTCTCATTTTTACGAACCGATATCGATTCTTAAATCCCAAGAATCTTTTAGTCATCCTGTTTTCAGTTGATGAATTAATGGAACATTGTAGCGCACATCCCATCCAATAAACGCAGTAATCTTTGTGCTTTGTTACAATTGATATGAAACAAAGTCTCAGATTTCAAATTACGTCCATTTTCTTACGAAATTCAAAAACATAACCGTTTTGGTGCTGTGGCATGAGATCGATTGCTCTGGCGCGCTCAGCTCAAGAGAAGCAGCAGCGCCGAGCGCACATGGTCTTCTCTACAGCCTTAATATTACCAGTTACAACGTGAAATAAACAAGAATGAGCATCTGAAAGTGTGTTAAAAGATAGAGTACAGCTTATCGAAATACTTATTGTCACATGGAATCGCTCAATCAGTGTTTCAACCATGGAACGACGTCAGTGAAACAGCTTGTAGGCTTTACAATGTCATCTAACGTCACATTTACCTCAGAAAAACCATATCCAGTGACCGGCATGAACTCGTTAGTCAGCTAGAAAAATTAACTCTAGAGAGCAGCATTTTGCTAAATATATGCACCATATTACATATTCATTATAATTTGTTCTTCAATATTGAATGCATGTTTGAATAAATCTGGCAAGTTTTTATGACAGCCACCATTTAAATGTTTGTATTTCATATAACTGTATTATTAGAAAGATAAATAAGTGTAATTTAAGTGTTTGTTTACAAATCAGTAAATCTTTACCTTCAATATTAGGCTAATGAAACAATTTTGATACAACTGACTCCCATAGTTTACAGCATTGGTTAAGATATTTGTTTTCCTTGAGAAAATTTGCCATGTATTGTACCTGATATCCAAAATAATCAATATTGAATCGAATTGAATTGCAAGCTTGTGAATCGAAATCGAATCGAATTGTGAAATTTGTGTCAATACCCAGCCCTAATAAATATTAAACCATGTGAATGAGCGCTGATAGTCATTGTTGTCTAGCTAGCTTTGTTGTAGTCCTATTCTTCATCCTAATAGGTGTGTATATTAAGTCTCAGGACTGACAATGGAAGCGTCCATATGCCAATCGACCGTTTCCCAGTTTATAGGAGCAATGTGACCACTCACCTGCAGCAAGTCACTGAATGAAAGCACAAATGTTTACCTCAAAGCTTCCTCTAGAGCTCCACCAATGGGGTGGGATAATTAATTAGTTAATATCCAGTCAATTGTACAATTGATAAATCAGGTCTGCCCTGGTCACTTAATCCAATAGTATAGGACAGGAAATGGTAGATGCAGTTTTACTTTCAGAAAGTAGTGGAGCTGGTGAATATAGCCAAAAGGCTACTGTATATGGACACACATTTGTGCCTTGATTCCGTGACCTGCTGCTGCAGGTGAGTGGTCATATTGCACATATAAACTGTGAAACGGTCGTTTGGCGTATGGACACTTCCATTGTAACTCCTGAGACCTAATACACATGTATAAGGACAAAGCATGGGACTAGCTTTGTTCATCCAAAGCATCCAAAAGCATCATGAGTGGTTTTGTTGAAGAGTAATTTTGATATTTTTTTTTTTAAATAAGCATCCCTGGCACATGTCGCTGAAACGCAAATTCAAGACTGAACGTGCACCGCTTGTCCAAAATGAAGTGAAACTGATCAAAGAGAAGTTTGCCCATGGAACAAAGTCCAAGCCACCTGACACTGAGAGTCCAAACACCTGTCTGAGAACCAAGCCACGATCAGTGAGTTGGATTTAAACAATTTTTGTTTAATTTTTGTAGGTTTTGAAACCTACATGCATGCAGAAGAGGTACCTGGAGATCTGTATTTGTGTCAATGAAATACTGTGTAAGAATAGTTTTACTATTCTAAGAAAAATTACACTTTCAGATTGTACAAATATTTTAGCACTTGTTAATCGACTAATCTTTTGATGTTGCTTTTTTCTTTAAGCATACAATGACCACTCACTGTAGCTTTTAGTCAGTATAAAGCATGATGTTATGTTATGTTCTTACACTGCAGTAAGTAATGCATCCATAAAGTGATTCTCCATTAAACTTGTTTACAAGTGAAAAACTTTGTTCATTAAAGTTTATTGTAAACGAAGATTGTGGTGTGTGGTAGTTATTCACTTTCCGGTATTTTAATTTGTACAATTTAACTTCTTTTTAACCATTGATTGTGGGAAAACAAAACATTGCTTTCTTTTGCTCTCATTCTTTTCTATTCATCAAGGACATTTTTGCCACTTTATAGGTACAATGGCATCGTCGCTGGGGTGGTACCCCTAACGAGAACAAATTGGTACCATCTAATTGGGGTACCTTTTTGTACCAGTGGATTAAGGTACAAATGTATTGCTAAGGTACCAAATTGTCTCTCAAAAGGTACATATTAAAAGGGTACAACTCCTATGGTAAGGGTACCATTGCTGTACCTCGGGGTACCACCACAGCGACGAGCCATTTGCACCCTTGAAGGAGCATATTTGTACCTAAAAGGCACAAACTGTAGGGGTACTTCTTTGTACCCATTAATATGGTACAAGTTTGTTCCCCTTGAGAGTACTGCCCCAGCGACGAGCATTTGTACCTTTTTTTTACTTTTCTGTACCTTTATTTCTGAGAGTGTACAGCAGAAGCAGCAGCAATAACCTACAGCTGCTGCAGCAGTAATAACCTACAGCTGCAGCAGCAGTAATAACCTACAGCTGCAGCAGCAGCAATAACCTACAGGAGAAGCAGCAGCAACAACCTACAGCAGGAGCAGCAGCAGCAATAACCTACAGGAGCAGCAGCAGCAGCAGCAATAACCTACAGCAGCAGCAAAGCAGAAGCAGCAGCAATAACCTACAGAAGCAGCAATAACCTACAGCAGCAGCAGTAATAACCGACAGCAGAAGCAGCAACAATAACCTACAGCTGCAGCAGAAATAAAAACAGCAGCAGCAATAATGTACAGCTGCAGCAGCAATAACGTACAACAGTAGCAGTAATAAAAGCAGCAGCAGCGTAGCAGATCTATTCCACCACGACCAAACATACAACACAGTCATACCCATTACCATGCCAATCACTCAGAGTTGTCATGACAGAATAACACTTAACTACAGAATAAATCAGAGCTAGCTTTACATTAAGATGTAAAGTTCACTTAGGAAGTACAAGTTGATTTGTAATTAACTCTGTACTTAATCTGGCTGCACCATTTGTTTTTAAGGCAAGACTTGGGGGCCGTTTACACAACATAGTTTTCAACTAAAAGCTGAAAAAATATTTATGCGGTTTGGCCGTAATTTAAAACTGCATTTTGAGGCTTGAAAACACGTGTTTTTGAAAATGATACTGTTATCATCCCCATGTAAACAATATACAGTACAGCCCATACAATAGACTATATTCAAACTAGTATATCATAGTAACCAGGGATTGACATTGACATTGACATGTTTGCTCATCAGCCACTGTCTCTAGTAGTTTTCCAAAGTTACTAGCCACTCAGCATTTTCACTGGTCACAATTTTGAAATAGGTAACGTGGGGAATTTAAAAAAAGAAATATCTCATAATTTGGCAGCAGGTACATTAGGCTGTTGTCACTTTAAGACCTGATGCACGGATCCATTATACTGTTACACACACGTTTTCTTTATCTGTTTTAACTGTTTAAACTGTTTAACTGTTTAAAACATAACTGACTGTGTTTACATGAATACCCACCAAGACTGGCATTTTGACATTATTTTGTGTGTACTTGACTGTTTAAGCGCAATAAGAACCAAAAAAATAACTCAATCTAGCACTGAGAGGCAGCTTTATGTGTGCACACTTTGTGTGTGAGCACAAAATCTACAGGAATGAGAAAGATTATGCGCAATACTCTCTATCCCACTCCAAAATCAAGCCCTGTAACACCAACAATATTCATTCGGAGCAAAAAAAATGAGTGAGTGAGGGGAGGCGGGCTTGTGTGTCAACTTGCTGTCGGAGAGATGAGAGAGCGACAAAGCACAGTTGGTATCGTGTATCTATTCTGCGAAAAATGAGTATTGGAATGGAAGCATTTCAGATATTTCAGTATCAATATGTTTAGAAAAATCTATATTTTTGACAACACATTGCACTTAGTTTATTATTTCAGATGCCTTTTTAAAAGACTTCAATTGAAACTATATATATATATATATATATATATATATATATATATATATATATATATATATATGTATATATATATATATATATATATATATATATATTCAACCCGCAAAGTGGCTAGGAGTGACACTGCTGAAATCCACCCGTCAAGCCCTGATGGGTAACATATACATATTTATTAGAAGAGTTTGATTGAAAAAGTCTCAAGCCAGACTCAAGTACCACTGCACAAACCACGAGTACTTCTTTTTACTTCACAAGATCCAATTTTCACCAGTCCACCAGACTATTTGGGGTACAAATAGCCAGTGCTCTTTACTAATGGATGTGAATATTTTCTCTAAAATTATTATTTTTTTTAATTATTATTTCAAAATAGACTGTGCAAATGAAATTTTAATAAAGCTGCATTTCAGTTTCTATTACGTAAATATGAATTATTCTAATATTCACATATTAGAATAAGGTCCTAGGTAACAAGTGGAAGTGAATGTGTGACAGATAAGGGCCCAGTGTTGCTCTACATTGGCTATATCATCTGATTATTCTATATACTTGTTAAATGTCACTGTCTGATGTTGCAGATACATTTCTTCCTTTAAATTTTTGTATATAAATTTGGTTTTGGCCTTTCTCTACTCCTGCTGTTCAGAGTCTTAAGAAAGCAGAATGATTTTTCTTTGGTTTATCCCTTGCCAGCCAAAGATTGAGCTAGGCCTTGACCGGGGCTTAAATTTGATACTGATTTCTCCCCACAATCCACTGCATCCGCTATGAGACTCCCAATTACAATCTCCCCCTTCCACTTTCTTTCTTTCCCACTTCTAGGAGATATCCAATTTTCCTCACCTTAATGGCCTTTCTTCACTTTATCTTCTGGGACACAGAGATCTCAGAGACTTTTCATAGGCCTGCCGTACCTCTGTGGTTTATGTACATACAGCGAGATGCTAGAAATGACACATCGAACAATACTAATCATACTAGTGTGATACCATTATATATTACATGTATTGTTTTGTGGTAATAATAATAATTCATTACATTTATATAGCGCTTTTCTGGGTACTCAAAGCGCTTAACATGGAAGGGGGGAATCTCCTCAACCACCACCAATGTGCAGCATCCACCTGGATGATGCGACGGAAGCCATATTGCGCCAGAATACCACCACACACCTGCTTACTGGTGGAGAGGAGACCGTGATGAAGCCAATCAGTATATGGGGATGATTAGGAGGCCATGATGGACACAGGCCAAGGGGCAAATTTGGCCAGGATGACGGGGCTACACCCCTACTCTTTTTGAAGGACATCCTGGGATTTTTAATGACCACAGAGAGTCAGGACCTCGGTTTAACGTCTCATCCGAAGGTGTTGGGATACTATCTGTCAGAATGTCACTGTTATTCTAATTTTTTGTTTTCTCATTTCTAATCTACAGTTTAGTTATTCATGTAGCTCAAATTATAGAAAAATGGATTTCTGGACAAAACTAGAATTGGAGAAGTTGAATTGAAATGAGAGGAATGAGAGGATTCCAAACTGGAATTTGAATTGGAATGAGAGGAAGAGACATTTAGTGAATCTTAATACATATACTGTATATATATATATATATATATATATATATATATATATATATATATATATATATTTATTTTTATTTTTTTATATATATATTTATTTTTTTTATAATGGTAATGGTAATGCATTCTAGGAAAGAACCCTATTCCACAAATGTTTATCAGTGTAAATAGCCTGTCTTGTTGGCAAAGACCAAACTAAATTACTGAAGAACCCATCTGGTAACAGGTGCAGGGGTGTGGAGATTATGGTGGCTTTCCTGGATTTTGACCCACATTCAAATCCGTACCTTTTCCAGTATCATTCTTCGCCCCATTATCATCTCATATCACCTTGAAGATGCATTTATTTAAAATAAAAAATAAGAAAATATTCAAAAAGCGGAATTAAAGTGTTAAATAGAATCATAAACGCTGAATACAGAGAATGGAAACGTGACATCAATACAATGAATTGTGGGATTTTAGGACACAGACTCTAATGTAGAGCCTGAGTATAGTCTACTACTATTATATTAAATTGTAAACGACTTAAGAAAATTTTGGAATGGTCCATTTGAGTCAAATCAAATTTATTTGTATGGTGCTTTGCAGCTTTACAGAAAGTTTATTGTTATGTCTCTAATGACTTAATGCTTTAACATTGAGCAACTTTAAGGCTGGGTAATATGACAATACAGACCGAAGATATAAATTATCCACCATTTAAGATAAAGCTATATTGTATAGCCTATTATTTTGGCAGTTATATCAGTGCCACTTTTAGTGAGCAAGACTGAATGAAATTGACATTAGAGAGTAGCGGAAAGAACTTTGATGGAACGGCAGTACAACACATGACATGTTTTGTCTTGCAAAGTTATTTAAGCAATTAGCTTGAAAAGCTTGAGCTAGAGCATGTTACCAAAATATAGAAAGCATTAAGCAACAAGTAGTTTGCCCTCACCTGGATGACCTAAACGAGTATGTTGCCAATACCCGCATAAGCCATAGCAACAAACATGTTGTTGATACCCGAAATCCTTGCAGTAAACATGCATATTGCAATGAATGACATACCACCTGAAATGGAAAATTGAAAATTGAGATATCGAAATGAATCAGCTGCTTGCTTGCTTGTATCCGCAGTCCAGTTCCATTTTCTTGAGTGACAACTGTGCTAGAGATGAGAGATGGAGATTTCCTTTTCAATTATCTTTTTCATTGGAAATATGTCACAATACCGAAGTAATGCTGGTGAAAACTTCCAGTTCACACAGAATTAGCAACACATGTCATTATACAGCTGGATGATTTAATGAAACAAGCGTGATGCTGATACTTGGATATATTTATTCTCAAATATGTAGGTTGGTTGTTGATGTGAACTGCGTACCCTGTCACCTGTTATTGACGTCATGCCTTATTATACTTGGATGTAGTTTACTTCTGTAGAAACCAAGAAAAAGAAAAAAAGATTATTTGTTATTTTATTTTTCACACTACCCCCACCACGACTGAGGCTGATATAATGATTACATCCTGACGTTAGTGTGGCGAGCAGGACGAGGCCGAGGGACGTGAGACAACGGTGCGAGGCCGATGGCGTGAGTGGTAATGAACGTCACCTTTGAGACGCACCAGTCTCGCATCTCTCTCGGAGGAGTGGAAACATAAAAGGAGGAGCAATGATGCTGAAGAGGGAGACAGGAATAGGCCTGATTTTATGTTGTGTTTTGTTTATGTTTTGTGTAGCCAGCAGTCGTCCGTGAGGGGCTGCTGGCGAATCCTTTTGAGTTTTATACTTCTTTATTTTATTATTAAAAGTCTAAATGTTCGCCGGTTCCCGCCTCCTTCTTCCCATAACATCTGAACCTTGTTACACTGGTGCCGAAACCCGGGAAGAAGGAGGAACGCGCTGTTAAAGAGTCCTCGCCGCTGTGGGGAATCCACAGAGCCTTTGAGCATGGTGGGCAGAGTCCGTCACCATGGACGCTTGAGGCGGGGCACTGGAGTGAGTTGCCGGGGGGGCGGTCGAGCTCGCTGCCGGCCGCCTGGGTGCTGGAGGGGGCGGCTGCCGTCTGTGAGGGAGCGGTGGAGTCGGCGCCGTTCGCCGTGGGCCGGAGCCTGCTGCCATCCGCCATTGAAGGGGAGGAGCAGGGAACGGGGGACTCCTGCCATCTGCCCGAACCCGGAGGAGCCGTCGCCGTCCACCAGGCGGTGGAATAGTGTCGAGCCATCCATTCGCCGGTTCGCGCCTCCTTCTTCCCATAACATCTGAACCTTGTTACAGTTAGCTTCATATGTTGAGCACTATGTTAATTCATATGTTAATCCAATCTATGGGGAAGCATCACCCCAAGCTAGATCAAACAAGAACACATTGCAACAAGCTTTTTGCTGCAGCCAATTTAACCATTGTATGGGATCTATTGGGGAAAGCTTACACCCCAAGCAGCAGCAGCAAAATCTGATACAACAAGCATGTTGTATAATCTCAGAACTATTGCTAAAACTAGTGTAGTTTGGCAGGGGAAGCATACACCCTACAGCAATAGCTCCGACTATTCGGGACTATATCGGAACTCTGGTGTACCTATACTTTGGACGGAGCGGGCGGTCTGACTGAAAAATAGGCCACCCCCGACATCTTTTGACAGCGTATCCGCACTTCATTCTGACCACCTGTACACCTAGCTCTGAGGAGCTGTTTGGTACTGAAACCATTGTCAGTCAACAACATTCTTTTTTTCCAAAGATGTTTGAAATAGTTTGGCAGAAAATAGCCTACTTTATTTGTTAGTAGGGCAATATGGTTTTCGTTTATGTTGCTTAGAAATTTGAGTGATAGGCTTTGTCCTTTTTAATTTGTTATTTATATTTTATTATTTTTTTTCTGTGACCTTTTTTTCTCTGCTGACAGTAGCCTACAATGTTAAAATAATATTTTATATTGACACAAACACATTTTGTGTATAGCATTTATAATTGTTATAGGCTACTTAATCTCTCTCTTTCCGTTTTTGAATGTTTTAGACATTTGAATGTGAGATTCTGGAAACGAGATCTAAATTTTGCGGACCCCTCAGGTTGGGAAATAAAGCGGGTGAACACAGAGTGTATTTTAAGCGGTTGCTGAATAGAACCTTGTGGGAGCAGGACAAAAAAAAAAAAACAGTCCCACGCAGACGTCCTTAAACCTTAAGTGTGTATGTATGTGTCCTGAATAAATAATAATAATAAAAAGGAATACAGTTCAAAAGTCGGATTGTAAGCGAATGAGGCATGATTGCTATTCACACCTTTATTAAAATGGCTGTAATCTGTTGCCACAATAGTCCTTGATATTGTAAAGACTCAGGGGCGGATCTAATCCGTGGGGGAATTTGCATATCATAATTAATAATTGGTAATTAATAATTATTCATACATTTTTGGATTAGATCAGTCTTACATGTTAATAAATCTCCTGCTAAGGGATGATGTGTCATTTTACCTGCATGCATGCATGTGTATCCTTGCAATTAACCACAAGTTGATTGCAATTAATTGCACCGACCACGTCTTACAAAACAGGCAAAATTAATTAGCACAATTGTCAGAATAATATTTGTGGGGATCCATAATATCATCTCACTTTATAGGATTTCAGGAAAAGCAATTCTGTGGCCACAAGAATTGGGTTTCCGGTCCTATAAACACATACTCTTTAAAGTATCTTTAATTTGTAAAGCTTGTAGCTTAAGTTAGATCTTTGACACTTAAGGGACTTGGAAAATGAGCAAAGAGGCAGTACATCAATCAAATGAATATAATGAATTTAATAAGGCAGGACTACTTATGTATTTACTATGGTTACATTGGATATATGTATTTACAAACATAATAAACAACAAAACACGATAAGGCATCGATGAACGAGAAATGCATAGAGACAGAGAGAGAGAGAGGAAATGTAGAGAGTTGCAGTTATGCAAGAGGGAGTTTAGAAAGACCCGAGGATCTTTCTAAATAGCAAATTCACATAGACAACGGAACTTTGAGAGACAACAAGACTTCAACTAATCTTAACAGCGTGATCAAACACGGATACTTGCACTCTTTGCATGGCTTGTGAAGAAGCGTGTGTGTGTGTCTCTCGGTCCGGCGCGTCACGTGGTCACGTGCGCATGTTTCTCCTTCAAAGCGAGCGCGCGCTCGTTTAAAGGTCCCCATGCTTGTAGATGGATTTGCTGAAGAGATATGCCACGGTGTCCTTTTCACTCGTCGATTGGAATTAACACAGAGACTTATCTAAGACTGAAAGACACAAACTAAACTAGAAACAAATAAAAGAAAGACGAAAAGCTCGCCCGGAGGCGAGACGTTACATTATGACAGAGGACAAGAGAAGTAAGAGAGCGCGCGAGTGGAGCGCGCCGACATTTATCACCTTGCAGAAATCCAGCCTCTTCCCGTCGGCTTGGCCAATCGGAGAGTTGGGAGTCACAGGCGGGAATTTAGTTTTTATTACTCTTTGTCTAAGAGCGCCAGCTCCTTGCGTGCATGCTGGGGGGGGTGTCAATTCATTGAAGAAACTATGAAAGATGCTTTTACTATTAATATGTTGTTGTTACCGACATAACGTGTATACAGTCACTTCGATCTTCAAAGTACCAGGTTTTAGAAACCAAATATGTCACACATCTGATTCTGGTTGATCATAGTGTGAACAGTCTGGAATAGTAAGTATTAGAGTTTACATGAAACAAACCACATAAAAGGCCACATCATAAGATTGGAACATTAGATGCATGGTAATACATTTCTCACATGGTTATATTTATATATATATATAGAATATATAGGATTAAAATGTTTCATTCTTCCTTCTCCCGGACTCAAGTCCATGCACATTCTTTTAGGTCGTAAACCTGTAACAGGAAACCAAACTCGAGCAGTGTTAGCTTAATTTGGGGGAAGTGTCATGTGCTTGTGTGTGTGTTACATTCAGGCTTTCTGGGTCTGAAGGCTTTGGGACTTTAGCAAGGAGGCATTTAATTATCCAGATTCACCCTAGCCCAGTCCTTACAATATGTTTAAAATGATTTCATTGATATATGCCCAGCCTAAAATCAAAATGAAAATTTGTCTAATCCAGTGATTAATTTTTTTTCTTCTATTTTTGATCTGAGCACACAATCAGAAAATCAGAAAACAAGTCGTTTTTTTTATTTTTTTATTTTTTTATTTTTGGTTTTAATTTGAAAAAATGACTGAACGAATGATACATTGACACGCAAGACTGGCAACAGCAGTTTAACAGTATCACATCACGGCGTGACACACATGAACATAAACAAAACTATTTGGACAAAATTCTAACAAATTTAATTTGTATCCATAGGCCTACTTCGTGTAGCTGGCCCACCATCTACTGGGTAAAAAAAAATTGGCCTGCGGCCAAAGTTACTTGCCGACCCCTGCCCTACAGCAATAGCTCAGACTAGCAGCAACCAAACTGATACAACTAGCAGGTTTGTATAACCGTAGGACTAGTATTAAAGCTAGTGTTCAAACTTTGCATGTCCCTTCAGGACATCTTGTCGATCATCCCTACCAAATTGTGTGCTGATATGTCAAATAGTTAAAAGATATTGGAATGTATGACAAAATTCAAAATGGCAGACCCGTGGTACATCCAATCCTGGCAAAATCGATATTCACAGAATGAAACAATGAATACATAGATACATTATGATTTTCTGACAAACTGTTCAAAAGTTATTGGCCAAAAAAATATTGCATGACCTGTAGGTGGCGCTGTTCCCAACTTTGGCATGGACCCTCAGATCATGGTTGAAGCGCACCAATTTTCGTTTTCATTGATCAAAGTTTGGCCGAGCTATAGTTTCTGAACCAATTTTGGGTCGACCTTGTTAAGTTTGCAACATCAAAACTTTGAATAAAGATTAATAAAAAAAATCTGTTCACTCACTTCTGTGCGGCTCAGTCCAAGGATCATTTGAGCAGATTTCGGACAAAATTGGACAAATTTTGAAGGAGGACCGGCAAAAAAACGTAGTACTGTACTTTTCAAAATGCCCACTACTGTAATGGGCGGAGTCTTAATGTACAATATTGATTGTGATCACCATAATGAGTGGATTCGGGTGTACTAAGATTCATTTTTCTAGATCAAAGGGTTCAAAAGTTATAACCATTTCAATGTTGGTGGTGGCGCTATAGAGTTGGTCCTATAGAGACTCAAAATTTGGTCCAATTACTATTCATTACCATCACTACAAATGTGCCAATTTTCATAATTGTCCTACTTACGGTTCATAGGGCTGCCATTGACTCCCATTCGGGAAAATTAATAATAATAAGAAGAAAACTAACAATTACAATAGGGGCTATCCCGCTCTGGGCTTGGCCCCTTATTACGTTGTGGGACTGAAGATTTCAATGTAAAACAATGAAAAAGAACTTCTTTGGTTTCAACTTTTTCTTCAACCCTCATCCTGCTGAGGTGCAACCTACTTGCATCAGGGACAGAATACATGAAATTGATAAGGTACTTGCATGCATATATTTTCTGCTGCTTACTGTGAACAGATCAGTGTATATCAGTCCTGTTCATACACTTCTGAAATATTACACTCTATGCATCACCTTCTCATCATCGTGTTCCTGTCACACACTATCGTCTCTTCTTTTTTTTTCTTCTCTCCGGAGGCCCATAGTCCTCCTGTTCTGTTCTCTCTCTCTCTCTCTCTCTCTCTCTCTCTCTCTCTCTCTCTCTCTCTCTCTCTCTCATATTTCCTTTCATCCTCACTGCCCCTTGAGTAGTCTTTCGGCTCCGCATCTAAAGGGGCCATTTGATCTTAGGGGTAGATTTCCACTATCTACAGTATGTGACCTTGCCCTGACTTTGTCAGTGACTGTGTGAAAACAAGCACCTTAAAGCCCAGTTTATCCATCTGCTGAATGAGGATTAATCCCCCTATGATAGGTATTAGCTAGGAAAGTTTAATTAGCTGTGATTAAGCGCAACAGTGAGTATTAAAAAAATAGTATAATTTTTTTTTCAGGCATATGCAGTAACCGCTTATTTTCTGCAGACATATATCTCTGAGAAGCTTTTCATGATGAACAATTTGTTCTTAACTTGATTCTGCCAACAAAAAAAAAAAATATATATATATATGGTTCTTGGGGATGAAGATCGTGAAGATCACAGAGAGGATGATACACCTTTATTTTAGAGACTCATTGGGATCTTTGTTCAAATCAGTGTGTCGTACAGATACACCTCAAAGCAAAATATATTGACACGCATATAAATCGTATACTATTGAATTGCTAATCAATATCAAATGAGCAAGAGTATTGTTGTGAGTCATGCTAATATTCTGTAATGTGGCATGTTTCAGAAATGAGGGAGATTATGATAAAATTCAGTTAAAATACATTTATTAACAAAAGCTACGTTCACTCTCAGTTTTTGGGATTGACAACTGCATTTAATTACAGGTCTGAGTCTTGAAATATCCTGTTCACACGGCAACTTACAGCAGCGTCTCTAATACTGTCTGTATGAACGTGCAACGGGAGGCAAGCCCTATTCTCTTACTAGTAACCATAGCATCAGAGACCAAAGTAATATTAAAGATGGTGACATCCATAAAACTGAAAAGTCTTAGCACTTTTCACCACAAGTTAATCCATCAAATCTTCCTTAACTGACAGCAGCTTTTATATCTGAGTGGAGGGTAGAGCCACACAGTAGATGCGTGTTTGTGGAGCACAGGGCAGGGCAGCTCTCTTGAACTGTATGATGTGACAGACAACTAGTTGTCCAGTCAGGTTCCGTTCACACAGCACGGGTTTTCCGGGAATGCAGTTGTGAGTCCTGAAAATGTAAAGGTGTGAGGTTAGTTGTTAGAATGCAACCACCAAGGTAGAGCAGTAGTCTACCAAGGTGGAGAACAAGGTGCAGAAGACCACCATGGCCAAGCAGAAGAACACGATGGAGCCGGAAGAGCTGGAGACCACTGTGGAGCCAAGAGTTTTTTTGAATTTGTCAATCCTTTTATTACAAAATTCTCAGACTTTATTGTCTGATATCCATTGTCAAATATCTTGGCAATAAAAACTTTCACAAAACAAATCACATAATTTGTGATCAAATATAATGCAACAACAACAAAAAATAATCACATCAACACTTCCGGAATAACCAGTTCATTATCAACTAATGAACACAACACATTATCACAGCACCACTCAATTTCAAAAATATTCAATGTACTCATTAGTTTATAAAAATTAAACTCGATTACAAGTCGTGATTTTACCCTTTTTTTAAAAAAAGCTGATATAAGTTCTTGTTCTTCTTCAAGTCTATGCCACAGGGATGAAGCCACAAGATTGTTGTTAATAAGTGTGCGTCCATTGAAAGACAATTGAGGAAGCAGCCAATTCCATTTTTTCAATTTCAATTCCCAATGTCCTGTTACTTTATCTCCCATTCCTTCCCAGATATTCAGCATGAAAGATTTATTGCCTAAGAAAACGTATATTTAGACAATATATTTAAGCCATCTTTTTGTCATTATAAGCCAGCAGGTAGAATAGGATTTCCTCCTTCCCATTTCCCAATCAATAAAGCATCACTTTTTCCCTGATGTATAATTGCTGATGAAATATCTTTAAAATCATTAACAATTTGTTGTAACATTTGAACATCATCACTGAATGCCACAAATAAAAGTGTTCAACCCGATCAAGCCTTCTCCTGGTCTAGAGAAAAAAGGCCAGTATTTATACCAAATAGTTTTGAAAATTCTAAAACATCTCTGATTAGAGTTATATTATAGTCAAAAATCAATCTGGTACACAGTATGTTTGACCTTCCCTATTATTTTACTCTTGTAGCCAAAACTTTGGACAGGATTTTATACTCTGAGCACAAGAGAGAAACAGGCCTATATTATATTTTGAAGATCACCTTTTTTGGGCAATAGAGCGATAACTGCCCTTCTGCAACTGAGTGGAAGAAACCCATTTATAAGGCTTTCATCAAACACTGATAAGAGATCTTCTCTTAGGATGGGCCAGAAAGTTTTATAGAATTCAATGGGTTACCCATTAATCCATCAAGAGGTTTTTTCAAACTACCATTGCTCTCTTCGTTGAGTTTTGGCAGACCTTCAAAAACAAAAACTACTAGTAGTCATTTTTTCATTTTTTCAAATCAGCTGTATATATTTTTTCTAAAACTGTACAGAAACTTCTCTTATCTCAGAGGTTTTAGTTAATTCCTGTCCAGTATCAGAGACCAAGAAATGAATTATTCTGATTTGATTTTTTTTTCTCCATACTAAAGTAAAATTTGGGAGGTGCATCCATTTGTGTGACTTTCTGGAAATGTGAGCGACCCAACAAAAATGTGGCACAAAACTTTGCCTTAAATGAGTGTGAGCTCCTGCTTGACGCTCACTTGTTGCTCCTGCTCCAGGTGTGAATACACTCATTTGTTAACATGCACGCTGAAAAAAAAATATGCACTGCTCATGCACCGCTCAAGCTTGCAGTGTGAAACAGGCGTAAGACACGCTGCTGCTTCACATTTAACGTACATGGAATACTCCCCGTAGCAGATCTGTACAGGTGGCGCTGGGGAAGGTGGAGGGTTTCTAAAAGTGCGCTGCAGACTTCTTACAGCAGACACTACCAGTATTTGAATGTTGAGCTGCAGCTCATTGGCCGCTGATGCAATTAACAGCGACCAATCAGCTGCGTTTCATAGATAACGATGTGATTGCTACCAACTTGTGATATACTGGTGCAAAGAAAAAAATACGTAACACTAAAGAACACAGACTGCCAGCCTGCCTAGAACAAACACAGAAAAGAGGAGTGATACAAACAGTGTAACGTCCCAATGTCATTGGACTGTTTCAGCAGCTCTGCCAATAAATGTGAGGCACAGAACATTTTTTTACATTAAATAAATAATAAATAAAACAGTGTGTGTATTACACAAAATGTTTTTATTATAGTACAGATTTGCCACTAAAAGGAATTTAACAACATGCCGGTCTGATTTCAAAGCCTTGTTCAAGACCTTGAAGTGTTTGCTGTCCCTTCTCTTTTAATAATCACACATGCATGCTCATCTGTGCTTTATATCTAGAAAACATACACAGAGACATGCTTACAGGCACACACACACACACTTGCCAGTTTTATTATTCTCTCCTGAGCCATAACTTATATTCAGCACATTATATGTAACCATAAACAGAAGTAAAGGAGCAAGAAATTTGTGCTGACACCCCCAATAAGCAACCACAGCAGAATGAGCATTGTTTTGGGTCTGTGAGAAATAAGTGCTGACTTAAGAATGTACTGGAGGAATTACACCCCAGGAACTCAACGTGAAAGACAAAAAAAATGAAAAACATAAGGGGGAATGCCCATAAGCATTTATAAAAAAAAAAATCAATAAAAGAGACCTAGTAATAGCTATAGTGTATTAGTGTATATACTGTATTTAGCAAACAATTTAATTGTAACTGTTTCCCAATTGTGTGCTCACAGTTTGTTTAAACAAAGCTATTTAGACAGTCGTGTCAAAAAATGGTGCCCTCAACGTTCGCAGTCTTCCCTCGAGTCTTCATGGTTAGTAATTAGCTAAAAGTGGTGATGCTACCAGCTACTACTTTTACATTACATTTAATGTAAGACGTTCCATCCATCCACTAACACAACACAAGTGATTGGCCGCCCAAGACATCAGTCAAAGACATAACGAGACCGCTAGCCAACCAACAAACCGAGAAAACCACGCAGTGAACCACACCTTCCGAAATCCCCAAAGGAACGCAAGGAACACAAACGCAAGCAGCCTCTACACTCTTAGCTGAACTGGTGTATTGATATACAATTTATTAAACCTGCCTAAGAAACGATAGAAGGGTTAAATGAATGATTGATGGTTCGTTCAGGTCAGGTTTTACAAAGTGTATATATTACTAGAAACTTGGGATTTCATCATTTCACTCTTCAAACTCATTCTTTCCTCACTTTCTTTCTTTCTGCAATTTGTATGCATGTGTGTTTGCTTGTGCTCGTGTTTGTGTTATATATTAGTTTTATGTGTTAGAAAAATCAATGACGTCTCTTTTGTATTTGAAGAGAAGTGCTCTTGTGTAATATGCTTACGAATGTAATGTCTTAAAAGGATACTCTACTGGTTTTTCATAATTAAACTTGTTATTCCCTTAACTAAGACGAGTTGATACATACCTCTCTCGTCTCAATGCGTGCACTAAATCGTTCTGTCTTGCGGCGAAACTTTGTTAGCACTTAGCTTAGCCCAGTTCATTCAATACGTGCCAAGCAGAGAAGCGACCAAACACCTCCACGTTTTCCCTATTTAAATACAGTTACTCGAGTAGTGTAACTCGACCTAGGACGATGACACAAAATAAAACGTTGCGCTTTTCTAAGCGTGGAAAATGGATAACTATATTGTATGGCGGAATACCATAGCAAGTGCTTGGGAGCACTTCGACTCAGCGCTGGGGGCCGGTGAGAGGATTTTTCGCGAGTGATGATATTACTGCGCCATGTCGAAGTGCTCCCAAGGTATGTATCAACTCGTCTTAATTAAGGGAATAACAAGTTTAATTATGAAAATCCAGTAGAGTATCCCTTTAAACTGCTAATCTATGTTACCGTGCTAATAAATAGTGTTCTCACTATAGTTTGGATATTAATATCCGCTGCAGAGGTGATAGACGGCCCATTCAAGTGAAAGCTCATTTGCAGTAGTGATTCTTTCAAAATTCTCTATAAATTAATTAATAATTCCCTTTGAGCTAAATTGACCTGGTTCCCTTACAACATGCAGATGGAGAAGAGAAGTGGTCCAAGCATGGCCCTGAGGGATCCCAGTAGCTAGATGCTGCGACTTAGACACCTCACCCCTCCACAACACCCTGAAGGACCTACATGAAAGGTAAGACTTGAACCATTGGAGTGCGGTTCCTGAGATGCCCTGCGTATTGAAGGTTGACAGGAGGATCTGATGGTTAACTGTGTCAAAAGCAGCAGACAGATCCACCAAGATTAGTTCTGAGGATCTGGAATCTGATCTTGCCAATCTTAGAGCTTCAATAACCGAGAGCAGGGCAGTCTCAGTTAAGTGGCCGCATTTGAAACCAGACTTGTTGTTATCCAGCAATGAAGGGCATGAAAACTGTTTTTATAGTTTAAGCTGAGATGATGTTTAAAAATTGACTCAGCTAAAGATCTTCCCTCACACATATGTAGCGTCATAGTTTTGGAAAGTCTAGGCCTGTCTAAATACCCAAATACCCACAACTGACAGTTGCAAAGACCCGCCCCCTTTAGTTACTGTTGCTTTGTCCGACAAGTTATGCCGCTCTCACACCCCACCATGTTCTCACACAGTGAAAAATCTGCAGAGCAGATAGGACACTGAAAACACACTGACTTTTCATAACAAAGTCTCAACTTTCAAATTTGGTCATTTTTTAAAGAAATAAATACCATTTTGTAAATACCAATAAATACCATTTTGTGGCTCTTTAGTGTGTCTGACAGATCCGGTAGAGCTGCTCGTGAACCGATCATCTCTTCCTTCTAGTTAATTTATAGCATCAAATAAACATGAATGAACTTAAGAAGAAATGTTGTTTTAACCACGAAAAGACGTCAGTACATTCCTTTTTTCAAGTTCAAATCCTCCAATGTTAATCTACTAGCTCTCCTGACTGCTTTGTCGGACATTATGGTGGATTCGGTGGATGGCGGATTATGATTGGTCAGATCGCCTGTTAATCAAACTCTCTGCAATGGGTCAATTGTGATCTTTGCACTTGACCACTTGTCTTCTTACATGACGTATTTCCTATATTTGGCCCAAGTGCTCAAGCGGGCATGAAGATCGCAAGTGTGTGTAGTTTTTTTCATTACCCATGGGACACACTCCTAGTGTTGTAAAAATGCAAGTGTTTACAGAGCTTTATTTTGATTTTCAATACTTATTTTAAAATAAACTTATATATGTCTGTTCAGTAGTCACTACTATTTATAATTGTGGTTCTTCTAATTAAATTATAAAGCGCAGTTGCAAATTATTTACAAAATACACATGTGATGAGGGCACAAATACAATTATTTTAAGTTGCTGAAATATAAGAGCCAACACCACTGTCGCTATAAAAGAAGCCGACTACGCCACCTGGATTTATACCTGAGACCCAGGACTCAGTTTAACCCCAATTCACCTACTAAATCTTATTGCACTGAGGACTGGAACTCAACACCAATGACACCCAAGAGGTAGATTACCATAAAAAAAAGTATACACTTAAAAATAATGGACAAGAGGGCAAAGTTCAGGAGAACGCTCAGTCCATAGGCAGTCTGGTTATGATGTTTTTTTGTTTTTTTTTCTGGCCAGAAGCAACAGTCCAGGTTTAGTTCCTCAGCATCAGGGGTCGCCACAGATCTGAACAATAACCCACTGGAGAAATATAAGAACAAACTGCCAGTATCTCCAGTCAAAAATCAAGCATTAAAGCTAATCTAAACTATTCACTCATGCACACAAATACTCAAACAAAACACAATCTACATCTGTAGTGTGTTCAGTGTAGTTGGAGGAAGAAGAAGACAGGGTCGGCGAAATTTGGGACTCGCACTTTTATTTTACACTTCAACTCAAGAGGAAAAGGAAAGGGTGCGCTCGTGCGCGGCCGCCGTGTCACTCTCACGGCAAGCAGGTAACCGGCAATAAAATCAACCGCTCAGTCTCGGGTTACAGCTTCATACGTCCACAATTGTAGTGCGAGTCCCAGGTCTCTCTCAGCTTCTCTCTCACCGCCGGCAGCTTAAATGCAGTCTCCACGGCAATTACTGCAATCAGACACAGGTGTTCGTTATCTGCACTTGACCCACTTACTCACCGCGCGGCTCGCTGACTTCTCTCCCGCTACAGACTTCGCGGAACCACGCCCCCCTCGCCACATACCCCCACCGCCCGTCTCAGGCCGGGGAGCCGTCCGGCCTGCAGCCTCCCCCCCCCCCCTCCTGGAGAGGAAGTCAGCCACAACCATCTGTGCACCCGGCCTGTGGATCACCTGGAACTTAAAAGGCTGTAAAGCTAGATACCAACGGGTGATCCGCGCGTTGGTATCTTTCATGCGGTGGAGCCACTGCAGGGGAGCGTGGTCCGAACAGAGGGTGAACTCCCGCCCCAGGAGGTAGTAGCGGAGGGTGAGAACAGCCCACCTGATGGCCAAGCACTCTTTTTCAATGGTGCTGTACATCGTCTCTCTCTTAGAGAGCTTACGACTGATGTACAGCACCGGCCGCTCTACACCCTCCACCTCCTGGGACAGGACCGCGCCCAGCCCCCTGTCCGATGCATCCGTCTGTAGGATAAAAGGAAGAGAGAAGTCAGGAGCATGCAAAAGCGGGCCGCCACACAGAGCAGCCTTTATCTGGGTAAAGGCCTGCTGGCAGTGCTCCGTCCACTGGACCGTATCTGGCGCTTCCTTTTTAGTTAGATCAGTCAGCGGGCAAGCGAGGTCCGAATAATTAGGCACAAACCTCCTGTAATATCCCGCTAGCCCCAGGAACTGTCTAACCTCCTTCTTGGTCTTAGGTCTCGGGCAGGTCGCAACTGCTGCCGTCTTATCAATTTGGGGACGCACCTGTCCGTGACCCAAGTGGAAACCCAGATACCTTACTTCCACGCGCCCAATTGCACACTTCTTCGGGTTGGCCGTGAGGCCCGCCCTTCTCAGCGTCTTCAGGACAGCCCGCAAATGCTGCATATGACGCTGCCAATCGGTACTATAGATGATAATATCATCCAAGTAGGCAGCGGCATATGCAGCATGCGGCCGGAGAATCTTGTCCATCAGACGCTGGAAGGTCGCTGGAGCCCCGAACAACCCGAAAGGAAGGGTAACAAATTGGTGTAACCCAAACGGCGTCGTGAAAGCTGTTTTTTCTTTGGACATTGGAGACAAGGGGATCTGCCAATAACCCTTTGTTAAGTCCAATGTCGAATAAAAACGAGCCGTGCCCAGCCGATCAAGCAATTCGTCAACCCTGGGCATTGGATAGGCATCAAATTTGGACACCGCGTTCACCTTTCTATAGTCGACACAGAAGCGGATCGAGCCGTCCGTTTTAGGCACTAAGACTATCGGGCTCGCCCAGTCACTGCTCGACTCTTCTATTACCCCCAACTCCAACATAGATTCTAATTCCGTCTGAACTACCTTTTTTTTGTGTTCAGGCAAACGATACGGGCGGCAACGTACCACTACCCCAGGTTCCGTCTCAACGTGGTGCTGAATGAGGTTCGTCCGACCAGGCAGAGGAGAAAACACATCCACAAACTCGGCTTGAATATTTTTCACGTCAGTGAGCTGGGAGGGCGAGAGGTGATCTCCACCAAGAGCCAGCGCGAGAGATTGCGATTTTGTGCTCGCCTCAGGCCCGAGACCCTCCTCTCCACTCACCACCGTCGCCAGCATCACTGACTCTGCCTCAACCCACTTTTTGAGGAGGTTGAGGTGATAGATTTGATGTGCTCCACCTCTGTCTGTACGGGCTACCTCATAGTTAAGATCATTAACTCGCCGTGTGACCTCAAAGGGCCCTTGCCACTTTGCGAGTAATTTAGAGCTGGAAGTAGGGAGTAATACAAGTACCTTATCTCCCGGTGCAAATTGGCGGAGTCTAGTTCCCCTGTTGTAAAGCTGACTCTGTCTGCCCTGGGCCTGTAACAAATTCTCCATTGATAGCCGCCCCAAAGTGTGGAGTTTTGTTCTCAGGTCCAGGACATACTGAATTTCGTTCTTAGCAGCGGTCGGTCCGTCCTCCCAAGTCTCTCTAAGAACGTCAAGCACCCCGCGGGGTTGCCGTCCATAGAGGAGCTCGAAGGGGGAAAACCCCGTGGAGGCTTGGGGGACCTCGCGTACAGCGAACAAGAGGGGTTCTAGCCATTTATCCCAATTTTTGGCGTCCTTGTGAACGAACTTACGAATCATGGCCTTCAACGTGCGATTAAATCTTTCCACTAAGCCATCTGTCTGTGGGTGGTAGACGCTAGTGCAAATCGATTTAATGCCCAACAATTCGTAGAGTTCGCGAATCGTTCGTGACATGAACGCCGTGCCCTGATCAGTGAGAATCTCCTTGGGGATTCCCACTCGGGAGATTAGCGAGAAGAGTGCGCTCGCAACACTCTTAGCCGAAATGTTGCGCAGCGGAACTGCTTCTGGGTATCGCGTTGCGTAGTCTACCATAACCAACGCAAAGCGATGCCCTCGTGCCGACCGCTCTAATGGCCCGATGAGGTCCATACCAATTCTCTCGAAGGGGACCTGCATTAACGGAAGGGGGCACAATGGTGCTTTTGGATTGGCCGGTGGATTCACCAACTGACATTCACGACAAGACGCGCACCACCTGCGCACGTTCTCGTGAATGCCCGGCCAGAAGAACCGGGCCATGAGACGGTTTAGTGTCGCCGCCTGCCCTAAATGCCCGGCCATTGGGTTAGAGTGAGCCGCCTGAAAAAGCATTTCCCGGCGACTTTTAGGAACCAACAACTGAGTTGTATCTTCTTTTGTCTGGGTGTCTTGGGTCACCCGATACAACCTATCTTTCAAAACAGCAAAATAGGGATAAGAGAGCGGTTGGTCTGGGTGGAGGAGCTGGCCGTCGATGGAGCGGACCTGATTAAAGGCATTTTTTAGCGTCTCATCCTGGGACTGCTCCAGGGGAAAATCATCACGCTCGGAGAGAACCGTTCTCGCCAGAGCCCTCTGTTCCCCTGTAGCAGGACCCAGTGGTCCCGGCTCAGCATCCCCCACCTGAACAACCGCTGTCTTTCGCCTATTTTGCTTTTTCCAAGAGGCACCCGCTGATAATACCCCCAATAATTCATTAAAGGCCGGCCAATTCGTTCCCAGAATGAGCGGATGCCGGAGGTGCGGGTTAACAGCCACCTCCACACTATGCTTTTGCCCCCTAAATTGAATTACGACCGGCATTAACGGGTATCTCACCACCACCCCGTGCACACACCGCACCTTAACCATGCGGCTGTTATCCAATGCCCCCGGTTGTATCAGACTTTGATGTATAGAGGTTTGGTTACAACCTGAATCCACCAAAGCCTGATAAGTACCCCCCTTGATACTCACTGGTATCTGGTACAGGCCAGTTTGATCGGGGGCAGCCTACGGCGCGTCGGGGACTCGGATCAGCGTCCCCACCTCCATAACCGGACACCGATCTACAAAGTGACCCGGGTCCCCGCAGCGCCAACAAGCCGGCCCAGGCCCCCCCGCCGTTCCAGTGGCGGGAAGCGGGTCAAGGAATTGGCGTGGAGAGTGCAAGGCTGCCGGACTCGGGACGGGGTAGCCGGTTGTAGCGGGCCCCCTGGGTGGGGCCCGGGACGCAGGGACGGGCTCCGTCGGTGTCCCTGTCCTCCATCTCGGCGCCGGCCGGGGCACCAGCCCCCCGCGAGACCTGGGAAGGGGCACAGGTTTGGGGAGAGAAGGGGTAGTGAGAGAGAGAGAGAGAGATGGAGAGAGAGAAGCCGATGGTAGGGGTTCGCCGACCCCTGAGCACGCCACCATGTGGTCTTCCGCCAGGTGGATGGCCTGGTCCAGCGACGTCGGGCGGTGGCACTGGACCCACTGTGCAGTTTTCTTCGGTAACTTAGTGACGAACTGCTCCAGTACCACCTTGCTGATGACATCCTCGACGTCGCCTCCGTCGGCCATCAGCCATCTGCGGCAGGAGTCCCGGAGCTGTTGCGCCAGCACGAAGGGTCGGCCAGACTCCCCCAGGCTCAAGGACCGGAATCGCTGGCGATGTTGTTCGGGGGAGCGGCCGACCCGCTGGAGAATGGCGCGCCTCAGATCTTCGTAGACCAGGAGGTTCTGGACTGGCAGCTGGTTGGCGGCGATCTGGGACTCGCCCGACAAGAGTGGGATGAGTCGCAGGGGCCAGTCCGCTTGGGGCCATCCCCGGGCCTCGGCCGACCTCTCAAAGAGGTCCAGGAACGCCTCCGGATCGTCCTGGGGTCCCATCTTGCTGAGAGGCAGGGGCGGGGCCGAGGCCGTAGCTGGAGCGGGGACGGCCCGAACCTCCCGGTCGAGCCAGCTCCGGAACAGCTCGCGGTCTTCTTGCTGGCCTTGGAGGAGCATCTGGAACCGTTGATCCTGCTCCTCTTTTACGGCCAGCAGGGCGTGGTGTTGCTCCCGGTGAAGACCCGCGAGCGTTTGAATGAGCTCCGCAAATGGCGTTCCCGGCGGGGTCTGCATGGCGGCGGCAGTCTTCTTCTTCCCGGGTTTCGGCACCAGTGTAGTGTGTTCAGTGTAGTTGGAGGAAGAAGAAGACAGGGTCGGCGAAATTTGGGACTCGCACTTTTATTTTACACTTCAACTCAAGAGGAAAAGGAAAGGGTGCGCTCGTGCGCGGCCGCCGTGTCACTCTCACGGCAAGCAGGTAACCGGCAATAAAATCAACCGCTCAGTCTCGGGTTACAGCTTCATACGTCCACAATTGTAGTGCGAGTCCCAGGTCTCTCTCAGCTTCTCTCTCACCGCCGGCAGCTTAAATGCAGTCTCCACGGCAATTACTGCAATCAGACACAGGTGTTCGTTATCTGCACTTGACCCACTTACTCACCGCGCGGCTCGCTGACTTCTCTCCCGCTACAGACTTCGCGGAACCACGCCCCCCTCGCCACAACATCCAAAAACCCAATATCACAGCACTAAATGAAAACAAAGAAAAAAAAAATAAAGAAAGTGAATACTGAACGTCTCACCTGATTTTCTCCATTCACATAATCAGACTCTAAGGCAACCCACATACTATAAGGCAGGGGCTCGGTACGCTTCAGGTGATGCTAATTTGAGTCTCTTCGAGATTGTTGAGGAACTTAATTTCCTGAATCAAGCGAGTGGTACGTATAATTACGTTTTATGTTTAAATGTTGCATATTGTGTGTGTGTGTGGTGGATAATCGTGTTTTTTTTTTTGTTGTTTTTTCCCCAGGTGTGGCTCAGCCTAGCACTGCAGCTGCATCGCTCAACGCCATTTTATCTTCACGAGAGAGCGCGGACGCACTTGTGCCCGGTAATGTTAAATGTTGTTACACCCCTTGTTTAAACGGGGGTGTGGATGTGTAAAAATATCTTATCTTCTTTGTGTTTTTGTTGTTTTTACCAGGGCCGAAACAGGGAACTATCACGGCGTTAGTACATGCACCTCCGCGAGACAGCGCGCCCACTAACGTTGCGCCACTCAGTAAGTGCTTAATTCGATTTTATTATTTATTATATGCTGCTGTGGTTTGTTGAGTTTATTTTAAAACTTTAACATGTGTATTTCTAGAAGGTTTATCAGACGTTGTTAGCAAGGGTGGTACGTCTGAATCTGCGAATGATGCGGAGAAGGCTAGATTGATAGAAATAGTGGCAAAACCGAAAAATAGGCTGAAACGTAAAGCTACGGTGTACGCTGATGGGGCTTCGAGAGACTGTCACGGTTCACTAATCGGCTGTCTCATGCTGAAGTGTCTGCGTGAGTGTAATTGTGTGGGTGTGGTTACTCGTTGTGTTGATTAGTGTCACCAGCTGTCATCAATTCCAGTTCCTTTCTATGCCCAGCATTTTCTCTCTCTTGTTGTCAGATCGTTGTGGTTGTTCCTCGGTGTGTGTGTCCTGTTCTCGTGCCTGGGCTGTTTCAGTTCGTCTTCTGGATTTTCGTCAGTTCCTCATGTTGTCTGGATGTTCCACGGTTCCTGGGTTTCACTCGAGCACGCTCATCACAGCACCACCACCGGATCGCCATCTCGTCCCTGCTTCACTTACCACCTGAGTGTTTGCCCCGATCTGTGTCCAACATCTGACTACTCTTCAATAAACTGGATTTTACTTGCATCTTGCATCCTCCTGTTTTTTCCCTCACAGAACGATCTGACCATCCACCATGGATGCAGCAAGTACATCCCAGCTCAACGACTTCATTTCTCACAGCATCTCCCGTATGGACCAACAAGAGGAAAGCATCGCGGGCACAGGTCGTGCGATGCAAGCACTCGTGAAGCAGGTGTCCGAGCTCACCCAACAGGTACAACTTCTACGGACTCCCACTGCGCCCCCCACACCGCCCGTTCCCCCACCACCGGCGCCGGCAGCAGCGGAGAGACCAGAGCCACGCCTACTTACACCAGAGGGTTATTCCAGTGAACCTAAATTTTGCAGAGCATTCCTCACGAGATGTTCTATGCATTTTGCCTTACAGCCACGCACTTTCCAGAGCGAACAGGCTAAAGTGGCGTTTGTATTAACCCTGCTGTCAGGAAGAGCAGCGCTTTGGGGAACGGCGGTGTGGGAGAACGGAGACAACTGCTGCACCTCGTTCCAGGCACTCTCCGAGGAGATGAAGAGAGTGTTCGATCGTGCAGTGGCGGGTAAGGAGGCGGCCAGATTACTCGCCGAACTGCGACAGGGAGAAGGCTCGGTGGCGGACTTTTCCATTCGGTTTCGCACCCGGTAGAGCTCGGCTTTCCCGGGAGGAGAGGGAAAGGCGGAGATCCCAAGGACTCTGTCTATACTGTGGCCGGGCGGGCCACTTCATCCACTCCTGCCCGGTAAAAGAGCAAGCCCGGTAGTAAGTATGAGGCTACTATCGGGTGGGATCTCCGCCGAGAAGACCTCATCACCATCATCGACCCTCCTCCCGGTAAGACTGAGATGGCGACAGTCGACGCACTGCACCAACGCACTGCTGGATTCGGGAGCGGAGGGTAATTTCATGGACTTCAAACTTGCACTCAAACTTCAGATTCCCGTCACTCCTCTCTCGCACCAGATTACCGTCAACGCACTTAATGGTCAAGGACTCCCCCGGATTACACATGCTACTGGAGACATCACCCTCATTACTTCTGGCAACCACACTGAACTCATCTCATTTTTACTCATGGACTCACCACTTGCACCAGTGGTTTTGGGACACCCGTGGCTTTCCAGACACAACCCCCGTGTCGACTGGTGCACTAACACTGTTTCCACATGGAGTAACCACTGTCATGAGTCCTGTTTAGTGTTTGCCTGTCCCTCTGTGTCTGGTTCTGTGTTTCAGAGTGAGGCAGCGGATTTGTCTAACGTGCCCGCGGAGTACCTCGACCTGAAGGAGGTGTTCAGTAAGTCTCGTGCTGCTTCTCTCCCTCCGCATCGTTCCTATGGCTGTGCGATAGATCTACTGCCAGGTAAATCTCCGCCCAAGGGCAAACTTTACTCTCTTTCTGTTCCCGAGAGGGAGGCCATGGAGAAATATATTTCTGATTCTCTGGCCTCTGAGTTCATCCAGCCTTCCTCTTCTCCTGCGGGGGCGGGGTTCTTTTTCGTTGGGAAAAAGGATGGATCTCTGCGATATTGCATTGATTACCGAGAGCTGAACAACATCACGATAAAGAATTCTTATCCTTTGCCGTTGATGTCTTCAACTTTCGAGAGGTTGCAGGGAGCATCCATTTTCATGAAACTGGACTTACGTAATGCATATCATTTGGTTCACATCAGGAAGGGGGACGAATGGAAAACCGCTTTTAATACCCCTAGGGGGCACTTTGAATACTTGGTTATGCCTTTTGGGCTTTCCAACTCCCCAGCGGTTTTCCAGGCACTCGTTAATGACGTGTTGAGAGACATGGTAGATCAGTTCAAATATGTTTACCTGGATGACATATTGATTTTTTCTTCGTCTCTCCAGGAACACGTTCAACACGTCAGACGAGTGCTCCAGAGACTGTTAGAGAATGGGCTTTTTGTCAAGGCGGAGAAATGCGCGTTTCATGCACAGTCTGTTCCCTTCCTAGGGTACATCATCTCCTCTGAGGGAGTGCGCATGGATCCTGACAAGGTTAAGGCTGTGGTAGATTGGCCAAGTCCAGATTCCCGTAAGGCCCTACAGCGGTTTCTGGGGTTCGCCAATTTTTACCGGCGTTTCGTTCGTAATTTCAGCCAACTAGTCGCGCCTCTGACTGCCTTGACCTCCCCCCAAACAACGTTCAGGTGGTCGAACACTACCGAGGCAGTGCCACTACCGAGGCACTACCGAACGCCCGGTGACTCCCGAGTGTATTTTACCTGAGAAAATAGTTATCTCCACACTCGTATGGAAGGTCGAGTCGAAGGTTAAGATGGCCTTAGAAGGGGTAACGCCTCCGCCCGGTGGCCCACCGAATTGGTTGTTTGTTCCGGAGGGATTACGGTCTGACGTTATTCGATGGGGTCATTGCTCCAACGTGGCTTGTCATCCAGGAGTGACTCGCACCAGTTATTTAGTTAAGCAACGATTCTGGTGGCCGTTAATGGCTCGCGATATTCACGATTTTGTTTTGGCCTGCTCCGTCTGTGCCACTGGGAAGACATCTAACCGACCTCCGGATGGGTTACTTCGACCATTGTCTGTCCCTTCGAGACCCTGGTCCCACATCGCGCTAGATTTTGTCACCGCCCTCCCGCCCTCCAATGGCATGACGGTTGTTTTAACCGTAGTGGACCGGTTCTCGAAGGCGGCACATTTCATTCCCTTGCCCAAATTACCTTCAGCCAAGGAGACAGCGGTCACGGTCATTGATCACGTCTTTCGGTTACATGGCCTCCCGACGGACGTGGTCTCTGACAGGGGTTCCCAATTTGTGGGGCCACGGTCAGTCTGTCTTCGGGTTATCATCCCCATAGCAATGGTCAGTCTGAGCGGGCCAACCAAGATCTTGAGAGAATGTTGCGATGTTTTGAAGCCAAGAATCCTTCGTCCTGGAGTCAACAACTTTCTATGGTGGAGTACGCCCATAACTCGTTACCAGTGTCATCTACGGGCCTCTCTCTGTTTAAGTGTAGTTTAGGTTACCAGCCACCAATTTTTCCGAGTCTGGAATCCGAAGTCGCGGTTCCCTCCGTTCACGCTTTCGTCCAGAGGTGCCACCGCACTTGGACTAGAGCCCGTGAGACTCTACTCCAAGCGGGGGGGCGCATGAAGGCCAGGGCCGATCGCCACCGGTCAAGGCCTCCCGTATACGTTGTGGGTCAAAAGGTGTGGCTTTCTACCAGAAATATTCCGCTCCGTTCTCGTGCCTCGGCTGTTTCAGTTCGTCTTCTGGATTTTCGTCAGTTCCTCGTGTTGTCTGGATGTTCCACGGTTCCTGGGTTTCACTCGAGCACGCTCATCACAGCACCACCACCGGATCGCCATCTCGTCCCTGCTTCACTTACCACCTGAGTGTTTGCCCCGATCTGTGTCCAACATCTGACTACTCTTCAATAAACTGGATTTTACTTGCATCTTGCATCCTCCTCTTTTTTCCCTCACAGAGACGTGCCACAGACATCTGTCCCGAAGAAGTAAGTCCCGTTAAAAGTATGTAACGAACAAAAGCTGTTGGATTGTTTTCTGTTCACACTAAACCAGAAAGATAAAGTAGCAGTGTACGATATTTTTTATTTGGATGTAATAGTGAGAGCTTGAGTGTGTTTGTGTACGTATACTGGGCCAATACATTAGTTTAGAACTGTTGTTTGTTGAAAAACATAAAACACAAACCTGCATATCTCTTAGAGTATGCGTTTATTTATAATTTTAACTGACACCAATGGAGAACTGTGTGTAAATGTATAGACATGGTGATTTTTTTAGCCTGTTGTGCCCTCTATGGGGTGCACTAGTATTACAGGGTCCGTTTCATAGGCGTTGTTAGTCTGGTCTTATTTGATTGTCTGTTTATATATCTGCCACTACAATACACGTAGTACCAGTCTGATTTTATTTTATTTTTAGTCTTAGAAAATATAATAATAATAATACTATTACTATTATTATAATTTTAACACATCTGTAGCCTACTAACTTTTTGTTTTCACCCATTTTCTTCTTCTTAACAGGGGTGGTCGTAGCTGACAGTGCAGTTCCCGATATAAATGCTGTACAGAGCTGGAGTGATGGTCTGATACAATCGTGGGATGACTGTGTATTTACAACTGTCCATAAAGAAACACAGCAGACTGTTCCATCAAGCTGCCTTCAAATCAGGAGGCTTACAAACGGGAATCACAACCCAATATAGACAATCAACACATAACCGGACTGATATAGGACTCTGTCAAGACCGCATTGAATGCCTTCGAGGTACGTTTTGACAAACGCCTTAATGCAATTGAGAGACGTTTAGATGCTTATGAGTCAGCACAACAACAGCATGGTATCTGAATAAAACAATGCATAGCAGCGCAGCGGTTGCATAGTGGCGCTATTCAAAAAGTAGCCAGAGAACAAAGCCTGACTGTAGAATTGTTAAAGCAACTTGTGCTCATGCTTACAAAGAAAGTTGGGTGAGTTGTAAACGTTTTATATAATTTTTATTATTATTTTTTTTTACATACTATGTTTTTTGTTTTGTTTTTCAACATTTATCACACACTGAGTGTGATTTTAGCATGACTGTATGGTTGTTGGTTAGGTGTTTTTTCTTTCGGTCTTTTTCACTGTATGGACACTGGGTTTATTATCCATAGTTTTTAAGTAAGTGTGATTTAAATAAATAAATAAAAAAGATCTGATTTAAAAATGCCTAAACATTGTTGGGAACCAGACGGTTTTGATCAAGGTCCGGTAGACAGGTGTAGACGAAACGATGGTAGTGTGGTGCCCCTTGAACAGTGCAGTAGCACAGAAACATTGCTCTATTTAATACAGACTGTGGAGGATATGAATAGGTCTGAGTCTACAACTGGTACGTTGGTAGAATTATTAAACGTTGTGAGGTCAATGTCCGATGAGGATCCTGAACCAAATATTGATTTTGAGCATTTTGTAAATACCCAACAAACAGGAGAGATGTCAGAACATCCTCCAAAACCAAATTCTGATATTGATCACCTTGTATCTTCTCACCAGTCAGGAGAGGGCACAGGTACCCAGTCACACCACACACTCAACCCTGATGCACCCAACATGGGTCTCACAGATTGCGATATAGAATCAATTGTAAGAGAGGGTGGCGATGTGAGTGAGTACACTGTTGTAGTGAGTTCAGTGTGGTTGGAGGAAGAAGAAGACGAGGTCGGCGAAATTTGGGACTCGCACTTTATTACTCACAATGCAAAAATAAAGAAGACAACAGTTAGGGTGCGCTCGTGCGCGGCCGCCGTGTAACTTTCTCACGGCAAAACAAAGAACAGGCAGATATTTAAGAAGACGTTCAGCTTCGTGCAGTCACAACGTTCAGTGCGAGTCCCGGGTCTCTCTCTCTTCTCTCTCTCAGCCGGCAGCTTATATGCAGTCTCCACGCCAATTACTGCAATCAAACACAGGTGTTCGTCATCTGCACTTGACCCACTTACTCACCGCGCGGCTCGCTGACTTCTCTCCCGCTACAGACTTCGCGGAACCACGCCCCCCTCGCCACATACCCCCACCGCCCGTCTCAGGCCGGGGAGCCGTCCGGCCTGCAGCCCCCCCCCCCCCCCCCCCCCCCTCCTGGAGAGGAAGTCAGCCACAACCATCTGTGCACCCGGCCTGTGGATCACCTGGAACTTAAAAGGCTGTAAAGCTAGATACCAACGGGTGATCCGCGCGTTGGTATCTTTCATGCAGTGGAGCCACT
This sequence comes from Meda fulgida, assembly GCA_030578275.1. NCBI lineage: Eukaryota > Metazoa > Chordata > Actinopteri > Cypriniformes > Leuciscidae > Meda > Meda fulgida. Next base: position 26,047,690 of record CM060616.1, on the reverse strand, counting down.
GCAGGGGAGCGTGGTCCGAACAGAGGGTGAACTCCCGCCCCAGGAGGTAGTAGCGGAGGGTGAGAACAGCCCACCTGATGGCCAAACACTCTTTCTCAATGGTGCTGTACATCGTCTCTCTCTTAGAGAGCTTACGACTGATGTACAGCACCGGCCGCTCTACACCCTCCACCTCCTGGGACAGGACCGCGCCCAGCCGATGCATCCGTCTGTAGGATAAAAGGGAGAGAGAAATCAGGAGCATGCAAAAGCGGGCCGCCACACAGAGCAGCCTTTATCTGGGTAAAGGCCTGCTGACACTGCTCCGACCACTGGACCGTATCTGGCGCTTCCTTTTTAGTTAAATCAGTCAGCGGGCTAGCGAGGTCCGAATAATTAGGCACAAACCTCCTATAATATCCCGCTAGCCCCAGGAACTGTCTAACCTCCTTCTTGGTCTTGGGTCTCGGACAGGTCGCAACTGCTGCCGTCTTATCAATTTGGGGACGCACCTGTCCGTGACCCAAGTGGAAACCCAGATACCTCACTTCCACACGCCCAATTGCACACTTCTTCGGGTTGGCCGTGAGCCCCGCCCTTCTCAGCGTCTTCAGGACAGCCCGCAAATGCTGCATATGACGCTGCCAATCGGTACTATAGATGATGATATCATCCAAGTAGGCAGCGGCATATGCAGCATGCGGCCGGAGAATCTTGTCCATCAGACGCTGGAAGGTCGCTGGAGCCCCGAACAACCCGAAAGGAAGAGTAACGAATTGGTGTAATCCAAACGGCGTTGTGAAAACTGTTTTTTCTTTGGACATTGGAGACAAGGGGATCTGCCAATAACCCTTCGTTAAGTCCAATGTCGAATAAAAACGAGCAGTACCCAGCCGATCAAGCAATTCGTCAACCCTCGGCATTGGATAAGCATCAAACTTAGACACCGCGTTCACCTTCCTATAGTCAACACAGAAGCGGACCAAGCCGTCAGTTTTAGGAACTAAGACTATCGGGCTCGCCCAGTCACTGCTTGACTCTTCTATTACCCCCATTTCCAACATAGTCTCTAATTCACTCTGAACCACCTTTTTCTTATGTTCAGGCAAACGATACTTGATGTGCTCCACCCCTGTCTGTACGGGCTACCTCATAGTTGAGATCATTAACTCGCCGTGTGACCTCAAAGGGCCCTTGCCACTTTGCGAGTAATTTAGAGCTGGAAGTAGGGAGTAATACAAGTACTTTATCTCCCGGTGCAAATTGGCGGAGTCTAGTTCCCCTGTTGTATAGCTGCCTCTGTCTGCCCTGGGCCTGTAACAAATTCTCCATTGATAGCCGCCCCAAAGTGTGGAGCTTTGTTCTCAGGTCCAGGACATACTGAATTTCATTCTTAGCAGCGGAGGGTCCGTCCTCCCAAGTCTCTCTAAGAACGTCAAGCAACCCGCGGGGCTGCCGTCCGTAGAGGAGCTCGAAGGGGGAAAACCCCGTGGAGGCTTGTGGGACCTCGCGTACAGCAAACAAGAGGGGTTCTAGCCATTTATCCCAATTTTTGGCGTCCTCGTGAACGAACTTACGAATCATGGCTTTCAAAGTGCGATTAAACCGTTCCACTAAACCGTCCGTCTGTGGGTGGTAGACGCTAGTGCGAATCGATTTAATGCCCAACAATTCGTAGAGTTCGCGAATCGTTCGTGACATGAACGCCGTGCCCTGATCAGTGAGAATCTCTTTGGGGATTCCAACTCGGGAGATTAACGAGAAGAGCGCGCTCGCAACACTTTTAGCCGAAATGTTACGAAGCGGGACTGCTTCCGGGTATCGCGTTGCGTAGTCCACCAGAACCAACGCAAAGCGATGCCCTCGTGCTGACCGCTCTAATGGCCCGATGAGGTCCATACCAATTCGCTCGAAGGGGACCTGCATTAACGGAAGGGGGCACAATGGTGCTTTTGGATTGGCCGGTGGATTCACCAACTGACATTCACGACAAGACGCGCACCACCTGCGCACGTTCTCGTGAATGCCCGGCCAGAAGAACCGGGCCATGAGACGGTTTAGTGTCGCCGCCTGACCTAAATGCCCGGCCATTGGGTTACAGTGAGGCGCTGGAAAAAGCATTTTCCGGCGGCTTTTAGGAACCAACAACTGCGTTGTATCTTCCTTTGTCTGGGTGTCTTGGGTCACCCGATACAACCTATCTTTCAATACAGCAAAATAGGGATAAGAGAGCGGTTGGTCTGGGTGAAGCAGCTGGCCGTCGATAGAGAGGACCTGATTAAAGGCATTTTTTAGAGTCTCGTCCTGGGACTGCTCCAGGGGAAAATCATCGCGCTCTGAGAGAACCGTTCTCGCCAGAGCCCTCTGTTCCCCTGCAGCAGGACCAAGTGGTCCCGGCTCAGCATCCCCCAGCTGAACAACCGCTGTCTTTCCCTTGTTTTTTTTTTCCCCAAGAGGCACCCGCTGATAACAACCCCAATAATTAATTAAAGGCAGGCCAATTCGTCCCCAAAATGAGCGGATGCCGGAGGTGCGGGTTAACGGCCACCTCCACACTATGCTTTTGCCCCCTAAATTGAATTACGACCGGCATTATCGGATATCTCACCACCACCCCGTGCACACACCGCACCTTAACCATGCGGCTGTTATCCAATGCCCCCGGTTGTATCAGGCTTCGGTGTATAGAGGTTTGGTTACAGCCTGAATCCACCAAAGCCTGATAAGTACCCCCCTTGATACTCACTGGTAGCTGGTACAGGCCAGTTTGATCGGGGGCAGCCTGCGGCGCGTCGGCAACCCGGATCAGCGTCCCCACCTCCAGAACCGGACACCGATCTACAAAGTGTCCCGGGTCCCCGCAGCGCCAACAGGCCGGCCGAGGCCTCCCCGCCGCTCCAGTGGCAGGAAGCGGGTCAAGGCATTGACGTGGAGAGTGCATGGCTGCCGGACTCAGGACGGGGTGGTCGGTCGTGGCGGGCCCCCTGGGTGGGGCTCGGGACGCAGGGACGGGCTCCGCCGGGGTCCCTGTCCTCCACCTTGGCGCCGGCAGGGGCACCAGCCCCCCGCGAGACCTGGGAAGGGGCACAGGTTTGGGGAGAGAAGGGGTAGCGAGAGAGAGAGAGAGAGTGAGAGAGAGAGAGGCTGATGGAAGGGGTTCGCCGACCCCTGAGCACGCCACCATGTGATCTTCCGCCAGGTGGATGGCCTGGTCTAGCGACGTCAGGCGGTGGCACTGGACCCACTGAGCGGTTTTCTTAGGCAGCTTGGTGACGAACTGCTCAAGTACCACCTTGTTGATGACATCCTCGACGTCGCCTCCGTCGGCCATCAGCCATCTGCGGCAGGAGTCCCGGAGCTGTTGCGCCAGCACGAAGGGTCGGCCAGACTCCTCCAGGCTCAAGGACCGGAACCGCTGATGATGTTGTTCGGGGGTCCGGCCGACCCGCTGCAGAATGGCGCGCCTCAGATCTTCGTAGACCAGGAGGTTCTGGACTGGCAGTTGGTTGGCGGCTATCTGCGACTCACCAGACAACAACGGGATGAGCCGCATGGGCCAGTCCGACTGGGGCCATCCCCGGGCCTTGGCAGACCTCTCAAACAGGTCCAGGAACGCCTCCGGATCGTCCTGGGGTCCCATTTTGTTGAGAGGCAGGGGCGGGGCCGAGGCCGTGGCTGGAGCGGGGACGGCCCGAACCTCCCGGTCGAGCCAGCTCCGGAACAGCTCGCGGTCTTCTTGCTGGCCTTGGAGCAGCATCTGGAACCGCTGATCTTGCTCCTCTTTTATGGCCAGCAGGGCGTGATGTTGCTCCCGGTGAAGACCCGCGAGCGTCTGGATGAGCTCCGCAAATGGCGTTCCCGGCGGGGTCTGCATGGCGGCGGCAGTCTTCTTCTTCCCGGGTTTCGGCACCAGTGTAGTGAGTTCAGTGTGGTTGGAGGAAGAAGAAGACGAGGTCGGCGAAATTTGGGACTCGCACTTTATTACTCACAATGCAAAAATAAAGAAGACAACAGTTAGGGTGCGCTCGTGCGCGGCCGCCGTGTAACTTTCTCACGGCAAAACAGAGAACAGGCAGATATTTAAGAAGACGTTCAGCTTCGTGCAGTCACAACGTTCAGTGCGAGTCCCGGGTCTCTCTCTCTTCTCTCTCTCAGCCGGCAGCTTATATGCAGTCTCCACGCCAATTACTGCAATCAAACACAGGTGTTCGTCATCTGCACTTGACCCACTTACTCACCGCGCGGCTCGCTGACTTCTCTCCCGCTACAGACTTCGCGGAACCACGCCCCCCTCGCCACAACTGTACTGCCACAAACTCAGTTCAATGGTCTAGAAATCCACAGACTTATAAATCTGCGGGAGATACCTTCTACAGATTTATCAGCCTATGCAAAATTTTTACACAACAAACTTTCTGAAATTGTGGCGTTTTCCAGACTGTTAGGCGGAGACAATAGTTTAATTAGCATCACCTTGAGGGGTCCGAGTTTGACATCAGATGTTAGTACACTTTTGTCGGGTAGCAATGGTTACAGTGTAGCTCTATTTATAAACGATCTTGAAAAAATAATGCAAAGCAATTCTGATGTCCAGTTTGATGAGAGATTTAAGAGTGTCGGTAGCAAGAAGTAAACGTGGTGGTGCTTATCGAAAAATACGTGATCTCGCCCACAATGAAGTGATTACCAAAACAGACTTAATCTGTTCTGTCCTACGAACATTTCAAACAATCTTTGTTTTGCAATCTGCCTGGCTCATTTCCCAAACCCCCAGAAACCGCATATAGAGCTAGAGTCTGTAGCATCTTCATTGCAGAAGTCAGCTGGATATCTGACTATTGTTTTGAGATGCATAAAAAACGCCTCAGGGTATGCAAAACGCGCAGTGCGATGTCACCAAATACTGTGGAAAATGTAATAGACGTTACCATGTCAGCGGTGATAAACCCAAACCTCATCAATGCTCTGCAGATCGTTGTGTGCACTGTGGTGAGAGTTTGGTTACCGGTGGTGTACATCAATGTTTTATTCAGCCAGTTAAGCCGGAGACACCAAACGATCGATACATTTTCTACGATTTTGAGACCCGTTATGAAAATGGTAAACACGTTGCCAATTTTGCATGTGCTATCACGTTTAATGGCAAAGAATTCGTGGCTGAAGGGGGGACGATTGTGTGGATAATCTCGTTAAAAAATTCAGACAACCACATTACCTTAATTACACATAGATTGCGCACAACACATCCGGATTAGACAATTTCAGACTTTTGGAATACTTTACTAAGATGGGGATTGCTCCTAAATTCAAGATGCAAGGCTGCAGGCTAATCTTAATGTATGACATTGCTTTCAAGCAACGTTTTCTTGATTCATACTCATTCATCCCCATGCGTCCGGCCAAGACACCTGTTGCGTTTAATTTGACAAAAGCAGAGGGTTATTTTCCGTACCAATTTAACCGCATTGAAATGACAACTATATAGGCCCGTACCCTGACAAGAAATTTTACGGGTATGCGAAGATGTCGAACCAAGACAGGGCTGCGTTTGATGACTGGTACAATAACATATCTGACAAACTGTTCGATTTTAAAAAAGAACTGGCGCTTTATGGTAAAAACGATGTCGTTTTGCTGAGAGAAGCTTGCCTGAAGTACCGCGATGAATTCGTTTTGTGTACAGGCCTTGATCCATTTAATTACACCACTTTGGCAGCAACATGTATGACTACGTATAAAACACACTACATCCCAAAAGACACAATAGCTCTGACACGTAACAATGCATACACCAACCAGAACAAGACTTATTCAAACATCTCAATTTAATGGCTTGAATATGTGCGAAAATCATGGTCGATAGATGTTCAACATGCCCTAAACAGTGGTGAGGCTTCATTTGGAAAATACTATGTGGACGGCTTCAATGATGATGGTGTTGTGAAATAAGCATTCAAATTTCTCAGGTGTTTTTTTCATGTGTGCGAGCGCTGTTATAACCCCAATTATATAAACCCGTTATCAAAAGTGCCTTGTGGTGTTCTGAGAAGACAATGTGATGACAAGATTGAAATTTTGGATCGTGCGTACGGTCTTCAGGTCGAGGTGATGCGGGAATGCGATTGGGTCCGCGCTAAACAGACCGACACAGCAGTGATGGATTTCATGTCCACTTACAAACACTCTGAAAGATTGAAACCACACAAGGCTTTATTCGGACGCATTAAGACTGTACCACAAAGTTGCGGAGTGTGAGCGCATTAGGTATGTTGACTTTATATCACTATATCCCTACTGCCAGGCCCGAAAATGCTACCCAATTTGGCATCCTGAAATAATATACAAGGATTTTCAAAACCTTGAAAATTATTACGGACTCGTTAAAGCAACAGTCCTTCAAGCACGGAAGTTGCTTCACCCCGTACTGCCTTATAGGACTGGGGGGAAGTTGATGTTTCCACTTTGTAGGACATGTGCTGAACAGCAGAACCAGACACAGCCGTGTGTGCATACTAATGAGCAAAGAGCTATCCATGGGTCCTGGGTTAGCATTGAACTGTTAAAGCCGTTGAGAAGGGTTATGTAGTGACAAAAATTGATGAGGTCTGGCATTTTCCCCAACGATCTGAAACGTTGTTTTGTGTTTGTTAAAACATTTTTACATTTAAAACGGGAAAGTTCAGGTTTTCCAAAAGACGTTGTCACCGACGCTGACAAAATAATCTTATGTTAGAGATTACTTTGAGAAAGAAGGGATTAAACTGAATCTGGACAAGATTGAGTTTAATGTGCACGCAGATCCATTTTGAAGCTACTTCTTAACTCATTATGGGGGCTCTATCTCTCTATGAGAGAACAATTGCCGACAACCGAAATACTAACAGACCCTGAACAGTTTGCCCAACACATTTTTGGCACAGAGAATGACATCAAGCATTTCTCATTTGTGTCAAACACTGTTGCAATCGTTCAGTGGGCTTACGCCAATGGGAAAGGGTTCCAGACTCGTGACATTAACGTCTTTCTTGGTGCTTTTACAACAGTGCATGCACGGTTAGAGCTTTATGATCTTATGGACAGGTTGGGTGATAGACTGCTTTATTGCGATACAGATAGTCTGATTTTCACATCTAAAGACGGTGAATACGAACCCCCACTAGGACCATACCTTGGTGAGCTTACTGATGAAGTCGGGGATGGAGACCATATTTTGGAATTTTCTTCAAGTGGTCCAAAAAGTTACGGGTATCAAACTGCTAAGGGTAAGGTCTGTATGAAGACCAATTTTTTGATACTGGATGATGTTATGAACGATGCTAGTAGCAATTCTGAAGTTCAACGCGTGTTCACACAGTATGTTCACCACAAAAGCTTAAGTGCATTGTATATTGTACATAACTTGTTTTTTCAAGGTAAATCCAGCAGGACCATTAGCTTGAACACTAATTATTTGGTATTGTTTAAAAACCCCAGAGATAATACCTAAATTAATGTGTTAGCGCATCAGATGTACCCCAGAAACACAAATTTCTTTATGGACTGTTATGAAAATTCAACCAGAATTCATTTCGGGTACTTTTGATTGACTTTAAAGCGAAAACACCAGAGCAGTACCGTCTCAGAACAGATATACTGTCACAATATCCAGTTGTGTACATTCAGAAAAGAAAACATTGACAGAGAGATTTGAAAATGTCTTCAAGACTTTTAAGAAACCTACCTCTTTTAAAATTGTTATTAAAAGCCACGCCTAAACAAAGACGCGTTATTTTAGAGGCCGCCACAGACAAGCTCATTGTGGCATTATGTGAAGTAGCTCTCAACGTAGTCCATGGTAATATTCCACTATCACCACAACAATATCAGAAACTGAAGAGAAGAAGAAGCGAGATCAAAATTGTCGCAGATAAAAAGGTTGGAGTTAGACGTAAAAGACGGTTATTCAAACAACAAGGAGGATTTTTATTACCGTTGTTAAGTGTCGCAATTCCCTTTTATAACCAGTTTGGGTACATCTAAATAAGTTTGGTGATGGAGTATTCTGAGAAGATGTTTTTAGTCCCCCAACACCCGTTGGATAAGCTGAAATCCTCTAACACCCGAGAGTCTATGCAACACATTGTGGAGAACGACTTGGACATGACTATAAGAAATATTGTATATTTATAAATATAATTTGCACAGGGCTGCCTGGATCACCATGAAAAAGCTAAGATGTACACAGGTGTTTTGCAGAGGTTTTTAACACTCACTAGACAAGGGGATTGGGAATCCACCACATTAACATTAAGTCTTCCACAACCCGGTAATGTTGAAAAAGAAGACCCACCCACAACAGGCCGTGTGAGTGCCCATGACGATTTAGGTGATTTTGCAGATGAGATTTTAAAGAATATTCTGCAGAGTGTGAAAAATGTTCGTTACATTTTAGATAAAATGTCTAAAACTAAAGATGTTACTTCATGGACTGAGTCGGGAGAGTTTGTGTTTAAATGCAGAACAATCCCTGGGTCACACATGCCTGACTTAGTTAAAATCGTCACGGCTCCACAAAAGATTGATGAGACCTGGCGGGTGGCGCGAGTTTCTGGAGGCTTTTGCTAGCTTAAATTTGCCATACTCTGTGGTACCAAACCACTATGTCAGACATACAATTAACTCTTTCAAAACCAAATCGACCCCGACTATAACTGCCACAATCACAGGATAATGAGATCAGCCGGTGTACTGGTCAGTTGAACGAGCGGAAACACCCACTCACACGCGCTCATACTCACAGAACAACAATAACACGAGACATGAAGGAAACAGCGAATTCATGAATCGTGACAATAACCGAATCATCTAAGAGGAGTAAAAAACAGAAAGTGCTTCCAAGCACACAGATACATTCAAAATATTCAGAAGACCTCGTATTCAAATCACCCAATCTCGAGCAGAGTCAGTGGTTAAGTTTTTAATCTCACAGTTTGTATGTGTTGTGTTCTCATTTGCTCTCTCTCTTTTTTTGGAGAACTTATGATGTGATCATACATGTGTCTGATGACAAATCTTGGACTTGCACAGTTGAATGTTGTACTTGACTACAGTTGAGCTTTAAAAAGTTTTTGATAATCGGCGGAAAACCATGGTAATCTGGTTTATTACCAAAGCTGTCGAAAAAACAACCTACACCATCCTCATTAATGTAGATGGCCAACCAGTGATCCTCTGGGAGTCCTGAAGGATGTGTATTGATTAAAACCATTGCTGGTAGTTTTCTTAAAGGGGTTTTTGGTAGATAGTCACATGGTAGAACTCCAAGAAAATAAGTATCACATGAAACCTTATCCATGACAGCCGTAAGCTGTACAGTGTTCATTTGAATGTATTAGTAGTAATCAACCAGGATCTGTCGGCGATTTTACACTTCTCTCAATCTGTCAAACAAAGCATAAACAATTTAGTTAACCGCACGTGGTAGTGGCTGTCTAAAACGGGCTTCTAGTCTAATATTGCCACTTTTGATGAGCGATACATGCTGGCTACACTCCTCATCTGGTGCAAAATTTTACGCGTAGAGTGTATAGCTGTGCAGAAAATCCTCCCTATCGATACATAGAACCTGGTTTTTAAGATGCCTTTCAGAAGCCAGCGCTAACTGGTAAAACTCCCGCACTGCAGAACCATTTTCATATTCAGGTTGCAGTGGCTTCGCTGGGTACTGTTGACCATCCAGATAAATGGCCAGAAATTTTAAATCACAGTTTTTAAACGCAAATGGATTTTTATTATATGCCCCCACAAACACATCATTATTAACCATCGCAAGAACCAGAAATTTTGGTAGAGTTCCTAAGAATACGTTTTCTTGATTGCAAACACGTGAGCCGGCAGGTATTGAGAAGTTTTTCAGACACACTCTGTCGATGGGGTACTTTGCCGTGGTTGAGAATAGGGCTTGTGCATGACCCAGCCTCACAGCTGGTGACACAGACACTTTTTTCACAAATAGCGATGCAGACAGGATGTTCAGTTTACAGGCTGTAGCATTGCTCCTCATCAGGCAGAATTCATCTTTACCTCTAGTCATTCTAATTTTAAGGTCTAATCCATTAAGTGATAGTTTTTCCTGAAAGAAGATATCACTGTGAACAGGTGCGAGTAGTTCGACCACATTACTAGCATTGGTGAAGGCTGCTCTCTTTGTCAGACCGCTACTTTCCCCAGCCGGGTCCACCACATCCATATGCCCAGCCGTGTCTTTGTAAAAGAGCCCTGCTAAGAAAAGCGTTTCAAGGGCATCTTTACCATAATTGGTAAGACATTCTATCATACAGCGGTATGGATATGTACTAGAACTCTGTGATATAAGCCTCTCCAAGCGATACATCCACTTGTGAAAAAATCGTAGCTCCAGGATAGTTAACAAGACCTACGGGATCTCTGTCTGCAATATCCGTTCCATCAGCATTAGTGATTTTGAGGCGCAAAAAAAACGAATGTGTTGTTTAGATCTATGTAATCCTCTCCATTCCCCGCAATAAAAAAATCCATTGGGGATGTGTCGGATATTGCTGATAATGGTGGTACTTCTATATAAGTGTTTTTTTCAATTGCTGTTTAAGTTAGTGGTACAGTAAACAGATCCAGGTCAGTCTTTAAACACTCCTCTGACATGTTGTGTAGTAATGCCATGATCTAAAATATTGTTTTAACAGAGCTCATTGATCTTTTTGAAGCAGTACGCTTAGCTGTATCCTTGCGCTTGCGTTTTACAACTGATGTTTTCTTGGGAGGATGTTTTGTTTTCTTCTGCTTCTGGCCACTCCTCCGCACCCCTGGTGGCCTAGATGCTCTTTTGCGAGCCATTACCATTAGCCCGGATCCGTCTTGAGTATCATAGTTGTTGTTAAAAGATCTTGATAACGTATTACTAACAACGACACTTAGGATGTTTTTTACAGCTGATTTAAGATGCGGCTTGGCTATGCTAAACCCAAGTTTTAGTAGGGGTATAGCCATTCTAAAGAGGCCTCCAAAAAGGTCCCCCAAACTGGCTCCATACATAACTCCGCCTCCTGCATACCCGGGGAGTCCGCTGCCTGCCTGATTCTGGTAATAGGCAACGTAACGCATAGGGTCGACATTGTGATTGTTGAAATATGCCATTTTAAACAAAATGTTTTACAGGCCTGAAGTGAAGTTTAATGCACACTTTCACGTAAGAAAATGGGACGTGCTGATTTTGATCGTCCTTCACTTCTATAACAATATCTGTGATGAGAGATTTGTTGATAGACGCGTAGTGGGGTTTGTCATATCGAACACTGACTGTGTTATTGTTATTCCCTGTTATTTGTACACACTCCAGGAGCGGTACAAAAGCATCACCTACGGATTGGTAATGGATAATATCCGTGTAGATATAAAGAGTATAGAAACCACCGTGTATGTCCGACTGATGCATTGCATACGTTACAACATCCTTTTCAAAATTAGTTTTTTCAGGATTTGTTTTTTGTAGAATAGAATCTCCTATAGGGACGCCTGGTTTCAATCCTAAAATAATGGCTAGTTTTCCATGGAAGTTTATTGAAATGTTAGGTTTTGCTTTCAGAAATACTTTGTTTTTTACGCAGTTGTAACCGAATACCCCTGTTGCGCAACTAAATCATTTATTACACTAACTAGAGATGGGACATTGTCGTAATACCCCGTTTTTTACTGGTATGCGTAGTTTCGATAAGCTGGTCTTCTTCACGTCTACACCGTGGCGTATGCTATTGGTATATTTTTCACCATCGCCAGTGGTGGGTCCGATGTTTATCTCGAAAACGGCATCATTGCTGTTAAAGGTGCACCAGCTTCTAGGATATTCAATTTGAACAAGGCCCACCTCCCATTCTCCTTTTATATTTATAGGGGTAGCCAGTCTTGTTCTATAATTAGAAATTTTATTATCAGGGTATACAGACAGTGAAGCGTTGCAGGGTAGTGTGACGTAAAATCCACCCTCAGCCATGTCTGGTTTTTATACAACTGTATGCAACCTGTGTGTGTGCTTTGTTTTTATGTCTTCTGTACTAGGGATGGGACGAAATATCGTTTGACAAAATATCGCGATAAAAAACGGGTCGAAACGCATCGAGGTCGAAAAAAATGGATCGCGAAATAAGGATAGATGGCACTGCTGCATGATTTGCGTAGTATATAAATAATTTAGTGTATTATATGTGTGTGTGTATGTATATGGGGCAGACATACAGTCTATGGTGGCAGGCTGGCAGCACCATCTGCTGATCAAGCAGGGTAAAACTAAATGAAAAAAAAAATTATATCCGGGGAACGGTGCGGTACGTCATCACGTCAAGAAAGCGCATGTTGCAAGTTGCAACAACAACACTGCAGTCTACAGCGAGCTAACAAATATAAGCATTAGCACCAACTGCCTTGCCCCCAAACAGCCGACCATGGAGTCAAATGAGGTCAAAATTGAGGACGCTCCGCCTGGATACAAGTCATATCTCTGGCAGTATTTTGGCTTTCTCATTAAAAAAGACAAAGACGGCAATAGAGTAACTGACAAGACTAAGACTGTGTGTAAGCTATGCCATGCTGTCATTCCGTACACCACATCCAACACATCAAACATGAACCACCACCTTCAACGTCACCATAAAAATGTGTAGACGGCCCCGGAGAAAACGAGCCTACCGAAGGGACAGCTGACCATGAAACAAGCGCTGACACCAACTCTACCTCCGTCAAGTCCGCGTCCAAAACAGATAACCAGGCTCATTGGCGAATTCATAGCGGACTATATGGCTCCATTTAACATGGTAGAGAACCGAAAATTCATCCAAATGTTCAATGTGCTGGAGCCTAAGTTTAAGATGCCATGTCGAGGACATTTTTCAGAGAAGGTAATCCCGGAAATTTACAATGAAACCAAACAAAGCGTGAAAGAGTATCTAAAAAATTCCGACTGTGTCGCCCTGACCACCGACAGCTGGACCTCGCGTGCAACACAGAGTTATGTAACCATCACGGCAGAAGTCATCAACGAGAAATGGGAGAGAAAAAGCTTTGTGTTGCAAACTCGTGAGCTGAGTGAAAGTCATACTGGTGTTAACATAGCTCACATGTTGAGAAATGCACTGAGTGAAGGGGAGCTAATGAGGCCACAAACCACCATTCCTTGTGTCACAGACAACGCAAGCAACATGGACATTGCTGTGAGAGAGAGCGGTCTCTACCCTCACATCAAGTGCTTAGCGCATTTTGTGAATCTGGCCAGTAAGCGAGGCTTGGCTGTATCCCGCGTCGCGCGCCTTCTTGGTCGTGTGCGAAGAATAACTGCATTCTTTCACAAGAAACCCATGGCCACCGCCGTCCTGACCAACAAGCAAACCCAGTTAGAGCTGCCTCGGCATAAACTCGTCACCGATGTCCAGACCAGGTGGAATAGCACATACCACATTCTGGCGCGCTACCTGGAGCAACAAGTAGCTATCTCAGCAGCGCTGAGCTGCCCAGGAATCCGAAGGAATGCGAGAGAAATTGACACTCTGGATAACACTGATATATCAGATGTCGAGGACATAGTGAAACTGCTTAAGCCACTGAAGACAGCCACAACAGTTGTCTGTGATGAAAAAGAGCCCACTGTTTCACTGATAATGCCACTGAAGTTCATGATAGAGCAAAGCATGTCTCCAGACGAAAATGACACACAGACCATCGGCAACATGAAAAGCGCTATTCTACTCGACATCTCGGGCCAGTACTCTGGGGACTGTAATGACATGCTGCAGGAGTACACTGCACTTGACCCACGATTCCGAACCCTGTCCCATCTGAATGATGAACAACGCGAGTCCGTCTATGCCCGAATACGTGAAAAAGCTTCAGCACTTCATGAGCAGCGCAACCAGGTAGGCTAACTTTTATTGAAAAAAAAATGAGGTGCCCTGCGCGTGTGTAACTCTGTATGTGTAGCCCAGAGCCCGAAAACTTATTTCTCATTTTGTTTTTTTGTTTTTTATTAGTCGATGAGAGAGAGAGAGAGAGAGAGAGAGAGAGAGACTCTGTGTGCGTGTGTCTGTGAGAGAGGGAGGGAGTGAAGGATTGAAAGACAGAAATGTTTGAGCTAGTTTTATTTTATTTTTTCAGACCAGTGATATAGATGAAAGAACCACTAGGGCCAGTGCTTCAACATCAGGGGCAGCAGCAGAGCAGGCCAGGGTCATGGTTGAGGCAGCACAGGGAGCAGAGCAGAGCCAGGAAGAGCCAGTGGAAGGAGAAAGGCAGATGCAGGACGTGACACAGCCTCCCCCACCAAAAAAGACAGCGTTAGAAGATCTCCTTGGGAGCTCCTACACTACTGTTGTTGAGACAGTGCAGTCCAGCAGAGGGATTGAAATGGAGATCCTCTCCTACAGAAATGGGATTCCTATCCCACTCAACAGTAGTCCACTTGAGTGGTGGAAAGTTAATGCATATGCTTACCCCATACTTGCCCCCCTTGCCAAAGCCTACCTTTGCATTCCTGCTACATCAGTGCCCAGTGAGCGTGTCTTTTCCACAGCAGGAGACATTGTGTCTGCTCAAAGATCACTGATTACACCAGAACATGTTGATATGTTAGTTTTTTTGAACAAGAACCAGTCCTGAGATAACTTAACCTAGGATTAGAGCAGCACTAAGGGAGTGTTCTTGTTTGTGTTTGGCCAGTTAGGCCTTGTGTTTCCCTGTGTGCAGCTGAAACAAAAATAAATAAGTTGTTGTTATACAGTAATATTTTTTTCTTTTTTTTCCTTTTTTTGATATCGTACCGTGACGTATCGTGACCCTGGCATATCGAGGTGCCATCCCTATTCTGTACATCAACTAACTCTTTCTGATCGATCCATGATGCAAATTTCACGGGCCATCCAAGCCACTATACCAGCACTAATGTTTTGCGACCCTTCGTCTTTTTATCTAAATTTTTTTCAACTTTAAATGTCTTGTTTTTACTGACAAATATTTTTTTGCAATTTTTCCGCATAAAAAACACCGTCGATCACATCCCCATCGTAATCATTCAATCTGTAAACAGGGGGGTCCCCTGGGATACACGCTGATATAGTAAAATACTCTTTAGTGTAGTTATCCTCATACCCTTTTGCAAACGGACCTCTGACTTTAGAAATTCGAACCACGTCACCAATATTGTATTTAAATATGGGCTTAACACTATGAGGTCTGGTATCACCATAAAGGTTATGTAGCACCACAGACTCGTTTTCTTTCCTCTCATCAATCGGCCTCATCTTGATGCTTCTGTGATGGCTTGCATTGTATCCTTGTGTGATGTCTTGAAGTATGTCAATGTAGCATTTGGAGTTTGTAGCTGTTAAATATCTCCACATTCTACCTTTTAAGGTTCTATTAAACCGCTTGACAACACATGCCTTTAATTCTGTGGCTGTTGCGAAATGGGCAATATTGTACTTTTTTGTTACGTTTTGAAAGTGTTTGTTAAAAAACTCCTTTCCTTTATCTGTCTGTAATTTCTGTGGTACACGACCCTCTTTCAGTACGGATTCAAAAGCTTTAGAGACCTCTACACCAATCTTGTTTTTTAACGCACACGTCCATGCATATTTACTAAACAGATTGATGCATGCCAACAGAAAATGGTTGTTGTCATTTACCTTGGCATATGCCGATATGTCAACTAGATCGGCTTGGCACTCTATATCAATACCATAGACAAAAGCCCGATTCCTTTTGTATGTTAGTGGAGCAGTTCTGTGTAGTGTAAATGCATCCTCGGCAGCGAGCCAGTCTGAAACTTCTTTATCGGTTAAACAAACACCCGCTTCTTTTAAGCATCCCCCCCTAAAGAGCCAGGATTAGAAGGTGTGGAATAAGTCTTTTTCATTTCTTCTGACATGTTTCCACTTCACGCTCCACAAAAGAATAGCACAGATGGTTTAAGTGATTTGGGTTTTTATTTCTTAAACAACAAAAGGAAACAAAAGGTATCATACAGCATCGATGTAGTGTAGAAATTTTATACACATCACAATGTTTTTCTCAAGAATGTAATCAACCAGTGTTTCAACAATTTCACAAACATCAATCTGATTGTTTCTTGTCAATATGTCTACACATAGATCAGTCACGTATGTACACAAGCACAATATATCTGCTATTCTAATACAGCTGCCACATTCAGTCATCAGGTCTAAACTTTTTTCTGATAGTTACACAAATTGGTTCACCCGCATTAACGCATAAACGCATCATATCCGTCCATTCATTTGACAAAGTTCTTACAACAGACATTTGTTTCTTGAGGTTTGTAAAACGTTTGGCATCAACGCCACATCTGTTTACAGTAACAGATACATTGGCACATTCATTAATGATCTTATACAACAATGTGGTCATCTCACATCTAATATGTTGTTTAAGTAGACACTTTGCCATTCCAGTTGCAAAACACGTGTTCCCCTTTTTGGTGTTAAAGTTGGTCAACTTGGACAGTTGTCACAAGCTGTCCCAGCTTCCCAGCTGTCCACAGCACCATAGACAATTTGCTCACTACTGACGTCCACGACTTTCTCTCTGACTTCACAAAGCTTTTCCACAATGAAAACTTCATCACGCATTTCATGTAAATTAGCCTCCACTGAACCTCGAATCCTCTGGGGGTGAACCCTTAAACCACAACGGCTCAATGCTTGAGCAACGATGTGCTTAAGGTCTGGTCTCACCAGATTACGTGTCAGTTCCTCAAAGTAGGCGTCAAAGAAATAGGGACCCGGTTCAAACAAGCAGGAGTGTCTAATCTGACTGGGGTGATCCACTTCACAACCCAAACAGATTTCTTTCAGCTTTTTGTTGATGACGTGTTCCAGAAGGACCACAACAGTTGCTTTTATGATTTTGAACCCGTCAGAGCGGATACAACTGTCTGTGTTGTCAATTCCAGCAAAGGCCGCTGCTCCAGCTATTGCACCAGTGTTGCCGTATGGTGTTGTAAGGAAGGTCAGGTTTTAATATCCAAGATCCATGCAAAATGTATCCAACCAACCGTTGTCGCCAGTTTGTGGGTGGGGCTCCAGCGGTGTAGCATTGTCATCAGGCATCGCTGGGGCCGCCTCAGGGTTTTCGTTGTAGCAGTAGACAGTAGTAGGTTCTTGAGACATGGTGAATGAATGTAGCGATTGTACCGATCTGCAGGCGTTTTAATAACTGTAATATGTGGGTGGGCTTAAGAGGTGGTCTTTGGGGTTGCTAAAGCCCTGCTCGGTGTGAAACAATTTAATCTTTACAGAACTGTAACGATCATACATGTCGCACCATCTAAACATCTTGTCTATGCATGTAAATACGTTGTCAAGCATACGAACATCTTTACACTGAAAAAACAATTTCATTTCGTAGCACTTATGATGCTCAGATTCACGAATAGGTGACGCACGTTTGCAGAGCTTTGTCTTGTCGTTGCAGCAAAAAATATAAACGCAATCGTCTGGTAACTTTTTACTATGGTCCCCGATCATACGAAATCTTCTGTTAGGAGTTATGCCATCCCACTCGGCCACGTAAAACGGATCATCACCACAGTCGTTCAAATCTCTCCAAATGTAGTTGAAAAACAGAAACCAGTCTTTGTCGTGGAAAATAAGACATGGCGCCTGCGATGTTAAATCGTCTCCAACATCTGCCGTGTAGAGTTTCACAGTACGCAACACCTTGTCAAACACATATCTAGCCACACGATTACCAGACATTGAGAAATCATGTTTCACAAAAGCTGTGTCTTCATGAAGATACTTTGTCAAGTTAACATTTAGCGTTTTCCTTGGAGCAAAAGTTAGATCCTCTCTCATTTCAACAGGTCCTCTTGTTGGCGAAATACACATAACCTTTCTAGGGGTTTTAGGAGTTCTTGGAGCAGCCATTGTATCAGGAAAGTTGCAGAATGACTTCTGTGTTTAACAGTGTAACCCCTAACCTTATTTAAAACATCATATTCCAGATGTAGGTAGTGACGTAGGTGTGAAAAGGCATACCCTGAAGGAACACACCATAAAAAACTTCAATGGCAATTTGTGAGGTGTGAGTTCATTAAATCAGTCGTAAAAGCCAGTCAAGAGTCTAATCATCTGTTCAATCTTTTTAAAGTTCGTTGCTATCAGCAAGGGAGGACACACCGCCAAACTTACTAGACACACAGACGTCGTAAATCAGAAGCGCTGTTTTCTTGATACAAGAACACCGTCAGTCGTGATTGACAGGGGACCACTACACAGGACCATAAATGATGTCATAAATCACATTTTTGACACAACGTATATGTTAATACTACTTGCTGGTGTGAACCCCATTGCCCCATGTATGGTGTTGTTATAACGCAAAACCTCAAATAATAGCCAATTCCTAAATAGACGCCTGTCTCTTTTACACGCCTTGTGTGGCGACAGGTTTGGATAAATAAAGGCCGGTCTCAAATAGAGGCCTGGTCTTTTTTTTTGTATTTAATCTTCTAAAACCCGTCAGATCGTCTGTTTAAGCCAGTTCTATGGTGCAGATTACGCACGGAAGAGAGCCCTGCGCATCTGGGCAGGAGCTGTTAGCGCAAGAAAGGCAGGCAGAGTTAGCGGAGGCCAGAGAGGGAGAAGTGGAGGAGAGCGACGAGGAGGAGGAATTCTCCAAAGAACTTGTAGTTGAGGATCGCGGTGATGATGATAGTGATGAATAGGGTCATTTTGTATCACATGATTAAAGGTGGAAGTTTAACCGGGTGTATCTCGGGAAGGAAGCCGAGTTGGGGCTCCAGACTCTGGGGTTTCGGGGGGTCTCCAAGTGGGCCCCCCATGCCGGGAGTATGAAGCCTTAGGTCAGCTTGACTCTGGAGTTCTGCCCGATCAAAGTTTCACATGAAGTGAAAATATCTCGGGAAGAAAGCCGAGTTAGGGCTCAATATTACCGGCTTGGGTCCCGAGTTTTGCCTGGTCGAAGCTGGACAGGAATTGGCGGTATTTACGAGCGGGACGGTCTCAGACACCCTCTGGGACCTCTCCATGTCCGTAATCTCAAGCCTTAACTGGGCTTGATTCCTGAATTATGCCCGGCTAACATAAGGGACTTTAGGACAAAACAGGCTCATTTGAATGAATGTGTGTAATTTGTAGGCCTATCTAAATATAGTTGTATATTAAGGTAGTAAGTAAGGTAAGGTTAAAAGGTTAGTAAGGTAAAAGCACACAAAGAAATAGAAAATGTATCAGTTTGCAATTAGAGCTATTCCTCATTGAAACACATAAGGTTGACTTAAATGGTTCCACAGTGAGTAATGGATAAAAAAAAGACAATGCTTTCCTTTAAAAATGTAAGATATGCTTACAAATACATGCACGGAGCTTAAATATACTGTGGACTAAGTATCATAGTAATTTTCATTGTGCCCACATTGAGAAATGTTAATTTTTTTTTCATTCAAGATTAGCTTGTGTTGGATATAGTTTCCATGCGTTTTGTGGCACTGTACCATTTAAGCCCATCATTTAAAAAAAAGTTAATTTTTGAAAATAATCTTGTCTACAAAACAATGTATGATGTATTTATTTGTAAATGAATGTAAAATGAATTAAAAAAAACATTTATTGTTTGCAGTTCACATGCTTAATTCTTTGGCAGTCTAGCTGTTCTGTAAGGCTAATGGTTAGACCTAGAGATTAGATTTGAACACAAGCTAATAAAACTCATTTTTCCATTTAAAGGAAAATGATATAAAATATAAAGTACTATTTGTTCATACACAAAAAAAACAATACATTTATCTCTTATTTGACATAATATCAGTGTAGGGTATGGACGGGATGACGAGGTCCAGGAATCTTTAATTCTGAACATACAGCTACAGTTGGTTCACCTGAGCACTAATAGATGCACATTCCCTTTTTTTAAATCCAAAGCTTTTAGACTTTGACCTCCTGAATGTAAATTAGGACACGTGACACTTTAAATTGCCAGGCCGGTGACAACGGATCTGGGTTTTAGAGTGCTTATTGACAGCATTTACGACTCTGCGATTCGTACCCGAATACCCGACTTTAGGTCTGAAGCCTCAAAGAGATCGACTATCACCACTCTCTCTCGGCAAAGAAAGGAATTTCACTCTCCCCCTCTCCTTCCAAGAGAGATAAGGCAGACCCACTCCGAAGAACATTCACTGCAGAAGACACACACACACACACAAACTTTTAACTATTTTCCTCATATAAAGATTTTACCGAAATATATTTGATATGTTTTATGTGTGTCGGCATGCCCAAGTCAGATGGGAATACATGTATTGCTATCATAGTTCTAAATGGACTGTAAGGGCATATATTATGCATTTTAATGTAACCTTGCAATATCATCCTTTGTGCATGTCGTTTTTGATACCTACAGAATCCCCTGGGGATGACCAATCCATATATGTATATGAACATACCAAAAATTGTATTTTACTGTGTTGTACCAGCTTTGCAATGATTCTGAAAACATTTCTGTCACCGTCATAAAATATTTTGGCAGCACACTTTTCTCACAGGTGATTGGTTCATTCACGCGAGAGAAGGCGTGAACAGACGTGTCTTTAAAGAGACGCGCCAAGTCTCTCTCTCTCTCTCTTATCCTCTCTCCTCCTACCTCTTACTCGCATCACCATGTAACTCCTTCGTGATCGTCCTCCGGGGATCTTTTTCTTTCGTTTGTATAAGTTTTGTTTCTCCGTTCCGGATTCTGCTGTGTTCTTTTCCATGGAAGAGTGGAAGCAGGGCCGGAGTGGGGCCACTTTTCAGCCCGGGAGTTTCAGGCCCAAGACCGGCCCACTTTTTCCATGGAGGAAAATAGATAAATGAAGCAACTGTTCAGCTCTTACTATTGTGTAGTTTGTATTAATACCATGGTTCAACAATAATGTAAAGGTTAAATAATGATTCACTTAAGCTGAGAAGTTAACAAAAAATATCATGGTCATTATCATTTTTCTGCACGGGTATCAAATTGTGGTAATTTACTCCTTTACTACACCCACTTCTGAACAAACAATACATTTTGGTTTATCACCTGCCGTCATATACTGCTCTTTCTTAAAATTACAGAGGTATTTATGGATATCTACTTTTGTTATCCTGTAAATCAGAATATACTGTCAATAGCTTTAAAAAAATGATTTTCACCATGTTTTTTTGAATAAAATGTTATATAAATCAGGCTACGAATAATATATTTAGAAATCCCTCTGTAAATGTCTTCATAATATAACTAAGTACACGAGTGGAAAGTGTGGTGTATATAGGTGCTACTGAAGTGGAGATTTCAGATATGGAGTATGAGAGAAAGGTCATTTTGAGAAATGGGATTTAGCATCAGTCAATAAGATTGCGCATACAGAGTTAAATCCCCCCTTTTACTTTCACAATTGGTTGCTGATAAAAAGGAAATGACCATATTTGGATCCAACAGCATTGTAGAGCAGAGAGAGAACTTTCTAGCGGTGTGTGTGATGACAGGGTGCAGACAGCAATCGCGGAGCAGCGGGATGATTTAGATCGCCAACTTTTGATGAATTTATGAGAAATCTACAGATGCAAACAGACAAAGTGTTGTAATATAAAGACCTAAATTTGTATTTCGGACTTTTTTTTCATCACAAGTCTGAAAAAAAAACAAATACCCCAAAATCTCAAAATTGACCAGTAAAAAAATTATGTTTTTGCCTGCCGTGTCTCGCCTTAATTATATTTATTTCTTTGCTTGTGAATAGGTTGACATGCTAATCATTACTAGGCCTATCTCTCTTTACCTGTTGCCACTTGTGTTTGTCCTCTTGAAAATAAATCTGTAAGCTTGGCACATTTGGCAGCATCCTCCTCCAATGCCTTTCTTTTTTTCAACCTGGCTTTACCAGCCCCTCCTGGCCTCTTCCTCCCATCCATCCTCCCTGACCCGTACAGTTATGGTAGGGCCGGCCCAGCTATCGGTAGCCTATACTACCTGAGAAAACGTTTTGAAAAAGACTGGCTATGTATGGACCCAACCAACTCTATTTGGAAGAGGAGGGGAGCATTCCCTTACATGGTACAACCCATGCAAAGGCTGCGTGCTGCAGTGTTAGAATGTCGAACGTGTGTAGCCTTTAAGAGAAGATAGACAACGTGACAAATGTAAAAAATTAAAAAAATAAAATAAAAAATCCTCGACCGGCCCAAAAGGGAAGCGGCCCAACGGGAATTCTCCCGATTCTCCCGATTCCCCATCCCGGGCCTGGGTGGAAGGAACGTAGCCTGAATTGTAATTGAAATCTTTGGTAATCTTTAAGTCAACAGAGCTTTAAACCTTTGAAGTACGCGCCTCAGACACCTCTGCAGACCACGTGAAGATCCAGACGGAACACGCATCCTCATGCCTTCGAAGCAGCCACAAAGTGTAACTTTTGCAAGTATTTCGTTTCATCGAGCTTTAAGCATTAAGATTTGTGTTTTCCCGTGTTGTCTCTTAAAGGTTTAAATGTCCAGGTGAATTTAGCCAAACTGTGATCCTTACAGATCTCCTCTCTCTCTCTCTCTCTCTCTCTCTCTCTCTCTCTCTCTCTCTCTCTCTCTCTCTCTCCCTCACTCCCTGTTTCTTCCACTTTCATTCTCTTTCCCTGTTTTGTCTGTTATCTGTTTGTATATACATCTATCCCATGTAACGTTAGTAAACGTAGAATCACATGAGTTACAAATACAAACTTTATATATTTTTCAGCTTAATTGATCATGGGAAACACATAGGAATGTTAATATTTATGACCCGGTGCATCTGGACCCCTTATTCCTCCAATTCCAATATGACCACTGTCCAAAAAAGCTGATTTGGCTGTAGTATGGGGGCTTACACCCCATTGTTTGCGCAAATTCATCTACAAGCACCAAATTTCGCACAGATGTAGCCGAGGGCATACTGAAATGATTTAGCCAGGGGGCCCGAACCAATGGTCCCTGAGACCAAGGCCGTCTGAAATGGATTCGGCTATAGCCTGTGAGCCAGATGAGATCCCCCCCAAATCCCCTAAATTCAATATGGCCGCTGTCCGAAAAAGGGTTTTGGCTACAAATTTTGAATCACAAAAAAACAACAGTGAATTATCATGGTCTCTCACATGAATTATCATTATCACTCACAATCACCGGATCACTCATCGTCTCCACCATCATTGTTTGTACAAGCACCCTCACATGCACATATAGAAGTGCAACGAACTCTGGCTTTACAGCACTTGCAGTGCCCTCTACATGCTGTCTTGCAGTCACAGTAGAGGAGAATGGTGCAGGCTTTACTGGTGTCTTCGAATTTAGTCCAGTAAGGTTCCCAAGTCTTGGTCGTAGAGTCCCAATACCATCCCTATGCTTTGAACTCTGGGATATCTTGCTGGACAGCGGTTGCCTGATTCCAGTAGAAGCTGGCCTGCAGCAGTGCTCTTTTGATGTGCTGAATCAGTGCAGCTTCAGTGGGAGGCAGGTTCTCGAGAGACTTGGTACCATTTGAGAAAAGTTGATGTCTAGCTTCATCTACGCAGCTGGAACCACAGCTCTTGCTGTACATAATGACGACCATACGCTCCAGTCTTTGGACATGGACGTCATTGTTGATCTGTTCAGGGTCCGAGGTGAAGTGTGGAAGAGTGGTAAGGCTAATGACTTCTGGGGACCAAGATCCTTGGTGATTTCATGAGCAGGAATGTCCCTATAGTTTTTTCCACCAACAAAGCCGATCCAGAGCTCTGTGAGGCCGAGCGTGTTGAAGAAGAGGATGGCAAGGATGACAACATCGCTGTCGACAGTCCGGACAAATGCCTTTTTATGGCCATTGGCCCCAGCATGTGCAAGATGCAGGATTATTCTTGTATCTGCTTCTGAATGATTACAAGGCTGAAGGGCAGACATGTCATACCAATCTGTTGGAAAGTATAGCATCTTTCTTGGTAGAAAGGAGGAGTTTACCTGACATGCTATGCTTGGTTATATCTTCACTGATATATCCAAATAGTTAATCCTTGTTGTCCTCCCGTTTTCGGACAGTAGCCAGATTGGATTTGGGGACTTTGAGGGTCCACATATACCCAATCATAAATGTAAGTATTCCTATGGGTTTCCCATGGTCAAAAAAGGTCAAATAGACATCAAGTTTGTATTTGTATCTCATCTGGCTCAAAAGCTATAGCCGAATCCCTTTCAGGCGGTGGCCATATTGGATTTGGCCGCCATCTTGGTCTCAGGGATCACTGCCTCGGGCACCCTGGATAAATCATTGCAGTATACCATCAGCTGCATCCGTGCCAAATGTGGCACTTTGGCCACTCATATCCTAGGAACCCATCATCATGAGTACGAGCAGCAATGCGTTGACATGTTGCCATGGCCTGTTTCCAAACTTGCTGTTGTGCAGGGCTCTGAAATGAGAAAGACTGAGATGTGCCCTGGAAAAGGGCACTCTAATATGATGAGATAACATTCATTCCAATAATTAAAAAGGTCTAGGGGAAAATTCATCCTTCACAATAACGACTCTTCTTCCCTTAAGTTGGATGCCTGCCACTTCAAAGTCCAATACTGCATACCCAACGTAGGGGATTTCCAGGCCATTTGTGGCTCTCAGAGTCAACAGGGTGGCATCGCCCAATTTAAAAGTAGGGAACTTCTCTTCTAGCATACTCTGCTGCATTAAGGTGACCTGTGACCTTGTATCTAAGAGGCCTTTACAAGCATTGTAAAGCATTGAACATTCTGGATCAACACATCTACAATAGGACAGTAAGCAATAAAGGAGTGCATGGTCCTGTGGTTATCAATTGGGGTAAATAACCCTGTTGTTTGGACCTCTACAACAGGGTATTCTCGTTTAAAGCTTGTCTGGGCTCTCTGTTCTCCCTACAGTTATGGGCCACATGGCCTGGCTGCTGGCAGTGTCCACCGAACCTCGACCCACTCGTCTCTGTGCAGCTGTGAACATAATTTCTCTGCGCCGCCGTCGTGTCCACCGAAGTTCGACCCACTCGTCTCTGTGCAGCTGTGAACGTGATTTCTCTGTGCCGCCGTCGTGTTCAACGCACCTCAATCACGCGCTCTTCGTGTACTCTCAGACACCCTCGTCTGCACACCACAGTAGGACATACAACTTTCTCCTTCACCCACACGTGACTAAACGTTGTCACATCTGATACAACACACGCTTTCAGTCTCCACAGTGCGCTCTTAAAGGGCAACAGTCTCCACCCTTCCATAACCAGCCTATCATACTGGATAACGGATTAGTCTATCACGGATGTCAAAAAGAGAGCAAAAACATGGCAAACACATAAGCACCGAACAATGAAAAAAAATCCTTGGATATTCATCATTGGTTATGTTGCACGAGTCCTCACTACTGGCGGAACCGGAACTCGTGCATAAGGTTTAAACGGAATGCCCTAAGCCCTTGATCACTTGTTATTGAGGTCGCAGTGGAGACCGTGGCCGCTCTCTAACTAGGAATGGTGTCACTTTGCAGAATTATTTGGCAATTTCTGCACCTGAAAAGTCGTTTTGAGAGAGTGCTGGAGCCCAGATTCAGGTTATTTATTTGTAACAGTCTAGTCTTGAATCCGTAATAATCTCGATATTGTTATTTCTATTTATTTTGAACCACAACTGCACTCTTTAAAGAGCTATTTGTCTCTGAACGGACATCATATGATTCGTGACTGCTCACTTTCCTATAGAGTATTGATTAGCATACATGTAAAAATTCATGAACCAGCTTCACTTGCCATTTTTAGCTTTTAATCATGACAATCATCAAGTTTACCTAATTTAATTAATGTATTTATCAGTGTAACAAGGTTAGATGCTATGGGAAGAAGGAGGCGGGAACCGGCGAATAATCAACCATTTTAATAATAAATAAACAAATACAAAAACGGAGAGATAGGGGAGAGAGACTTTTTTTTTTAAATTATTAATATTAGATGCAGTATATTGTTGTTATTGTTATTTTTTAATATTATTTAAACCAAATATTTATTCTTCCAAATTTCAGGACCAAAGGTAAATTGCAATGGTCAACCCCACTGTGCCAGTACTTCAAATTTACTTTGAAGAAATTATGGACACAAAGACTGACTTCAGACTGTCTTGAGATACCATATATATGTTAGATAGACTACTTGGCATTACAAAGAAGCATGGCTGGAATCCTGTAGTTGAGGTATTTGTGTTTCTCTACCGGCTTGGGCATGGGGCTTCTTATAGTGTTGTGTCTTGTGTGTTCTCCATTCCAAAGACCAGTGTCTTTTGGGTCGTCCATTCAATTGCCTTGAAAGTTGTAGCTCTACGAACCAAGTGTATTCAATTTCCTAAACCTCAGGACTTTGACAAAGTTGGAGAAGCATTTGGCAAGATGGCAAGACTGGCCCATAGCCATTTCTTCAAAAAGTGTGTGGGTGCCACTGATGGGTGCCATGTTAGAATAAAAAAAAAAACCTGTTGGACCAGACGCATAGGATTACTTCAATCGAAAGCTCTTTTATTCTGTTCAATTACAGGCCATATGCGACAGTATTGGATTTTTTCTGGACATTTTTTCTGGATATCCAGGATTAGTCCATGACACAAGGGTACTAAAAAACAGGGTACACTCAAGCTCTCAATCCACCAGCAGGATATTTTACTCTAGGTTATGGTGGTTATCCTTGCATTGAACATCCCGTATGCATTATTACACCATTTAAAGAACCTCTGAGGGACGCAATTGAGGGACGTTTTAATGCCAATGTTTCAAAAGCCAGGTGTGTAATTGAGAGAACATTCGGGATGATGAAGACAAGGTGGTGTAGTATCTTCTTTAAGGCCCCTTGAAGTTGACTCACATTTTGTCCCTGACATCATCACATGTTGTACTATATTGCATGATATATGCCTTGGGGTTGGGGACTTGGAGGATCCTGGACCTGAGGTAGCAGAAAATTATGTGGGACCACCTCCTCAAATGGGTCCTGGAGACCTGAGTGGGGTAGCTTTGAGGAACACACTCACTCGCCAGATTTCGGCACCCATGACCCAGCTACATGACCAGAACTACTTGTAGGCAAGTAGCATTTCTTTCATAAAAAATGTATGACATTTTTGTTTAAGGAAATTGTTTGCTACAAATGTAAATAGTTTAATGTTTAAAGCTGTAGTGGTAATTATACATTCAGACTCATTTTTTGTGTTCTTTTTATTGAAAACTTTGCAGTGTAAATAGAGAAATGAATTCAAAATATTTCTAATTCAAGAAAGCATGTGCAAATTATATAAAGTCCCAAATTAAATGTTCCATATTAAACTGAAATAATTCCCTTAATTAATTGCAGTTCTTATTGACGAGAAAAAAGTACTGTAACTAGCCAAGAAATAAACCATAATTGGGAGAAAAATATCTTAAAATCTCCTAATATGACAGTTTGGCAACACATCAATTAATAAAAACGAATTTTTATGCGAAAAACTGAAAAACGGCAACAATCCTAGTATTACATTGCTAACGTTTAGAACTGTCAGCCAACTTCTCTAGTATGTCTAAGAGGCGGTCAGTCTGACATTGCAGATGGGTGTGGGTATTTTGTGGCTGTTGCCAGAGGAAGCAGACGGAGAGGCAGGCGAGAGAGGAGTGGCTGATGTGACAAAGGCTGATGATGATGATTGCTGTGGTTGGGGTTAGCTATTGGTAATGATGTCTGCTGTTGATGGCTATGAGTTGGTTGGGGATTCTGGTGGATCTGGTATGAAAGAGGTTGACTCCGGCTGGTTAGTTGAATTTGGTGGGGTTGCCAAAACAGATGAAATTAAAACGGGGAGTAATGCTGGCCCTTGCTCCAATAGTGGAATGCATCAAAGCAAATCTGTTGCAGTGCCAGTTGGAGGGTTTTGGAGCTCCTAAATAAGGTTTGAAAGAACAGAACATTGTTACAATTTGTAAAACTACCAATATAATTTCAAAGTGTACTGCAGCAACTCAGCACTTAAATGTCAGCAGCGTAGATTACAGAACAATTGTATAAATATGCTAGATGCTACCTTATATTTTTTCTTTAAATTTGCCCACTTTTTTGAAGCCTGGGCACCTGTCACCTTTCCATCCAACATAATTTCTTTAACAATTGTCCTGGTCAAAGACATAAACACAGCTACTGATAATAATCATAATAATAACAATAACATGAATGTCCAGTATTATGTTATTTCTAAAACAATTACTTATTTTATGTGTGACAGTGAATAAAAGACATAATAATGTACTTCAAAATAACAGAAAAGCCTGCAAATGTGGCTAATGAAATGTAACATTTCTGATAGGAATACTCACTCCCACGCCAGTTTAGCAGCATTTCTCCAGCCAGTAAACAGGCTGCCATTTGCTCCTCTAAGCTTAATAAGCTTCTCAGTGTCTTGGTCTGACCCTATACAATAACACACTTGGCTGTAATACATTTGCAGTGGGTGTTTGGTTAAACATTCTTACAATGTATGTGTAGTTATTGTTAATGTGAACCACTTTTCTGCAAGCTGGTTTATTGTTAACATTGTAGTTTTCTTTATTAATGTGCTTTATGCAAATGAAGCCTGTGTGTCTTCCACAACCATAAAATGTAATATTACAATGAACAAATCTTTACAAATCTAAACAATAAGCAGTTAATGTAGTTACATGCATAGTGTTGTTTCAGCTCAATATTCTAAACTGCTTAAGTGACCTAAGTTCATTTATGGCGCTTTTCCACTGCATGGTACGGCTCGGCACTGTTCGGCTCCCATCGCATCGCTTTTCCACTGCGTGGTACAACTCGGCACGGCACGGCTCGGTTTGCTTTTCCACTGCAGTTAGTACCGCTTCAAAGTAGGTGGGATTATAGACTGTTAGTTATAGCCGTGTTCGGCTAAGAGCTGAGCTACTTCTTGAAACACTTTTTCATTCCGTGTCGCCCTATCCAGCTCCCGCTGGATCTGCTCCTCGGATGAGATAGATGAGATAACCTTTGACCTTTTCAAAATGGCAGAGAGCAACGCAAGAGTGTTGAATGGTAAGCATTGTACACAACTAAACGTTTTTTGCTACTGTTAGCTAGGGGTGGAACGGTATTCGTATTGAACCGAAATAGTAAGGTAATTAGCTCTATTAACTCCCTAGTCCTTAAAAAAATCTGTACTATTCATGATCTAGAAAATATACAGCATATTATTTACCGTTTGAGTTTTAATAAATCATCTTCTTGCTGTAGCAGATGACTTAAGCAATCTAAAATAGTTTTAGCTAAATAACAGGTCTCGTACCGTACCATGCAGTGAAAAAGCGCCAAAGCGCGCCATACCGTACCGTGCTGTGGAAAAGCGTCATTACAGGTGTAAAGTACTTTCCCTCCATCATTTGTGCAAGGTGTCAGGTGTGGATAAATGAAATGTAAGCGCTGCGAGCTGCTGATATGACTTCACAATCGTACTGCATTGTGGGATATATAGGTGCCTGAAGTGTCCAGTTCGAGGGAATGAGGGTCTGTCCATATAAACTCCCCTCATCCACTTCACGAAGTGGAACACAACGTGTGTCTGGAAAAGAGGACTGGAATGCAGCCCTCGAACATACTTTCACACTTAGGCTACTTCCTGTTGCATACACGCAGTTTCAAGTGGCCAAGATGGCAAGTGTTGGTATTTCGACAAGCCCTCTCTCATTGTATTTTTAGGATAGCAATTATTATTGGGATTCAATTAAAATGGCACAGCATCTGTTAGAATTTATATTACTTAAATTCAATTATAAATTATATTACTGGAATTATATTACTGTAAGGTTATAGGCGATATGTTATCTTTATTAAAAACATATTTCCCCCGGATGTAATTTGTATTTAGCTCCTTTTCTGATAAGAGATTTAGCTTTGTAAGCAACATTTTCAAAGCAGCTTACACAACACAGCTCACGAGCAGCATTCTGAAATCTAAAATGCAGATAAAACACCCTGTGGCATTGTGGACTTGAAGAACACATGCGTCGAAGGCCACAAGATCAAAAGTCCACATTAAGTGCGGCATCTGGGACAAGGCCTTGGATATTTCGAACACAGGCTGACAATGAACGTACCAACACACACACACGCTCACCTGTGTAGTGATTTTGAGCAATGAAGATGTAATTAAGTCAGGGCAAGAACAATTAAACCACAAAGGCCCTCTCAATCTCTGCCAAGGCTATGCTTCTTAATAACTAATGGGATGTCTTTATCTCAGGGGTTGCACTACATAATACACCACTACATCTGTTTATTGCAAGGCTGGGAGAGACACTGGAGTAATTTGTAGTCATAAATTATTGCTAGTCACTCAGTCTAAATGTACAGTCTAATGTTGGTGAAGGCTGTTTAGGTCTTACAATTGTCTGCATGACATTTTATCCATTATGTCTCATGTATTGGGATCGTACTTGGGCTCCTTTTTTTCTCATACTGTCCTAAAAGAGTGACAATGCAAGTTTGACAGAAATTGACTAAATATTATTATTTAATTTTTTTTACAAATATAATGTTCAAAATTCAGATGTAAAATTCAGACAAAAACAAACTTTGTAAATGAGAGAACGATGAAAAAATAAAATGTGTAATTTGCGCATGTGTGAAAAACTTTGGGATCAGTATGTTCTTAAAAAAAAGTGTCAAAAGTGACAGAAATCTCTTGTACCATTATACATGTCCTTACTATTTCATACAAACATTTTTTTTTAATCAATCATAGAATCCAATACAAATGTGCATTGGTCAATCTCAGACAACTTTATTTAATTTTTTACAAGGTTTCTAAGCAGAAGATGGACGCATGTTTTCTCAGTCCTGTTACCGAAACTCATGTGCCATTTAAAAAGCATGTTTAAAAGCATATCTATTAATTCCTTTGTTTTCCCCACAAGAAAGTGTTTATTTTAAAGAAATTGTTGGTTGTGTTCAAATAATTGATATTTGTGACAAAAAAAATCACTATACATTAAGGCAAGGTGAATTTTAATAAAAAACACAAAGCCATTTTTATTTTCATTTTAGAAGAAGACAGAAGCCTCAAGTTTATAATTGTTTTAATAATTTAATTTATTAAACAATTGTATAAATTATGTACCAAACAAAACTGATAAAAACAGTAACTATTTTTTAGAAGAAAAAAATGGTAACAGGAATGAACATTGGGTTACAGGAATGAGTGTCTACATGAGTGTGTATGAGAGAGAGAGTGCATGACTATGTGTACATAGGATTTCTGTGTTGAAGTGATGTACTATGTGCTAGTAGTGCTTCACAGCGAAGGAGGTGTAGAGAAAAGGGAGGGAGAGAAGAAGAGAGGAATGGAGAAAGAGGGAAGTTAAGACAAAAAAGTGAGAAAAGAGAGGGTTGCGGGTGTGTCTTGCTCCTTCCTGTGCAAAATGCCATGGGTGGGTGTTTCTGGCACCTGTATAGTATGGGGTTTCTCCATCTTCTTCAAAATATAAGAAAGACAAAGACAAAACGTTTAAGTCACTTTGTGGTGGACTGGCTTCCTGGAAGTATGGTGTTCACATTGTAAAACTAATGATAATGTCTACAATATAAGTAATTGCAACCTTAAAACTCATAATTCAGGTGAATAGTATTATATCAACTAATATTTACAGTATAAAATCAACAAAACAGAGGACTCTACTCCCTCCTGTTACTTTAACTCACTCCTGTTATTTTTCATATAAGTAACAGGACTGAAGGTAACAGGAGTTTTTAAGCAAAAAGTTATCAAATACACGACATATGGCCACATAGCTTACATGCTAATAGCATAAGGACACATAGCAAATTCTAGTGACTTACCAAAAGTTAATATTTTTTTACATAAATTAATAAAATCTAAGAAATAATTTAGGTAACAGTATATTAAGTTGAGATTGACCTTTTTACAATTTCTTCAAATATACAGAAATTAAATTGTGAGGACTTACTTATGGTTTGTTTGTTTGTTTGTTTATTTTATTTATATCAGGACAATGTGCAGTTACATTAAAAAGATGGCTGCACCATATTTAGCACAATGCTAATTTCCATTAGTGATTAGCAGGGTTACAGGACTGATTGAAAACCCGGGGACACGACTAAAATGTGTATTTTATCTAAACTATTAGAACAAATATTTTTTTCTCATGAAAGATTTTAAAGCATAGATTGGATTAAAATCACACAACAATGCAAAAGGATTTTAATAATTATTTTTCATAGTAAAGTTTAGAGATAGAGAGTGGGGACATGCAGAAAATGCTATTTTTTAGTGTTCTATGTAGTTTTTATTAATTTTTTAATTATACATTTTAAATTTGTAGTTATCTTAATGTGCAGGACATTTTTGATTAATAAGAAAATGTATTTTAGAGTTCATTTTCATGTATTTTTATACATATAATGTCCTGGTGACAGAAACTTCACCCTTTCGGTGGAATGTTAAAATCTTTCACTGTTTCACAATATTACTGTCTATACTGAATTCTGGATCAAATATATGCAGCCTTGGTGAGTAGGCTATCAGAAATTTATTTCAAAAACATTTGAAAAAATATATAACAATTTGCAACATTTTATTATATTTAATTATTTTTTATGAATCATATTTCAATAAAAATACAGATTATGTATTACAAACAAACTAAACGTTATCAAACGCTGGTGTGAAAATTCCCAATGTAAGTAGGCTACGAACAAGTGGTTCTCATCAGTATTAAAATGACCGGTGTTGTGAAGTGTTGGGTCCCACTGAAAGTGTTGGGTCCGATCTGGGCCCAAGCAATCCGATTGGTTCAAATCACGTTTTATGGGTAATCGCTTAGACTTAGAGCTATCGATTACCTCAAAGCCCGTCTACGAAAAGCCTGGCCACTCCCTATTAAGTCCTATTGTACTGAATTTTGGTTGTAGTTCCACCAGAGATCCACTGGGGGTGATCGTCCGAGTGCAAAATGAATGGGAGTCTATGGGGCTAGACGGCTAAATTGGTCTCTTTCACCCGATTGGCGTTGAGAAATCTCAGATTTGAATGTAGGTTTTGCAAGTTCAACATGGGTTATTATACCGTAGGTCGAAAGTTGAATGAACGAGGAGGGCCGGGAATTGGCAAAAATGTGACGATTCGATAGTATTGCGATATTTGGCCCATGATTCAATATTATTGCGATTCTTAACATATTGCGATACAGCAAGTATTGCGATTCGATTCTGCAATATATTGCGATTAATGGTTGATTATTCAAAGGCATTTCAAAGCATGAGGAAAATAAGACCGCTCAACTCACTTCAAATGTCACATTTAATTCTGTGAACATTATCTTCTACACATTAACTGAAGCGCAAAAACTTTTATATATATAATTCCACCAAATCAGCTTATCATTGTAAAATGGCACATCTTTTTAAATATCTAAATGTACACTCTTAAAATCAGTCAATCAAGCATTATATTATGATAATCAAGCATTAGTCTATTTAATGATGGAACTTCAGTAATTAGAACTAAAACTTGTCATTTTAACTGAACTTAAACTGAACTGTTGGTGCTTAAGATATTGTTGCTCATTTAGTGTTTCTGTAAAAAAGAGAGAAGATAATAGTAATTATTATTAAAAAGATAATCCTACTACTGATTCTACTAATAATAATGACAATATACAACCATAGTCTATAAAAAAAAAAATATAATATAGGCCTACAACACATGAGTTGCTTGATTCATGCATGTAAATCATTTGACAGCATTCGTTCGCTCTGATTTGCTGAAATTAAAACAGGCATGGGTGCCATCCAATAAGATTGCCGTTTGCGCATTAGTTCCGCCTACTACCGGAGAAACGGCATCTCTTCTTCTTGTTCTTAAAAGCTGAATAATACAAGATGAACTCAGTTATTTTGACAGGAAAATACAAACAAGAATATCGTTTACATGTAGCACGTCGATTTTGTGGGGTATAATGTAACTCTCTCTCGCTCTCTTTGTGTGCGTGACGGCGAGTCGCGCACCTTCACACTAGAGTAAATATCGCGATACTGAACATCGATTTCTTTCCCCCACCACTATGAACGAGTTTATGTCCTTTCCATTTCTTACAGGTTGAGTTGTTGCTGCCCATTACATGCTAGCATTCTGCTAATTCATTCTGCACTCGTCCTGTGAGCGCCCTCATATGGAACCAGAGTGGAACTGTAACTAGTTCAGAACCCGGGAGTTTACTGAGAGTGGGGGTTCTCCCCCTATTAGACGTTCTCTGATTACCTTAAAATGACCAGCTGACTAGCTGACTATAGGCTTACATTATACGTTACTTGACGAATGGCTTTTATTTTGAAACTTAAAGCGCGGAAGCTGGGTGCGCATGCGCTGTACTATGTTGTCAAACAAAACTCGTCCTATGAAAGTAGGCTACACACTGTTGTCCGACATGTGAAGAGTAAGTAACGTTGAATTATTTAGTAACGTTAGGCATATAATTTGTTACGTGCCATATTTTGATACCTTACTTAATGGCTTTATAGTTTATCAAATCTGACAGGTAATGAAGATCGTTTTAAACAACTGTAGCCTTCTGTTTGTTGGTCGCACAGACGAACGTTATATGAACGGTGCACATGGACTGGAACGTGTAACCTATCTCTATCACTACTCTCCAAACCAAACAACACAGAGACTTTAAAATTAATATTACAAATGAAAATGCCTCTTTCTTCTGGACACAGTATGAAGGTGGTGAATGTATCATTTGCTGCGGCTGGGTTTTTGGGAGCATATCATCTCGGGGTAACAGAGGCGTTACTGAGACACGGAGATAAGCTGCTGTCCTCTTTAAAAGCCTGCGCTGGAGCTTCAGCTGGGGCTTTAGTGGCTACTGTGATGATCACTGCTCCTGATAAACTACAGGTAGAGATATTCAGCTACAACCCAGAACATGTTACAACGGTATTCTGGTAAAAAAAAAGAAGAAAAAAGTGTTAAAAATGGAGTGCCAACGTTTATTTTAAAATGTTGCCTATTTTACTAAAAGAGGTGCATGCACAGCTTCAAACATGAAAACGTTTAGAAATATTCCAGCTTTTCTTATCCCCCCCCCCCCCTTTCTATATTTTAAACAAAACATTTATTTTTTGTATTCGATGTCCTTACTATCATTGTCATTTTGTAGACCATTATCCCTTTAACTAAACAAAATCCAGTCCTTTATTGACATCTTCGAGGAAGTGGCATTACTTTTGGCAAGGAAAAAAAGCATTTAAATGATCAAAGGCACAAAGAAGTATTGGCAATAGATTTGATGAATTATATATATATTTTTAATTATGAATTCTAGTATACAGTTACATGCACCTCTGTAATAAAAAAACATTCATAGCATTGTTCTTCGTTGTTTAAATAATTAAGCTATATTGAATGAGATTTAAGTGCCTGAGCTGTACCCTTTTGAGAAACTAAAATGCAGACATGTTTAAGTAACAGAGCTCAAAAGGGACTGCATATCAGCAGTGTCCCTCATTTTGCTTGGGAAAGCCAACTGACCGGTTTAGACTTGAAAGTGATTAATGTGTTCCCTGTCAAGCCAACAGATCTGTAGAAACCACAGATTTCTCACAGTTGCATCACCAAGGCTCAAGCATGTAATGACTGAGCTGTTAACCTATATGTTCTGACTTTGTGTTTTTTTTTTACAGCATTGTAAGGAATTCACCTACAGGTTTGCCAGTAATGTGAGAAGTCAGAGATTTGGAGCTGTGACGCCAGGATATGACTTCATGCTTGAACTGAGGTAAATGCGGCTCTCAGACATATTTTTTTGATTGAATGAAAACGATTCACTAGGTTGAAATTAACCCCAGAGGTTTTTTTGCAACCTTTTTTCCTGCATGCAGAATTTTAATCAGAAATGCTGTCTTGGGAAGATATCCTACTCAGCTGTTTCTTTCACTCAACTATATTCACTTAATTTCAAATCGAATTAAATTTTAAAATGATGTTAGAATATTGTGATAGATAGTACTGAGGCTGGATCAAAATTGCCCTGAAAACACCTTGTTACATATTTACTTGTTACAAATTTAGAAAATGTCCTTCTTTACTGCAGTAGTTTCAAATGTAAGCGGATGATTAGACCCCATTGCTTTTTTGTTTGATTGGCCTCTGTGAGTATTAAACATAATTTCCAATATTAACTTAAAAGTTCTCTTCAAATAGAAGTGTTTGTGTTAATTAATGTGAGAGACACTGAGAGAGCTGAAGAAATACCTTGACCTTGCTTTCCAAAAACACATTCGTTTCACACGTACATGAATATATATATATATATATATATATATATATATATATATATATAGCCTCGCACAGCTGTGGAGATCTTCAGAAAAATAACTGTTCCTTGCTCCAATAGAATGAGGTTTGAATGGTCTGTAGATAGTGCCGTTCCGATGCAGAAATGTGTCACCTCCTCAGTGCTACTTTTGAAATAGCAGATACTGCTGGCATATGAAACGGTGGACTTTTTTCTCTCTCTTTCTGTTGAAGGGAATAATATCTGTGATGTGCACAAACCTCTGAGGGCTTCTGATAATCTTGACATACCGCTTGGAGCGGATAGCAGTCTTCATTTTGATGAAATATCCTTAGAATGGAACGTTGAGTGGATATTTTTTTCCTTATTTCTCCTGCGTTACTACCTCTGTGGTTAAGCCAACAGATTGTGTAATTACGATATGATGTTGAAGGAAAAATGGATTTCACTGAGGTTGTTAATCGTGCAAAAACAACAAATGAGCATCTGTCCTTTGGTTTTCCTCTAGGGAGGGCATCGAAGAGATTCTCCCACCCAATGCCCACCAGTTAGCCAATGAACGCCTCCATGTTTCAATAACACACTCAAAGACATACAAGAACAGCATGGTGTCCAGCTTCACCTCAAGGGAAGATCTAATTAAGGTATTCATGCTTGAGGTCAATGGACAATGATTTATCATTCAACTACCCGAGTGATGCCCACAACCCAAAGGGAACTTGCCTGTTCAATTAGACACATCATAAGTGCCGTCACTTGACAGAGTTACTGCTGTGGAAAATTGCTGCTGAGTTCATTAATTCATTCCCATCTGAAATTGTGAACAAATTGCGCTGGTGCTTCAGTAGTTCATCTAACATAATGATATAAACTGTCTTTGCTGGCATCCTTTTCTTTTTGTTTGAGGGTCAATGATACAAATACTAAATACAAACAAAAAAAAAAAACTGCAGATCGGTAGTGTATATAAAACTCTTTTTTTTTGGATGTAAGATAAATCTTTTTTTTTTACTGTATTGTTTTTAAGGTGCTCTTGGCCAGCTGCTTTGTGCCTGTCTATGCTGGAGTGAAGCCAGTGGAGTTCCAAGGGCAGGTAATGGTGTCTTATACGACCAGCTCTCTTGGCTCCAGTACTCTGTGACTCTGCTGAGAGCTGATGTTTAGTTTTAATTTAGATGAATGAGCAAACCAACTCTTTGGTTCTGCTTGCCCCCTACACTGACAGAGGTCTGATAAACTACATTTGCAGCCAAATGTGGTGTTTTTTTTTCGAGCCAAAGCAATTATGAAGATGCATTGGTGAAGTTCAAGTGTGTCATAGGAAAGCATCAAGTTGTATTACTGTATAATAACATAACGAAGACTTGCACTAGACAGCAATTCATATATTGGAAGTGGCATACAGAAATTGTATATTGATGGTTTGTAATGCTGTCAATTTAACATGTTAATTCAGTCAAATTTAAACAAAGCTTAACACCTTTAACTCTCTGTTGCATTAGTCATTAGATCAGAAAGATTAAAAAGAATGCAGTCATTCCCACCCCCCTTTTTTTACTTTAACAAAAAAAAATCATGCATTTAGAATGTTTTACACATCTGTCCATTAAAGGGAACAATAACAATTGTAATGTAAGCCAATGGCAATTTGTACCCTTTAAAACCCATTTTACCCTTTAAAACCCATTAACCTACAATTGTTATGAACTAATTAAATAAAATACTGTAATAAAAGATGCATGGCAGATCGGCAAATATTTTGTAAAATTCATTACTGAAGGTTGATGGCCACCAATAGTCTTGTTTAATGAAATAGAAATAGACTACTAAAGCCATTTTTTTTTTCAATATATATCTATTCAATGATTTGCTTATCTGACAACAATATAATGTCTTAAATTATCATTATTTTCTGGGCTTTTCTCAGCAAATAATATTGATATACAGTGTGATTAATTTGCAAATAAGCATGTTAAATTAAATATAAATCATTAATATGTTTAATCAATTTAAATAATTGATTAAAAGTGACAGTAAAATATTTATAATGTTAGAAAATATTTATATTTCAAAGAAAACTGTTTTGAACTTTCTGTTTATCAGAGAAAAATAAAAATGTATCACGGTTTGCACAAAAATTAAGCAGAACCATTACATATTGGTAATAATAAGAAATGTTACTTGAAGACCAAGAATCAAAATTCAGCTTTGCCATCACAAGAATAAATAACATTTTAAAATTGATTTAAATAGAAAAGTTATTTTAAATTGTTATAATATTGCACAGTATTGTTATTTATTTTTATTAAATAAATGCAGCCTTGCTAAGCATAAGAGTGTATGTGTTATTTAAGAATGTTGATTTCCTCAGAAATGGATGGATGGCGGATTCACAGACAGTCTTCCTATTCTCCCTGTGGGACGCACAATAACAGTGTCACCATTTAGCGGCCCCCAGGATATTTCCCCAGCACATAAGGGCATAAGTAAGCTTCACCTCAGATTGGCCAACATGAGCGTTGTGGTAAGTTTTTAGCATTAATAAGCCTTACTTATTACTTCTAGGCCCCGTTTACACGTACATGGTTATTTTGAAAAAGCTTGAGCTTCTCGTTACACTGCCACCTACAGGTTTGGCATGCTCTTGACGGCATATACACGGGTTCGTGTAAACAAACACTTTTCTGAAAACAGACAGGTGTGCACAATGTTTTTTTTTTTGAAAACGGATAGGGTGAAATGTCCGTTTATGAAAATAGCCGGCCACGTGTAAACGTAGCCTTAGTATAGTTGTACAGTACTACTTAACTGTAAACTTTTAAAATATAAATCTCCTTCCAAACTGTTATGTCATAACCTGATAAGTTTTGAAATTTCAATCGTTTTCCACCCTTAGTTCTCCAAGGACAACATCATAAGGCTGAACCAGGCCCTGTATCCTCCTTCATTACCCAGGCTCAAGGCACTGGATCAAGAGGGATACCAGGATGCTGTTCACTTTTTAAAGAAAGATGGATGGATGCAATAACTGATTTTCTCCTTTCTAGCTCTTTCAACACCTTGAATGTCTAAAATGTGGCATATTGACACCGAGACAATTTTCCGCATAGCAGTTCATTGGTGGCGTGCAATATTATGTTCAGTTTAATAATCATACTTTGACTTGGTGTCTACTTTCATTCTCAAGATGAAAAGCACAGTAAAATGCATCATGTATTTCAGGAGGCTGAATGATCATTGTTATGAAAAGTACATTTCTATTGCACAGCTAAGCTTTAAAACATCTGCTCTCGAGCCACGAGAGCACTGCAGTGTTTTTTTAAGAATAACAAAACGAAGTGTTTAAATATTTCTGAAACTCCTTTTGTTGGAATCTGTTCATAATGGCCTTTAAAATCTCAGTCAATCCCAAGACCAACAAGTCACCCTTTTGCCTACACTTGCTGCACATATCAATGCAGCGTTTTTGTAGGTCCTTGAGGACAACACTGAAAAACAAGCCTTTGAAGTAAAACCGCATGAGAGGTCGTTTGAACTCCATGAGTCTTCTCATCTCTCAGAACTATCGGTTTACTTGCACTTGATTCTGCAAGAGCGTTCTGATCATTTTTCTGTCTGTGAGAACATCTCTCTGGGGAAGGTTTGGGGATTAGCAAAGGCTTGTGGGTATTTATGATGTGGTTGTAGAGACTGAGAAACAAGAGCGCTGGCACACATACACACTACGGCATAAACTGCTCATGCGAGTTATCAAATATGAAATAAATAGTAAAGTTTTTGCAATTAAATAGCAATTTAATTGACTTGTTGATTTATAGAGCAGTTAGTGTTGTCAAACAATAAGATAAGAACTGCTTATGTGAAATTACATCAATTGTAATTGGTCTTCATTAGAAGCAAGAGCAATGTTATAAGCGGAGCACCATTAGCTTGATAAAAATGGATTATTCAGTATATAGCTCTGTGTCAGCATGGGCAATTTACATCAGTCTTTAAATGATGTGTGTGTTCATAAGGGTTGATCTATTTATAATAAGACCCCATGTATGCCCTCAGTGCTGAATCTGCGTTTTTGAACTACCTGGTAATCAATAGAGTGAATGGTTGTTGAAATTAAAGTATTGTTTAAATAAATGTTATGTTAAATAATATGGCATCGCAATGTACTTTGTCTAAGTGTGTGTGAATTTATTTGTGCATTTAACTCTGGCGGGATGTGTCTTTGAATAGCTGCATTAATGTAATTAGAATGCTTTCACATAGACCTGTTATAAAGTGAATTTGACACCTCACAAAGACACTGAGGAGAAACCCATGACTCAAGTCTGTATTAATTTGCATTGTTAAGCTCTGAGATTTGTTTTTAAAGGGATAGTTCACCCAAAAATTAAAATTAGCCCATGATTTACTCACCCTGAAGCCATCCTATGTGTATATAACATTCTTCTTTCAGACGAATACGATTGGAGTTATATATAAAAATTGTCCTGGCTCTTCCAAGCTTGATAATGAGAGTGAATGGCTGTCTGTCTTTGGAAGTCCATCAAAGTGCATATACTCTTGATTAAAGAGCTCCATGCGTCTCCGGGGGTTAACAAAGGCCTTCTGAAGTTAAGCAATGCGTTCGTGTAAGAAAAATATCCATATTTAAAACTTAATCGACTAAAATAACTAGCTTCCGGCAGATTGCCGTACGCAAGTCGACTTGCGACTTAATGATTTAACTGTGTATTCCCGAACGTCATGCTGTGGCATCGGAGATGGTGTTTTCTGCCAGCGGGTCTAACTGTCAACAGGCTGCGCTCCAGACTAACCCCACATGATGTAGACATGTTACTTTTTTAAAATAAAAACTAGACAAGTTGTGGATTGAGGTAGGCCTGCTATTTTTATTTGACAAAAAAACTGATGGAAAAAGAAAATGCTGGTTTTTCAAGGCTTCAAACTGATTCAGTGTTTTCTTTTTGTCATTGTAATTTGTTCATTATTTAAGTTAAAAAATATATATATTTATTATAGGCCTATTTAATGTTTTTAATTTAATTAATTATATAATAATTTAAATTCTGTTTTTCTCTGTTGTCACTGTCAGAAATGTTGCAGGTGCGTGAAAATTCTATGAATCCAGGATCCGTTGTTGATCTGTTTTGCATGTTTGCACGTTAAAATAAACCCGTAATTTTTTATTTTTTTTTACTGGTCACAGACATTCGTCCATTTTATTTTTTACTTA
Source organism: Meda fulgida (assembly GCA_030578275.1). Taxonomy (NCBI): domain Eukaryota; kingdom Metazoa; phylum Chordata; class Actinopteri; order Cypriniformes; family Leuciscidae; genus Meda; species Meda fulgida. Next base: position 26,006,085 of record CM060616.1, on the reverse strand, counting down.
ATGCTTAAGTACTGTCTGTAGCGCACAGACTCTTTATAATTGTTGTGTAAAGACTTCAGCCTCCGCAACGCTCTTGACTATCGACGGCGCTGAGGAGAATGGCTACAACACGTTGCCACCCCCTAGAGGAAGCTGTGGCTGCGCATCTCTGCCCGCCCACCTCTAGCGAATGGAGAACTAAGGCGGTCCACCCATCCAAGCCCTGCAGAACGACATCTGCCCTCGCCGGTCGCACTTACACCACCGCCGGCCTGGCTGCATCGGCTTTGCACACTATGGCAATCCTTCAAGTGTTTCAGGCCAAGCTCCTCCGCTCTATGGATGAGACTGGCCCGGGCCCTGAGGCCTTTGGGGACTTGCGCAGTGCCGCAGACCTGGCCCTGCGCGCCACCAAAACCACGCCCAGGCAATTGGCAGAGGTATGGCCAGTATGGTTGTGCTGGAGCGCCACCTCTGGCTGAACCTTAAAGAAGTCAAGGACACGGACAGAACCACTTTCCTTGATGCCCCAATATCCAACACCGGCCTCTTCGGCCCAGCAGTGAAGGGATTCTCTGAGCACTTCACTGAGGCACAGAAATCGTCGCAAGCCATGAGATATTTTCTGCCCAAACGCTCAAATTCGGCTTCAGGGCACCCCAAGAAAGCACTGCCCCCTCAGCCAGTCAAGCCCATGCCGCCGACTTCTCAGCCCTGCCCCGTGGCTGAAGTTCACAGATGCCAAAAGCCTGCAAAGCACTACCCGTTCTCTGCACGTCAGGGCCCCTGACCCTAGCTTGTGTTCAACCCTGAGCCTCGGAAGCCCTCCTAGTCCAATGACGGGTAAAAAGAGAGAGTTTAAGTCCCGCCGCGGCCGGACCTCCCTCAAGGAAAGTTTGTGCACTTCTCTCAGTCCCCTCTTCAGTTCAGGTGACTGGAGATGTTTTAACTGTAGTAAGTGGGCCTGTTACAAAACACGCACCCCTACAAACAAATGCTTTTTTAAAAGCGACCCAAAAAAAGCACGAAAAGAGCACTTTTCTATTAACCCCCCATATAACTGCAGTCAATAGGCCTGCTGTAAGGCGCGCACCATTGGAAATGTTCAAAAATCAGTCACCAGGCCCATTACAAAGCACGCGCCACTGATATCAAAAGCTGTCGTTATAGCAAACCCAAACACACTAGAAAATAATGTTTCTAGCTCCCAAAGTTTGGGCGTCCCGCCCCCAGATTTCATCCAACCCCTAGCCACATGGGCCGAGGCCTGGCAGGCCATCCCCGGGCAATCAGTAATGAAAACAATAAAGCGTGGCTACTTGCTCCAGTTCGCTCGCAGGCCCCCTCGCTTTTGCGAAGTACTCAAGACAACGATGGGAAGCAACGCAGCTCATGTCCTTCACACCGAAGTATCAGACCTACTAATGAAAGAAGCTGTCGAGACAGTTCCCCCATCATTAAGCGAGTCAGGCTTTTACAGTCGCTACTTCCTTATTCCGAAGAAGGACAGCGGCCTCAGACCAATTTTAGATCTCAGACGTCTGAACAAGGCCCTTATGAAACGGCCATTCAGAATGCTTACAAACAAACAAATCATCGCGCAAATTCACCCAGGGGATTGGTTCTTCTCAGTGGATCTGAAAGATACTTACTTTCATATCCAAATAGCCCATCACCACAGGACATTCTTGAGATTCGCCTTCGAGGGGGTGCTTATCAATATACAGTCCTACCTTTCGGCCTGTCTCTGGCAACCCTGCACATTAACAAAATGCATGGATGCTGCGCTTGTTCCCCTGAGACAATGGGGAATGCGCATCCTGAACTACCTCGACGATTGCCTTGTCCTAGCCCAATCAGAGAGCGAGTTGCTGACACACAGATCGTGGCCCCTCAGCCATCTAGAATGCCTGGGTTTCAGGATCAATCTTGCAAAGAGCACGCTGTTTCCCAGCCAGCATACAGTCTCCCTGGGAACAGTTATAGACTCAAGACAAATGAAGTCGTGGCTCTCGCCAGACGCGCCCGTACTATTCAGCAGCCATTACTATTTACCATTATGGCATCCGCGTCGTCAGTTCTCCAACTGGGCCTACCAGGGCGCGGATATGTTTTCCAGAGACAATGTCCCCCCAGGGGAATGGTCTCTCCACCCTCAGATGGTTCACATGATCTGGAGCACCTTCGGCAAGACATAGGTCGACCTATTCACCTCAGAAGACAACGCTCACTGCCCAATATTTTTTCGAAGAAAAGGGACACGCTGGCCCACAACTGGCCCAGCGGCCCCCTTTATGCGTTTCCACCGGTCTCGATGCTCCCACAGGTCATCGAGCGGATCAGGAAGAGCAAGTGCTCAGTCCTCCTCATAGCCCCCCTCTGGAGATCCAAAACTTGGTTCCCAGACCTGGCGAAACTGCTGAGTGTTCCTAAGGTGCTCTCAACAGCGTTCAGAGCCCAGGTAATATCGCTATCAACTCTTCTCCCCCCATTGATAATAATTTGAATCTGGTCTGCCCTGTCAGGGCTCTCAGAATCAATCTAGAGCGCTCCGCCAAATTTAGACAGACGGAACATCTCTTTGTGTGTTTAGGTGGCCGCACTAAAGGTATGCCAGTCACAAAAAAGAGACTTTCTAGATGGATAGTAGATGCTAACTCTCTAGCCTACACCTCAATAGGCCTTCAATGCCCCATAGGAGCTCATTCCATTGGAGGCATAGCCTCCTCATGGGCTTGGTCCAGTGGTGTACCAATCAAAGACATCTGAGCGGTGACAGGCTGGTCTTCACTGTCCACATTTGTGAGATTTTATAACCTAGAGGTCCCTGCTCTGCAGGCATGGGTACTTTATATCTAAAGGCCTCGGCCCCGAGGGCACAGAGCCTCTGCAACATTATACCTTAATAAAGGGCCCAACCTTTTTCTGGTCCTAGGGTGAATTGTGACTTTCAAACTTTACTGTTGACCTCAGGTTACTTAGCCTCAGGGTAATGGTTCAGGGCGAAGTCGCTAGCTAATAGCACTACGTTTTAAAATGGGTTACCGCTGCGTATAGCTACACAATATGAAGTGAACGTTCTTGAAAGGGACGTAATCGGTTCCCTTTTAGTCGTAGTCGGTTTTCGGCTGTTATAATTTAAACATCAAAAACATGATAATTGATTCAATTAAATATAGCCTGAAATTTATTAGGCACTGTATTCCGCATGCATGAAGAAAATAAAGTTGAATCTCAGGAGCTTTAAAAGAATACATCGACTTCAAATGATGAATGCAGCCAAGGAAAACGTGAAGAATGGAAAAGCACATTGCTGGAAAGAAAGTGGAAAATAACACAGGTAAGAAAAAGACGTGTCCTACCCATTTACCTATCAAACTGTTGGTCAGGCGAAGGTGAGTGGTTTTATTCACACAAGTTATTTTAGAATGTGTTTGTAGCAATGTTCAGGGAAGAAGGAGGCGGGAACCGACGAACCATCAAAATATAATTTATTTAAATAAAACAAACAAACGAAAATACCGCCAGCAGCCCCTCGCGGACGACTGCTGGCTACCGAAAATAAATATAACTGCCAGCAGCCCCTCGCGGACGACTGCTGGCTAAAGTAAAATACAAAAACAAAACACCTAAAATACAGGCCTGTTCCTCTCTCGATCATCAACGTCGTCGCTCCTCCTTTATGCTTCTGCTCCTCCGTGAGAGATGCGAGACCGGTGTGCCTCACAGGCGTTGCTCATTAGCAATCGCACCACCGGCCTCGCGCCGTTCTCTCACGTCCCTCGGCCGTCCTGTTCGCCACATACCCCCATCGCCCCTCACAGGCCGGGGGGTACCCACGAGCCTGTGCCTACTCCCCCCCCCCCGGCGGCGGCGATCCCTGGGGAGTATGGACAGACAAACCGAGGGAAACGGAGACGGAAGCATGAGGAGCGACAGATCGAGAGAGGGGAGAGAGGAAAAAAAAAAAACTTGGTCCGGTTCCCACAACGCGCTGCCATCTGGTCCCCCACCAGCTGTGCGCTCTCCTCCGCGGTGCCTGGCGGTGACGCTGGGTAGCCCTCGGTGGACGGCTCGACGCTCCTCCGCCGCCCGGTGGACGGTGACGGCTCCTCGGGTGCCTTGGGCAGACGGTAGGAGTCCCCCGCTCCCTGCTCCTCCCCTTCACTGGTGGACGGCAGCAGGCTCCGGCCCACGACGAGCGGCGGCGACTCCTCCTCTCCCTCCCGGATGGCAGCCGCCCCTCCAATACCCAGGCGGCCGGCAGCGAGCTCGACCGTCCCACCGGCAACTCACTCCAGCGCACCGCCTCGAGCGTCCCTGGCCGCGAGTCCCCCGCTCCCTGCTCCTCCCCTCGCTCGGCGGATGGCAGCAGGCTCCGGCCCACGGCGAGCGGCGGCGACTCGCGCACCATGCTCGATGGCACCGCGGATTCCCCACATCGGCGAGGACTCTCTGACAGCGCGTTCCTCCCTCTTCCCGGGTTTCGGCACCAGTGTAGCAATGTTCAGGGAAGAAGGAGGCGGGAACCGGCGAACCATCAAAATATAATTTATTTAAATAAAACAAACAAACGAAAATACCGCCAGCAGCCCCTCGCCTGATTGTTCATGTTTGTCTATTTCATTCATTGTGCATTAAATAATGTTAACAGATAAAACTTTTGATTTTAAAAATGTATTAGTAGCCTACATTTTTATATTAACCCCAAGGAGAATAATTGCTATAACTATTGTTTATTGTTAGGTCATTTTATCTAATGTTATCTAACAAATATAATCTTATTGTAAAGTGTTTTTAATACTACAATTTCCATCTTTGTAACTGTGATATACACTTTAATAATATATGTAAGTTTAATCTAAATTAAGCTTTGGTACCAAAACTGGTACCGAGAACCGTGGATTTTCACTGGTGTTGGTACCGAATACTGAAATGTTGGTACCATGACAACACTACCACATAGTAGCCTTTGCTAGCTACTTCTTTTCGCTCGCTTCATTTTGCTTGCTCAGCGAAATATGTCTGTTGGCGAGTGTGGTTGCGCATGTGGACGCGCCCAGTGGGTTAACAAATATTGGCTATACAGCTCTTCAAAAAATTTGCATATTGTGAAGTTCATTATTTTCCATAATGTAATGATAAAAATTAAACTTTCATATATTTTAGATTCTTTGCACACCAACTGAAATATTTCAGGTCTTTTATTGTTTTAATACTGATGATTTTGGCATTCAGCTCATGAAAACCCAAAATTCCTATCTCAAAAAATTAGCATATCATGACAAGGTTCTCTAAACGAGCTATTAACCTAATCATCTGAATCAACTAATTAACTCTAAACACCTGCAAAAGATTCCTGAGGCTTTTAAAAACTCCAAGCCTGTTTCATTACTCAAAACCGCAATCATGGGTAAGACTGCCGACCTGACTGCTGTCCAGAAGGCCATCATTGACACCCTCAAGCAAGAGGGTAAGACACAGAAAGAAATTTCTAAACAAATAGGCTGTTCCTAGAGTGCTGTATCAAGGCACCTCAGTGGGAAGTCTGTGGGAAGGAAAAAGTGTGGCAAAAAACGCTGCTCAACGAGAAGGGGTGACCGGACCCTAAGGAAGATTGTGGAGAAGGACCGATTCCAGACCTTGGGGGACCTGCGGAAGCTGTGGACTGAGTCTGGAGTATAAACATCCAGAGCCACCGTGCACAGGCATGTGCAGTAAATGGGTTACAGGTGCCGCATTCCCCTGGTCAAGCCACTTTTGAACCAGAAACAGCGGCAGAAGCGCCTGACCTGGGCTACAGAGAAGCAGCACTGGACTGTTGTTCAGTGGTCCAAATTTTTTTTTTTTTCGGATGAAACAAATTTTGCATGTCATTCAGAAATCAAGGTGCCAGAGTCTGGAGGAAGACTGGGCAGAAGGAAATGCCAAAATGCCTATAGTCCAGTGTCAAGTACCCACAGTCAGTGATGGTCTGGGGTCCCATGTCAGCTGCTGGTGTTGGTCCACTGTGTTTTATCAAGGGCAGGGTCAGTGCAGCTAGCTATCAGGAGATTTTGGAGCACTTCATGCTTCCACCTGCTGAAAAGCTTTATGGAGATGAAGATTTCATTTTTCAGCACGACCTGGCACCTGCTCACAGTGCCAAAACCACTGGTAAATGGTTTACTGACCATGGTATTACTGTGCTCAACTGGCCTGCCAACTCTCCTGACCTGAACCCCATAGAGAATCTGTGGGATATTGTGAAGAGAAAGTTGAGAGACGCAAGACCCAACACTCTGGATGAGCTTAAGGCCGCTATCGAAGCATAGCATATCTCCATAACACCTCAGCAGTGCCACAGGCTGATTGCCTCCATGCCACGCCGCATTGAAGCAGTCATTTCTGCAAAAGGATTCCCGACCAAGTATTGAGTACATAACTGAACATAATTATTTGAAGGTTGACTTTTTTTTTGTATTAAAAACATTTCTTTTATTGGGCGGATGAAATATGCTAATTTTTTGAGACAGGAATTTGGGATTTTCATGAGCTGTATGTCAAAATCATCAGTATTAAAACAATAAAAGACCTGAAATATTTCAGTTGGTGTGGAATGAATCTAAAATATATGAAAGTTTATTTTTTTATAATTACATTATGGAAAATAATGAACTTTATCACAATATGCTATTTTTTTGAGAAGGACCTGTATATAGTATGTTTTTTTTTTAAACTATGCAGCAGAAGAAAAAAAAACTTAAAATAAAAATAAATAAAAAAACATTTAACTGAACTGTATTAATTGGTCAAAATATTTACTTTCCGTTAACGGTTAAACGGTCAATATGAGCATCCCTAGGCTCGATATCTCTCCAAAAATACACTTTGTATTCACTTTGCATAGGGGCTTTTTCAAGTCTACAAGCCTCACCGAGGTTTCAAGATGTACATTTTATTCTGCACTACTGTGTATGTTAAACCCAGTCTGGTATTACATCTGTCACCTTGCTATAACCATAGTTTTAGCTGTTTTTCCTCATCCATATTAGTCTAATGTCTGTATATTAGTGGTCCCACATCACAACAACATACCTAGAATCAGAGGTAGGGTTCTGCGGTGCCAGGTGCAGTGAATAAGGCGAATATTTATAGTCCACATGGGGATTTGCCTTGTCAGGCAGTGTCACGTTAATGATCATTTTGGGCTAAATTGCCAGAGGCTTAAAGTGGTTACTGGAAAAAACATAAAAACACAGGAACCCCGCCAAAACCTGACTCAAATTAACAGCAGTTAATGTCAAAACAGAGGACAGAGCTGCTTATATTTGCTTCAGTGCTCAGATAAACAATGAGTGTGGCTTTCTGAGTCATAAACATTGGCAGTCTTTAGCTGAAACACAACATTAAGGAATGAGAGGCCACTGAAGTTCAACTAATTGCAAGCCCCAGTCCCTGACCTTAAACCTATAGAAAATTAGTGGGCTGAACTGAAGAGAAGCAGCGCCAACATGGATCTGGGAATCTGAAGGATCTGGGAATCTGAAGGATCTGGAGAGATTCTGTATGGAGGAATGGTCTCTGATCTCTTGTCAGGTGTTCTCCAAACTCATCGGGCATTATAGGAAAATTCTCAGAGCTGTTATCTTGGAAAAAGGAGGTTGCAAAAAAGTATTTAATAAAAGGGGACAAATAATTGTTCCCAGCGTGTTTTGGAGAAAATATTTATTTCATATTGTGATTTTTCCACCCCACTTTTTATTATTTTACGTCAATGAAAGATTAGATTTTTCCAAATGTTTTTTTTTAAATATATATAGCCTATATATATATATATATATATATATATATATATATATATATTTTTTTTTTTTTTTTTTTTTCAGATTTTTTTTTTTTACAGCCATTTTTGATCATATTTACCAAGGGGGCAAATAATTCTGACCAGCACTGGATATATAGGGGATGCATGCACCGATACTGCACTCGTGTACTCATACTTGTGTAGCCTACTCAGACGTGTGTTTAAATTATCTAATGCATGAAAACATCTGGATGGAAAAACTACAAATTCATAGGTGGAGGTGGATAAGCTAAGGTACGGCTAAAAATCTAAATGTGACTAAAGTAAATGGAAACACAAAATGAAGAAAAAAAAAGTGACATACAGAAATCAGCTGATTGAAATGAGACTCAGGCTTTAAACGCTTAAAACGCCCTCTCATAAACATCTGGCTAAATCAGATCTCTGTCTGTCTTTCTGACCCTCACTCTTGGTATTCTTGTTGGTATAATATGACATAAACATGTTTTAATAAATGCTGCAACACACAAAGTCACCACATTAGCAGCAGGACAAAATGAACCCTTGTTGTCACTGTAGCGGGGCAAAAGTGTTTAAACCCAATTTAGGCCTACTTTTATAGCCCACTGAAAAACTCTGACAAGGCAAACATCGGGATGTGCCAGCTAACAATTTATGGTTCCCACAACATTCTGGGAACGTTAGTTTTTGGTTGCGGGAACATTCCCTTAAGGTTTTGTTTAGGTTTTGGTTCCCATCGAAAGTTTTCTTAACGCTCAGGGAACGTTATAACCCTGAGGGAACGTTCCCCAAACGTTAGTTTTTGGTTTGGTTCAAACTAACCTTTAGAGAACCATAAACTAACGTTCCCTAAACGTTCTGTGTTAGTGGGGAGATTGATCATTACAGTGACACATTAAACGATCAAGAAACACAAGTTGTTATTAGGAAGAAAAAAAAGTACTTTTGGACGGTAATTTATACCATTCTCGAAAACTGCTTTACAGACCTAACAGCGGGAAATGATGACAAAATCACGTGATGTGTGGCAGCTCTGTCAAGGGTTTGCGACGTCATAGAATGCAAATGCAGTCAACACGAATTCACACAAAATTATGGAAAAACACTTGGCAAGTATCCTAGTAAACATATTAGGTTATTTCTAGTAGACACTTCATATTGGACTTGCGCATTTGGTCTTAAAGGGGCAGCAGTCTCATCAAGTAATCACTCACTGCTCTTGATTAAATACCTTTTGTAACTTTATAAAAATCCATCTATATTTAATTTATACAGTAATGAATATGCAGTGTTATTTCACATTTTATTACTTTATCCAAATTTCTGTAAATGCAAACTACTGTTAGACCTAGACCTACCTGAAAAACTCTAAAAACAGTTTATTTCATTTCTAGCCTTTGTTCTATTGTATTCATTTGTGCTATTTGTAATTTGATTATTTGTTGTTATATTACTGACTCTTTACTTGTCTTTAATAATGTTTAAATTTACATTAAGTAGTTTTGCTAGTAGAACCAAAAATGAAAAAAAGTGTATCGGACTCGTTCTGGAAAAAGTGGTCTCATATATATAGGGATATATATAGGAATATATATAGGAATATATATAGGGATATATATATATATATATATATATATATATATATATATATATATATATTCAATTTCCAAAAAGTCATTACAAATAAAGTTTCTAAAGGTTTTAGAAACCTATCCTTAGGCAGAGCATGTGTTCTCTGCTTGTGCCTTTGATCATTTAAGCCAAGCAGGTCTTCCATAATGCAATTGATTGATCTCTCTCCCCTTTGCAAAAGCACCCAGAAAATCAGAATGATTGAACTTGTCTATTTTGACATAGGCCTAGATCTTTTTTCGGTTTGAGGAGACCCATGCTTCGATCGCTTTTAAGGCTCCCCTGGGTACCGCCATCTGCTCTTTCAGCTATATCTTTAAAAGTCACTATCTGTTCACATAAAAGTGATGCAGTTTATGCTGTAAGAAATGGTCAAAAATGTTTTCAAATCAATTCAAAAGATGCTAGTAAGAGTTATTTGATCATGGCAAGTAACACCCACTTGAAATTATTTTATTACTTATTCAGGACTGTGGATAATCATGGAATATTGAGGAAATTATGCATGATACGGTCTCAAATGGTAAACATTAGTTAATGATCAAAAGCTCACAGAGCGGACACTCTCAAATATGAAATTTACCTAATTTAAATGACTATCAATATCTGATTTGCAAATGTGTTACAAATTCCAGAAACACTGATAAATACATCAAGCCATGAAGTACAGCAAAATTTCAATAAATATCACATCTGGCTCTTAAAAAATTAGGCAAAACATATTTTTATTTCCTGATACAGACGATTTTTTAAATGTGATGAGATTAGTGTAATGAACATGATTTTGAGAGCGTGGAGAGCCTCTTAAGGCTGGCAAACCATCCAGCGCAGCCTGATTAGTCACAAAAATAAGCAAAACATATTGGATACCAAAAATACTACAAAAACCCTCAGAACACCAAAGCCTTTAAGAGGCATTATGGGTATTGAGTTGTTACCGGTTGCAGACTAGATCAAAGCTTACGAGCATAAAGATAGTAATTACAGCTTCACAAAATCCCTGACCTTACGCTGTTGAACCAGGATGATGCATCTCCAAACTAGGAAGCATACAGAACTCAGAACAGAGAATCTGGCTGCAGTTACAAACACTAGCCACAAATGACCTTAGATCCTAGATCTTGTGATACATATTTGGTGTATTGTTTTCTCTTCTTTTTCGTTTTTTCGCTTAGGGGTTAAAAATATGGCTGAAATACCTTGCTGTGAGCAGCGTTTAGATATGTTAAAATGTGCTGTGCGCTTACCTCTCGATAGCAAAATAAACACACAACAAAAATGATAGCGGTGAGAAAACAACAGTTAAGGAAGCGTTCAAAGCGAAAAACAGTGTCAGTGTTGCTTTGAACTAGTAGAACAACTTCAATTTCTACTATGAAACAGCTTTTCAAAGTGTTGTGTTCATAATCTGACCTTGATGGAAAGAACAGAAGAGTTTCCATGTCAAAGGAAGGCTAAACCTCAGCACACGCCTAGGCTACCTATCACAAAATCACCACAGACCAATGGTAGTTTGAAGGTGTTTTACCAGTCATTGCAAACTCTTCTGTTGTGTTCTCTTTGGCAAAATGTTTCAAACTCCCTAAAACAAATTTCATTTTCGCCTGATTTTGTTGCATATTTAACCCATTAAGGTGTGATCACATTAGCCAAATTTCAGAGACATTTTAATTTCGTCACTATTTTAAATAGTGAACCAATATCTTTTTTGGGTCAAACCCAAAGTCACATGGGTTTGGAAAAACATAAAGGTGAGTAAATTATGCCAATTTTCCCTTTTTAATGAACTATTGCTTTAAGTATTACATGCACTCCTTATGCATTAAAGCCACATGATTGTGTGTTTCGGAATATTTTTCTTAAAGCTAATGTCGTAGCTTCTCTATCTGATGATCTCGTTCACATCTGCAAAGCTGACTGAGAGAAGAGCAGCAGGGCTGGAGCCAGGGCTTCCATACTATTTGCAGAGGGGAAAGCTGTATTGGGACAGGCTTGAGACTCTGTGTATGACGGCTTACTGCTGCCCTTATGACCTTTAGAACTGAGTAGAACTGGGGCTCAGTGTCTGGACTCAGGGGGTTGCTTTCTGACGGGTCTCTCGACAGGTCATAAAGCAGTGGAGGGTCATGGAACGTGATAAATGGCTTGATGCAGAAGCAGATATGAGTGTGGAAGCACGCAGAGCTGTTCTGTGGGTAGAAGTCAGGTGTAAAGAAAAAGGCCTTCCAGATTGCATTACCTAGAAACACAGGAAATATAGTTTTCAAATGCGAAGAATCATCATCTCCTTTATCAATCCATTTCTCAATTTACAGTAAAATATCTCGAAAGGTAAAAATGATTATTTTTACACAGATTATGATCATAGAAAAGTCATGTGAAAAAGAAAGGACACCCTTTAGAATTGTATGTTTTTACGTATCAGAACATGCTAAAAATCATCTGGTCGTTAGCAGGTCTTAAGATTAGGTAAATACAACCTCAGATGAACAACAACTGACATATTACACTGTGTCATTATTTATTGAACAAAAATAAAGCCAAAATGGAAAAGCTATGGGTGAGAAATTAAGTACACCCTATGATTTAATTGCTTGTAGAGCCACTTTTAGCAGTAAGTAGAAGGAATCTTTTTCTGTATGACAGTATCACTCTCTCGCATCGTTCTGAAAGGAATTTTTGCCCGCTCTTCTTTAAAAAAAAAGTGACATGTGAAGGGTAGGGATGGGACGAAATATCGTTTGATAAAATATCGCGATACAAAACGTGACGAAACGCATCGAGGTCGAAAAAAATGGATCGCGAAATAAAGATAGATGGCACTGCTGCATGATTTGCGTAGTATATAAATAATTTTGTGTATTATATGTGTGTGTGTATGTATATGGGGCAAACATACAGTCTATGGTGGCAGGCTGGCAGCACCATCTGCTGATCAAGCAGGGTAAAACTAAATGAAAAAAAAAATTATATCCGGGGAACGGTGCGGTACGTCATCACGTCAAGAAAGCGCATGTTGCAAGTTGCAACAACAACACTGCAGTCTACAGCGAGCTAACAAATATTAGCATTAGCACCAACTGCCTTGCCCCTAAACAGCCGACCATGGAGTCAAATGAGGTCGAAATTGAGGACGCTCCGCCTGGATACAAGTCATATGTCTGGCAGTATTTTGGCTTTCTCATTAAAAAAGACAAAGACGGCAATAGAGTAACTGACAAGACTAAGACTGTGTGTAAGCTATGCCATGCTGTCATTCCGTACACCACATCCAACACATCAAACATGAACCACCACCTTCAACGTCACCGTAAAAATGTGAAGACAGCCCCGGAGAAAACGAGCCTACCGAAGGGACAGCTGACCATGAAACAAGCGCTGACACCAACTCTACCTCCGTCAAGTCCGCGTGCAAAACAGATAACCAGGCTCATTGGCGAATTCATAGCGGACTATATGGCTCCATTTAACATGGTAGAGAACAGAAAATTCATCCAAATGTTCAATGTGCTGGAGCCTAAGTTTAAGATGCCATGTCGAGGACATTTTCAGAGAAGGTAATCCCTGAAATTTACAATGAAACCAAACAAAGCGTGAAAGAGTATCTAAAAAATGCCGACTGTGTCGCCCTGACCACCGACAGCTGGACCTCGCGTGCAATACAGAGTTATGTAACCATCACGGCAGAAGTCATCAACGAGAAATGGGAGAGAAAAAGCTTTGTGTTGCAAACTCGTGAGCTGAGTGAAAGTCATACTGGTGTTAACATAGCTCACGTGTTGAAAAATGCACTGAGTGAGTGGGAGCTAACGAGGCCACAAACAAATGTCCATACATTGCTGTGAGAGAGAGCGGTCTCCACCCTCACATCAAGTGCTTAGCGCATGTTGTGAATCTGGCCAGTAAGCGAGGCTTGGCTGTATCCCGCGTCGCGCGCCTTCTTGGTCGTGTGCGAAGAATAACTGCATTCTTTCACAAGAGCACCACGGCCACCGCCGTCCTGACCAACAAGCAAACCTAGTTAGAGCTGCCTCGGCATAAACTCGTCCCCGATGTCCAGACCAGGTGGAATAGCACATACGACATGCTGGCGCGCTACCTGGAGCAACAAGCAGCTATTTCAGCAGCACTGAGCTGCCCAGGAATCCGAAGGAATGCGAGAGAAATTGACACTCTAGATAACACTGATATATCAGATGTCGAGGACATAGTGAAACTGCTTAAGCCACTGAAGACAGCAACAACAGTTGTCTGTGATGAAAAAGAGCCCACTGTTTCACTGATAATGCCACTGAAATTCATGATCGAGCAAAGCATGTCACCAGACGAAAATGACACACAGACCATCGGCAACATGAAAAGCGCTATTCTACTCGACATCTCGGGCCAGTACTCTGGGGACTGTAATGACATGCTGCAGGAGTGCACTGCGCTTGACCCACGATTCCGAACCCTGTCCCATCTGAATGATGAACAACGCAAGTCCGTCTATGCCCGAATACGTGGAAAAGCTTCAGCACTTCATGAGCAGCGCAACCAGGTAGGCTTTTTTGAAAAAAAAATGAGGTGCCCTGCGCGTGTGTGTAACTCTGTATGTGTAGGCCAGAGCCCGAAAACTTATTTCTCATTTTGTTTTTTTGTTTTTTATTAGTCGATGAGAGAGAGAGAGAGAGAGAGAGAGAGAGAGAGAGAGAGAGAGAGAGAGAGAGAGAGAGAGAGAGAGAGAGAGAGAGAGAGAGAGAGACTCTGTGTGCGTATGTCTGTGAGAGAGGGAGGGAGTGAAGGATTGAAAGACAGAAATGTTTGAGCTAGTTTTATTTTATTTTTTCAGACCAGTGATATAGATGAAAGAACCACTAGGGCCAGTGCTTCAACATCAGGGGCAGCAGCAGAGCAGGCCAGGGTCATGGTTGAGGCAGCACAGGGAGCAGAGCAGAGCCAGGAAGAGCCAGTGGAAGGAGAAAGGCAGATGCAGGACGTGACACATCCTCCCTTACCAAAAAAGACAGCGTTAGAAGATCTCCTTGGGAGCTCCTACACTACTGTTGTTGAGACAGTGCAGTCCAGCAGAGGGATTGAAATGGAGATCCTCTCCTACAGAAATGGGATTCCTATCCGACTCAACAGTAGTCCACTTGAGTGGTGGAAAGTTAATGCATATGCTTACCCCATACTTGCCCCCCTTGCCAAAGCCTACCTTTGCATTCCTGCAACATCAGTGCCCAGTGAGCGTGTCTTTTCCACAGCAGGAGACATTGTGTCTGCTCAAAGATCACTGATTACACCAGAACATGTTGATATGTTAGTTTTTTTGAAGAAGAACCAGTCCTGAGATAACTTAACCTAGGATTAGAGCAGCACTAAGGGAGTGTTCTTGTTTGTGTTTGGCCAGTTAGGCCTTGTGTTTCCCTGTGTGCAGCTGGAACAAAAATAAATAAGTTGTTGTTATACAGTTATATTTTTTTCCTTTTTTTTCCTTTTTTGATATCGTATCGTGACCCTGGCATATCGAGGTGCATCGTATCGTGAGTTTAAGTGTATCGTCCCATCCCTAGTGAAGGCCAAGTATGGTAACCCTTACTTAGAATTTGTCCTCTGCATTTAACCCATAAAAGTTAGTGCACACACATAAGGAGTAGTGAGTAGTAAGCACACACACACAAACTGCAAACTGTGGACACAGACCAGGTGGGCAGCCATTGTGCTGTGGTGCCCAGGGAGCGATTGGGAGTCAGGTGCCTTGCTCAAGGGACTGAGGTGCCCTTAGTCATTCCCCCCTGGTATTGAGAATCGAACCTGCAACCTTCAGGATACCAGTCTGACTCTTTAACCATTAGGCCACAACTGCCACCACAGTTAGAAATTTTGTTACAGCAACAACTTGATTATTTTCTTTTTCAGCCTTTCTGTTGTATATTTGCTGGTGTGCTTGTGTTCATTGTCCTGTTGCATGAATCAATATCAGCCAAGCTTTAGCTGTCGGACAGATGGCCTCACATTTGACTCTCGAATACTTTGGTATACAGAGGAGTTCACGGTCCACTCAATGACTGCAAGGTGCCCAGGTCCTGTGGCTGCAAAACAAGCCAAAAATCATCCACCATCCATCAGGACACATGATGGACATACCAACGTATGAGGTGTTTGTGCTGATATTCTGTGTTTAGTTTTCGCCTAACTTGGCGCTGTGCATCATGGCCAAACATCTCCACTTTGGTCTCATCTGTTCAAAGGACATTGTTCCAGAAGTCTTGTGGTTTGTTCAGATGCAACTTTGCAAACCTAAGCTGTTATGCCATGTTCTTTTTAGAGCTTACGAAGCTCTCTCCTGGCAACCCTTCCAAACAAGCCATACCTGTTCAGTCTTTTCTAATTGTACTGTCATGAACTTTAACATTTAACATGTTAACTAAGGCCTGTAGAGTCTGAGGTGAAGTTCTTGGGTATTTCGCGATTTCTCTGATCATTGCACGGTCTGACATTTGCTGGGATGTCCACACATGGGAATATCGTCAAATGGTTTGAATGTTTTCCAGAGATGATCACACTTGCTGATGATCAATTAATCAAATACATTTCATTAGCAGCGCCTGATTTCTACAAACCCTTACAAATCCTTTCTTTTTCACATGACTGTATATATATATATATATATATATATATATATATATATATATATATATATATAAATCAAGAGTATAGCATTGACAACTAACAAATATAAACAAATATTGAAAATGGCTGAGAATGGCTCTTTGTGCTATGCATTTAGAACCTTTCAACCCCTTTCGATGTGAGTAAATCACTCGAAAATGCGACCACATTTCACACCAGGCAACTAAAAATGTCTTTAATTAGTCGACGGCTAGTAAACTGTACAATTACAGTCGCCTGTGAGTTAAAGGCAAAAAAAAAAAACGTTTAGGGCAGATATAATTTCATTGCCTACTGAGCTTTACGCACCATCGCTTGGCTGAGAGCGCTCTCTGTCGCTTTCTCTCTCACACACGCACTCACTGTGAGAGAAAGAGAGAGCACATGCAAAGCTTGTTGACTGAACTGTCACTGTCCCGATCGGACCAGTGCCAAGTCGTCACGAAAGTTTATCATTTGCATGCGTTTTTAAGTCTTGCCAATTTGAACATCAAAGCATAAGATGACGCAAAAAATAAGTTTGTGAAATTTTATGTGCGTAAACTGAACAACTGAAGCACGTGCCCAGAAAGCAGCGTCTGACAGCACATGAATCTTCTGTTTTAACAGACACATTTCACACAAAATTATGACAAAATATCTGTCTTGGCGAGTATCCTAGTAAACACAGTCGGTTATGTCTTAAGTGAACGTAAACAGTTGAGAAAGAAAATGCATGTGTACAGTATCAGTTTATTGGATCCATACAATATTTATTAAAGTGACAGCAGCCTAATATTCCTGCTGCTATCTGTTTTTAATGTTAATCAAACAACGGACTCACTGCAAAAATCACTCAGTGACTAAATAACTTGTGTAACTTAAATAAGGATTCATCTATATTTAATTTATACACCGATGTCTATGTAGTGTTTTTCTTAAATTTGATTAGGCTACTTTATCCAAAATCTGTACCTAATCGAATCTGTATCTGTTATATCTACCTGTAAAACCTGAAAAGCACTGTTTATTTAATTTGTATCTATGTTTTATTGTTTATTTTGTGCTATTGCTTGTAGTTTGATAATATGTTCTTATTGTATTACATACCGTTTCCTTGACTTAAATAGTGTTTGAAATGTTTTTTTTTTTTTTTTCATTTGCATTGTTCTTGCATTCCATGTAAAAAAGTCTGGCAATTAGCAAATAGCGACTCAAGCTTCAGTGTGTCCGTAGAGGGTTGCCTTGGTCAGGGACATAATTTGAAGAGCAACTCAGCAAAAGGTGTACTTTACAACTAACAGACTAAAAGTAATTATTTAGATGATCAAAATAGTTATTAGTTGCTTCATAAGAGTGAGAAAGGTGTGTGAATTGAAATTAGGACTCACTGTTAGGAGGGTGCCATCGGACAGCATTAAGTTCAGCATTACAGTAATGAAACATAAATTCATGTTCAGAATGTTCCACTTGCCCTTGCAGCACAGGCAAGAGATCATGGCCATCAATGACTCTGTAATAGAGACAAGTTGTAATGCACTGCAACTACTAGCCTATTTAGTGAGTCTATTTAGCAGTTTGGGTGGCCAAAACACAAAACATCATTATTCTATACTAATTAGCTAGTTTGGGCATATGTTCATCTTATTACGTGACTGAAAACACAATCTAATCTATTGATTTATGTATATCCGAATATTTCAATGTATCTCCTGATTATTAGCATCTATCATATCTGCATCTTGTATCTGTTGTCTCAGTAACCAAATTCTTGACTGACAGATCTTGTTGCTAGGCTACAGATTCTCACCTGTCACTAGGTATGGAAGCACCAGCTAAATTCAGCACCGTGGGGAAAATATCCATGTTGCTAGTGGGCTCATCAATGACCTTCCCAGCAGGCAAGACACCTGGCCAACGAAGAATCCCCGGTATCCGAATCCCACCTTCCCAATTGGTAGACTTGCCAGCTGCTCCAGAGAGGGCATGAAGAAACAGAGGGAGTGAAATCACAAATTTAAAATAATGCTGAAATGTGATGCTTTGTTCAAAAGGGTTGATAAACTGGCCCTCAGGACTATTCTATGGGCAAACCTTCAGACAGAATACCTTTGTATATGCTGCTATAACCCCCGTGCATCTCTCCGTGAATGGAAATCTCTTCCAGGTGAGGCCCCTGATCTGAAGTCATGTACACCAGTGTGTTTTGCTTCAAGTTTAAGCGCTCCAGAGTCTGCATGATTTGACCTAAGAACAGCAACAGCGTAGTGAGAAATCAGACCGACAATAAGATCAATATTAAAATACTAAAATCAACCCAGTGCAACATTTAGCTTATCTACGTATCTATTTATCTTAACTACTTAAAAAGCTAAATCTTCCACTGCAGTGCAGTACTGAATTGATTTCTCAAACATTGTCACTTGGGGTTTGTTTAAACCCATAACACTATATGACGTATAAACTTCAAATCATTTACATGTAGCACACACTTTTATTTAACCAATTTACAATTGAGACCACAGTTAAATTTAATTTGTTTTGTGTTTATAGTAAGTGCTCTGATTACACTTTATGTGATTTAAGTTTAAAGGGGTCATATAATGCAATTTTTGTACGAGGTAATATGAATCTTTAGGGTCTAAATGAAAACTTTGTAATAGTTTATTAAAAAATCTCATTAGTATTGTAAGAAAACCCTCATTTTACCTGGTCAAAAACAGCTGTTTTCAGCACGCCGTTTCAGTGCATATGCCTTTAAATGATAATGAGCTTTGCTTACTCCGCCCCTTTGCTTACTCCGTTCTTTGGGGCGTTTTGACAAAACGCACGTGGAGTTAATAAAACGTCACACTCACTTCTTCTGGAGGTGCAGCAGGAACACAAATAGTTGGTACCGATTCTTTTTTCAGGAGCAGCTTCTTAGCAAAACCAGATTTACACTGACCCTCGTTTATAAAGCAGTCTGGTGAGCAATGATTAGCGCAAACATAAAAGCATTTGCGTTGATCGTTGGGAATATTCCCTTCAAAAATAAAACTCAGCCACTGTGTTTTCAGCGGTTCGAATTTAGGAATTAAAATGACTGCTGTGTTCCTTATTACACCCAAGAACAGAACACCACAATTGCTTAGACGCCATTCTGCTCCAGTGTATCAACAATGGCTGACTACGTTGACAGCTCGCTCGGGGCGGGTCTGTGTTGAAACGCTGCTGTCAATTATCAATCGTGGGAGGGGCGTCCGATATAGTGACGTCACAAGATCGAATGGCTCAGTTTAAGGCAGGGGAAAACATAAAGAGATTAAAACAAAAACACTGGATGGGTTTTTATCATTATATGATGGTTGTGTACAGGCACTGCCAACACACATTTCAGTACAATCAACTTGTAAAAGTGCATGTACCATTCTATGACCCCTTTAAGTGATGCCCGAAGAGGAGTATCTTCAGCTGTCTCTTGGTGGTTGTGACTGTCTCAGCAGATCTAGTGGATGATGAAAGTTTTTTTCTACCAGTTCAGTTTAACCCACTTAACATGCACTACAGACTCTATTCGAACTTTGTTTTGTCGATGTATATTTAAACTATAATATAATGTAAGAATACATTCCGAATATCCTTCATTGATAATTGGCGTCCTTGTAAAAGCTGCATACTGAGTTGCGACTGGTCTTTTTCCCATGCATTTTCATTTTGAATTGTACTTAGCATTTTTTCATGCATCTGAGGTATATAAAGGGATAGTTCACCCCAAAATAAAAATGATCTCATTTACCCTTTATGAATTTATTTATTCTGCAAAATACATTTTGTAGAATGTTGGTAAGCAAACACTTTTGGTTACCATTGACATCCATTATATGTATAAAAAAAACAGTGAGACAATTTTCAAAATATCTTAGAAATTCATTTAGGTTTGGAATAGGGTAAGGATGTGTAAATGATGACAGAATTGTCATGTTTAGGTGATCTATCCCTTTAACCCTCAATAACCACCATTACATTGCAAAATGGACACAAGTTCTGATACACAACTTCATTAACACAGAACCAAAGCTTAAACTTTGTTCTTGAAATTTAAACAGAACATTAACACTTATTTTGTTGCCTTCAGGAAATGCAAATCTAGTTATTTTGTATTCTACCAGGTTTTGATACAACTGACTGAATGTAGGTTATGATCTTAAAAAAAAACATTAGATATGGTCACGCTTTAATACTTCAATAATACTAGACAAAAATAAATGATGTCTAGACATACATTCCCTAATCTTGTCATTTCAAAGACTTAAAAAAAAACAATCCAATTATTTGGTTGCTGGTATCAATTAATTAATTCTGCTTATTCTCGTGAATACTCAAGTATGACTAAGATAACTGTCCTTCGCTTTAAAATTAGCGGTCTTCCACAACAGTGATGAGAGTATCCATTCTGTGCTATAAACAATGCCCTTACTACATTTATATGGTAACTATTTTCATTTTTCACACAAAAACCCCCCAAAAACTCCAGACATTTTTAGAACCCATTCATTGTGTCCTTTTAAGGGACACTCTCATTCGTTTGTGATAAATTCTTTCCTGGCTCAGCTACCTCAGAAGATAAATTTAGCAAATCTGATAAATCTGATTAATTAAAGGCAAAAGAATCATAAAGATGTAGTCCAGTTTGAGACAATAGCTTATTACTAAGACTTGCATTGTAAGGCCAAAAGTATGTTAACTCCCAAACAACCTATATGTGTTTGTTGATCATTTCATTTCAAACTTATTTTCCAAAGCAGGGGTGTCAAACTCAGTTCCTGGAGGGGTTCCTGGAGTCTTGCACAGTTTAGCTCCAGCCCTAATTAAACACACCTGAACCAGCTAATTAAGGTCTTTAGGATTACTAGAAGCTTCCAGTCAGGTGTTCTGGAGCTGGTTGGAGCTACACTAAAAAGTAAAATAATTTGCTGTGTTTGAAATCGCCCCCTATACCCTCATTCACTATTCCCTACATTACTCCACTTGAAAGATTAAATGAAAACGAGTGAGTGAATTCAGACACTGAGGGCTGCTGATTTTGCATAGTTTGTGCTTGCTGTTTAATAATAATAAATAATAATGTGGGCGGCAGTGGCTCAGTGATTCATGTGGGTCGTCTACAAACCGGAAGGTTGGTGGTTCAATCCCCAGTTCCACCTGACCAAGTGTCGAGGTGTCCATGAGCAAGACATCTAACCCCCGCTGCTGACACTGCCGTCGGTGTATGAATGAATGTGTGAATGGGTGAATGTAAAGCGCTTTGGTGGCTATATAAATGCAGTCCATTTACCAATCATTTGAAATGTTGCAAACTGGCAGATCCAGTACTAATGAAAAGATGTATCTTGAACTATGCCATGGAAACTAGCATAAAACTTAATTTTAATAACAAATTTAAAAAAGGAATTTATACTTGTGTATGATATTAAGTTGGACCGGCGCGGTTTGGAAAATGGATGGATGATTCAGCTGTGGCGCCAGTGTGCAACTGTCACAGTGCATTATGGGTATTCTCTAGCCATTGAGGGTACATCGGTTGTACACTCATTATTGCCATGCATTGTGGGATTGAATGAGTGCAATCAATAACGTCCACTATGGTTTCGGACACCACTACAAATGGCTGTCCCCTCAAATAGTGCCCTATTTAAGGGTATAGGGGGCGACTTCGGACACAGCCTTAGACAAATGTGCCTTAAAGTTTAAGTCCTCTGAAGAACACAAACGAAGATTTTGAGAAAAATAATCCATCCCTATGAATCCATATTATGCAAGTTGTGCTTCAAACCACAAAAATAAACATGACAGGAATCTTAATTTGATGAATCAATGTCTTCTGAAGCCAAATGATAGGTGCGTGTGTAAGAAAATACAAACTTTTAATGATAAATCATAATTTCCGGTCAACTGTCATATACAACTGTCATGACAGCGCCATGAGCAATGTTTTACACATGTTGTGAAATATGATGAATGCGCATTCTAAAAAAAAAAAGTGACGCAAAACCAGAGGATTGCCACGTCTCACATAAGTTTAGCAACATACTAATGTTTATGTCAATTGTGAATTCGTATGAACGTATGACACTTGGCCAGAAGCAACACTTTATATTTAAAATAAAAAATATTTACACACACCTTAAGTTTTGCTTCAGTAGACATTGATTCATCAATTGGGGTAGTAAGGATTCCCCGTTCAATTTACATACATTTGCATTATATAGACTCACCGAGATGGATTACCCATATACATCTGGATCAGCATTAGGGAAAATGAAATGTAAAAGTTGAGAGAAATTACAATTTTGGGTGGAGAATCCCTTTTATATTGAGTTGGCCCCATTTAAAGGCGAACTATGCAGGTTTTTTAAGCTTAATTTACCTTAACTGAACAGCTTCGGAGTCATTGGAATGGTTATATGACCTTTTTCGGGTTGAATGGTGGCCGTCTAGCTTCCCCCTAGTGCCTGTAAGCGGGAAAAACAACCCTTGCAACTTTGGGCCGGCGGGTCGTCAGCGTCAGGAAGTATCGCGTGATATCAGGTCTCGCAATGTAACGAATTGCTTTTCGGCACTGCACACATACATTTATATGCTAGCCTTCTATGTATTAAACATACCTCAGTGGACATGGCTCTGTGCGTTCGACGGCTTCTTTGAAAACAAATGCACATGACCAGAAGGAGAAGATGGGAGGGGGTAGAGTCGCAAACAAGTTTTTTTACGACAGTGTTGTCAAATATCTATTCCGAAGCTGTAGGGGGAGCTCTAGAGAGAAACCTGCGAGCAAAAGGCGAGAATACAGCGAAGAAATTGCATAACACCGCTTTAACAGATTCCTTACAGGAATTACATTTCTGACATTATTTATTTTACTCATCCTCTTGTCATTTATGTATGACTTCCTTCTGTGGAACATAAAAGAAGAATTCTTTTTATGTCTTTCTTTTTTTTTTAAAGTGGTCAGCTAAACTGTTTGGTTACTATAACAACATTCTTCAAAATATCATACAACCATATAGTAATTTAGGTTTGAAACAACATTAGGGAGAGCAAATGATGACAGTTCATTTTTGGGTGAACTATCCCTTTAATTTTACAGCATGTTAGAGATGTTAAAGGGATAGTTCAGCCAGGTTTGGAATGAGGGTGAGGCTGAGTAAATGATGACAGAATTTTCATTATTAGGTGACCTATCCCTTTTAAGATAACAGTCTGGCGAAACTATTGAGAGGGTCTTGTATAGGCTATATGGGGTGCACAAATTCAAGAATGGTAGTCAAGGAGGTGTCCACATACTTTTGTCAAACTTGCTTTTAAACTTATCAATTTATCTTTAGAATATTTATGTGACAAGGCAAAGTCAAAAGTCATTCAGTACCTACACTCCAGTCTATCTCCATGACAGCGTCACCATAGAGGCCATGCTGGCTCTTCCCCCTGAAGAGAGGAGAGGCAAAAAGTCCAGTGTGGACTTGAATGAATGAGAAGAAGAGCAAGAAAGGTCTCTGTGAATTCCTGTGTGGAAAACAAACAAACAAACAAACAAACAAACCTTAATGTTCCATCTTGCATTACCATTGGACAAACACAAAGCACATAATTTCAGGGTTGTATTATCCCATAAGACCAGGGATCAGAGCCTGGCTGAAAGGGATTTGCTTCCATGTGAGGTTTCATAGGGCTTTGTTGATGATGACATGTCTTACAGTGCCTTACAACACATACAATATTGCAATGAGATAATTTAAACTTGATCATTACTATAATAATCTATCATTGGTTTTACAGATAAAAAACACAATTTCCCAATAAACCAATTCTCTGATACAGCTAAGAATTAAGGCAGAGAGGTACTGTATTTTAATTAAAGGAATAAAAAATAAAAAATTCTGTCATTATTTACTCACCCACATGTCATTTTAAGCCCTTATGACTATCTTCTATGGAGTGCAAAATGACACATTTTGAACAATTGTACTGATAATTCTATTTCACAAAATAAATTGGAACTGATGTGGAACTTCAAAGGACACAGAATTACCATTATAGTATCATAAAAGTGGTCAATGAGATTTCAAATCGATTTCAGAATTTCTGAAGCCAAACTGTGGTCATTATTCACTGACAAGTATACGTTTATGGTGTGTTCGTGTCTTTTTAGAATCTTGAAAGCCTCAAGGCTGGAATACAGATGAAAGGTGATGAAGACGGCTGGCACATTGTGTTCCCAAATACAAATTATAAGAGAGACAAACTCAGCACTTGCATAGTTCATGTGGAGTAGCAATTACTGTGATGAGAAAATGAATGCTGTGCTCCACTCTGAAACTTGCAGCACATCAAACTATACATTTATGAAAAAAAAAATATATATATATATGTAAATGAGAGGACAACATATTTCATGTTACAAAAACAGCCTTTTCCCACCTTATAAACATTGCTAAGCTACGTAATATGCTATCAGTTTCTGATGCAGAAAAGTTAGTTCATGCATTCATGACCTCGAGACTAGATTACTGTAATGCTTTATTAGCTGGTTGTCCTGCATCCTCAATAAAAAAACCTACAGTTAGTCCAAAATGCAGCCGCTAGAGTTCTTACTAGATCAAGAAAATATGATCATATAACAACGATTTTATCATCACTACATTAGTTACCTATAAAGTTCCGTATTAATTATAAGGTATTGCTATTGACTTATAAAGCCCTAAATGGTTTAGCTCCAGTCTATTTAACGGATCTTCTATCGCCCTATAATCCATCGCGCCCTTTAAGATCACTAAATTCGAGGCTTCTGGTCATACCTAGGATATCCAGATCCACCAAAGGAGGGAGAGCATTTTCATATTTAGCTCCAAAGCTCTGGAGTAGCCTTCCTGATATTGTTCGTTGCTCAGACTCGCTCTCCCAGTTTAAAACTAGACTAAAGACGCATCTCTTCAACCAGGCATTCATATAATTTTTTTTTATCTTACAGTTACAGTAAATCCGGCCTCTAGTTCATAAACGCCAGAGGAGAACTGGCCCCCGACTGAGCCTGGGTTCTCCCAAGGTTTTTTTTTTCTCCATTAGGTCACCTGATGGAGTTTTAGGACACCAGTAGGTCACTTGGTGGAGTTTTTCGGTTCCTTGCCACTGTTGCCTTTGGCTTGCTCAGTTGGGGATATTCAAATTAATTAACCCAGCATTAATACCATTGATCAGCCCTAACAAACTTGGATGTTTTTTTCCACTAAGAAACAAACATTGTTATGTTATTTTGATTGATACTGTGAAGCTGCTTTGATACAATCTATATTGTGAAAAGCGCTATATAAATATACTTGACTTGACAACACTGAAGTATATCTTTTCAACCTGTATTTTTGTAATGAAATTCAATACCGTGATAAAAGTATCAGCAGAAAATTGTATACGTCCCATGCATCTGTGCCTGGCTGTATCTCTATATACTAGTTCTATATACCAGTGGCAAGCGGTGAGTTTTTTAACTGGGTATGCTGGGTGTTGCACTGTGTCAAAAATGCACGTTGGATGGGTTTATATAGCCTATTATAATAAGCACGTTCACTCTAGAGTCTAGATAGTGTTCGCTGATCAATTGCTTACTCTCATAACATGGTAACACTGCTAAAAGTTACCTATTTTTAAGCATTTATTGACAGTATAGCCTACATTTACCTGTAGATGCCTTCACATTCACAAAGCACCCATAAAAGCTGTCGAGTTAAGTCACGCGCGATAGGGGGGTTTGCAAAATATGCCGTATTTTTGTTATTCCGCTAGGTGGCACTAATGTCACAGAAACGACATTGGCGCGCATTTAAATCAGAGACGACAAAAAGAAACACCATGGCAGGCGTCAACTCAAATGTATGCTAGAAGTGTTGTTTTAAAAAAATTAAAAATAAGTATAATATAATAAATATTATAAGCCTATTATAAATAAAATATAGGTAAAATAGTATTAAAATAAATCTAGGTATAATACAAATAGAGTTACTATTTAAAAAAAATAAGTTAAAATAATGAAAAATCATGACTGTAACAAACGCATAGACTCGGACAGTTACAGGTCTGCTTACAGTAGGTGTCTGTCTATAACAGTTTATAAGTTGTCATTAAAAATAAATGTCCCCATGGAGAAAATAAAATACTATGAAAATAGTTTCCGTTAAGACCTTTTTTCCCCCACTTGATTTAGTATAGTTAGTCTTGTATCGAACACAATATAATTTTCGCTGATTGAGATCTGCAGCAGATTTTTCCTCTTGGGCGAGCGATCCGCGGACAGCTTTACCTGCCCATTAAATCCCCCATATGCCAGCAAACCAAAGAGAACGCAGGACAGTGATGACAAAAACAACTTCCGTCCAGCGACGGCCGAGGCGCTTCTGGAAGCTGTTGCCAAATGTAGAGGTGACTGGACTCGGCCATGACCGCCAGCCGCTCGCCCCGGTCGTCGCTGCCGTATGGGCCAACGAACTTCTCTTTGTCGAGAGGGGGGCAATGGCTGCTTCGACACCCTCGTAGAACTGCTTGATCTTATCGTCCTCGGCTGCTGTGGTCGGCGCATATACCTGCACGAAGCGGATGGTCGTCTTGTTGGTCAACGCCAGGGTAAGCACGCCGACTCGTGGGTTGGTCACGTCGACCAGGACGATGGACATCGCCCATCGTCTGGAGACGATGACGCTGACGCCACCGACAGTTCTGTCCCCTTCGCCGGCTCCCAGTCTTCCCATCGAATGTGAATGGGCTCGCGGCGCCGCGTCTCGCTCAAGCCCAGGATGTCAAACTGGATGTTGTCTTTCTCTGCAATGATGGTAGCCAGATCCGTTTCCCAGGAGATTGTCCTGGCGTTGTAGGTGCCAATGTAGATTTAGGCAGCGACCACCAACTGCTATGTGCCAAACTGACTATCGACTCCAGGGTGGAGAAGCACACACTGGCAGCCCGCAACCAGGCACAACAGCAAACAGCCATTGACCCAATCGCCTTCCGGCACTTTGTCGACAGTACCGACTGGGCACAGACTCACGAGACGGACGCAGGCTGTGACCGAATAGCTGCCACTCGACATTAAAAGACCACTCGGCCGCCCCGCAACCTGATGGCGGGACTCACTCAGAAAAAACATCGGCAGAGACTGGATGGGTCTGGCCGAGGACCGAAAAGCCTGGCGAAGTTGTTGTAGCCTGTGTCGAAAGACTGAAATACAGGCCGATTTATTGATTCATTAATTGAATACTAATCAGCGAATACATGAATGGCTTGGTAGAGCAGTCACAACTTATATGGACCGCACGCCACTGCTATATACTATATCAAAAAGCTGCAGTCCCAAGCTACAAAAATCATATTATTATTATGTTTTCTATAACCAATATTTCAGAATAATATATATTTTTATGAGAAGCAAACTGACAGAGAAATGTATCAATTTAATGAGTTTTATGCTTAAAGGGTTAGTTCACCCAAAAATTTAAATTAAGTCAATAATTACTCACCCCCATGCTGTACCAACCCCGTAAGACCTTCGTTCATCTTCGGAACACAAATGAAGATATTTTTTATTAAATCTGAGAGGTGGATAACTGCTACATAGGCTGCCTAAGGGAATGAAACTTGACGGCCCAGAAAGTCATTGAAGAAAATGTTTAAATATTCCATGTGACTACAGTGGCTCAATGGCTATAAGTTTATCAAGCGACGAGAATACTTTTTGTGCGGGGAAAAAAACAAAAATAACGACTTTATTCGACTATTCCTTTTCTTCCTTATGGGCCTGAGACGAGAGTTCAAGATATTTCAACGACGCATGCGCGAGAACTGAGAAGAGAACGTTCTTCTTCTAATACTTCTTGTTCAGTCCATGCGTCGTGGAAATCTCTTGAACTAAAGTAATTAATGACTTCATTTTCATTTTTGGGTAAACTAACCCTTTTATATCAATTACCTTTTATTTACTACCCAATTATATCTACTCCTACTATCTACCAATAGAGTCAGAAAAAAATAAACTTTAATTTTGCTTAAAAAAAATTTCAAATTTGCTGTAGGTAGGTGGGCCTCATTTTGAAAATCTGCTCAGGGCCCCCAAAATACTAAGGCCGACCCTGAGTGTACGATGGGCACAGACATTTTCTTTTTTAGGTTCAAACTGATTCCATTTAGACAAAGAATTTCAAAAGTGTTAGATATTTTGAGACAATTTTAGAACACATACCCTTTTGTCATGCGTCTCCTAGCAACAAGGTGCATGTTTCTGTGCGAGTTTGTGTTCGAAACTACTTAAAATTCTGGACATGTGTAATCCTCAATCATTTAGTGCAGTTTTTAGCCAAGTTTTTCTCTATAACCATTTTTGAAGTCAGCAAGTGTATGAATCCTAGTGTTTTAAAATCTGTTCTGAATTTAGTTGTGCAGTGTACTTCTACATTTTGTCCCCATTCATTGTAGTTGCAAGAGCGACCTGGCACAGAGAAAATGGAGTAATACAGTTTTGGAATGAAAAGGAGCACATCATGACAGAATTTCATTTTTTTTTTGGGGGGGGTTACGTCTACCTTTAAATTCAGAGGGTTAATCAAATTAATAATGCAAAGGCTTAAGCAAGACCTTCAATTTCAAACTGGATTGGCAATTTCCATTGATATAAGCTCAGTCACTGCATTTGTAAGCTCAAACTGGGTACCTAAAAAAGCTTTTTTCACTTTAACATGGACATAAAAAGTAGACACATACCTTTCCAGATACTCTATGGCTTCACTGGTCATCCTTTGAGTGAGGTTCTCTGATGTATATGGTTGCTCAACAATCTCTCCCCCTCTCATGACAAAGCAATTTAAATTGGGGAATGTGTACAACAACACACCAAAGAGACTCACAAACACCCCTACCAGGATCAGAAAAACAAAAACTACTTTCCTAGTCACAGTTATTGTCCCTCTAATATGGAGTATCACCAGGGAAACCAGACCAATACCAATAGCATTGTATGGGATGTGAGCATGTACGTGATGTAAGACAGAGCCATGTCCAGGCTGGCAGTCCCGAAGGTGCGTCATAATGGTGCCGTAGAAGTAGTCAAAGCCATGAGAGTTAGGATGGTGGCAGTGGTCGGCACTGTCTTCACAGTTGAGACCCAGGTGCCATTTCCCTAAAAAAAGTATACAAAAAAAAAGCATTAGAATTGAATGTTTCTCATTCTAACGTTCATCCAATGGCCACCTTCACACAGCAGCAGAATATGGTTGTCAGTTGTATGCGAGTCCTTAAAGGAGAACTCCGGTCAATTTTAAAATTAAGCTAATTTTTTGTACATTTGGAGTGCTGTCAGTACAGACAAAAACGACAAAAATCGGTGTTGCCTACATCGTGTTATCCTCTTTTTAAAATTCGCACCCTGTTGACTTCAATGGGGCAAGTTCTAAACCTCCTTTTAGCCTCTTAACATCCTTGATTTGCCATTACAAGTGCACAGCAATGTGAGCGGTGTTATTAAGAGTGACCACGGTCAATCTGACTGAACTGCACAAAAAAGGTCCAGTGAATCCTGGAAAACCTGATTCTCGTGTGACGGCTAAACATGGCCATGACTACGAAAGCAGTATGATTGAAGACGTGCACCAGGAAGAAGAGGAAGAATTTCCGCCATTCCCTGTAACTCCGAGCAAACCTCCACTTGCAAAAAAACCATCATTTGTCAAAGTTCACACTGGTAGTGCTTCTGATGCCGATGAGATTGTAACAATGCTCTCTAGTCTAATCAATACACGAAGTGATGCGCTAGAAACGATGGTTCAAAACGCCTGTGCAGAAATAAAAGAGCTAAAAAGCAAAATGCTGTACACGGAGAAACGAATGGACAGGGGAGAACAAGCATCCAGGATATGTATGAGTCGGGTGACGGATTTGGAAGAGTATGATAGGCGCTGGAACCTGCGGCTCCATGGTCTGCCAGAGACGCCCACAGAGAATGTGCGAGAGGAGGTTATCCGCGTGTGCCAAGAAGTGCTTCCATAAGAAGCAACGAAACTTCCAGACTCTATTGATATAGCTCACCGGCTAGGAACCAAACGTGCTAATGAGACGAGGCCTCGTGCAACAATCATTCGGTTCATTGCCAGGAGATTCAGAGATGCAGTATGGAAGGCGGCTAAAAGCAGTGAGTTTCTCCGGAATCAAGGCATGCGGTTTAAGGAAGATCTGACAAAGGAGGACAGAGATTGCAGACAGAAGTTGTGGCCTCTAATCAAAAAAGCGCCCGATGATGGCAAAACTGCTTACTTCATCGGAGGGCGTGCTTTTATTTATGGAACTGAAGTTACGGGGTGAGATAAAGAGCTTTTCTAGGTTATCTTTCTCAAGATTCTCAGGAATGTGAATTCATTTGTTGTACTGAATGCCAAGATGCTGTTGTAAGCTTCGATGCCATTGGACAATATAACACTTACATCAGGGCAACAACCTGTGTTCAGAAAGGTATGGCCAGTTGTAAAAAAAAAAAAAGTTTAACAGCAGCCTATGTTAAATAGGCCTACGGTTCTTTCTGTTTTGTTAAACTGTTAATGTTAAACAAGAATTTTTTCTTTTTTTCTTTCTTTTTCCTAGACATAATTGCTGCAGTTATTCAATGAGTGCTGATCTCGATACCACTTTGATTTAGCGTTTATACCAGATTGACCAGACATTTTAGTTCTCTATTCTTTAACTAATCTGTCACATTTATCACTTATCTTGTTCAATGCTAGGGGGATACGAAATATAGTTAAAAGGAAAGCTTTATTTCTCTTTGCCAAACAGTTTAGGGCGGATTTTTGTTTTGTACAAGAAGCTCACTCTATTAAAGAAGATACAAAATTTTGGACTTCACAATGGGGTAACTCAGTATGGTTTGCACATGGATCTGAACACTCCGCTGGTGTAATTACTTTAAAGAATAGATTTAATGGAGTTGTTCTTCATACAGAATGTGATCTTGCAGGACATTATATTTGCCAAGTAATTATGTATGATGATATGATACTAATATTTGCCAAGTAATTATGTATGATATGATACTAATATTAGGAAATGTATATGGGTATAATAACTCTTTGGAAAATAACAATCTTTTCGAATACATAGAACATATATTTATTGGTTGGTTAAATAAATATCCAAATGCAATTTTGTTAGTTGGAGGGGATTTTAATATTATACTTAATGAAACTATGGATAAATGGCCACCAGGTCGACCTAACATAAATAACAACAATCTTAAAAACTTCATGGATAAATTCAACCTTATAGATATTTGGAGAGTCAAATTTTCACATAAGACATTTACATGGAGTAATAAATCAGGATCTAGTCAATCTAGAATTGACTTCTGGTTATTGTCTGAGAGTTTTAATAAAGATAATGTAGAAGTTGACATTATGTCTACTCCACTCACAGATCACAAAGCTATCAGCATTAAAATTAAATTCTCCGATACAAGTTGTTTTATGAATGGATCATATTGGAAGTTTAACAATTCTCTACTACTATATGACGAAGTTAAAAAAGTAATCACTGGGTTGATAAATAGCTTTTATAATAAAGCAAATAAGGAGGATGCATTTTGTTCAAATTGGGAACTTCTGAAATTTGAAGTCACTAAATATTTAAGGAAATTTGGCAGCCAGATAGCCAGACATAAAAGAGCTAAAGAAACCGACATAGTTGTTGAAATAACAAAACTAGCAAATAAATGTCCAGACGATTTGATGGATGAAGAAAAATTACAATTATCAGATCTGCGAATCAAACTAGATGACCTATATAGAAAGAAAGCTGAAGGTGCGTTTGTCCGTTCAAGGAGACGTTGGCTCGAGGAAGGTGAACAAAATTCACAATACTTATTTAACTTAGAGAAACTCCATATTAATAACAACATTGGTAAATTAAATGTGAATGGGGTTGTAACAAAGGACCATAAACTAATTTCTAATTACTGTTGTGAATTTTTTAAGAAAATATATATATCCAATTATTCTTCAGAGTTATCTGATGCCTTTCTGAGTTCTATAGAGGTGAAAACTATTGACAAAAATGAAAATGAACTTTGCAATATGCTTTTTTTCTGTTGAGGAAGTGATAAAGGCAATTAATCACTTGAAAAATAATAAATCGCCAGGTACGGACGGTTTGACCGCTGAATTTTATGTTATTCATTAAAGATTTGACCCCTTTTTTGCTCAAGATTGTTTATTGAAAGTATCAATAATCAATGCCTTCCAACCACCTTGACTCAAGGATTAATCACTTTAATCCCCAAACCAAAAAAGGATTTACTCTGTCTTGATAATTGGCGTCCGATCAGTTTACTGAACAATGATTATAAAATATTTGCACTGATATTCGCTAAAAGACTCAAAGTTGTTTTAGATTCAATTATCGATGAAACTCAATCTGGCTTCATGAGGAATAGGCATATCACAAACAACATAAGATTAGTTTTAGATATTCTGGTGTTGTAGACATTTTAATAGTCATTTATTCCTAACAGATATCATAAGGGATTGAACCTATTCAATGTGTAAAAGTATATGTGTGTACGTGCTTGTGCGTGACGTTTCAGGAATATATGGGACAGGACCTCTTGACCTTAGGAATGGTCAAGATTTGGCTAGTTTATTTCTGGGCCAGTTTGTGTCCTTAAGAAGAAACTGAACAGCAGTAGGGACCTTATCTGAGTGGGTGAAAGGGTAACTGCTGTGAGGAGGAACCTTGAAAAGAATATAAAGGCTGTCTCATGTCTTCCTGGTGTGCGTCACTCACTTCACAGGGTAACTGCTGTGTTGGCGACTGGGCCTATTCTTGCAAGAATAAATATTTCTCTTTTTATAAATTTGACTCTGAGTGTCTCTTACGCAGTGATGATGTTTAACAGAAGTTTTGCCACAACAATTTGGTGTCAGAAGTGTGGGATTCCTTGGAAGTGCCTTCTGGACCTGAGAGCGGCCGGTGTTTGGCCACCTGGACTGAGCAGTTCCAGCTCTACCTCGTAAGTTTCAGAGAGAGGGGCCGACCGCTATCAGGGCCAGGAGAAACTCCACTGGAATCAAATGAGAACGAACCCGTGGCAATCCAAGACATCTCTGGTAAGAGACGGCTAAAATATTTTTCTTTTGGGATAAAATGTTTTTCAATTTGTGGGTAAAACCATAGTGGCTGAGTCTGTTCGTTTCTGTGGTTTAGGTCAAGAGCACCGATGCAATAGGGCTAACTGTGCGAAGTGCGTATTTGCAAAACACGTCATGGGGTAGCGATTTTGCAAATCGAGGAATCTTCGTACAGCAGTTTATTGGGGGTCGGTTAAGACTTACGGGCGGGTCAAGGGTTAATACAGTAGGGCTAACTGCGTGAGGTGCGTATTTGCAAAACACGTCACGGGGTAGCGATTTTGCAAATCGAGGGATCCTCACGTAGCAGTTTACTGGGAGTTAATCGATTCGCCAGGAAAAGCACTGGGTGCGCCCTGTCTGGTCTTGGGTTAAGGGATCAGATCTGGTGGAGACATCCAACAGATTATTAGACGCAGCGTCGAACTGAGAAATCCACAGAGTAACAGAAACAGCCAGTATGGGAAAATCTCAGAGCAAGCTTGCCAAATTTGACACACCGGTTTTCTATCAAATGAGGAAATATTGAGGGAAAATGTATGTTAGACATTGAAAAACTGAGAAAATACCATGATTTCCCCAGGGAGGGAATCAGTTGAACAGGGCAGTGAGAAACAAAGAGTTATGGCTGTGTTCAAACGTGTGTAAGCAATGTGGACAAACAATGGATTGTTGTCTTAAACGGGAAGATAAAAAATAAAAATAAAAGTCGAACTGCAGAGAGAAATAAGGTTTTTACTTCTTCATCCAGTAAATGGATGCATGACATTAGATGTCTATAGAACTTAAATGTATATGTTAAGGATTGCAAGCAGCAGCAATAAGGCTTTCTTTGTGAAATAGAGTGATAGAGTGATAGAAATAGAGTGGAACTGTAAGTGAGAAACTTGATGGAAGAGGGAAGTGAAGGGAAAACAAGAAGGTTGGTGTGTGAGATATGTGTGTGGGGATTGTAAGCAAGCAATCATGTACTGGTTAGATAATGAAGGAACTGGCATGTAGAGAAAAGAAAGGAGAGGATACAGAAGGAACTGGCATGTAGGGAAAGATTGAGAAGACATATAGTGGAAACCTATATGTGATGAAAATAAAATGTCTGACAGAATTTATGGAAATTATAGTTTTATAAAAAACTAATGCATATAGCCTAGTATTTATGATTGTAGACGATGTCTGTATTTAATATCTGAGGAGTGACTGAGGGTCCAGCTATGCTGGGAGTACAGTAGCAGTGTTTGCTTATTCAGCCCGGCTTTTTGGATGTTGGATATGCACTTGTTCTGTAATCAGTGTTGTTGATGATAATAGCAAATTAGTAAAATGTAAAGACAACTTTGACCAAAGATTCTGGAAATCAATAATGTATAATGTCGGAAGTAGTTCTTACTGGACACCATGTGTCAAAATGATTGATGACTTCCGGTTGACCTTTGACCTTTTCCGGCCCCGCCTTTTCCGGGTGTGCATCCGGTATCTATAGATAAGGATTGACCTATTGACCCCACCCATCCAATCGATTATGTGTTTTGACAGGTTGTGCATCCGGCCTCTATTGTTAAGGGTCAAGCAGTTGACCCCGCCAATCCGATCAATGAAATGTTTTAACCATCTGGCCTCTATTGATAAGGGTTGTGGTGTTGAGCTATCTGATCAATCAACTGTTTTGACATTCCAGAGGCCATTGTGGTTTCCTGTGTAATGTGAGAGGAAAAAAGTCAGTGTCACCAGGTGTCCCTCTGTATGTGTGTCACAGACGATCCCCCTACCTCTGCAAGTGTGGCATTCCAGAGCCCATTGTGGTTTCCTGTGTAATGTGAGAGGGAAAAAGTCAGTGTCACCGGGTGTCCCTCTGCACGTGTGTCACAGACGCTCCCCCTACCTCTGCAAGTGTGTCACGGGGGTTCTTGCCTACCCCTCCATGTCTGCTCTGATATCTGAAACAATGTTACATAAACAGGGTCTATCGTTTAAAATATTATTCAAATGAAAGTAGAGTTGAAAAACATACTGATCTTT
This sequence comes from Meda fulgida, assembly GCA_030578275.1. Taxonomy (NCBI): domain Eukaryota; kingdom Metazoa; phylum Chordata; class Actinopteri; order Cypriniformes; family Leuciscidae; genus Meda; species Meda fulgida. Next base: position 25,970,832 of record CM060616.1, on the reverse strand, counting down.
ATAAATGAAATGTTTATAAAGTAATTTAACTACAGTTGAAAACGTATAGTTAAAATGGTGTAAATGAAATGGTTATAACATAATTTAACTAAGGTTGATCGTTTAAAATATTATTCAAATGAAACTAGAGTTGAAAAACATACTGATCTTTATAAATGTATAAACGAAATGATTATAAAACAATTTAAGTTGAAAACGTAGTGTTAAAATTGTATAAATGAAATGGTTATAAATAATTTAACTAAAGTTGAAAACATATAGTTAAAATGGTGTAAATGAAATGGTTATAAAATAATTTAACTAAGGTTGATCGTTTAAAATATTATTCAAATGAAACTAGAGTTGAAAAACATACTGATCTTTATAATTGTATAAATGAAATGTTTACAAAATAATTTTACTATAGTTGAAAACATAACTAAAATGGTGTAAATGAAATGGTTATAAAATAATTTAACTAAAGTTGAAAACATACAGTTAAAAGAGTATAAATTAATTGGTTATAAAATAATATAACTGTATGGTTGAAACATGCAGTTAAAAGTTGTTAAACAAAAAAACAGTGTTTCTCACGAATGAGTTTACAATGTCTATAAAAGTAAACAGTCGTGACTACAGTGTCTATAAGAGTAAAAGCACCGTGTCTCTATGTATGCTTATCAGTGTGTGTGTGTGTGTGTGTGTGTGTGTGTCACGGTGTCAAAGCAGTAAACAATCTATCTCTGATACACACGGATGAATAGGTATTTGTTTAAAAAAACTAATGCGGACATTTACCAGTCCGTTTGACAGGTTTGATTAAATTACGACACTACGGTTACGATCTGTTCCGTAACGATAGCGATAGCAACATCATGGATGCGAAGTTATTCCTTATGCAATACCTCCATCTAGTGGCGAAAGAGTACTGTTTTTCACCACGTGCTACAGGTGTATAAATAAAGCTTGGATTCCAGCCAAACGCTAAAAACATTTGTCAATTACCCTTGTCAGGCGACCATCAGCACTCACCTTCGCCAAGATGCAAAAAAGTAAGTGTTTATATGTTATATTAATATACTGTTTTTATACATTAGGAATAATTCATTACTGGTTTAATTATTGGTTGAGTAGTTGTTGGAGTTATAGAATTGTTTTATCTAAAAAGATTGTTTTAACTATATTATTTTTATCTGATGTTTTTAACTGTTCTCTATGCTATTGTTAGCTTTTATCTGTTATTTGTATCGGCTATCTGTTATTTTTATCCGCTGTCTGATGTTTTTAACTGCTTTATCTGCCATTGCACCCATTATCTGCTATCTGTTATTTATCTGGTCCATCTAGTGGTTGTAACTGGTATGACATGTTGATTTGTGAAATAGGTCCATCTAGTGGTTGTAACTGGTATGACTTGCTGATTTGTGAAATAGGTCCATCTAGCGGTTGTAACTGGTATGACATGCTGATTTGTGAAATAGGTCCATCTAGCGGTTGTATCTGGTATGACATGCTGATTTGTGAAATAGGTCCATCTTGTGGTTTTAACTGTTATGACATGCTGATTTGATTTTAGGATCGATAATCTTTTTTAACATAATTATTTTAATTCTTTTCATTTATTTATTTTTATTTATTTATTATTATTATATATTTTTTATTTGTTATTTTTGTGTCTGTGTGTGTGTGTGTGTGCCTGTGTGTGTGCCTGTGTGTGTGTACCTGTGTGTGTGCCTGTGTGTGTGTGTGTGTGTGTGTGTGTGTGTGTGTGTGTGTGTGTGTGTGTGTGTGTGTGTGTGAGTGTGAGCGTGTGCGCGTGCGTGTGTGTGTGTGTGTTGACCTAATTTGTTAAAAGAACAGCCATTTAGATTCTAACGTCAGTTACCCTCTCGAGGCTGAAGGTTGTATATGCGGGTTACATTACACGCGTATGTGTTTTATTATTCAGAGTTGATGTGTATAAAATCATCTCACCAATTTGTCTTTCATGCATAAACAGGTTTTATATTTTCCAGGCACAAATACCCCGAACATCGAATTGGTTGTCTTACAAGCCATTAATGACGCATGTGAGAACTTTTATATTGTATTACAAATTAAAATGAATTATTTTATTTTAACATTAATTTTTAATTCGCAGTATTAGATGTCGTGGATCTTACACATGTTGATAATGATGGTGAGAGTGCAGGACTGTGTGATGAACCTTTGAGAAAAGTCAGAAAGACCGACGGTTCCAGCACGTCCGATACCACGCCATCCACACCGCTTGCCGTACCACCCCCCAGTCGTATCACCCCGCATGCCGGTTCTCCTTCCGTCCCTCTGGCCATTTTACCTAACACCCCACCGGCTACTCCGCCTGCCATTACCCTTGGTAGCTTGGCTAACAACCAGTCTGCTGGTCCATCTACCAGTCGGACATGCAACTATCATCTCAGTCCTGATACGACAGTGTTTTACGGTAAGACTTACTACATTATCGGAAGTTTAAAAATCTAAATTGAACAAGACACGATTATGATTTTGTTATTTTTCTGCACAAAAGGTTCGAGCGGAAAGCATAATGATATGACGGATTGGAATAGCAATCAACTGGAAGCATGGTCCTGTGGTTCTTGGGCGAGCGGGCTTGACGAGGAGGTATCGGTCATAAAAACTAATCAAACTATAGATGAAAACAACTGCTTTCACCAATCGTCGGAAGAAGATCAAGTAGACATCGCTGCTGAAGAAGTAGTACCAGTGACTCGGCCGGCTGATGATGAGCATCCTACCCCTCTGATGCATGCGCTTATTGATTCAGTAGAATCATTGAGACAGCAGTTTCGTGATGCACACACCGATACACAAAACCGTTTAGAGACATTCCATGCTGAGCTTCGCAACGCACATATCGAAGCACTTGGTAGAATAGAAACACTGCAAGTTCAGGTTTGTGATGCGCAGATCGAAACACATAGTAGATTATCCTCATTTAGCAGATATCTTCGCTATTCTCAGCAGGAGATACATGACAGAATCGATACGCAAGATTGATTTATTCGAACTTTGGGTGACGAAATATTTCGTCGTGTCAATAGAAACGAGCACATGTTCGCCGAATTCCATCGCGAACTGATACTATTGATTCATCATCTCCTTCTCATTCTCGTTGAACAGTCGGATGAGTAAAATAGAGTTGTGTTATCAAATCACGCATTTCATTTATTTCTATTTCATGTATGCTTTTTTTATACTTTTTACATATACTCTGCTTTTGTACTATTTCGTGTATGCTTTTTATATTTCATGTTTTGGTCTGAAATCTAAAATGGAGGGTGCTAAAAGCTTTGACGTAGACGATACAGAACTGTCACCGGACGAAATCGAAATCCTAAGTATGCTTCCGAATTCTTTAGAAGACTATTTGGTTAATTTAGAATCTTCGCAACCCGTCGCTAATTTGGTTCTTTTCGAATTCGCTGTAAATCCAAATATGAATTTGTTCGATCCTGCTGTACAATTCGCCGGTGTTTTAAACAACCAACCATCGCAATCACCAGAGCTCCCTGACGGTAATGATACATCACAACCATCGACATCAGGTAATGTTGATTCTACTACACAGCCTCGATTAAGCCGCACCGACATCGATAGATTGATTCGCGACGGTGGGGACGTTAACGGATATCATGTTTTACCACGACCTCGTTTCAATGGCGTAACGCTGAGAAGGACTATGAATCTGAGAGAGATTAACTCTACAGATTTAGCCTCTTATCATACTTACTTACACGACATGTTAGCAGGGATTGTTAATTTTGCTAGAGAATTCGACCAGAGTGATCCCGTAATCAATATTACATTGTCAGCTCCCAGTCTCCAAGAACCCGTCAGCGGGATTTTAACTCGCGGTAATAATTATGACATAGATCCGGTTTTTGATCAAATTGAAAAAGTTTTACAGAGCAACAATCGGATACTATCTGACCAGTCCGTTGAAATCGACGCGTCTGTAGTCTTTAACCGACAAGGCGGGGGTCGACGTAAACTAACTGATCTGGCTGTTGATGAGGTGATTAAAAGAAAAAAGATGAACTTCTTCTGCCCCACAAATATTTCGAATAATTTGTGTTTCTCCATCTGTCTCGCCCGTTTTCTTAGCCCTCAATTACCCGAGAACGAGTTAGAAAAGCTGGCTACCTTTATCCAAAACAACGCCGGCTTCTCAATCCAAGATCGAATCGGTCTTGACGACATAGCATCGTTTGAACGTGCGCTAGACATTAAAATTGTCGTATTTTACAGATCTAATGCTATGATCGTAGAAACGTTCAAAAATTCTGACGAACCCCACCCAAACAGTTTTCCTATACATCCACAAAGATCATTATTACATGATACTGAATTTGGAGGGATTCATGGGTTCTAGATATGTGTGCTCATTCTGCTATAAAAGTTATAGCTGTCGCAGAGACCATCGATGTAAGCATGTCTGCAACATCTGTTTCGACGCTGATTGTTACACGTTCCCTGTAAGAATCATACATTGCCCCGATTGTCTGCGTTACTGTAAATCTGCCTATTGCTTCGAAATGCATTAAAAAAAACTCGTCTCCCGGTAAGGAACACCCCTCCTGCGATATTATAACATTTTGCAAACTATGTAACAGGCGTTATGACGTTAAACCGGGCGACAAGAAAACCAAACACACATGCGCATCGGACAGATGTGTGCATTGTCGGGAGCGTCTGACGGGGGATGGTGAGCATCAATGCTTCATAGAGCCCCTACCGCCTAAGGAACTGTGTGAGAAATACATCTTCTACGATTTTGAAACGCGTTACGAAAACGGTAGACACGAGGCCAATTTTGTTTGCGCCATCACATTCAAAGGGGAGAAATTTACCGCTCACGGTACCGACTGTATCGCTAAGCTAATCAATCGCTTCAGACAACCGCGATATAATAGTTACTGCTTCATAGCGCATTATTCATCCCGATTTGACTCCTTTTTAATTCTTGAGTTTTTCTGCAAACCCGGGATTGCGTTTCGCGTTATAATGCAAGGCTGCAAATTAATTTTCATGTATGATGAGGCGTATGCCCAGCGATATATATCGATAGCTACTCATCTTTCCCAATGGCTCTTGCCAAAATGCCCGCGGCGTTAGACTTAACGACGACTGAAAAAGGTTACTTCCCCCACCTTTTCAACAGGGTGGAAAATGAGAACTATTTCGGGCCATACCCTGACAAAAAGCTCTACAATTACTATAACATGTCGGTCAAAGAAAGACAAAAGTTTTGCGAGTGGTACCAGACGGTTGAGGGCAAGTTCTTTGACTTCAAGAAAGAACTACACGAGTACGGTGTTAACGACGTCATCTTATTACGTGAAGGATGTATGAAATACAGGGAGTCTTTCATACATTGCACCCAACTCGACCCTTTTTCGTTCACGACGATCGCCGGCTGTTCGATGGGGATCTTCAAAACACATTATCTCACCAGAAACACGCTCGCCCTCACTCATAACAAAGCATACGTCCATCAGAATAAGACATACTCAAGTGGTGCGATAGAATGGCTCGAGTATATAAAAAAGACTCGAAACGTAGACGTTCACCACGCCTTAAACCACAGCGAAGTATCGATCGGTAAGTACTTTTTAGATGGATTCTATGAACACGATGGTATTCGACGCGGTCTAGAGTACGCGGGTTGTATTTTCCATGGTCATTGCTGTCGCTTTACACCTCATCAGACGCATCCCTTGTCCGGAGTACCCTACGGGGTTCTCAGGAACCAGTTTGACGATAAGATCGAAATTCTGTGAAACGCGTACGGTTTGCAAATCGAAGTTCTTTGGGAATGCCAATGGCAATGGAAATGGCCATGGGAATGCCAATGCCAATATGAAAAAAACCGACCGGTCCGTGATCGAATTTATGACTGATTATTCCGCACCAGAGAGATTGAACCCGCGAGACGCTCTGTACGGCGGGAGAACGAACGCCTATAAACTATCACAAAGTGACCAGTGATGAGAAAATAAAGTATCTGGACTTCACCAGTCTGTACCCGTATTGTCAGGCGGGGAAAAGCTACCCGATTGAACACCCCCAAATCATTTTCAAAGATTTTGAACCGATTGAAAATTATTACGGCCTTATCAAAGCGTCCGTGTACCCTCCCCGCAAATTACTGCAACCGGTTCTCCCTTACAGATGCCAAGGAAAACTCATGTTTCCCCTTTGTGCCACGTGTGCTCACAACCAAAACCAGACCACGAGCTGCACCCATACGGATAAGGAAAGAGCGCTCTTCGGTTGTTGGGTCACTATCGAGCTTTTAAAAGCCATCGAGAAGGGTTAGTTGGTAGCCAAGATAGACGAGGTTTGGCATTTTCCACAACAGTCTGACACATTGTTCGCCGAATATGTAAAAACGTTCTTGTGTTTGAAACAGCAAGCCTCGGGCTACCCGTCGAATGTTGTCACGGATGTTGAGAAAGAGACTTACATTCGTGACTATTTTGAAAAAGAGGGGATTCAACTCGACCCTGAAAAGATCAAGTACAACGCCGCCCAGAGGGCAATCACAAAATTAATTCTGAATAGTTTGTGGGGGCGCTTCTCTTTAAGACAGAACTTGCCTCAAACGACTCTGGTGAGCGACCCCGAAGATTTCACCAGAATAGTTTTTGGCAATACCGACACATTGACGTATTTCTCATTCATCGCAGAAGACGTAGCTCTCGTCCAGCATAGACCGTCCCAAGAGGACGTTTGCAAGGCACGCGATGTGAATGTTTTTGTAGGGGCCTTTACTACCGCACACGCCCGACTGGAATTGTACGAATTGATGGATAGACTCGGCGACCGACTGTTATACTCTGACACAGACAGTGTCGTATTTGTGTCTAGGGAAGGGGACTGGGAGCCTCCGTTGGGGAATTATTTAGGGGATCTTACTAGCGAATTAGACGATGATGACCATATTACGGTCTTTTGCTCGAGCGGCCCCAAATCGTACGGTTTTGAAACGGTCAAAGGTAAATCGTGCATGAAGGCTAAGGGGATAACCCTGAATGCTAAAAATTCCCAAGCTATCTGTCTCGAATCCCTGATTCGTCTGGTTGACAGCTATGTGGCGTCGCATGATAGATCCAAATACATCCTGGCTCAGACGGAAGACATTGTGAGGAATAAAAAGTCTCTCACACTGCACAACAAATCAGTCGTTAAAAGGTTTAAGGTGGTCTATAATAAACGTAGGCTTCTGTCTGATTTCACCGCACTTCCTTATGGCTACTGATCAGATGACCTATAGAGGGGGTCAGGATGTTTCCGATTTTGATTTCAGACTTCAACACCCTTTCAGTTGTGTCGTGAGTGGGCCTTCCAACTCTGGAAAGTCATATTTTGTAAAACTTTTGTTGGAAAAAGGTTTGAATATCATTTCCATGAAAATTGAAAACATTGTTTGGTTGTATGATTGCTGGCAGACTTTGTACGATGATTTACTTCAATTGTACGACATTAAATTTGTGCAAGGAATACCCCAGACTCTGAATGATGATGATTTACTGCCTGTCACCTAGACAAACTTGCTCGTGGTGGATGATTTAATGGAGCAAGCTAGCGGTAACGTGGAACTTCAACGTGTTTTCACCCAATACTGTCACCACCGCAATCTCAGCTCTACCTATATAGTGCAAAATTTATTTGCCCAGGGTAAGTCCAGCCGAATCATAAGCTTAAACGCCAATTATATTATTCTGTTTAAAAATCCACGAGACGTCAATCAAGTGGCGAAGCTAGGACGTCAAATGTACCCGGGAAACACAAAATACTTTATGGAGTGTTATCACGACGCTGTCGATCGGGCTTTCGGCTCCCTAATGATAGACTATAAAGCGAAAACTCCGGAGCAGTACCGTCTCAGAACAGGATTACTTTCCGACCGTCAAGTGGTTTATATTCCGAAAAAAAGAAGAACGCTATAAATCAGCATGTCTGCCAGACTTTGTAAACATTTGCCTGTGTTAAAACTGTTACATAAAGCCAGTCCTAAACAGAGACGTCTTATTTTACAATCGGCGTCCGACGAATTCATTTTAGAGCTGTGCGAAGTGGCTCTTAACATCCTCTACGGTATCATCCCGGTCAATAAGCAACAGTATCGAAAGTTGAAAAAGAGAAAAGCCGAAATCAAATTTGTAGTCGATAAAAAAATTGGCATAACTGCCAAGAAACGAGTCTTTAACCAGAAGGGTGGATTCCTGTTGCCACTCCTAAGCGTCACAGTGCCCTTTATTACAAGTTTAATAGCGAATCGATAGGGTGGAGTATGCAGAGAAGATGTATTTAGTTCCGCACCATCAACTGGATAAGATGAAGAGTGAAAACCCCCGCGAGAACATTCAACGGAGCGTAGAGAGCGATTTGGATGACGCCATAAGAAATATTCTACGTCGCACAGACTTGAATCCGTACGAAAAAGCCAAACTTTACACCAATACCCTTACCAGGTTTTTGAACATCGTTAAACAAGGCGATCGTGAGAGTAGCGTTTTAACGCTTTCGTTACCTAATGCTGATTCCGGTCATAAAGATGAACCAGAGGGGGGTGCTGCTGGTGCTATCGTTGAAGACGGCAGAGCTGTGGGGGAGGATATTGTCGATGAAGTTCTGAAGAATGTCCCTTCGAGAAGCATGAAAAACAGCAGATACATATTAGACAAGATGTCTAAAGCTAAAGGTCTAAGCGCATGGAACGAATCGGGCGAGTTTGTGTTCAGGGGCAACACCTTACGAGGGTCACACATGGTCGATTTGTTAAAAAATGTTACGGCCCCTCAAAAGGTTAGGGATGATCGGAGACCTATAGGATGGACAGAGTTTCTACGAGCGTTTGCTGAATTAAACATCCCATTTTCTACAGTGCCGAATCAGCAGGTCAGACACAAAATTAACTCTCTAAAGCGCAAACCCGGCACCCCAAGCCCTCGCCGTGTCAGACCGTATAAAAAAACACAAAGATATTCGCCTTACGCGGTTCCAGAGTCCAAAGACACTGTGTTTAAATCGTCGACTCTCAAACGAAAGCGATGGTTGGAATTTTAATGAACATTTCTATGTATACATTAAATAAGAGACGATAAACAAATATATAATGATTTTAAGCTCTTATTTATACGTCAAACACGTCTGCACACAGTGAATGCATGATAACATTTTATCATTACAAGCATACGGTCTTAATCTCTTCACAAATAGGGACACCATTTTATCATTTTTAATAGAATCATCAGTGTATAATTTCATCACATGGTTATAGTCGTAGCCTCTAGCTAAATGATAGAGAAAAAACACACAATGCTGTCCGCAGGTATCCGATGAAAAATCCTGGACACGTCTGACGGAATGTAACACATCAACATCGTTGGTTCTTAGAAAGTTATTGATGCTGATTGGAAAGCGGGGGCTGTCGGGTGGATTGCCGAAGCTGTTGAAAAAACAAGAGGGTCCATCTTGGGTTAAATAAACGGCGACCCAATGCTCTCCCGGCAGCTGTGCAGGGTGAGTGTTTATGATGGCCATCGACGGTAAGATCCTCAGCGTTTTTTTGGGAAGTTGATCGTATGGTAGCACCCCGAGAAAATGAATCCTGCACGTAATTTTATCCATGATAGCGGTGAGTTGTAGCGTATTCATCTCAGTAGTAATCGACTAGTACCTGTCTGCGATTAGACAGTTCTATAATCGAGTCAAATACAGAGTAAATTAATAAATTAACGGTATTCGGCAATGGGTGTCTGAATCGTGCTTCGAGTCTGATATTCCCGGACTTGATGAGGGATATGTGCTGACCGCAGTCTTCATCAGGCGTCAGGTTAAGTGCGTAAAGTGTGTATCCGTTCAGGAAATCACCCCCGTCTATGGAGAGTGCTTGGTTTTTAAGATGTCTCCTCGTCGTCATCGCCAACTGATAAAATTCGCGTACAGCCGTACCGGCTTCAAAATTAGGTTGTAGAGGCTTTGCGGGGAATTGTTGTCCGTCGACATAGACGGCTAGGAACTCCAGATCGTAATGTTTGAATGCAAATGGATTTTTTTCGTAGGAACCGGTGAATGCGCCATTGTCGACCATAGCTATGACGATAGATTTTGGTAGGGTTCCTAAAAACAGATTTTCTTGATTTGAAACACGCGTCCCCTCAGGTATGGAGAATTTTTTTAGAACCACCCTATCTATGGGATACTTGGCTGTTGTCGAGAGTAACGCCTGGGCATGTCCCAGTCTCACCGGCGGTGCTACAGTGACTTTCTTAACAAATAGGGATGCCGACTCTATTTTTATTTTGTAAGCCACATCACCGCACCTCATCAGACAGAATTCATCTTTTGCTCTAATTAGGCGTATTTTGATGTCTACACCGTTTAACAAAAGTTTTTCTTGAAAGAATATATCGCTTTGTATAGGGGCCATCAGTTCCACCACCTTGCTCTTGCTAGTGTAGATCGATCTCTTCGTCAGCCCTGCGTTACGCCCAACTGGGTCGTTAGAATCCAAATGACCAGAAGTGTCTTTGTAAAACAGTCCGGCGGAGAAAAGAGATTCCAACGAATCTTTACTATAGTTGATCAGACTCTCTATGATGCATCGATAAGGATAGGTGTTCGAACTCTATGATATCAGACGATCGCCTAGGGTCACGTCGACTTGTGAAAATATTGTGGCGCCAGGATAATTTATTAACGCTACTCTTGCTGGATGTACGATGTCGGTTCCATTAGGTCTTGTGATTTTCAGGCGTAGGTAGAGCATCGTGTTATTTAGATCTACATAATCATCGTCGTTGCCCGCGATAAAAAACTCTAATGGGGCGGTGTCCGATATGGCGGATAAAGGGGCTACTTCTAAATAACTGTTTTTCTCAATAACCGTCTGTGTCAGCGGGACTGTAAATAAGTCCAACTCGGACTTGATGCATTCTCCCGACATACGATGCAGTAGCGCCATGCTAGAATGTTTTTTACGAATCTCTTGACGGATGATTTTCGACTAACAGACTTCTTACGCTTTCTGCGTATGACTGGTCGCTTCTTTGGTCCACTTGTTGTTTTCTTCTTCTTCTTACCGCATTGACCATGCCTCCTCACACCCGGTGGTTTAGACATCCTCTTACGGGCCATGACCATCAGCCCTGATCCGTCTTGACCATTAGCATTATTGCTATGGGCACGCGTCAATAAGTTTGAGACGACGTTGCATACTATATTTTTAGCAGCGGATTTTAGATGGGGTTTCGCGATGCTAAATCCTCTTTTTAACAGTGGTATGGCCATCCTGAACAGACCTCTGAAAAGTCCTCCTAGTCTAGCCCCATACATAACCGATCCGCCGGAATAGCCTGGCAAACCCCCTCCGGCCTGATTTCGGTAATAGTCCACATAGTCGGCTGTATGGGGCTCTTTAGGATTATAGTAATAACTCATTTTTAAAGAATAGAATGATTCGCTGGTTTAAAGTGTAGTTTTACGATGACTTTCCCGTAAGAAAATGGTATCTCGCGGTTTTGGTCGTCCTTCAACTCTATGGTAATGCTGGTGATGTGATCCTTGTTTATCGATACGTAATGGGGGGAGTCATATCTAGCAATGACTGTGTCATTGCTTTTACCGGATATATGTACGCATCTCAAAAGGGGAACGTAAGAAACGCCGACCGATTGATATTGGATGATGTCGGTGTAAACGTACAATGTGTAGAACCCACCGTTGATATCGGATTGATGAGGAGCATACGTAGTGACGCTCGTAGTAAAATCGGCTGCTTCATGGTAGTTTGAACGTCCGAGATTATCGTCCGGTATCATTCCTAAAATAGTAGCGAGTTTACCTTGGAAACTGACTGAAATGTTGGGTCTCGCGACCAGAAACACTTTGTTTTTTAATTCATCGTGATCCAACACTGCCAAGGGTGCGAGAACTTGATTTATCAAACGGATGATTGCACGAATGTTTGCGTAGCACCCCCCGCTTATTTGTAATTTCCTCGATACAAAAAACCCTGATAAGTCTTTTTTAAAAGGTCCGCTGTCTGTAGGGGACGCGTTATTCGCAGGTCCTGGGGCTGTGTGTAGGACGAAATAACCGTCTTCATCATTAAAGTTATACCAGCTTCTAGGATATTCGATTTCGGCTAGTCCCACCTCCCATTGTCCTTTCAATTCTATAGCTTTTGATATCCTGGTTGTGTAGGCGGATATACGATTTCCGGGGTAAACTGCCGATGACGCATTGCACGGTAGCGTGACGTAGAAACCTTGATCGTCCATGGTACTCCTTCACTCGTATGATCTCATCCGTTAAACGCTGGCTTGTTTTAAGGAGATTGTAAGTCCACCAGAGTTTTTTTTTATCTATATAACTATTGAATTTTGAAGGCCAGCCTACCCATTTCACTAAAACAAGCGTAGATTTTCCCTGTTTTTTCTGACCTAAAATCTTTTCCACCTTAAAAGATTTGTTTTTACTCACAATTATTTTTTGCATCTCTTTTTCATAAAAAACTCCCTCGATGACATCGCAGTCGTAATTTGTGAGTCTGTAGACTGGTGGTTTGCGCGGAATGCGATCGGATATGGTGAAAAATTCTTCCGTGTAGTTCTGCTCATAACCTTTGGCGAATGGGCCTCTCACTTTAGAAATCCTGACAATGTCGCCGACTTTGAAATTAAATGTGGGTCTCTCGGTCTTCTTTATATCCCCGTACAAGTTTTGAAACACATGACCCTCATTTAGTTTGTTGACGTCCACGGGTCTCATTTTAATATTTCGGTGATAACTGACGTTGTACCCCTGCATAATGTCTTGTAAAACATCTATGTATCGTCGTGAATTTGTAGCCGTTAAAAATCTCCACATTCGACTTTTTAACGTTCTATTAAATCGTTCCACGACGCTGGCTTTCAAACCGTTAGCGGTAGCGAAATGATTAATATCGTGCTTTTTCATTACATCTTGAAATTGTTTGTTAAAAAATTCTTTTCCCTGATCCGTCTGCAATTCCTGCGGCACACGTCCCTCTTCGAGTATAGACTCGAACGCTCTAGTAACCTCTACGCCACTCTTATTCTTCAACACGCGGACCGACGAATATTTACTAAACACATCTATACAGATCAGCAGATATTTATTATCGTCATTATCCTTGGCATAGGCGATCATGTCGACTAGATCGGCCTGGAACTGCGTATCGACCCCGTACACAACTACTCTATTTCGTTTGTATTTTATAGGGGCTGTTTTGTGTAAAGTGTAAGCATCCTCGCCAGACAGCCATTCTGAAACCTTTTTATCGCTTAGATGGACCCCGCTATCTCTTAAGATTGCTTCTTTTAATCGTTTTTTACCCCCTAAAGAACCGGGGTTGGAGGGTGTATAATAAGCCTTTTTCATGAGCTCTGTCATGCTGTCGTTTCGATCGCTGTAAAATAATAACTCGTACATGCAGTTTGAATCAATCTTTTATTAAAAAAAAGTTACAGGATACACAATTTAAGTAAATGGCAATAATATAATACATGATACTAGACATGGCTATTATAATAATAATAATAAAAATCAAACAGAAAGTAAATAGAATAATATTAGTACTATAAAATCTAAGTAACATTGAATATAATGAGGTTAGTACAAAATAATATAATAATTGGATATAACGACGTTTCATGCATAGTCTAAGTAAAATGGACGGTGATAAAAGTAGGATAGTCATAATGACGTCACTGATAGTCGAGCCAGAAAAGAAAATCGCGACAGGCCAACATGTGTTTGTCTAGGATGTAGTCGATATACATTACAACAATTTTGTCGATGGTGGTACTGATTTCGTCAATTTTAATACCATCGTCGTCATCATCCGGGTCGTATTGTTTTGACTTCAAGGTTAGCATGGTACAGACATCTGCCACATACGTACAAGTACAGAGCATATCGGTGACCGTGAGTGGGGATTGTGATTCACACATCATATCCAAAATCTGTTTTATCATCACGTCGGGTTTTTCGATACCATGAACGCATTTGCCCACCAAATCATCCCAGGAATTAGCCAGTCCTCTTATATACACCATTTGTTTCTTGAAATTTGCTTCACGTGTAGTGTCTTCCATAAATGGATGACCATTGCGCGATGCATCTGTAATAATCTTATTCACCAGTTTGGTCATCTGTCGGTTGTAATGTCTTTTAAACACGAATTCCATAGTGTTCTTTACGGTACAGGCAGCTCCCATAGCGGTGGCGTCTTGATCAGTCTCCATTCACGATCGCGAGACCTTCCCAGAGATCGACGACGTCGTGAACTATTTCGTCTCAGGGTTTCTCCAGAAGTCCAACTCTGATTGCTTCAAGCTTAACACCAATGAATGGCTCGTCTTTTAATTCGTGCAGAATAGTCCCGACTGTTCCTTGAATCTGTTGAGGGTGAGATTTTAACCCACAGCGTTTTAGCACGATAGCGATGATGGCATGAAAATAGGGTCTAAACAGTTTGGCTGAAAGTTCATCAAAATGCGTGTCCAAGTAGTAGTTAGGAGGGTCAAACAGGCAGGAATGCTGCAGCTGGCTGGGGTGATCAATCTCACACCCCTCGCACTTGTTCTTCAGCTTCGTTCTGATGAGATGTTGGAGCAAAACCGCGGTCGCGGCTTTTATGAGTTTGAACCCCAACACATTGAAACATCCGTCTGTGACGTCGAAGGTTTGATTAGCATGAGGCAGGGGCCGGTCGATTTTAGATCTGTCGTACGATTGCTGATCGTTATGGAGCTTGAAAATTTTGAATGTCTCCAAATCCTGGTCTTTGTCGCGCTCGATACTGTTACCCGGACCGATGTCGTTTTGCGTGTTCAATGGTTCAGGGTTGATAATGTTACCCGGACCCCAATCGTTTTCAATGCACGTTTCAAAGCCTATGCAACGTTTGATAGCTTTAGTCGAAGCCCAGTCTTTGTGGTGGTCCGGCGGGTCACAGGCGTTGTCGTTGGGAGGGTCAAGAATGCTGCCGAAAGAAATTCCGCAGCTGCATACATGGTCGGCTTCTGAACCCCTATCTTCAGCCATGGTTTATAAATGATGCATAGAGGGTTTGGGTGCCTGAATTTATGGTCTTTGTAGTAAAGGGGTGGAGACGCCGATTTATAAACGACGCTTGGGAGGGTCTCCCCGTCGAGGTTTATGATGGGTGTAGCGAATGGTGGAGGACGGTAGACTATACCGCTGCGCACGCATCTCTCAGGGTGGAACAACTGTACTTTAATCTTGTTGTATCTGTCATGCATGTCGCACCATTTGAACATTTTGTTGATGATTGAAAAAACACCATTCAGCAGATTCAGATCACACCACTTGAACAAAAATTGCATTTCATACAGATCATGATGATCCTTGGAAAGGAAACTTCCTGACCGGGTGTTGGTGAGCTTAGTCTTGTCTTTACAGATGAATATGTATACAGAATCATTCGGCGGCTTGTTAGTATGGTCGCCTACCACACGGTATTGGACATTCGGGGTCTCCCCCGACCCACTCCGCCACATACAAAGGCTCTTCCCCAGCGTCATTCAGATCCTTCCAGACAAATTTGTAAAATAGACCCCAGTCTTTTTCAGGAAATGTCACACATGGGTCTTCCCCAGCCTGAAACTCGCCGACCCCGTCAGTGGTGTAGAGCATAACCACGCGTGTTGGTTTGTGAAATTTGTACCCGAATAGACGATTACTACACATCATAAATTCGCCTTCAGTCCATTCCGAAACTTCATGGAGAAAATTTGTCAAACGAACATGACCATAAGGTTTTCTCGGAGCCATAGTCAAACTTTCCATCATCCTGCTGGTCAGCCCCGTCTCGGGGGGGTTGTGGGGAGGCTAAACCATCCATGCTCATGTAGCTCATGGTTCTGTTGGTTGTAGAACACACTGACCCCATTTATATATAGAGGGGGGTCTGGAATGCCGGTGGTACATGTTCTATAACAACCGCTTCAAACTTTCTACCATAAAACGCACAATGCTTATGTCAAAACAGTTGATTGATCAGATAGCTCAACACCACAACCCTTATCAATAGAGGCCAGATGGTCAAAACATTTCATTGATCGGATAGGCGGGGTCAACTGCTTGACCCTTAACAATAGAGTCTGGATCCAAAACCTGTCAAAACACATAATCGATTGGATGGGTGGGGTCAATAGGTCAATCCTTATCTATAGATACCGGATGCACACCCGGAAAAGGCGGGGCCGGAAAAGGTCAAAGGTCAACCGGAAGTCATCAATCATTTTGACACATGGTGTCCGGTAAGAACTACTGTCGGATATTTGTTGATATTAAGTAATTGACGCAAAAGATGTCTGTTTTATAATGGAAATTCTGGGTCAGGGATCATTTCCCTGGACAAGTATGACTAAAGTTAAATGAAAACTTTGTGCAAACAACTTATGCAGCTTAAGAAAATTGATGTGCGGCTAATAATAATGATAAAGATTATGATTCGGCTATTGGGATTGAATCCGCCACTGGTGGACTGTAAAAGAATACAGAGAACTGCTTATCAGCTCTGTTTGCATTCCTGAATGGGACACACTGCTTCAGTGATGTGCAGTAAGTTGGAGCCGACAGAGAGTGCTTTAATTGTGGTCAGCAGGACCATTTAACACATAACTAAATGCCCACCGAGAAGGTGTTTGAAAATGTGATAGTGACACATTTCTGGTAATAATGTGGGTTTGAAAGTAGATCAGTGTTTAAATGACGACATTAACATTTTCGTCTGAGAAAGAATAAGAGATCAAAACAAGGTCAAAAGATTGAAGTCTTAAAGTGAATCCTTTTGAAGAAAAGATCTATAATAGTAATTTTTGGAAACAGTTTGATGAAAAGTTGCAAAATATATAAAAGTAACTAAAAGGATGATTGTGTTTTAATTCAACATTTTAAGAAGGGTTCAGGTTATATAGAGAGACAAATATCACGGATGATTTATAATAACTGCAAAAGATGCAGAGTAGCCTTGTCAAAATTAGTGTGAATCCCGATTGGAGAGTGATAAACTCCTAGAAAAAAACGTTGAAGTCAGATAATAAGCTATGGTAATTGAGAACTAGAATAATTATTTTTATTTAAGATCAAATAAGTAGAAGTAATAGGCTACTGGATTAACAGTTGTCAAATGTAAAATGTGTTCTGTTAGTGTTTTGACCATGAAAGAACTAGAAGCTGATGTTTTGCTTTTAAAAGATAAGTTTGTTATTGGCTGTAATGAAACAGCTTGCTTATCTGAATCTGATGTCTGCTGTGGCTGAAAACCGCCAGTACGACAGAGACTCAATCTGAGTGGAAATTTTCTAATGTCTAAATTCCATGAGATATGGGCAAAAGACAACTATAAAAAAATTATTTGGAAACATGTAATTTCTGGCAATATGCCTAAGCTGGGATAGAGTTAAAAGATGGTAGATAGAGTTTGATGTTAGAAGTTTATGAGAGTACAGTGTGCCAGTCCTGAAAGTCTCAGAGTCTCTCTCATTCAATGTCAGCTAAAAGCTGTTATTTGAGCCTGTGTCATAAGTGATAAGCTATTTAAAGTATAAGCACATTGTTTCGGTTGAAAATCAGACACAGAGATGTTAAAATAAATCATTGCCATTAAGTGGGCAATTTGTATTTGAGAATGTTTTTAAATGTAAAACTGAATGACTTTAAAGAAGTCTTTAAAATAATGATGCAGATCTTAAACGATAGAGGACCAGTAACGTCTTTTAAGTTTCCACCATGGAAACAGGGCCGAAGGCTACGGCTACAGATGTACAGTAACAGTACACTGAATGTATGCCTGTGATCTAAATTCACTGAGTATAATCTAAGTAGCTAGGTTGATGATTAAGATGGTTAATGGATTTAAGTGATTAAATACTGCTGTTATTAACCTGTCTCCCTGTGTGAACACTATTAGGCAATCGGAATGGCTCTGGTGACTCTTGAACGTGCCTTTCCTAAGCTCCAGAAAACAGCTGAGTTCTGTTAAAGGAAACTGATTGTGTGATGGGAAAGAGCGGTCACCAGTGTGTCGAGTGGCTACTCAATGACGGGATGATCTTCCTGGCCAGGGGACAGCCCAACGCAGGGGGTCACGAACACTGGGCACCTCCGGATGGAGGTGTTATACATGAGAAAGGTATGAGAGTTGAGGGCTGATTACTGGAGGCCACTGGGGTCAGCAGAGCATTGAGAGGTGAGATGCGCTGTGAGGAGTTACGGCAGTCTGACCCAGAAAATGTGAGTTTCCTCTATACCACTCGCTGGAAGAAACCGCATTGGTTGTATGGCTTGTTTTTAATTATGAAAAGTGTCTGCAACTATGCCAGGGGGACAACACCCTAATGAGAAGAAAATTATAGATAAAGAGCTAATTGGAATCAAGAGCCAGCTGAGACCATGAGGGAATTGCCATTATTTGATGTGGAGACAGGAGCAAAACTTTGTATGTATTGGTTGCCTTATAGGCAAGAAAATGTATAGAAGTGTTGATTTTGAACTAATATGTTTATAACATAGTTTTAACTCCTGAAGGTCGTTAGACATGGTGGCTAAAGATGAAGACAGCTTTCCTAGATTTAAGAAAGGTCTGCATAACAAAGATGAATGGTCAAAGGTTATTGTAATGAATTTAAATTTTGTCTAAGTTACAGTCTTAGAAGGCTGTGGAAAATACTATTTGTTAATAGTGAGAGAGACTGCCTGAGTTGGAGGAAGGGATGGTAACTGTGTCTTTCTTTCTTTCTTTCTTTCTGTTATCGGCCTGCTAGAGCAAGCTGAAGAAAAATAATGATAAGGAACCAAAACATCCCAGCTGCCTTTCTAAAAATCAAATGAATAATGAACAGACATGATTTGAAACTGGTCAAGATACCATGTAAAATTAGGTAAACCTAGAGGAAAATGTGAAGTTTAAAATCGTACTTAAAATTTTAATCTTTTTAGAGACGATACATTGAAAAGGAGCAGTTGACATGCGTGTCTAGTATGAGTGTGTGTGATGGTGACAGCACTTTATGTCTTGTATGTATTAGTTTGGGGTACTAATATTTCGCCGGAATAGTTTTATCATCACAGATGGGTTAAGGCAAATGACAAATTTTAAAGAAGGATCCGATGTAAAGATGATACAGAACATAGGACGAGCTTTAAACTGATTGGTCATCAAGCTCTGTCTGGTATTAATTACTTTTGTCTTCATGATGTTGATTTGAATTACGTTCTGGATCAGTTTAAGTATTTGATGTAAATTGGAATTGTGGAGTTGTAGATTACCATCTGGCATGGGCTGAGATAAATGAAAATGTTATAGATTTACACAGTGTTACACAGTGACATATTGGCTAAGTGAACATGACATTAGCAAGAGAGCCCCTCACATTTATGAGTACTGTGATGAAAAGGGGGAAAAATGATTGACTGACATTGACCAAGTCTGTACAGCACGACCTGACCTGATAGAAAACAATTGATGACTTTGGAAATGCTTGTAGATGACTGACTTGAGAGACCAAACAACAGGCCTGAAAAGCAGGATTTGCTGTGAGGACTCAGGGCCGTTGCCCTTCAAATACTTCGATAAGAAGATGAGATTGTGGCTTTAAGTGAAGAACGTAATACTTTGTTTCAGAGACAGAGAAAGATGTCTGGAGGAAATTTGGCTGAAGGACGCCGTTTGGGTTGGTGTTGATGGCAAATCAAATTAGTTTAAATTGATGCACGAGTTGAGTCGTGCATCAAAAGGGAGATGGTAAGGATTGACAAAATATGGGTTACTAAAGGACAATATATGTTGGGAGGACACTGGGTTTAATTGGGTAAAAGGCCGTTCCAAACAAAAGTTGCTGTCTGTAAGTGTGCCGCACACGCTGATAACAAAACTGCAGGACTGTTTCAACAGGAGACGCCAGGGCAGATGCAGCAGCGAAGGCCGTGGCAGCACAGCAGAAACTACGTGTACTTTACTATCTGAAAATAACCTCGACATTTGTTTTTCTCTATAGATCATGCAGACTTTTGATACAGGGCAGAATGTGCCCAATAAAATGATGGCTATGGATGAATTTGGCTAACTGGCCTGGGTTATTATTCTAGGAGAAAGGTTCCACACCTGCGCAGCGCATAACTTAAGATTTTCCTTTTGCAGAATGTCAGGATGGATTGCCGCAAACAGACTGATTCTGTTCCAAATATATAAATATTTTGTTGTGGACATGAGCAAAGTGGGTTGAGTGTTTTTCAGGGGGAAAAGGACCCTGAGTGCTATTAAATAGGCAAGAAATTATCCGGTGATAATATGTTTCAGACTGTTGATTCCACAGGTCACACCAGAAGGGGCGAGCGGCTAGACAAGCATCACTAACAAAATAGTTAAGGTCTCCATTCACAGGTGACAGCAGGCAAGGAATGGTTCATTCCAGTGGGGGTGCGGTCGTGATTAAAAGGGAAGACCTTGTAAGGATCAGAAAATGGTTGGAGAGTGTGACACCTGGGTCCAAGCCTCTCACCTTAGACAACACCAACAGGCCTCAACCATCCAATAGAGCAGAAAGTGAGGTTTAAAGAAGACGGTGCTAGTTACTGTCTGCCTCGCCTACGAGGGAAAGACCATTGCAACGGCACGCAAAGTGTCACCCTGGCGAACACGGAATGTCCGTGGGGCGAACAAGATGATCAACACACCTGGAGGAACCAACTGCCAAATGATGGTTTAAGTTTAACAGAAGAATCTGTTTTTGTGATAATTTTGATGATTTGTTTGATTGAATCGAACTAGGTATTGATTTGATTGTAAATGTAGAAATCTATTGATTGATGTGTCCGTACTAGAGATATTAGAGTTAATTTTGAACAACTAATTTGGTTAGAGGAATGGGTAAAATTATAAGACTTCTCTGATTAGATTTGTTAAACAGTGCATTCAATAGAGCTTAATAAATTTAATTAGAAGTGAATAAAATGTGGAGATGGACATAAATTTAATGGAAAAGGCTTAATGGTGGGAGTTAGGATTGTATGTGTTATGATAATTTTGTTATTCATGGGTGAATACGATAACAGAGAAAGGTGAAAACCTGCTGTCTGTTCAATTGGTAAAAAAAAAATGACAGTCTATCCCAAGGATTAACAAAATTATGCAACAAGACAGGTAGCGGAAGCTACAGTGAGATGTGTTAAATGTATGTTCTGGTTGTTTTTCTTCTATTCTTTTTTATTTTCTGAGAAAGATTAAGGGCAAAGATTTGAAGGTTACAAACAGCGGTCATCCGTGTTACGAGGTGGCGTACAAGGAGAGGGTTTGAAATGAAGGATTCTATTCTACTTTTATTCTTTGTATTTTTGATGACCTGCTAAAATAACCAGTGTGAATTTATGGTGTTGTTTTCCTAAGTAATCTGTACACTATTTCTTACTTAATTGAGGTGACTGAGGGTTCGATCTAGGTCGAGAGTGCAATAGCAGTGCCTATTCATTTAGCCCGGCTTTAATTAAATTCTTTACTTGCTTGCTATATTTAAGGGACTATCCTTGCAAACCCGCCTAAGCTTTTATTTTCGAAATAATATTTCACAAATGTTTATGAAGAGTAGTGTGATGATATGACTTAAAATTTGTTTGTTTTTCTGTTTATTATTGTGATTATGGGTAATCAGAATGATAAAAAGTGGGGAATTGTTGTAGAAATTTTAATAGTCATTTATTCCTAACAGATATCATAAGGGATTGAACCTATTCAATGTGTAAAAGTATATGTGTGTACGTGCTTGTGCGTGACGTTTCAGGAATATATGGGACAGGACCTCTTGACCTTAGGAATGGTCAAGATTTGGCTAGTTTATTTCTGGGCCAGTTTGTGTCCTTAAGAAGAAACTGAACAGCAGTAGGGACCTTATCTGAGTGGGTGAAAGGGTAGCTGCTGTGAGGAGGAACCTTGAAAAGAGTATAAAGGCTGTCTCATGTCTTCCTGGTGTGCGTCACTCACTTCACAGGGTAACTGCTGTGTTGGCGACTGGGCCTATTCTTGCAAGAATAAATATTTCTCTTTTTATAAATTTGACTCTGAGTGTCCCTTACGCAGTGATGATGTTTAATAGAAGTTTTGCCACAACACTGGATTATCCTGAATTTAATGAAGATAGGTTTCATTTGTTCCTTGATTTCTGTAAGGCCTTTGACTCCGTTAGAGCTTCATTTTATTTTTGAATCACTCTAGGAAAATGTGGTTTTGGAAAAATTTCTTCACTAGTGCAATTAAACTTTATTAAGAAAACAACAGTTCAATTATAATTTGTTGGAGTGGGCACTTCTAGTAGATCAGTTTGTCTAGAGGGATTAGACAGGGTTGCTCTGTCTTCCTAATTATATTTCTGTTTAATAAGTCAACTTCTTGCTATCATATTAAAACTAGTACGATTAAAGGTTGACTATTATTGAAAAGAAAATTTGTTATTAATCAATTAGCTGATGACACCACCCTCTTTCTCCAAAACGAATAACAAATTCCCATTGCGTTAAAATAATAGTAGAGTTTTCTAAGCTTCCGGGGTTTATTTGAATTTATTTGGAATGTAAGAAATGTGAACCTATGGCGGTCAAGATATGTTCAGTGACATTATTTGTTAACATTCCAGTAAAGACAGAAGTCAAATACTAGGAATTACACATAAATAAGAATCATAAGAATAGAAAGTTCATTTTAAACTTTAATCCTGTTATCCAAAAACTCAGAGGGACGTTTTAAATCAATGGCTTCTAAGAGATTGTCATTAGAGGCAGGTTTTGAATCTCTAAAGCAGAAGGTCTGTCCCGAGTTAATTATACAGGCTATTGGCTTTCAGGTTGATGATAAAATATCGAGGGAATTGATAGATTGCTTTTTGGTTTGTTTTAGTGGAAAAATAGGATGCATTATAAAAGAAAATCAGTTTTTAATGATCTCGTAGTATGGAAATGGTTGGTCTTAAATTTGCTGAGCTTTGTACATTAAAGAATACTTTCAAAATTAAGTGGTTTAGACAACTTGTTAGGTATCCAAGATCTATTGGAATATTATTCCCCTATGTTTTATCTAATCTGGGTGGCATTAATTTTTTCCTTGTTTCCAATTTTGATATTAACAAAAAAAATACCTGTGAAACTGTCTGCTTTTCACTCGTCACGCTTTTCTGACATGGAGTTTAATGTTAAACAGAAACTTTCACCAACAATACTTTATCTGGAATAATGAGGACTAATCTTCTTTGAAAATTGGTTCATATATATTTGCTTGGTAGCCAAATTATTTAATTCAGATGGCTTCTTTTTATTATGAAGAAATTATGCTCAAGATATATTCCCTATACCCCCAAGGAATTTGCAATCGTGTTTGGAGCATTTTCTAAAATTTGTATGTTATTTAAACAACAAAAAAGATTCCAGACTCCAGCAATCTCCACCCCTCTCACCAATTCAATATCTTGTAGGTAAAATATGTTTCGCATGTCATCTAATGTAAACAGGTCAATAAGAGCCCTTTTTCCAGAGTGATATTGTTTTCAGACCAAATGTTATTGCGTACTGGAGTCAGTTTGGGAGTGATGTTGACTGGAAAAAGTCTGGCTTCTACCCAATAGGCCTTTATTAACCTAACAAGGTCAAAGAAGTGTCTTTTAAACTCCTTCATAGAATTAACCTGCCTTAAACACTACTTATCCGGATTTTTCTTTAAAAAGTTGTAGTTTTTGCTAAAATTAGCCAGAGACAGCTGTCATTTATTTTGGCATTGCCCTCAAGTGTCTTTTTTTTTTTGGCAAAAGTCTTTAATTTCATTGTTGGAAAATTGATGAAAATTTTACTTACTGTGGAAAGATGTTCTACTAGGTATTGTTAATCAAAAGGATTAAATACACTTGTATTATTTTATTACTTTTTTTATTTTGATGGCTAAATTTCACATTCATAAATGCACATTTTTTTAGGGAAAAATAAGCCATGTTTATTGCGTTTTTTTTTAAAATGAAGTAGTAAAAGTGTATTATTGAGTCAATAATGCCCGAAGAAACAAAAGGCTTGTTCGAATTTTACAAGCATGTACAATTTTTAAGGTTTCCTATAATACTATGTGTACCTCCCCATAGCATTTGCAATGTATTGTATTTTATTGTTTGTCTTGTTATTTCTTCCAATAAAAATAAAAAATAAAAAAACAATTTCAACTTGCGCGGATGAGAGTTCGCGGCAAAACGCGTCGCCCAATTTCGCGTCATTCGGACGCCCGGCGGAATGATGCGTCTATTCCTATTTTGCGTTGACTTTGTTTGTAATCTACTCGCGCAAATTATTAATTCGCAGTTCGGCCGTTGAAACACCACCATAACTAAAGAATACAAGCAAAACTACCTATATTCCTTACTGAGTGCTGAAGAGCTGCGTGCAGCCACAGGGGCGGGTTCCCGAGATGTTCTACTTGGTGCGGCTGGCTAAACTGTGGCGTGTTACAAAAATAGCCTAAATAAAGCATTTAAGTTGGGGATAAAACATAGCTGAATTTAACATTTAGTATACGTATATATAATGTTTTATTAAGCGAATATATATCAAGGAGTAAATCCAATGAAATTTTTTTTTCTATGAGAAAAAAAATTGCAATGGTCGACCAATGAGAATGTCAGTGACCAGACGCATCGACGATTATTCGACTAACTAAGGGACCTAAAGTGACAGCCCTTATAAAGTTCATATATATTTATAATATAATACATACTCTCTGAGAGCGCAGATGAAAGCAATAAATGCGTAGACTGTTGCGGTCTGTTGCTGTTTTTAAAATAAAAGTACATTTTACATTTTATTATTCAAATTGTTGCCTTCCTAAAACACAGTGTAATTTTAGGTGGATGAGATGATAATCAACAAACTAAAAGAAGTCAGGCACTAGTCAATACAATTTTCTTTATTTATTTTTTTATTCTTGTTCAATTGGTCATCGAAATGGAGTTTCATTAAATTTTAAACTATTAATTTTGCTCTTCAAAGTGCAACAGATTGATTCATGAACTTACATCTATTTTGACACACCTGCAAAGTATTCATCTCACCCAACTTTTTCCCACAGAATTTACCTGCAAACAACACATTCCAGGTTTGCCAGAGACAAACAGACTCATCAAATATCCATAACAATACCTTTTTTTGTCTCTATCTCGCCCCTTGGGTGTTACATTGCGGCTTAGAGAAATGTCTGAGTGTTGCTTATTTAGAACATTTGCTTCTCTGCAATCTGTCTAAAACAGGAAAGGGACAAGTAGACTTCCTTCAGGAGTGCCTTTGTCTGTTGGGCTAATGGCCTCGACATCGGTTGTTAATCTCTAGGGGTTAATGCAATGACAGAGTTTTGCACAGGACGCTACAACAGTATTTGCGTGCCCACCCTCACCTCAACTGCAGTTGATTGGTCTCTTTAGTCGCATTCAAGACCCCTTATTTATAAGAACTAGAATCTAGTGAGGGCCAGTTTCACCTGAGGAAAGTCATAAACGAGCACTATTTGCTGAGCGCCTGTGTCTTGAGGGCCCAGAACAGTGAACAGGTTTTGGAGAAATATGAATTATCTTGAAATGTTTATAGGGCGAATGTTGATGAAATTTTGAATTGATTGGTTGACAAACGTTCTAAGGGTGTGCCACTTATTTTCAGGGAAAACGCATGGCTAAGTAGTTTCCAGGCAGGTATTGACAGTATGATAATGTCCATTCCAAATGATTTCAGTTATTTCAATGGGCCTAACAGCCTACAAAGCAAAATAACAAAACACACAAGACATTGACCAAGCAAATAAAATATAAATTAAAATGATCAATTTATTAATTCTCAATTATGGAAAGAGGAATTAAAAAATGGTTCATTAAGAGCATGGACTCAAACATGCCATTAATGGGCTTATTCATGTCCTCTTTTATTTTTTTTTAGTTTTGTATCCATTCCGCATATGTGTGTTTAGCACGCGAGATGTGTTGCAAGATGCCTTTTATAGCGGGCGACATGTGGGTCAGGTCATGATTTTGAGGCACTTTCATTAAGTTTTTCATTGTATAAATTGTATAAATTGTATCTTAATTTTATTCAATGTTTCATCAACCAATGCTGGATTTAATAAATAAGAAGCAAATATAGCAGACATATAAATCGGACATGGAGGCGTGGGCGTGATTCACTTGCACTTGAACTGGAGCTCGTCTCATTAAATTAACCGAATACTCCAGCGTCTATGCTGCCTCACAGACACGAATATATTATTATATATATATTTATATATATTATATATCTATATTTATATATATATATATATATATATATATATATACCGTATATATATTTAAATATAAGCTTGAAATGTTACTTTTAAACAAAAACAATTCAAAGACCAAAAAGAAAACAGATTAGTCTACTCTCTGACTTAGTTAATCCGAAATGTGACATTTCTCTATATAGGGCGCAATCACTGGGTCCTCTATTGCAGCCGACGTGACACAGAAAAATAATTTGTATATTAATATAAACAATTAAAATGGTCTCTTTCCTATATTGAAAACATTCATAATCATTACTTTTGCCGGTTCTTTGTGACAGCTTTTAGTGTGAGTTTATTGGCAGACACCCTCTGCTTACATTAACACATCACACCGCATCAACACCCGAAACATGGGGCACACAAATGTAAATACCATTCTATTTATGGCTTTATGTTAATGAATTCCTACCCTTACAGGATAGTAAATAACATATTTATAAATATTAATAAAATAATTTCAAATATTTAATATATAAAAATTAATTATGTATAATAAATAAAAAGAAAAATAAATATTAAATAATATAATATAATATAAATATAAATATTAAATAAAAATAAAAATTTAACACGTGTAAACAGCTCTCTACTTGTTACAAAAGGCACTTTAACAGTCTGTCACAGGCAATTTCTAGGTGCATTTTTCATCAATTTTTCTTAAGTTTTCCTTTTTGATTATGTTCTGTATCGCATTAATGGCGAAATTTCTTTTTTTGGCCCGATTGCCAAATTACTTGCGTACCCCTGCTATAAGGTTAAACGGTTGTAACTACAATTATCTGATAATAATGGTGTCACCACATTCCCTAGGCTGCAGTCAGAACAAAGAAAAGATATGCTAAGGGTTGCGTAATGTTAGGTGACAGGCAGGGACAGAAGGTGGGGCTTCAGTGTCATTGCTGGTAAGTCTGGCCTGTCAGTCAGCCTCCGTGTCATTGATCACGTCTAGAGGCATTTCACAGTGATATAGGTACAGGTCTCTTACCAATAACAGGGTTATGAAAGTAAACATACCATATCCAGCAGTGGAATAGCCTTGCCCTTTGACAGCCTTGGACAAAGAGTGATTTCCTTTTGTGGAGACCTCCTGACGATGTGCTAGTGAAGAGAAAAACTCCCATTCTGCTTTTGCTGCCATTCCTATGCCATCAAAAAATCATGTGCACATGTACTTAAAAACTTTGGCTAACTATTATGTATTAAATTAAATTAATTATTTGATACAGTGGCTCTTATTGAGTACATATTTCAGTTTTTTTTTAACACTTTATTTAGATTCAAAAAATAATAATTAACTTACATCTGTAATTATTCTGATAAATTACATCTGTCATCACTCTGTTGGACTTATTCCCTTACACCTTACCATACCACTAAACTTATCCGTATCCAACCCTAATAGCAGCAAACGTTGTTTCATAATCCATCTGTTAATCAGACTAGTAGCTCAGTCAGAATGAAAAATTGACATGTAACCAGTCAATGCCCCTCGGAAAGAAACAAATCAATTCGGATTGTAAGGGGGTTTTAAACCTTTTTAAGTTCAATTGAACAAGATGTAAACACTTGATTGAATTGAAACGAAAAACTGGGAAAGATTTGCACATGGCAATGGAAAAGTAGAAAGAATAGGTACATATTGACGTATAACGCACAGAATGAAGCTGTAGTTTTGTATTTATTTTGGATTTATATTTTGCCACGATTTTATTATCTTAAATCCGAGAAATCACGGTTTTGAATAAAATGTTAGCAATGTTACCATTTAGACAGGTTGACAATTCAGCAGTGGATATTTTTTTTGGGCCCAAGGCCTTGAAAGGCGATGGCCCTATTGTTTTCCTTCGGATTATTTATAATTCATTAGTTATTATTTTTTTAGGGCCCAAGCCTTGAAAAGGCGAAGAAGGCCCTATGTTTTTCCTTAGGATTATTAGGGCCCAAGCCTTGAAAAGGCGAAGGCCCTATTGTTTTCCAAGGATTATTTATTATTAGGCCCAAGCCTTGAAAGGCGAAGGCCCTATTGTTTTCTACAGATTATTTAATATTATTATTATTATATTATTATTATTATATTTTATTGATTATTATTATTATTATTATTATTTTACTACCTTTTGGGCACTTTTGGGGCCCTTAACGTGCTCGAAAACTCTTGAAACTTTTGCACACGGGTCAGAACCCGCGGCCATCAGGGCCGGGCTTGAAGATGGTACGGGCGTGCGGGGGGTCGACAGCCGCCCCCTGGAACGGATTTGCAAATGTCCGTATTCTCAATCACGCTTGCATGAATTAATCTGAATAATCGGTAACATATAGATTCATCGTTTATATATCCTTTTGCACTTTACTTTTTACACCAGCCCAACAGGAAGTCGGCTATATGGGGTTGTTTGGGAAACCGTGCTCAGGAAATTCGATATACTCCTCCTAGGGAATTCTCCCGATCAGTCACCAAACTCGGTGTGCATGAAGTCAAGACATTGAGGATGAAAAATTGCCAGGGATTTTTGATATCTCGAAAGGTTTGGCCGTGGCTGAGCTGGAAGGACACGAAATTTTGGCGAATAATGGAAAACAGGAAGTGTGTTATAAACTTCTGCTTACATTGATGACTTGATGAAAACTTCTGCCAGTGTGTTCGCTGTAAGAGGACCGATCACATGGATGTGATATTGTGAGTCAAAGTTATAGCGCCGCCAATGGCCTCTGCAGGAAGTGTGTCACTTTCAAAAATGCTTTGAAATTCACCCTCTTATTTTTACCCGATATTTGCTTCAAACTAGATGTGTTTATAATGTAAAACACTCGGCAGATTTAGACCTGTGAAGGATTATTGATATCTGAGATACTGTTGCGTGGTTACGCTCAAACTTTAAAGATTCTTTTTTTAATGCTTTTGAGACCCTTAGCCATACTTGATGCTGCTGAAATCGATAGACACATCACATTTTATTAGCCAGTAGACATGTGCAAGTTTCAGAAACTGGCGTGGTGATGGGGCTCAGTAGCGCCACCTTTTGACAAAAAGAGGGTGAGTTAGGTCTATACTTTTATTCTACAATCTTAAAAAAACTCGTTGTATAATGTTCCATATGTGCTGGACAACTTTCTATTTACCACTTATTAGCGCAGACAACAGGAAGTCTAGATTATTCGGTTTGAATGTGGTGTTTGGAGAATTTTTCTCTTCCTCTCCTCTTCTGGACCCTACGTCTCTCGTGTGTGTGTTTGAGGGGCCCGAGGGGGGTTTGTTTGCTGAGTGGAGAATGCTTGTTTTATTTTAGTTTTTCAAGGTTTTAGGCGGGGGCCCTATAAGTGTTCGAAAAACTCTCTGAACTTGGCACACAGGTCAGAACCCGCGGCCAATCAGCGGGTCGGCCCTGAAGGAGATGGTGTTACCCGGGCGGCGGGGGCAGGGGGGCCTCGACAGGCCCCCTGGTACGGGGATCATGATGGTTATTACGAAACACTTGTCCCATATTAATCAAAACATGGCTTGCTTGTAATAATATAAAACTCGGTGGTTTCATTCTTATAGATCTCATCGGGCACCCGAACAACATTCGTTTTTTTTTGCCTTTCGTGGCTCTCTAAGTTTTACGACAGCTCAACAGCTCAACAGGAAAAGTCATCTATTATGGGCGTTGTTTTGGTTTTGTTTGTTGTTTGAAAATGATGCTTTTATTTTTGATATTTTTACTCTACCTGAGTATTAATCCAAACACCCTACAAAAACTCGCAAGGTCAGCGTTGGAAAAGGAGGGGTCAAAAGACATTGGAGGATGCTAATTGCGAACGGAGATTTATTTTTGATATCTGTCACGGTTTGGCCGTGTGCTGGCGAGGAAATGAATTTATGACTAAAAAAGGACACATAAAGTGTTTTATAACTTAGTTAAATTTTACCTACAGTTACAAAAACTTTGCGTGTATATTGATCTCGTCAAGGCCGAACAACTTTCTAATTTTCTGTCATTAGCTCAGACCAACAGGAAAGTCAGCTTATTGTAGTTTGAATGTGGATTTGAGAATTGTTTCCCTCTTTGACAGAGAGAAGAGAACTGCACCCTGCCATTCTGTATGAATGTGTGTGTGGTGTGTGTGAATTTGTGTCGTGTGTTTGTGTGTGTGTGAGGGGGGGGGGGGGGGGGGGATGGGGGGGGGGGGGGGGGGAGGGGGGGTGGGGGGGGGGGGAGGTGGGTGTATCTTCGGAGACAGTGTGATAGTTTTTTTAAACACAAAGTATTATAGGGCCATACTGCCCTCTTGTGGTCCAAAATTTGTTATTTATACGCACTTTTATTCATTTATTACCTGATTCGCACACACCAGTTCGATCTGCACCGGCCTCTCTCTCACTCTCTCTCTCTCTCTCTCTCTCTCTCTCTTCTCTTTTTTCTCTCTTCTCTCTCACACACACACAACACACACACCACAACACAAACACACACACACACACACACACACACACACTCAGTTCGATCGCTCCCGCGCCTCTCTCTCTGTCTCACGCACACACACAGTTTGATCAGCCGCGCCTCTTCTCACACATACACACGCAGCCTCACCACAGATCGATTCGGCCGGCGCGAGCCTTCTCTCCTCTCTCTCTCTCTCTCTTCTCTCTCTCTCTCTCTCTCTCTCTCTTCCTCTCTCTCTCTCTAATGTGCTTATTTAGATCAATATTGTTTTCCTTAAAAATGTTATTCTCTCTCCCCCACACACAACAGTTGAATCGCGCCCCCTCCTCGTTCCCTTTCAACCACACACCACGCCACAAACACAACACACACACCCACAGTTCTGATCGCTGGCCGCGTTCTCTGTCTGCTCTCTCTAATGTGCTATATTAGATCAATGTTTTCCTTAAAAATGTTAGCACACTACATTTATTCTACATCAGATTTATATAAATATTGTAATAAAATAATACTACATTAAAAAAAAAAACACATATGATTTTTATTTTAAAATCAATGTAGAATGTAGTAACTTAAAAAATAAAAGATTAGTGCTTCTGTTTGAGGACAGAAATTTTGTAAAACCAATGCGCTGCAATATGATGAATGTCCAAAAGATGGGGCACTCACAGATGTTTTAATCGAGGAGTTGGATAAATATTTTTTGCTTTTTATATGTGTGTGTGGGTGTTGGTTTTGTGTGTGGGTGAGATTTTGGTTGGGGGACAGTTGTAGCGTTACAGTTTGAGTTTTTTAGTTTGACAAAAGCACTTGTGTTTTGTTTTATGGTGAGTTTGAGTGTACATATATATAAGTAAACACTTTGCAGTTGAATTTCCGTCCTCGATATAAAACAAAATGACGGAGAGTTTTGTTTTTGTGTAACAGTTTCAATCGCACCCAACTACCACACACACACACCAAACACACACACACATACACAACACACACACACACACACCCACAACACACACACACTAACCACACACACAACACACACACACACACACACACACACACACACACCAAACACACCACACACACATATTGGACTGTGACGGTGAAGTACAAAGCCTATAATTAAAAGAATAGATTGCATCCAAAATACCTTCACAATTGTTGAAACAGTTTGATTCTAATGAGAGGCGTTACTGAGGCCAACACACTTACTTTCACTTTCGCTTTACATTTATTACGGTTACTTCTTCTTTATAGTTTTTTGCAAATTCTTGTTCTGTTCTGAATATCATTAAATTTAAACAATTTGCTTGTGTAATATTTTGAGTAAACGGTGTATCATCAAATCAGAATAAATAATTTTTATCTCGGGTTTCACTAATTTCGTTATTTTTTTTTATCAATTTTATTAAACAGTTTAAGGGCAATAGTAAGTAATATTCTCTGTGTCTTTATATATGTTTATCTATCTATCTTTCTATCTATCTATCTATTATCTATCTATCTATCTATTTTTTATCTATCTATCTTCATCTATTATCTATATATATGAATTTTTTATAAATTCACTTATTTCTGTATAAAATAAAAATCTTCCTATCTAATCCAATCAACAACACCAGAGCGCATAATCCTAACATCATCAGAGTGCTGAAGCGGGAACTACAGAGCCGTCGGCACGAGATAGCGAGCAGAGCAGATGCAGCATCATGTGTGTGTTGTATCGACGAGGCAGGGTCAGGCCAGGGGAATCCAATTTGCAGTTTTTATTAAGGAATGGTCAATGACAGGGGCAAGGATGTGAAACTATGGCAAACAGGGCACACACAGAGCTCGAAACAGAAAAACCCAGAGGGACAAACGTGGGGTTTGACAGGCAAAGGGACAAAAGACCTCCAGTATAACTACTGGGGCTTTGGATTTACACATTTTAAGTCGCTGCCAAACATATTGACCTATAAAAAATTACTACTAAATTTTAATAGATCTCCATAATATGTGGATTTTTGTGGTTTAGTTTATAGGCCCCTGTCCTCCAAATGGCACTCTGCTATGATTTCGGGTTCTTGTGTACTTATTTTCATCGTGTCTGTTAAAAAATTCAATGAAGACCATAGGCTGTCTTCATGTTTTCAAATTTTAGGTTTCCAGAAGGTTTTGCTCCCAAAGGCTTTTGCTCAGAAACTTGTGGTTGATTATGTGCCCCTCGTTTGTGCACTTCTTTTTGCAGAGCCACATGATGCAAGCTCTACAGCACACTTTCTTTTCACAGTTCAAAGGGGGTTTAGTTTTTTTGCCACGTCGGTGCTCACAATAACCCTAAAGGACCGGGGGGGCGGTTTTGCCACCGGCTTGGGCCGCATCCGCTGCTCGCAGCTATATTTTTTATTATTATTATTATTATTATTTTATTTTTAATATTATTATTATTTTTTACTACCTTTTGG
This sequence comes from Meda fulgida, assembly GCA_030578275.1. NCBI lineage: Eukaryota > Metazoa > Chordata > Actinopteri > Cypriniformes > Leuciscidae > Meda > Meda fulgida. The sequence goes on along the minus strand of CM060616.1, from coordinate 25,937,557 downwards.
GCACTTTTTGGGGTCCTTACGTGCTCGAAAAACTCTTGAAACTTTGCACAGGGTTCAGAACCGCGGCCATCATGGGACGGGCTGAGATGGTACCCGGGCGTTGTGGCCAGGGGGGCCGACAGCCGCCCCTTGGAAAGGGAGGAATTCGAAAACTTGTCGTTTTTATCATATTCAAATCACGCTCTGCATGAATTATTAATTGGAAAAACGAGTACACATATAGAGATTCATCGTTTCATATTACTTTGCATCTACTTTTTACGCCCAGCCCAACAGGATGTCCGGGCAATTATGGGTTGTTTGGAAAGGACAACTCACTGTTCAGGAATTAGATTACTCATCCTAGGAATTCAACACGATGTCACCAAAAAACGGAGTGCATGAAGTTCAAGACATTTTTTTGAGGATGAAAATTGCCAGGGAATGATTTTTGATATCTCGATCGGTTTGGCCGTGGCGAGTAGGGGAAGGGGGTGTAGGGGAATGGGGGTGAGGGGGAGGAGGGGGTGAGGGAAGGGGAAACGAAATTATGGCGATAATGGAAACCGGAAGTGTGTTATAACTTCTGCATACTTTGATGTCTTGATGAAACGTCAGCAGTGTGGTCGCTGTTATGAGGCCGATCAATGGATGTGGACTATTTTGTTGAGGGTCAAAGTTTATAGCGCCAACCAATGGCAGCAGGAGTGTGTCACTTTCAAAAAAGCTTTGATATCCCCTCTTATTTTTACACCGATTTTGCTTCCAAACTTTTTGTGTATAATGTAAACAACACGGCAGAATAGATTTGACCTGGTGAAAGGGAATTTATTGTTATACTTTAGATACTGTTTGCCGTGGTAACGCAATCAAACTTTTAAGATCTTTTCTGGTTGCTTTTGAGACCTCTTTAGCCATACTGAAATTGCATGGAATGAGAAACTCGACAGTCACTTCCATTTATTAGCATGTAGATGTGCAACGTTTCAGAATCGGGGGGCGTGACGTTGCAGGGGGCTCAGTAACTAGCGCCAACCTTTGACAAAAGAGGGCGGGAGTAGAAGAGTTAGGTCTAATAACTTTTATCTACAATCTTTAAAAATCAGTATGTATAATGTTCATATCGAGTGACGACAACTTTCTAAATTTTCACTTATTAGCTGTCTCCAGCCTCAACAGGAAGTCAGATATTTTGGTTTGAATTGGATGTGTTGGAGAATTTTCTCTTCTTCCTCTTCTCTGACCCTCCGTCTCCTCTGTGGTGTTTGCAGGCGGAGAGGGGAGAGGGGGGTTTGTTGCTGAGTTGATGATGAGGCAATGCTTTTATTTTAGTTTTTCACGGTTTTGGGGGCCCTTAAAGTGCTCGAAAAAAAAAACATAATCGAAAACTCTTGAAACTTTTGACACACAGGTCGAACCCCTTCAAGCGGGGGGGCCATCATGAGCGGGCTGAATATGCTGTACCCGGCCGTTTTTGGCCTGGCAGGGCGGGCTCGTCAGCGCCCCTGGTACGGGGATGGATTCGAACACTATGTCCATTCTTGTCCATATATCAAAACTTGCTTGCATGTATTAATATGAACTCGGACCTACACTTATACGATATTCATCGGGCCACCCCCCCGTTACAACCCCCACCACGCCCGACCGAACAACTTAGTGCGCTAGTTTTATGACAGCTCAACAGGAAGTCAAGCTACTATTTTGGGTTGTTTTGGGGAAATAAATGGCATTGCTTTTATTTTTGATTTAACTGTCTCTAGACGAAAATTCTAAGTCCAAACACTGAAACATCGGTCTCAGCGTGAAGGTAAACTAGACTTTAGGATGCCTAAATTGCGAAGGATTTTTGATATCCTCAACAGGTTTTGGCAGTGGCGCAGGACGGAATTGGAAATGAAATATTTGACTAAAAATGGACACATAAAAGGGTGTTATAACTTTGTTTAATTTACCTACAGTTACATAACTCTGGTGTATATTGATTCTCGTTCATGCGACCACCGAACAAACTTTCTTATTTTTTGTCATAGCTCAGACCAACAGGAAAAGTCAGATATTGTAGTCTATGAATGTGGGAAATTCTGAGATTTTTCTCTCCCTCTCTCTGACAGAGAGAATGACCTGCCATTCTGTATGTGATGTGTGTCTGTATTATGAGGAGTTGGGAGCGGTGGGGGGAGGGGAGGGGAGGGGGGTAATCTTAGGGTGTGGGTGTGATAGTTGAAAACAACATAAGTCTTTCATGGGGCACATCTGCCCTCTTTGTGTCCAAAATTGTATATTTATACGCTCTTTTATTAATTTATTACCTGTATTACGCAATACACACAGTTCGATCGCACCGGCGCCTCACTCTCTCTCTATCTCTCTCTCTTCTCTCCTCTCTCACACTCTACACACACACACAGACACACACTCATCGATCGCTCTCCGCGCCGCTCTCTCTGTCTCACGCACCACACAGTTCGATAGCGCGCCCTTTCACTTTCTTCTTCACACACACACGCTTACACCACCCACACACACAGTGCGATGCGCCCGCGCCTCCGTCTCTCTCTCTCCTCTAAATGTGGCTTTTTTAGATCTATGTTTTCCTTTAATAACTATTTCTATAGCACACTACATTTAATTCTCATCAGATTTATAAAATTATGTTATAATAAAAATAATACTTCATAAAAAAACACATTTGATTTTCTATTTTAATCATATGTAGAATGTGTATTGTAACTTAAAAATAAACAGAATTAGTGGCTCTGTTTGAGGACAATTAAAACCAATGCAATAAGATGATTGTCCAAAAGATGGCTCTCACAGACTGTTTTTAAACAAGGTTGGATAAATATTTTGTGCTTCCTTATTAAATACAGAACTGTGTGTGTGGGTGTTGGTTTGTGTGGTGTGGATTTTGGTTTCGGGGACATTTGTAGGTTTCAGTTTGAGTTTATAGTTTTGTTTGGACAAAAAGCACTTTGTGTTTTATTGTGGAGTGTTGGCAATAAATATAAGTAAACTCTTTTGCAGTTTGAATTTACGTCTCGAATGACAAAATGGGAGTATGTTTTGTGTAACTGTTCAATCGCACACACACCTCATCCCACACACACACAACAACAAACACACACAACATACACACACACCACACACAACACACACACTCTCCTACACATCAACACACACACAACACCACACACTACACACACAACACACAAACCAAACACACATTACACACACACCACATATTGGAACGTGAGTGAAGTTTTTTTAAGCCTTGATAATAAAAAAAAGTTTAGCTATCCATAATACTACATATGTTGATGAAAACAGTTTGATTTAATGAGAGAGTTACATGAGACCTAACACCACTTACTTTCACTTTCGCTTTACATTATTTCGGTTACTTCTCGTTTATAGTTTTTTTTAAAATTCTTGTTCTGTTTGAAATCATTAAATTTAAACCAATTTGCTTGGGTTATTATTTTTGAGTGTTTCATAAATCAGAACAAATTATTCTCGGTTTTCCTAGTTATTTATTTTTATTTTCATTTTACTAAACAGTGTATTAAGTAAGGCAAGTAATATTCTCCTTGTCTTTATATTATGCTATCTATCTATCTATCTATCTATCTTTCTATATCTATATAGGAATCCTATCTTTATCTATCTATCTATCTATCGATCTTCTATATGAAGTATAAAAAACTTATTTCTGTAGACCTCTTGACCTTAGGAATGGTCAAGATTTGGCTAGTTTATTTCTGGGCCAGTTTGTGTCCTTAAGAAGAAACTGAACAGCAGTAGGGACCTTATCTGAGTGGGTGAAAGGGTAACTGCTGTGAGGAGGAACCTTGAAAAGAATATAAAGGCTGTCTCATGTCTTCCTGGTGTGCGTCACTCACTTCACAGGGTAACTGCTGTGTTGGCGACTGGGCCTATTCTTGCAAGAATAAATATTTCTCTTTTTATAAATTTGACTCTGAGTGTCTCTTACGCAGTGATGATGTTTAACAGAAGTTTTGCCACAACAATTTGGTGTCAGAAGTGTGGGATTCCTTGGAAGTGCCTTCTGGACCTGAGAGCGGCCGGTGTTTGGCCACCTGGACTGAGCAGTTCCAGCTCTACCTCGTAAGTTTCAGAGAGAGGGGCCGACCGCTATCAGGGCCAGGAGAAACTCCACTGGAATCAAATGAGAACGAACCCGTGGCAATCCAAGACATCTCTGGTAAGAGACGGCTAAAATATTTTTTTTTGGGATAAAATGTTTTTCAATTTGTGGGTAAAACCATAGTGGCTGAGTCTGTTCGTTTCTGTGGTTTAGGTCAAGAGCACCGATGCAATAGGGCTAACTGTGCGAAGTGCGTATTTGCAAAACACGTCATGGGTAGCGATTTTGCAAATCGAGGAATCTTCGTACAGCAGTTTATTGGGGGTCGGTTAAGACTTACGGGCGGGTCAAGGGTTAATACAGTAGGGCTAACTGCGTGAGGTGCGTATTTGCAAAACACGTCAGGGGTAGCGATTTTGCAAATCGAGGGATCCTCACGTAGCAGTTTACTGGGAGTTAATCGATTCGCCAGGAAAAGCACTGGGTGCGCCCTGTCTGGTCTTGGGTTAAGGGATCAGATCTGGTGGAGACATCCAACAGATTATTAGACGCAGCGTCGAACTGAGAAATCCACAGAGTAACAGAAACAGCCAGTATGGGAAAATCTCAGAGCAAGCTTGCCAAATTTGACACACCGGTTTTCTATCAAATGAGGAAATATTGAGGGAAAATGTATGTTAGACATTGAAAAACTGAGAAAATACCATGATTTCCCCAGGGAGGGAATCAGTTGAACAGGGCAGTGAGAAACAAAGAGTTATGGCTGTGTTCAAAACGTGTGTAAGCAATGTGGACAAACAATGGATTGTTGTCTTAAAGGGAAGATAAAAATAAAAATAAAAGTCGAACTGCAGAGAGAAATAAGGTTTTTACTTCTTCATCCAGTAAATGGATGCATGACATTAGATGTCTATAGAACTTAAATGTATATGTTAAGGATTGCAAGCAGCAGCAATAAGGCTTTCTTTGTGAAATAGAGTGATAGAGTGATAGAAATAGAGTGGAACTGTAAGTGAGAAACTTGATGGAAGAGGGAAGTGAAGGGAAAACAAGAAGGTTGGTGTGTGAGATATGTGTGTGGGGATTGTAAGCAAGCAATCATGTACTGGTTAGATAATGAAGGAACTGGCATGTAGAGAAAGAAAGGAGAGGATACAGAAGGAACTGGCATGTAGGGAAAGATTGAGAAGACATATAGTGGAAACCTATATGTGATGAAAATAAAATGTCTGACAGAATTTATGGAAATTATAGTTTTATAAAAAACTAATGCATATAGCCTAGTATTTATGATTGTAGACGATGTCTGTATTTAATATCTGAGGAGTGACTGAGGGTCCAGCTATGCTGGGAGTACAGTAGCAGTGTTTGCTTATTCAGCCCGGCTTTTTGGATGTTGGATATGCACTTGTTCTGTAATCAGTGTTGTTGATGATAATAGCAAATTAGTAAATGTAAAGACAACTTTGACCAAAGATTCTGGAAAATATTGTATAATGTCGGAAGTAGTTCTTACTGGACACCATGTGTCAAAATGATTGATGACTTCCGGTTGACCTTTGACCTTTTCCGGCCCCGCCTTTTCCGGGTGTGCATCCGGTATCTATAGATAAGGATTGACCTATTGACCCCACATCCAATCGATTATGTGTTTTGACAGGTTGTGCATCCGGCCTCTATTGTTAAGGGTCAAGCAGTTGACCCCGCCAATCCGATCAATGAAATGTTTTAACCATCTGGCCTCTATTGATAAGGGTTGTGGTGTTGAGCTATCTGATCAATCAACTGTTTTGACATTCCAGAGGCCATTGTGGTTTCCTGTGTAATGTGAGAGGAAAAAAGTCAATGTCACCAGGTGTCCCTCTGTATGTGTGTCACAGACGATCCCCCTACCTCTGCAAGTGTGGCATTCCAGAGCCCATTGTGGTTTCCTGTGTAATGTGAGAGGGAAAAAGTCAGTGTCACCGGTGTCCCTCTGCACGTGGTGTCACAGACGCTCCCCCCTACCTCTGCAAGTGTGGTCACGGGGGTTCTTGCCTACCCCTCCATGTCTGCTCTGATATCTGAAACAATGTACATAAACAGGTCTATCGTTTAAAATATTATTCAAATCGAAAGTAGAGTTGAAAAAATTACTGATCTTTATAAATGAAATGTTTATAAAGTAATTTAACTACAGTTGAAAACGTATAGTTAACATGGTGTAAATGAAATGGTTATAACATAATTTAACTAAGGTTGATCGTTTAAAATATTATTCAAATGAAACTAGAGTTGAAAAACATACTGATCTTTATAAGACTGTATAAACGAAATGATTATAAAACAATTTAAGTTGAAACGTAGTGTTAAAATTGTATAAATGAAAGGTTATAAATAATTTAACTAAAGTTGAAAACATAGATAACAATGGTGTAAATGAAATGGTTAATAAAATAATTTAACTAAGGTGATCGTTTAAAATATTATTCAAATGAACTAGAGTTGAAAAACATACCTGATCTTTATAATTGTATAAATGAAATGTTTACAAAATAAATTTACTATAGTTGAAAACATAACTAAATGGTGTAATGAAATGGTTATAAAATAATTTAACTAAAGTTGAAAACATACAGTTAAAAGAGTATAAATGAAGTGGTTATAAAATAATATAACTGTATGGTTGAAACATGCAGTTAAAAGTTGTTAAACAAAAAAACGATGTTTCTCACGAATGAGTTTACAATGTCTATAAAAGTAAACAGTCGTGACTACAGAGTCTATAAGAGTAAAAGCACCGTGTCTCTATGTATGCTTATCAGTGTGTGTGTGTGTGTGTGTGGTGTGTGTCACGGTGTCAAAGCAGTAAACAAATCTATCTCTGATACACACGGATGAATAGGTATTTGTTTAAAAAAACTAATGCGGACATTTACCAGTCCGTTTGACAGGTTTGATTAAATTACGACACTACGGTTACGATCTGTTCCCGTAACGATAGCGATAGCAACATCATGGATGCGAAGTTATTCCTTATGCAATACCTCCATCTAGTGGCGAAAGAGTACTGTTTTTTCACCACGTGCTACAGGTGTATAAATCAAGCTTGGATTCCAGCCAAACGCTAAAAACATTTGTCAATTACCCTTGTCAGGCGACCATCAGCACTCACCTTCGCCAAGATGCAAAAAAGTAAGTGTTTATATGTTATATTAATATACTGTTTTTATACATTAGGAATAATTCATTACTGGTTTAATTATTGGTTGAGTAGTTGTTGGAGTTATAGAATTGTTTTATCTAAAAAGATTGTTTTAACTATATTATTTTTATCTGATGTTTTTAACTGTTTCTCTATGCTATTGTTAGCTTTTATCTGTTATTTTGTATCGGCTATCTGTTATTTTTATCCGCTGTCTGATGTTTTTAACTGCTTTATCTGCCATTGCACCCATTATCTGCTATCTGTTATTTATCTGGTCCATCTAGTGGTTGTAACTGGTATGACATGTTGATTTGTGAAATAGGTCCATCTAGTGGTTGTAACTGGTATGACTTGCTGATTTGTGAAATAGGTCCATCTAGCGGTTGTAACTGGTATGACATGCTGATTGTGAAATAGGTCCATCTAGCGGTTGTAACTGGTATGACATGCTGATTTGTGAAATAGGTCCATCTTGTGGTTTTAAACTGTTATGACAGCTGATTTGATTTTAGGATCGATAATCTTTTTTAACATAATTATTTTAATTCTTTTCATTTATTTATTTTTATTTATTTATTCTTATTCTATATTTTATATTTGTTATTTTTTGTGTCTGTGTGTGTGTGTGTGTGCCTGTGTGTGTGCTGTGTGTGTGTACCTGTGTGTGTGCCTGTGTGTGTGCCTGTGTGTGAGTGTGTGTGTGTGTGTGTGTGTGTGTGTGTGTGTGTGTGTGTGTGTGAGTGTGAGCGTAGTGCGCGTGCGATGTGTGTGTGTGTGTTGACCTAATTTGTTAAAAGACAGCCATTTAGATCTAACGTCAGTTACCTCTCGAGGCTGAAGGTTGTATATGCGGGTTACATTACACGCGTATGTGTTTTATTATTCAGAGTTGATGTGTATAAAATCATCTCACCAATTTGTCTTTCATGCATAAACAGGTTTATATTTTCCAGGCACAAATACCCCGAACATCGAATTGGTTGTCTTACAAGCCATTAATGACGCATGTGAGAACTTTTATATTGTATTACAAATTAAAATGAATTATTTTATTTTAACATTAATTTTAATTCGCAGTATTAGATGTCGTGGATCTTACACATGTTGGATAATGATGGTGAGAGTGCAGGACTGTGTGATGAACCTTTGAGAAAAGTCAGAAAGACCGACGGTTCCAGCACGTCGATACCACGCCATCCACAACCGCTTGCCGTACCACCCCCAGTCGTATCACCCCGCATGCCGGTTCTCCTTCCATCCCTCTGGCCATTTTACCTAACACCCCACCGGCTACTCCGCCTGCCATTACCCTTGGTAGCTTGGGCTAACAACCAGTCTGCTGGTCCATCTACCAGTCGGACCATGCAACTATCATCTCAGTCCTGATACGACAGTGTTTTACGGTAAGACTTACTACATTATCGGAAGTTTAAAAATCTAAATTGAACAAGACACGATTATGATTTGTTATTTTTCTGCACAAAAGGTTCGAGCGGAAAGCATAATGATATGACGGATTGGAATAGCAATCAACTGGAAGCATGGTCCTGTGGTTCTTGGGCGAGCGGGCTTGACGAGGAGGTATCGGTCATAAAAACTAATCAAACTATAGATGAAAACAACTGCTTTCACCAATCGTCGGAAGAAGATCAAGTAGACATCGCTGCTGAAGAAGTAGTACCAGTGACTCGGCCGGCTGATGATGAGCATCCTACCCCTCTGATGCATGCGCTTATTGATTCAGTAGAATCATTGAGACAGCAGTTTCGTGATGCACACCACCGATACACAAAACCGTTTTAGAGACATTCCATGCTGAGCTTCGCAACGCACATATCGAAGCACTTGGTAGAATAGAAACACTGCAAGTTCAGGTTGTGATGCGCAGATCGAAACACATAGTAGATTATCCTCATTTAGCAGATATCTTCGCTATTCTCAGCAGGAGATACATGACAGAATCGATACGCAAGATTGATTTATTCGAACTTTGGGTGACGAAATATTTCGTCGTGTCAATAGAAACGAGCACATGTTCGCCGAATTCCATCGCGAACTGATACTATTGATTCATCATCTCCTTCTCATTCTCGTTGAACAGTCGGATGAGTAAAATAGAGTTTGTGTTATCAAATCACGCATTTCATTTATTTCTATTTCATGTATGCTTTTTTTATACTTTTTACATATACTCTGATTTTGTACTATTTCGTGTATGCTTTTTATATTTCATGTTTTGGTCTGAAATCTAAAATGGAGGGTGCTAAAAGCTTTGACGTAGACGATACAGAACTGTCACCGGACGAAATCGAAATGCTAAGTATGCTTCCGAATTCTTTAGAAGACTATTTGGTTAATTTAGAATCTTCGCAACCCGTCGCTAATTTGGTTCTTTTCGAATTCGCTGTAAATCCAAATATGAATTAGTTCGATCCTGCTGTACAATTCGCCGGTGTTTTAAACAACCAACCATCGCAATCACCAGAGCTCCCTGACGGTAATGATACATCACAACCATCGACATCAGGTAATGTTGATTCTACTACACAGCCTCGATTAAGCCGCACCGACATCGATAGATTGATTCGCGACGGTGGGGACGTTAACGGATATCATGTTTTACCCACGACCTCGTTTCAATGGCGTAACGCTGAGAAGGACTATGAATCTGAGAGAGATTAACTCTACAGATTTAGCCTCTTATCATACTTACTTACACGACATGTTAGCAGGGATTGTTAATTTTGCTAGAGAATTCGACCAGAGTGATCCCGTAATCAATATTACATTGTCAGCTCCCAGTCTCCAAGAACCCGTCAGCGGGATTTTAACTCGCGGTAATAATTATGACATAGATCCGGTTTTTGATCAAATTGAAAAGTTTTACAGAGCAACAATCGGATACTATCTGACCAGTCCGTTGAAATCGACGCGTCTGTAGTCTTTAACCGACAAGGCGGGGGTCGACGTAAACTAACTGATCTGGCTGTTGATGAGGTGATTAAAAGAAAAAAGATGAACTTCTTCTGCCCCACAAATATTTCGAATAATTTGTGTTTCTCCATCTGTCTCGCCCGTTTTCTTAGCCCTCAATTACCCGAGAACGAGTTAGAAAAGCTGGCTACCTTTATCCAAAACAACGCCGGCTTCTCAATCCAAGATCGAATCGGTCTTGACGACATAGCATCGTTTGAACGTGCGCTAGACATTAAAATTGTCGTATTTTACAGATCTAATGCTATGATCGTAGAAACGTTCAAAAATTCTGACGAACCCCACCCAAACAGTTTTCCTATACATCCACAAAGATCATTATTACATGATACTGAATTTGGAGGGATTCATGGGTTCTAGATATGTGTGCTCATTCTGCTATAAAAGTTATAGCTGTCGCAGAGACCATCGATGTAAGCATGTCTGCAACATCTGTTTCGACGCTGATTGTTACACGTTCCCTGTAAGAATCATACATTGCCCCGATTGTCTGCGTTACTGTAAATCTGCCTATTGCTTCGAAATGCATTAAAAAAAACTCGTCTCCCGGTAAGGAACACCCCTCCTGCGATATTATAACATTTTGCAAACTATGTAACAGGCGTTATGACGTTAAACCGGGCGACAAGAAAACCAAACACACATGCGCATCGGACAGATGTGTGCATTGTCGGGAGCGTCTGACGGGGGATGGTGAGCATCAATGCTTCATACAGCCCCTACCGCCTAAGGAACTGTGTGAGAAATACATCTTCTACGATTTTGAAACGCGTTACGAAAACGGTAGACACGAGGCCAATTTTGTTTGCGCCATCACATTCAAAGGGGAGAAATTTACCGCTCACGGTACCGACTGTATCGCTAAGCTAATCAATCGCTTCAGACAACCGCGATATAATAGTTACTGCTTCATAGCGCATTATTCATCCCGATTTGACTCCTTTTTAATTCTTGAGTTTTTCTGCAAACCCGGGATTGCGTTTCGCGTTATAATGCAAGGCTGCAAATTAATTTTCATGTATGATGAGGCGTATGCCCAGCGATATATATCGATAGCTACTCATCTTTCCCAATGGCTCTTGCCAAAATGCCCGCGGCGTTAGACTTAACGACGACTGAAAAAGGTTACTTCCCCCACCTTTTCAACAGGGTGGAAAATGAGAACTATTTCGGGCCATACCCTGACAAAAAGCTCTACAATTACTATAACATGTCGGTCAAAGAAAGACAAAAGTTTTGCGAGTGGTACCAGACGGTTGAGGGCAAGTTCTTTGACTTCAAGAAAGAACTACACGAGTACGGTGTTAACGACGTCATCTTATTACGTGAAGGATGTATGAAATACAGGGAGTCTTTCATACATTGCACCCAACTCGACCCTTTTTCGTTCACGACGATCGCCGGCTGTTCGATGGGGATCTTCAAAACACATTATCTCACCAGAAACACGCTCGCCCTCACTCATAACAAAGCATACGTCCATCAGAATAAGACATACTCAAGTGGTGCGATAGAATGGCTCGAGTATATAAAAAAGACTCGAAACGTAGACGTTCACCACGCCTTAAACCACAGCGAAGTATCGATCGGTAAGTACTTTTTAGATGGATTCTATGAACACGATGGTATTCGACGCGGTCTAGAGTACGCGGGTTGTATTTTCCATGGTCATTGCTGTCGCTTTACACCTCATCAGACGCATCCCTTGTCCGGAGTACCCTACGGGGTTCTCAGGAACCAGTTTGACGATAAGATCGAAATTCTGTGAAACGCGTACGGTTTGCAAATCGAAGTTCTTTGGGAATGCCAATGGCAATGGAAATGGCCATGGGAATGCCAATGCCAATATGAAAAAAACCGACCGGTCCGTGATCGAATTTATGACTGATTATTCCGCACCAGAGAGATTGAACCCGCGAGACGCTCTGTACGGCGGGAGAACGAACGCCTATAAACTATCACAAAGTGACCAGTGATGAGAAAATAAAGTATCTGGACTTCACCAGTCTGTACCCGTATTGTCAGGCGGGGAAAAGCTACCCGATTGAACACCCCCAAATCATTTTCAAAGATTTTGAACCGATTGAAAATTATTACGGCCTTATCAAAGCGACCGTGTACCCTCCCCGCAAATTACTGCAACCGGTTCTCCCTTACAGATGCCAAGGAAAACTCATGTTTCCCCTTTGTGCCACGTGTGCTCACAACCAAAACCAGACCACGAGCTGCACCCATACGGATAAGGAAAGAGCGCTCTTCGGTTGTTGGGTCACTATCGAGCTTTTAAAAGCCATCGAGAAGGGTTAGTTGGTAGCCAAGATAGACGAGGTTTGGCATTTTCCACAACAGTCTGACACATTGTTCGCCGAATATGTAAAAACGTTCTTGTGTTTGAAACAGCAAGCCTCGGGCTACCCGTCGAATGTTGTCACGGATGTTGAGAAAGAGACTTACATTCGTGACTATTTTGAAAAAGAGGGGATTCAACTCGACCCTGAAAAGATCAAGTACAACGCCGCCCAGAGGGCAATCACAAAATTAATTCTGAATAGTTTGTGGGGGCGCTTCTCTTTAAGACAGAACTTGCCTCAAACGACTCTGGTGAGCGACCCCGAAGATTTCACCAGAATAGTTTTTGGCAATACCGACACATTGACGTATTTCTCATTCATCGCAGAAGACGTAGCTCTCGTCCAGCATAGACCGTCCCAAGAGGACGTTTGCAAGGCACGCGATGTGAATGTTTTTGTAGGGGCCTTTACTACCGCACACGCCCGACTGGAATTGTACGAATTGATGGATAGACTCGGCGACCGACTGTTATACTCTGACACAGACAGTGTCGTATTTGTGTCTAGGGAAGGGGACTGGGAGCCTCCGTTGGGGAATTATTTAGGGGATCTTACTAGCGAATTAGACGATGATGACCATATTACGGTCTTTTGCTCGAGCGGCCCCAAATCGTACGGTTTTGAAACGGTCAAAGGTAAATCGTGCATGAAGGCTAAGGGGATAACCCTGAATGCTAAAAATTCCCAAGCTATCTGTCTCGAATCCCTGATTCGTCTGGTTGACAGCTATGTGGCGTCGCATGATAGATCCAAATACATCCTGGCTCAGACGGAAGACATTGTGAGGAATAAAAAGTCTCTCACACTGCACAACAAATCAGTCGTTAAAAGGTTTAAGGTGGTCTATAATAAACGTAGGCTTCTGTCTGATTTCACCGCACTTCCTTATGGCTACTGATCAGATGACGCATAGAGGGGGTCAGGATGTTTCCGATTTTGATTTCAGACTTCAACACCCTTTCAGTTGTGTCGTGAGTGGGCCTTCCAACTCTGGAAAGTCATATTTTGTAAAACTTTTGTTGGAAAAAGGTTTGAATATCATTTCCATGAAAATTGAAAACATTGTTTGGTTGTATGATTGCTGGCAGACTTTGTACGATGATTTACTTCAATTGTACGACATTAAATTTGTGCAAGGAATACCCCAGACTCTGAATGATGATGATTTACTGCCTGTCACCTAGACAAACTTGCTCGTGGTGGATGATTTAATGGAGCAAGCTAGCGGTAACGTGGAACTTCAACGTGTTTTCACCCAATACTGTCACCACCGCAATCTCAGCTCTACCTATATAGTGCAAAATTTATTTGCCCAGGGTAAGTCCAGCCGAATCATAAGCTTAAACGCCAATTATATTATTCTGTTTAAAAATCCACGAGACGTCAATCAAGTGGCGAAGCTAGGACGTCAAATGTACCCGGGAAACACAAAATACTTTATGGAGTGTTATCACGACGCTGTCGATCGGGCTTTCGGCTCCCTAATGATAGACTATAAAGCGAAAACTCCGGAGCAGTACCGTCTCAGAACAGGATTACTTTCCGACCGTCAAGTGGTTTATATTCCGAAAAAAAGAAGAACGCTATAAATCAGCATGTCTGCCAGACTTTGTAAACATTTGCCTGTGTTAAAACTGTTACATAAAGCCAGTCCTAAACAGAGACGTCTTATTTTACAATCGGCGTCCGACGAATTCATTTTAGAGCTGTGCGAAGTGGCTCTTAACATCCTCTACGGTATCATCCCGGTCAATAAGCAACAGTATCGAAAGTTGAAAAAGAGAAAAGCCGAAATCAAATTTGTAGTCGATAAAAAAATTGGCATAACTGCCAAGAAACGAGTCTTTAACCAGAAGGGTGGATTCCTGTTGCCACTCCTAAGCGTCACAGTGCCCTTTATTACAAGTTTAATAGCGAATCGATAGGGTGGAGTATGCAGAGAAGATGTATTTAGTTCCGCACCATCAACTGGATAAGATGAAGAGTGAAAACCCCCGCGAGAACATTCAACGGAGCGTAGAGAGCGATTTGGATGACGCCATAAGAAATATTCTACGTCGCACAGACTTGAATCCGTACGAAAAAGCCAAACTTTACACCAATACCCTTACCAGGTTTTTGAACATCGTTAAACAAGGCGATCGTGAGAGTAGCGTTTTAACGCTTTCGTTACCTAATGCTGATTCCGGTCATAAAGATGAACCAGAGGGGGGTGCTGCTGGTGCTATCGTTGAAGACGGCAGAGCTGTGGGGGAGGATATTGTCGATGAAGTTCTGAAGAATGTCCCTTCGAGAAGCATGAAAAACAGCAGATACATATTAGACAAGATGTCTAAAGCTAAAGGTCTAAGCGCATGGAACGAATCGGGCGAGTTTGTGTTCAGGGGCAACACCTTACGAGGGTCACACATGGTCGATTTGTTAAAAAATGTTACGGCCCCTCAAAAGGTTAGGGATGATCGGAGACCTATAGGATGGACAGAGTTTCTACGAGCGTTTGCTGAATTAAACATCCCATTTTCTACAGTGCCGAATCAGCAGGTCAGACACAAAATTAACTCTCTAAAGCGCAAACCCGGCACCCCAAGCCCTCGCCGTGTCAGACCGTATAAAAAAACACAAAGATATTCGCCTTACGCGGTTCCAGAGTCCAAAGACACTGTGTTTAAATCGTCGACTCTCAAACGAAAGCGATGGTTGGAATTTTAATGAACATTTCTATGTATACATTAAATAAGAGACGATAAACAAATATATAATGATTTTAAGCTCTTATTTATACGTCAAACACGTCTGCACACAGTGAATGCATGATAACATTTTATCATTACAAGCATACGGTCTTAATCTCTTCACAAATAGGGACACCATTTTATCATTTTTAATAGAATCATCAGTGTATAATTTCATCACATGGTTATAGTCGTAGCCTCTAGCTAAATGATAGAGAAAAAACACACAATGCTGTCCGCAGGTATCCGATGAAAAATCCTGGACACGTCTGACGGAATGTAACACATCAACATCGTTGGTTCTTAGAAAGTTATTGATGCTGATTGGAAAGCGGGGGCTGTCGGGTGGATTGCCGAAGCTGTTGAAAAAACAAGAGGGTCCATCTTGGGTTAAATAAACGGCGACCCAATGCTCTCCCGGCAGCTGTGCAGGGTGAGTGTTTATGATGGCCATCGACGGTAAGATCCTCAGCGTTTTTTTGGGAAGTTGATCGTATGGTAGCACCCCGAGAAAATGAATCCTGCACGTAATTTTATCCATGATAGCGGTGAGTTGTAGCGTATTCATCTCAGTAGTAATCGACTAGTACCTGTCTGCGATTAGACAGTTCTATAATCGAGTCAAATACAGAGTAAATTAATAAATTAACGGTATTCGGCAATGGGTGTCTGAATCGTGCTTCGAGTCTGATATTCCCGGACTTGATGAGGGATATGTGCTGACCGCAGTCTTCATCAGGCGTCAGGTTAAGTGCGTAAAGTGTGTATCCGTTCAGGAAATCACCCCCGTCTATGGAGAGTGCTTGGTTTTTAAGATGTCTCCTCGTCGTCATCGCCAACTGATAAAATTCGCGTACAGCCGTACCGGCTTCAAAATTAGGTTGTAGAGGCTTTGCGGGGAATTGTTGTCCGTCGACATAGACGGCTAGGAACTCCAGATCGTAATGTTTGAATGCAAATGGATTTTTTTCGTAGGAACCGGTGAATGCGCCATTGTCGACCATAGCTATGACGATAGATTTTGGTAGGGTTCCTAAAAACAGATTTTCTTGATTTGAAACACGCGTCCCCTCAGGTATGGAGAATTTTTTTAGAACCACCCTATCTATGGGATACTTGGCTGTTGTCGAGAGTAACGCCTGGGCATGTCCCAGTCTCACCGGCGGTGCTACAGTGACTTTCTTAACAAATAGGGATGCCGACTCTATTTTTATTTTGTAAGCCACATCACCGCACCTCATCAGACAGAATTCATCTTTTGCTCTAATTAGGCGTATTTTGATGTCTACACCGTTTAACAAAAGTTTTTCTTGAAAGAATATATCGCTTTGTATAGGGGCCATCAGTTCCACCACCTTGCTCTTGCTAGTGTAGATCGATCTCTTCGTCAGCCCTGCGTTACGCCCAACTGGGTCGTTAGAATCCAAATGACCAGAAGTGTCTTTGTAAAACAGTCCGGCGGAGAAAAGAGATTCCAACGAATCTTTACTATAGTTGATCAGACTCTCTATGATGCATCGATAAGGATAGGTGTTCGAACTCTATGATATCAGACGATCGCCTAGGGTCACGTCGACTTGTGAAAATATTGTGGCGCCAGGATAATTTATTAACGCTACTCTTGCTGGATGTACGATGTCGGTTCCATTAGGTCTTGTGATTTTCAGGCGTAGGTAGAGCATCGTGTTATTTAGATCTACATAATCATCGCCGTTGCCCGCGATAAAAAAACTCTAATGGGGCGGTGTCCGATATGGCGGATAAAGGGGCTACTTCTAAATAACTGTTTTTCTCAATAACCGTCTGTGTCAGCGGGACTGTAAATAAGTCCAACTCGGACTTGATGCATTCTCCCGACATACGATGCAGTAGCGCCATGCTAGAATATGTTTTTTACGAATCTCTTGACGGATGATTTTCGACTAACAGACTTCTTACGCTTTCTGCGTATGACTGGTCGCTTCTTTGGTCCACTTGTTGTTTTCTTCTTCTTCTTACCGCATTGACCATGCCTCCTCACACCCGGTGGTTTAGACATCCTCTTACGGGCCATGACCATCAGCCCTGATCCGTCTTGACCATTAGCATTATTGCTATGGGCACGCGTCAATAAGTTTGAGACGACGTTGCATACTATATTTTTAGCAGCGGATTTTAGATGGGGTTTCGCGATGCTAAATCCTCTTTTTAACAGTGGTATGGCCATCCTGAACAGACCTCTGAAAAGTCCTCCTAGTCTAGCCCCATACATAACCGATCCGCCGGAATAGCCTGGCAAACCCCCTCCGGCCTGATTTCGGTAATAGTCCACATAGTCGGCTGTATGGGGCTCTTTAGGATTATAGTAATAACTCATTTTTAAAGAATAGAATGATTCGCTGGTTTAAAGTGTAGTTTTACGATGACTTTCCCGTAAGAAAATGGTATCTCGCGGTTTTGGTCGTCCTTCAACTCTATGGTAATGCTGGTGATGTGATCCTTGTTTATCGATACGTAATGGGGGGAGTCATATCTAGCAATGACTGTGTCATTGCTTTTACCGGATATATGTACGCATCTCAAAAGGGGAACGTAAGAAACGCCGACCGATTGATATTGGATGATGTCGGTGTAAACGTACAATGTGTAGAACCCACCGTTGATATCGGATTGATGAGGAGCATACGTAGTGACGCTCGTAGTAAAATCGGCTGCTTCATGGTAGTTTGAACGTCCGAGATTATCGTCCGGTATCATTCCTAAAATAGTAGCGAGTTTACCTTGGAAACTGACTGAAATGTTGGGTCTCGCGACCAGAAACACTTTGTTTTTTAATTCATCGTGATCCAACACTGCCAAGGGTGCGAGAACTTGATTTATCAAACGGATGATTGCACGAATGTTTGCGTAGCACCCCCCGCTTATTTGTAATTTCCTCGATACAAAAAACCCTGATAAGTCTTTTTTAAAAGGTCCGCTGTCTGTAGGGGACGCGTTATTCGCAGGTCCTGGGGCTGTGTGTAGGACGAAATAACCGTCTTCATCATTAAAGTTATACCAGCTTCTAGGATATTCGATTTCGGCTAGTCCCACCTCCCATTGTCCTTTCAATTCTATAGCTTTTGATATCCTGGTTGTGTAGGCGGATATACGATTTCCGGGGTAAACTGCCGATGACGCATTGCACGGTAGCGTGACGTAGAAACCTTGATCGTCCATGGTACTCCTTCACTCGTATGATATCATCCGTTAAACGCTGGCTTGTTTTAAGGAGATTGTAAGTCCACCAGAGTTTTTTTTTATCTATATAACTATTGAATTTTGAAGGCCAGCCTACCCATTTCACTAAAACAAGCGTAGATTTTCCCTGTTTTTTCTGACCTAAAATCTTTTCCACCTTAAAAGATTTGTTTTTACTCACAATTATTTTTTGCATCTCTTTTTCATAAAAAACTCCCTCGATGACATCGCAGTCGTAATTTGTGAGTCTGTAGACTGGTGGTTTGCGCGGAATGCGATCGGATATGGTGAAAAATTCTTCCGTGTAGTTCTGCTCATAACCTTTGGCGAATGGGCCTCTCACTTTAGAAATCCTGACAATGTCGCCGACTTTGAAATTAAATGTGGGTCTCTCGGTCTTCTTTATATCCCCGTACAAGTTTTGAAACACATGACCCTCATTTAGTTTGTTGACGTCCACGGGTCTCATTTTAATATTTCGGTGATAACTGACGTTGTACCCCTGCATAATGTCTTGTAAAACATCTATGTATCGTCGTGAATTTGTAGCCGTTAAAAATCTCCACATTCGACTTTTTAACGTTCTATTAAATCGTTCCACGACGCTGGCTTTCAAACCGTTAGCGGTAGCGAAATGATTAATATCGTGCTTTTTCATTACATCTTGAAATTGTTTGTTAAAAAATTCTTTTCCCTGATCCGTCTGCAATTCCTGCGGCACACGTCCCTCTTCGAGTATAGACTCGAACGCTCTAGTAACCTCTACGCCACTCTTATTCTTCAACACGCGGACCGACGAATATTTACTAAACACATCTATACAGATCAGCAGATATTTATTATCGTCATTATCCTTGGCATAGGCGATCATGTCGACTAGATCGGCCTGGAACTGCGTATCGACCCCGTACACAACTACTCTATTTCGTTTGTATTTTATAGGGGCTGTTTTGTGTAAAGTGTAAGCATCCTCGCCAGACAGCCATTCTGAAACCTTTTTATCGCTTAGATGGACCCCGCTATCTCTTAAGATTGCTTCTTTTAATCGTTTTTTACCCCCTAAAGAACCGGGGTTGGAGGGTGTATAATAAGCCTTTTTCATGAGCTCTGTCATGCTGTCGTTTCGATCGCTGTAAAATAATAACTCGTACATGCAGTTTGAATCAATCTTTTATTAAAAAAAAAGTTACAGGATACACAATTTAAGTAAATGGCAATAATATAATACATGATACTAGACATGGCTATTATAATAATAATAATAAAAATCAAACAGAAAGTAAATAGAATAATATTAGTACTATAAAATCTAAGTAACATTGAATATAATGAGGTTAGTACAAAATAATATAATAATTGGATATAACGACGTTTCATGCATAGTCTAAGTAAAATGGACGGTGATAAAAGTAGGATAGTCATAATGACGTCACTGATAGTCGAGCCAGAAAAGAAAATCGCGACAGGCCAACATGTGTTTGTCTAGGATGTAGTCGATATACATTACAACAATTTTGTCGATGGTGGTACTGATTTCGTCAATTTTAATACCATCGTCGTCATCATCCGGGTCGTATTGTTTTGACTTCAAGGTTAGCATGGTACAGACATCTGCCACATACGTACAAGTACAGAGCATATCGGTGACCGTGAGTGGGGATTGTGATTCACACATCATATCCAAAATCTGTTTTATCATCACGTCGGGTTTTTCGATACCATGAACGCATTTGCCCACCAAATCATCCCAGGAATTAGCCAGTCCTCTTATAAACACCATTTGTTTCTTGAAATTTGCTTCACGTGTAGTGTCTTCCATAAATGGATGACCATTGCGCGATGCATCTGTAATAATCTTATTCACCAGTTTGGTCATCTGTCGGTTGTAATGTCTTTTAAACACGAATTCCATAGTGTTCTTTACGGTACAGGCAGCTCCCATAGCGGTGGCGTCTTGATCAGTCTCCATTCACGATCGCGAGACCTTCCCAGAGATCGACGACGTCGTGAACTATTTCGTCTCAGGGTTTCTCCAGAAGTCCAACTCTGATTGCTTCAAGCTTAACACCAATGAATGGCTCGTCTTTTAATTCGTGCAGAATAGTCCCGACTGTTCCTTGAATCTGTTGAGGGTGAGATTTTAACCCACAGCGTTTTAGCACGATAGCGATGATGGCATGAAAATAGGGTCTAAACAGTTTGGCTGAAAGTTCATCAAAATGCGTGTCCAAGTAGTAGTTAGGAGGGTCAAACAGGCAGGAATGCTGCAGCTGGCTGGGGTGATCAATCTCACACCCCTCGCACTTGTTCTTCAGCTTCGTTCTGATGAGATGTTGGAGCAAAACCGCGGTCGCGGCTTTTATGAGTTTGAACCCCAACACATTGAAACATCCGTCTGTGACGTCGAAGGTTTGATTAGCATGAGGCAGGGGCCGGTCGATTTTAGATCTGTCGTACGATTGCTGATCGTTATGGAGCTTGAAAATTTTGAATGTCTCCAAATCCTGGTCTTTGTCGCGCTCGATACTGTTACCCGGACCGATGTCGTTTTGCGTGTTCAATGGTTCAGGGTTGATAATGTTACCCGGACCCCAATCGTTTTCAATGCACGTTTCAAAGCCTATGCAACGTTTGATAGCTTTAGTCGAAGCCCAGTCTTTGTGGTGGTCCGGCGGGTCACAGGCGTTGTCGTTGGGAGGGTCAAGAATGCTGCCGAAAGAAATTCCGCAGCTGCATACATGGTCGGCTTCTGAACCCCTATCTTCAGCCATGGTTTATAAATGATGCATAGAGGGTTTGGGTGCCTGAATTTATGGTCTTTGTAGTAAAGGGGTGGAGACGCCGATTTATAAACGACGCTTGGGAGGGTCTCCCCGTCGAGGTTTATGATGGGTGTAGCGAATGGTGGAGGACGGTAGACTATACCGCTGCGCACGCATCTCTCAGGGTGGAACAACTGTACTTTAATCTTGTTGTATCTGTCATGCATGTCGCACCATTTGAACATTTTGTTGATGATTGAAAAAACACCATTCAGCAGATTCAGATCACACCACTTGAACAAAAATTGCATTTCATACAGATCATGATGATCCTTGGAAAGGAAACTTCCTGACCGGGTGTTGGTGAGCTTAGTCTTGTCTTTACAGATGAATATGTATACAGAATCATTCGGCGGCTTGTTAGTATGGTCGCCTACCACACGGTATTGGACATTCGGGGTCTCCCCGACCCACTCCGCCACATACAAAGGCTCTTCCCCAGCGTCATTCAGATCCTTCCAGACAAATTTGTAAAATAGACCCCAGTCTTTTTCAGGAAATGTCACACATGGGTCTTCCCCAGCCTGAAACTCGCCGACCCCGTCAGTGGTGTAGAGCATAACCACGCGTGTTGGTTTGTGAAATTTGTACCCGAATAGACGATTACTACACATCATAAATTCGCCTTCAGTCCATTCCGAAACTTCATGGAGAAAATTTGTCAAACGAACATGACCATAAGGTTTTCTCGGAGCCATAGTCAAACTTTCCATCATCCTGCTGGTCAGCCCCGTCTCGGGGGGTTGTGGGGAGGCTAAACCATCCATGCTCATGTAGCTCATGGTTCTGTTGGTTGTAGAACACACTGACCCCATTTATATATAGAGGGGGGTCTGGAATGCCGGTGGTACATGTTCTATAACAACCGCTTCAAACTTTCTACCATAAAAACGCACAATGCTTATGTCAAAACAGTTGATTGATCAGATAGCTCAACACCACAACCCTTATCAATAGAGGCCAGATGGTCAAAACATTTCATTGATCGGATAGGCGGGGTCAACTGCTTGACCCTTAACAATAGAGTCTGGATCCAAAACCTGTCAAAACACATAATCGATTGGATGGGTGGGGTCAATAGGTCAATCCTTATCTATAGATACCGGATGCACACCCGGAAAAGGCGGGGCCGGAAAAGGTCAAAGGTCAACCGGAAGTCATCAATCATTTTGACACATGGTGTCCGGTAAGAACTACTGTCGGATATTTGTTGATATTAAGTAATTGACGCAAAAGATGTCTGTTTTATAATGGAAATTCTGGGTCAGGGATCATTTCCCTGGACAAGTATGACTAAAGTTAAATGAAAACTTTGTGCAAACAACTTATGCAGCTTAAGAAAATTGATGTGCGGCTAATAATAATGATAAAGATTATGATTCGGCTATTGGGATTGAATCCGCCACTGGTGGACTGTAAAAGAATACAGAGAACTGCTTATCAGCTCTGTTTGCATTCCTGAATGGGACACACTGCTTCAGTGATGTGCAGTAAGTTGGAGCCGACAGAGAGTGCTTTAATTGTGGTCAGCAGGACCATTTAACACATAACTAAATGCCCACCGAGAAGGTGTTTGAAAATGTGATAGTGACACATTTCTGGTAATAATGTGGGTTTGAAAGTAGATCAGTGTTTAAATGACGACATTAACATTTTCGTCTGAGAAAGAATAAGAGATCAAAACAAGGTCAAAAGATTGAAGTCTTAAAGTGAATCCTTTTGAAGAAAAGATCTATAATAGTAATTTTTGGAAACAGTTTGATGAAAAGTTGCAAAATATATAAAAGTAACTAAAAGGATGATTGTGTTTTAATTCAACATTTTAAGAAGGGTTCAGGTTATATAGAGAGACAAATATCACGGATGATTTATAATAACTGCAAAAGATGCAGAGTAGCCTTGTCAAAATTAGTGTGAATCCCGATTGGAGAGTGATAAACTCCTAGAAAAAAACGTTGAAGTCAGATAATAAGCTATGGTAATTGAGAACTAGAATAATTATTTTTATTTAAGATCAAATAAGTAGAAGTAATAGGCTACTGGATTAACAGTTGTCAAATGTAAAATGTGTTCTGTTAGTGTTTTGACCATGAAAGAACTAGAAGCTGATGTTTTGCTTTTAAAAGATAAGTTTGTTATTGGCTGTAATGAAACAGCTTGCTTATCTGAATCTGATGTCTGCTGTGGCTGAAAACCGCCAGTACGACAGAGACTCAATCTGAGTGGAAATTTTCTAATGTCTAAATTCCATGAGATATGGGCAAAAGACAACTATAAAAAAAATTATTTGGAAACATGTAATTTCTGGCAAATATGCCTTAAGCTGGGATAGAGTTAAAAGATGGTAGATAGAGTTTGATGTTAGAAGTTTATGAGAGTACAGTGTGCCAGTCCTGAAAGTCTCAGAGTCTCTCTCATTCAATGTCAGCTAAAAGCTGTTATTTGAGCCTGTGTCATAAGTGATAAGCTATTTAAAGTATAAGCACATTGTTTCGGTTGAAAATCAGACACAGAGATGTTAAAATAAATCATTGCCATTAAGTGGGCAATTTGTATTTGAGAATGTTTTAAATGTAAAACTGAATGACTTTAAAGAAGTCTTTAAAATAATGATGCAGATCTTAAACGATAGAGGACCAGTAACGTCTTTTAAGTTTCCACCATGAAACAGGGCCGAAGGCTACGGCTACAGATGTACAGTAACAGTACACTGAATGTATGCCTGTGATCTAAATTCACTGAGTATAATCTAAGTAGCTAGGTTGATGATTAAGATGGTTAATGGATTTAAGTGATTAAATACTGCTGTTATTAACCTGTCTCCCTGTGTGAACACTATTAGGCAATCGGAATGGCTCTGGTGACTCTTGAACGTGCCTTTCCTAAGCTCCAGAAAACAGCTGAGTTCTGTTAAAGGAAACTGATTGTGTGATGGGAAAGAGCGGTCACCAGTGTGTACGAGTGGCTACTCAATGACGGGATGATCTTCCTGGCCAGGGGACAGCCCAACGCAGGGGGTCACGAACACTGGGCACCTCCGGATGGAGGTGTTATACATGAGAAAGGTATGAGAGTTGAGGGCTGATTACTGGAGGCCACTGGGGTCAGCAGAGCATTGAGAGGTGAGATGCGCTGTGAGGAGTTACGGCAGTCTGACCCAGAAAATGTGAGTTTCCTCTATACCACTCGCTGGAAGAAACCGCATTGGTTGTATGGCTTGTTTTTAATTATGAAAAGTGTCTGCAACTATGCCAGGGGGACAACACCCTAATGAGAAGAAAATTATAGATAAAGAGCTAATTGGAATCAAGAGCCAGCTGAGACCATGAGGGAATTGCCATTATTTGATGTGGAGACAGGAGCAAAACTTTGTATGTATTGGTTGCCTTATAGGCAAGAAAATGTATAGAAGTGTTGATTTTGAACTAATATGTTTATAACATAGTTTTAACTCCTGAAGGTCGTTAGACATGGTGGCTAAAGATGAAGACAGCTTTCCTAGATTTAAGAAAGGTCTGCATAACAAAGATGAATGGTCAAAGGTTATTGTAATGAATTTAAATTTTGTCTAAGTTACAGTCTTAGAAGGCTGTGGAAAATACTATTTGTTAATAGTGAGAGAGACTGCCTGAGTTGGAGGAAGGGATGGTAACTGTGTCTTTCTTTCTTTCTTTCTTTCTGTTATCGGCCTGCTAGAGCAAGCTGAAGAAAAATAATGATAAGGAACCAAAACATCCCAGCTGCCTTTTCTAAAAATCAAATGAATAATGAACAGACATGATTTGAAACTGGTCAAGATACCATGTAAAATTAGGTAAACCTAGAGGAAAATGTGAAGTTTAAAATCGTACTTAAAATTTTAATCTTTTTAGAGACGATACATTGAAAAGGAGCAGTTGACATGCGTGTCTAGTATGAGTGTGTGTGATGGTGACAGCACTTTATGTCTTGTATGTATTAGTTTGGGGTACTAATATTTCGCCGGAATAGTTTTATCATCACAGATGGGTTAAGGCAAATGACAAATTTTAAAGAAGGATCCGATGTAAAGATGATACAGAACATAGGACGAGCTTTAAACTGATTGGTCATCAAGCTCTGTCTGGTATTAATTACTTTTGTCTTCATGATGTTGATTTGAATTACGTTCTGGATCAGTTTAAGTATTTGATGTAAATTGGAATTGTGGAGTTGTAGATTACCATCTGGCATGGGCTGAGATAAATGAAAATGTTATAGATTTACACAGTGTTACACAGTGACATATTGGCTAAGTGAACATGACATTAGCAAGAGAGCCCCTCACATTTATGAGTACTGTGATGAAAAGGGGGAAAAATGATTGACTGACATTGACCAAGTCTGTACAGCACGACCTGACCTGATAGAAACAATTGATGACTTTGGAAATGCTTGTAGATGACTGACTTGAGAGACCAAACAACAGGCCTGAAAAGCAGGATTTGCTGTGAGACTCAGGGCCGTTGCCCTTCAAATACTTCGATAAGAAGATGAGATTGTGGCTTTAAGTGAAGAACGTAATACTTTGTTTCAGAGACAGAGAAAGATGTCTGGAGGAAATTTGGCTGAAGGACGCCGTTTGGGTTGGTGTTGATGGCAAATCAAATTAGTTTAAATTGATGCACGAGTTGAGTCGTGCATCAAAAGGGAGATGGTAAGGATTGACAAAATATGGGTTACTAAAGGACAATATATGTTGGGAGGACACTGGGTTTAATTGGGTAAAAGGCCGTTCCAAACAAAAGTTGCTGTCTGTAAGTGTGCCGCACACGCTGATAACAAAACTGCAGGACTGTTTCAACAGGAGACGCCAGGGCAGATGCAGCAGCGAAGGCCGTGGCAGCACAGCAGAAACTACGTGTACTTTACTATCTGAAAATAACCTCGACATTTGTTTTTCTCTATAGATCATGCAGACTTTTGATACAGGGCAGAATGTGCCCAATAAAATGATGGCTATGGATGAATTTGGCTAACTGGCCTGGGTTATTATTCTAGGAGAAAGGTTCCACACCTGCGCAGCGCATAACTTAAGATTTTCCTTTTGCAGAATGTCAGGATGGATTGCCGCAAACAGAACTGATTCTGTTCCAAATATATAAATATTTTGTTGTGGACATGAGCAAAGTGGGTTGAGTGTTTTTCAGGGGAAAAGGACCCTGAGTGCTATTAAATAGGCAAGAAATTATCCGGTGATAATATGTTTCAGACTGTTGATTCCACAGGTCACACCAGAAGGGGCGAGCGGCTAGACAAGCATCACTAACAAAATAGTTAAGGTCTCCATTCACAGGTGACAGCAGGCAAGGAATGGTTCATTCCAGTGGGGGTGCGGTCGTGATTAAAAGGGAAGACCTTGTAAGGATCAGAAAATGGTTGGAGAGTGTGACACCTGGGTCCAAGCCTCTCACCTTAGACAACACCAACAGGCCTCAACCATCCAATAGAGCAGAAAGTGAGGTTTAAAGAAGACGGTGCTAGTAACTGTCTGCCTCGCCTACGAGGGAAAGACCATTGCAACGGCACGCAAAGTGTCACCCTGGCGAACACGGAATGTCCGTGGGGCGAACAAGATGATCAACACACCTGGAGGAACCAACTGCCAAATGATGGTTTAAGTTTAACAGAAGAATCTGTTTTTGTGATAATTTTGATGATTTGTTTGATTGAATCGAACTAGGTATTGATTTGATTGTAAATGTAGAAAATCTATTGATTGATGTGTCCGTACTAGAGATATTAGAGTTAATTTTGAACAACTAATTTGGTTAGAGGAATGGGTAAAATTATAAGACTTCTCTGATTAGATTTGTTAAACAGTGCATTCAATAGAGCTTAATAAATTTAATTAGAAGTGAATAAAATGTGGAGATGGACATAAATTTAATGGAAAAGGCTTAATGGTGGGAGTTAGGATTGTATGTGTTATGATAATTTTGTTATTCATGGGTGAATACGATAACAGAGAAAGGTGAAAACCTGCTGTCTGTTCAATTGGTAAAAAAAAAATGACAGTCTATCCCAAGGATTAACAAAATTATGCAACAAGACAGGTAGCGGAAGCTACAGTGAGATGTGTTAAATGTATGTTCTGGTTGTTTTTCTTCTATTCTTTTTTATTTTCTGAGAAAGATTAAGGGCAAAGATTTAAAGAAGGTTACAAACAGCGGTCATCCGTGTTAAGAGGTGGCGTACAAGGAGAGGGTTTGAAATGAAGGATTCTATTCTACTTTTATTCTTTGTATTTTTGATGACCTGCTAAAATAACCAGTGTGAATTTATGGTGTTGTTTTCCTAAGTAATCTGTACACTATTTCTTACTTAATTGAGGTGACTGAGGGTTCGATCTAGGTCGAGAGTGCAATAGCAGTGCCTATTCATTTAGCCCGGCTTTAATTAAATTCTTTACTTGCTTGCTAATATTTAAGGGACTATCCTTGCAAACCCGCCTAAGCTTTTATTTTCGAAATAATATTTCACAAATGTTTATGAAGAGTAGTGTGATGATATGACTTAAAATTTGTTTGTTTTTCTGTTTATTATTGTGATTATGGGTAATCAGAATGATAAAAAGTGGGGAATTGTTGTAGAAATTTTAATAGTCATTTATTCCTAACAGATATCATAAGGGATTGAACCTATTCAATGTGTAAAAGTATATGTGTGTACGTGCTTGTGCGTGACGTTTCAGGAATATATGGGACAGGACCTCTTGACCTTAGGAATGGTCAAGATTTGGCTAGTTTATTTCTGGGCCAGTTTGTGTCCTTAAGAAGAAACTGAACAGCAGTAGGGACCTTATCTGAGGGGGTGAAAGGGTAGCTGCTGTGAGGAGGAACCTTGAAAAGAGTATAAAGGCTGTCTCATGTCTTCCTGGTGTGCGTCACTCACTTCACAGGGTAACTGCTGTGTTGGCGACTGGGCCTATTCTTGCAAGAATAAATATTTCTCTTTTTATAAATTTGACTCTGAGTGTCCCTTACGCAGTGATGATGTTTAATAGAAGTTTTGCCACAACACTGGATTATCCTGAATTTAATGAAGATAATGGTTTCATTCTTTTCCTTGATTTCTGTAAGGCCTTTGACTCCGTAGAGCATCATTTTATTTTTGAATCACTTAGAAAATGTGGTTTTGGAAATTTCTTCACTAGTGCAATTAAACCCTTTATAAGAACAACAACAGTTCAATTAAATTGTTGGGTGGCACTTCTAGTAGATTCAGTTTGTCTAGAGGGATTAGACAGGGTTGCTCTGTCTCTCCTTATTTATTTCTGTTAATAAGTCAACTTCTTGCTAATCATATTAAAACTAGTACGATTAAAGGTATGACTATTATTGACAAAGAAATTGTTATAACTCAATTAGCTGATGACACCACCCTCTTTCTCCAAAACGATAACCAAATTCCCATTGCAGTTAAAATAATAGAAGAGTTTTCTAAAGCTTCCGGTGTTTATTTGAATGTAAAGAAATGTGAACCTATGGCGGTCAAAGAATGTTCAGTGACATCTATTTGTAACATTCCAGTAAAGACAGAAGTCAAATACCTAGGAATTACAATAAATAAGAATCAAAAGAATAGAAGTTCATTAAACTTTAATCCTGTTATCCAAAAAACTCAGAGGACGTTTAATCAATGGCTTCTAAGAGACTTGTCATTAAGAGGGAGAGTTTTGATTTCTAAAGCAGAAGGTCTGTCCCAGTTAACTTATACAGCTATGGCTCTTCAGGTTGATGATAAAATATCGAGGGAGATTGATAAGATGCTTTTTGGTTTTGTGGAAAAATAGGATGCATTATAAAAGAAAATCAGTTTTAATGAACTCGTATGGAAATGGTGGTCTTAATTTGCTGAGCTTTGCTACATTAAAGAATACTTTCAAAATTAAGTGGATTAGACAACTTGTTAGGTATCCAAGCTCTATTTGGAATATTATTCCCCTTAATGTTTTATCTAATCTGGGTGGCATTAATTTCTTCCTTGTTTCCAATTTTGATATTAACAAAATACCTGTGAAACTTTCTGCATTTCATCGTCAAGCTTTTCTGACATGGAGTTTAATTTACAAACAGAACTTTTCAC
The DNA here is from genome assembly GCA_030578275.1 of Meda fulgida. Taxonomy (NCBI): domain Eukaryota; kingdom Metazoa; phylum Chordata; class Actinopteri; order Cypriniformes; family Leuciscidae; genus Meda; species Meda fulgida. The sequence continues at coordinate 25,908,059 of CM060616.1, read as the reverse complement.
CACACAAATACTTTATCTGGAATAATAAGGACTAATCTTCTTTGAAAATTGGTTTCATAATAATATTGTCTTGGTAGACCAATTATTTAATTCAGATGGCCTTCTTTTTACTTATGAAGAATTTATGCTCAAATATAATATTCCTATACCACCAAGGGAATTTGCAATCGTGTTTGGAGCAATTTCTCCTAAAATTTGTATGTTATTTAAACAACAAAAAAGATTACCAGACTACCAGCAATCTCCACCCCTCTCACCAATTCAATCTCTTGTAGGTAAAATATGTTTCGCATGTCATTATAATTGTAACAGGTCAATAAGAGCCCTTTTCCAGAGAGATATTGTTTCAAGACCAATGTTATTGCGTACTGGAGTCAGTTTGTGAGTGATGTTGACTGGAAAAAAGTCTGGCTTCTACCCAATAGCTTTCTATTAACCAACAAGGTCAAAGAAGTGTCTTTTAAACTCCTTCATAGAATATACCCTGCTAAACACTACTTATCCAGATTTTTCTTTAAAAAGTTGTAGTTTTTGCAAAAATTAGCCAGAGACAGCTGTTCATTTATTTTGGCATTGCCCTCATGTGTCTTTTTTTTTTTGGCAAAATGTTCTTTATTTCATTGTTGGAAATATTGATGAAAATTTTACATTACTGTGGAAAGATGTTCTACTAGGTATTGTTAACTCAAAAGATAAAAACACTGTACTTATTTTATTACTTTTTTTTATTTTGATGGCTAAATTTCACATTCATAAATGCACATTTTTAGGGAAAAAGCCATGTTTTATTGCGTTTAAAAGTGAAGTAAAAGTTTATATTGAGTCAATAATGCCCTCGAAGAAACAAAAGGCTTGTCGAATTTTACAAGCATGTACAATTTTTAAGGTATTCCTATAATACTATGTGTACCTCCCCATAGCATTTGAAATGTATTGTATTTCTATTGTTTGTCTTGTTATTTCTTCAATAAAAATAAAAAATAAAAAAACAATTTCAACTTGCGCGGAAGACGTTCGCGGCAAACGCGTCGCCCAATTCGCGTCATTCGCGACGCCCGGCGCGAATGATGCGTCTATTCGTGTCTTTGCGTTGACTTTGTATGTAATCTACTCGCGCAAATAATTAAATTCGCGTTCGGCGTGAACACACCATAACTAAATGAATACAGCAAAACTACCTATATTCCTTACTGAGTGCGAAGCAGCAGTGCAGCCACAGGGGCGGTTCCCGAGTGTTCTACTTGGTGCGCTGGCTAAACTGTGGCGCTGTTACAAAATAGCCTAAATTAAAGCATTTAAAGTTGGGGATAAAACATAGGCTGATTAAATTTAGAATACAGTAATATATAACTGATTATTAAGGAATAAATATCAAGGAGTAAATCAATGAAAATTTCTTTCTATTGAAGAAAAAAAATGCAACTGGTCGACCAATGAGAATGTCAGTCGACCAAGACGCATCGACCAATTATTCGACTAAACGACTAAAGTTGACAGCCCTTATAAAGTTCATATATATATATATATAATACATTACTCCTCAGAGAGCGCAGATGAAACGCAATAAATGCGTAGACTGTAGCGGTCTGTTGCAGTTTTTAAAATAAAAGTACATTTTAAAATTATTATTATTCAAATTGTTTGGCTTCCTAAAAACACCAGTGTGAATATAAGGTGGACTGAGATGATATCACAACTAAAAGAAGTCCAGGCACAAGTCAATACAATTTTATTTATTTATTTTTTATTCTTGTTCAATTGGTCATCGAAAAGGAGTTACATTAAATTAAACTATTAATTTTGCTCTCAAAGTGCAACAGATTGATTCATGAACTTACATCTATTCTGACACACCTGCAAAGTATTCATCTCACCAACTTTTTCCACACAGACATTTACCTGCAAACAACACATTTCCCAGGTTTGCCAGAGACAACAGACTCACAAATATCAAACAATACCTTTTGGTCTCTCTCTCGCCCCTTGGGTGTTACATGCGGCTTAGAGAAATGTCTGAGTGTCTGCTTATTTAGACAATTTGCTTCTCTGCACTCTGTCTCAAAACAGGAAAGGGACAAGTAGATTCCTTCAGGATGTGCCTTTGTCTGTTGGGCCTAATGGCCTCGACATAGGTTGTTAATCTCTAGGGGTTATTGCAAATGACAGAGTTTCTGCACTAGACAGCTACACAGTATTTGCGTGCCCACCCTCACCTCAACTGTCAGTTGATAGGTTCTTTAGTCCGCATTCAAGACCCCTTATTTATACGAACTAGAATCTAGTGAGGGCCAGTTTCACTGAGGAAAGTCGATAAACGAGCACTCATTTGCTGAGAGCCTGAGTTTGAGGGCAGAACAGTGAACAGCTTATGGAGAAATATGAATTATCTTGAATGTTACTAGGGGAATGTTGAATGTTTGAATATGATTGGTTGACAAACGTTCTAAGGTGTGCAATTATTTTCAGGGAAACGCATGGCTAAAGTAGTTCCAGGCAGGTATTGACAGTATTATAATGTCCATCTCCAAATGATTTCAGTTATTTCAATGGCCCTTACAGCCTACAACAGCAAAATAACCAAAACACACAACGACATTGACCAAGCAAATAAATATAAATTAAAATGATACACATTTATTATTCACAATATGGAAAGAGGAATTAAAAAATGGTTCATTAAGAGCATGACTCAAACATGCCATTAATGGGCTTATTCAAGTCCTCTTTTATTTTTTTTAGTTATTTGTATCCATTCCGCATATGTGTGTTTTAGCAAAGCGAGATGTGTTGCAAGATGCCTATATATCGGGAGACATGTGGGTCAGGTCATGATTTTGAGCACTTCATTAAGTTTTGTATAAATTGTATCTTAATTTTAATCAATGTTTCATCAACCAATTGCCTGGATTTAATAAATAAGAAGCAAATATAGCAGACAATATAATCAGGACATGGAGGCGTGGGCGTGATCACTTGCACTTGAACTGGAGCTCGTCTCATAAATTAACCGAAACTCAGCGTATATGCTGCCTCACAGACACGATATATATATATATATATATATATATATATATATATATATATATATATATATACCGTATATATATAAATATAAGCTTGAAATGTCTACTTTTAAACAAAACAATTCAAAGCAAAAAGAAACAGATTAGTCTACTCTCTGCTTATGTAATCCGAAATGTGCATTTCTCTATATAGGCGAATTCACTGCGGTCACTATTGCAGCCGACAGTGACAGAGAAAATATTTGTTTATTAATAAACAATTAAAATGTCTCTTTCCTATATTGAAAACATTCATAATCATTACTTTTGCCGGTTCTTTGTGACAGCTTTTAGGTGAGTTATTGGCAGCGACACCCTCTGCTTACATTAACACATCACCACCGCATCAACACCCGAAGACATGGGCACACAAATGTGGCTTTTTGTTAATGACTGTCCTACTACAGGATATAACACAGAGTAACAGCTCACTACCAGTTACAAAAGGCACTTTAACAGTCTGTCACAGGCAATTCTAGGTGCATTTTTCATCAATTAATTTCTTAAGTTTTCCTTTGATTATGTTCTGTCTCGCCATCTAATGGCGAAATTCTTTTTTTGGCCCGATGCCAAACTTACTTGCTTACCCCTGCTATAAGGTTAACGGTGTAACTCCAATTATCTGATAATACTGGTGTCACCACACTTCCCTAGCTGCAGTCAGAACAAAGAAAAGATATGCTAAGGGTTGCGTAATGTTAGGTGACAGCAGGGACAGAAGGTGGGGCTTCAGTGTCATTGCTGTGAGTCCTGGCCTGTCAGTCAGCCACCGTGTCATTGATCACGTCTCAGGCATTTCCCACAGTGATATACTGTACAGGACTCTTACCAGATAACCAGGGTTATGAAAGTAACATACCAATTACAGCAGTGGAATAGCCTTGCCCTTTGACAGCCTTGGCAAAGGTGATTTCCTCTTGTGGAAGACCTCCTGACGATGCAGTGAAGAGAAAAACTCCCATTCTGCCTTTTGCTGCCATACCTATGCCATCAAAAAATCATGTGCACATGAACTTAAAAACTTAATATTGTCTAACTATTTAGTATTAACATTTAAATTAATGATTTGATAAAGTGCTCTTATTGTGTACATATTTCACGTTTTTACACTTTATTTAGATTCAAAAAATAATAATAATTACATCTGTAATTAATTTCTGTAATTACATCTGTAATCACACTGTTGACTATTCCCTTACACCTACCCATACCACTAAACTTAACCCGTATCCAACCCTAATAGCAGCAAACGTGTTTAATAATCCAACTGTAATCAGACTAGTAGCTCAGTCAGAATGAAAAAAGTGACATGTAACCACGTCAATGGGAAAGAAACAAATCCAATTCGGATTGTAAGGGGTGTTTTAAACCTTTTCTAAGTTCAATAGAACAGATGTAAACACTTGATTGAATTGAAAACCGAAACTGGGAAAGATTTGCACATGTGCAATGAAGTAGAAACGGTACATAATGACGTATAACGCACAGAATGAGCTGTAGTTTTATTAATTTGAATTTAATATTTTGCCACGATTTTATTATCTTTAAATCGAGAAATCACGGTTTTGAATAAAAATGTTAGCAAATGTTACAATTAGACATGTTGACAATTCAGCAGTGATAATTTTTTTTATTATTGTAACTTACTGTACTGTTAAAAACACTTAAGGGCAAATTAAACAGGACAAATAAAAATAATAATAATAGTCCTGCTCTTTAGCAGAAATCTCTCACATACAGAAGTGTCTTTAAACACAAATCTCAACAATGCTTTAAAAACAGCACACATTGCTTATTTCAGCAGTAACTCCAGGACTGACCTGATCGGATGGGGTATCTGCCTGTGAGGAAGGCTGCCCTGCTGGGAGTGCAGAGCGGCGCAGCAGCTATGTGTTGGGTCAGTTTCACCCCTTCCAGGGCCAGTCTGTCAATGTTAGGCGTCCTGCAGGCCAGGACAACCACAATACAACAGTCTCATTAAGCTTGTGAGAGAGATGACTATTTATCTTTAAAACATATATGAATCCATTAAAAGGAAAATCCCATGCATGTCAAATGTGGGAACTGACTTGACTGTATACTACTTTATATGCAGAGTACATAACAGCTAAAATGTAAGAGATATTCACATAAAATGTCTATATGGCAGTCAGCTAGAGTGGATTTCCAAACAAAAACATAACAAACTGAATTGCATGAATAAACCTGAGAGTTGTGTTTCCGTAGCATCCAAGGTCTCCAATTCCCAAATCGTCCCCCATCATAAAGACAAAATTAGGTTTTGCACCACTGTGTGCATCAGTACAGAGAAGCAGGCCAAGAGTGCACAGGATCCATAGAAGAGATTTCATTATAAAACCCTTAAAGAGAAAGAATTCAGTCAACAAAACCAGAAAATAGATGAACAAAGAACATTGTGTCCTTCAACATGTTAAGTGAATAAAAACTACAAATAAGATATGGGGTCTAGTTTAAGGCCAAAGAGGTAGGCTATTATTATTACTTATTTTGTTTCAGATAGTTGACAAGAAAACATTTGAAATGTTTTCAAACAAATCCATATTTGAGTTCTACAAGTTTTTTTATTTTATTTTTTTATGCTCAAGTCTAATATTTATATTTTGCTTTATACTTTTAGTTTTTGTTAACATGGCAACACTGGGTCTGAAAAACTGATGAATGATAGTCAATAACATTATGAGTTTAGGAAACAATGTCGTTAAGTCACTGAGTGTACGTTACGAGTGCAGTAGCCGTTCATGTATCTAAGGTTATGGCTATCTAATCCAATTTTTGAATTCCTAATTGAAATGCTGAATTAGCCCATAATAAATTGTAAATACACTAAATATTTTATTTTTTCATTCTAAAAATGGACTGTCTGCCGTGGCCTACCTGCTGCACCTGGGACGAGAAAGAAATCATCTGACGGCTGACAGAAACATTACTCAACAGATGGCAGTTAATTCATAACATGCTCTTGTCCAGTGTAAACAAACATAGGTTCACGATATAAGGAAGCTGAGCACAAGATCACGTGTTTGCATGTTCAAGCATTGATTGGTCAACTGATAGCGCATGACCTTTAATCTTATGTATGTCCAAAACAAGCAATTTTATATTGATTTGAATTCAAACTAAAATAAAATCCCCACGAAGGACCAGGAAATGTCACGCAGTTGCGATGTTGTACCTTTTCCACGCATTCTCTGATTAGCAGCAGTGATTTTTTTTCCCCAACGAAATGTTCTTTGGTTCAAGCAAGTATCTGCTCACAAAGATACTGGTAAGACTCGTTTTTGTTTGCCTGCCGCTACATGTTTAGAGATTATAATGATAGATTTTCAGTGAAATAGCGCCACCTCTTGCTCATTTTTAACACAAAAGGACGTCACTGCACCCTCTGCATACGGATTTGCGTGCGTGGTGGTTTCATGACAGGAAAGAGATCACTGTCAAAACACCGTTTGCAACCGATAATTCCGCTTTATATTTAAATTTTAACTTTTAAAGCTCGCACATAAGAGACTGACAGAAATTGCTCTGAAATTAGCTCTTTTGAGGTTTATCTCATTGTGTTGGGATCATGTGCGTTGAAGGAGAATGAGCTCCCTCTGTGGATTGTGTTGAGTTGTTTCTTAAGCATAGCAGGATGCATAACCTACAGATCTATTCATACAAACTGCACCAGTCTCACGCGGTTCAGCTCAGGAATATTCTGGGTTCAGCAATCAACACCATTTGTGTAATGATAACCAAAAAATATTACATAATGACTTTCCTTTAGTTACATTCGTGACTAGAGCCAATAAATATGAAAATTCTCAGTCCTTGACACCTAATGCCTAACGACTAAAAGCACAAAACATAAGCATGTTGATTTGAATTAAATTGAATGATTGAATTAACAAACTTGCATAAATTTGATTTCATAACGATATTAACAATATTACAGCTTAGCCTATGCACTTTTAGTCAAACAGTGCTACAGTTCCTCATCGACCTTACCACAGTGGTAACCCCGTAAAACTAACAGAAGCCCTATTAATGAAGAAAGATAACAGGATATTAAACACTGACACATTTCTCTTTATTATCTTGTGCAAAACCACAAAATAGCACTTAATTACACAATTTATTCTCCTTATACAGTCTGATGCAAAGCATGCTTGGAACTAGAAATCTGCTGCAACGCATTCAGTTTAAGTTTAGCTTAATACAATCAGTTATTGAGTTTACGTAACCTTTTTTAAGGAGCCTATGGTAGTGATATGAGCTTATTTCCTTAAATTAATCTAACTGTTCAGTTTTCTTTAAAGGGTACCACAGATGAAAGAAAGTCATACAGGTTTGTAACATAAATGATGACACAATTTTCATATTTGGGTGAAATAATAATAATGTCTGTTTTGTTTCTGATTCTCCCAATCTGGCATAATTTTCCATTGCTTGTTTATTTCTCTGTTCTTTTGCTTTTGACCATTCTTTTTCAAGAGCATCTCTATATTATTTATCCATAGAGTCAACTAGATCCGCCCACACTGTTTAGCAGCGTAACATTTATTCCACAAGATGTATCCAGTCTTATTAACTGCGTTACACTTCTGTTTAAACTTGGGGCATCTGGGGGTCATTTGCTAATATTCACACTCAAACGCTCAGACTGCTATAGCTAGCTGTTGGTGAAGAACACACTTCATACTACAGTACATAACAATGAAAAAACTACTTCAGCCCATTTTGAAGGTTTGCTTGTATGCAAATCTGGCCTATGGCCATAAACGTGCCAGCTGCCTTTACCATCTGACATAATTCCCTGATTAATTGTGTAGGTAAGCTATAAAACACAATTCCCCCGGCTTGTTGCCGCTGCACACCAGTGCACAAGCAGTTATGCTGACATTACATTACACTGTTTTACAACATTACCATGTCTCATAGTTAACCGTTCCCCTTCATAGGCCTCATGCATCTCTGGGACACTGACTCTCAGGTAGGCCTCTCATTTACTCTACCATATCCAGATCTGAATAAACAACACATTACCTACATTAAAAGCTGAAGACTGATAATAGATTATATTATTAAAGTAAAAATGCATTGGGGAGATGATAGATGCAACGCAGCAATGATCAAACATGGATCCCCCTTTGGAAATCATGATTTTTCATTGCTGATTCCAATTTTGTTGCCATTTTTTCTTTGTTGAAGCATGTTTATTTGCTCTATAAAAGGCCAAACTGGCCTGTTTTACAAAAACCTTGGTAAACGGTCCTGAACCCATTCAAGACAGTCTGGAGTGCGAGCTTCCTGTTACATAACATCAGAATTAGAGTGTTTTTGACCGCTGAGTCTGACCCATTTGGCGTTCGATGGTTGTAAACAAACACAGTGTCAGCTCATGTGTGAGCGGTGCTCCTGCACATATGTCATAATGCGTCAGGAAGCTCGAGACTGTCATGATGCAGAGGCTGTGGATTAAAGTTAAAATTGTTGTAAATAAAGAATGTTCAGTTTCTTGCACTTTTGCTTCATAATATCTTAATGTGTCACCAGGAGCCATGGGTATTAATTTTTTTTTGCCTGTATGTTTTTTTGATTCTCAAAGTCGTTGAGATTCTCTCATTGAGTTGCATTATATAACCAAGAACCACGGTGTTAGATAAAAATCTTCTTTACTGTTCTACTGAAGAAAAAAAGACACCTACATCTTGGATGGCCTGAGAGTGTTTACAATTTAGTACACATAATGCATTCATAATCACATAATCATAGTAATCATTTAACTGTCACTGTTTCAAAAAAAATAAAAGGCATCAATTCAATGTAACATCTTGACCAGTTGATGGCAGTATCAGCTTTCTGACATGGACTGAAAGGTTAGATATCACTGCATAGTCTTGTCCTGGAACTGCTGGCCATTTCCTAATCTCTGAGCTTTATTATGTTACTGAAATATAGGGTAGAATCTAAAGTGCCTACTATATGCAAATTTCAGTAACATATAAAACCTGTATGCCATGTCTCTGACTCAACTGAAACACTTTAGTACTCAGCACATGCTGGCTGAGGATCACTGAACAAACTGATTTGGGCATCATAATCTCTTTTCTTCACCATGTATAGAACAGAATTGTATCAGCGCAGTATCAGAATGTGCACTGATGAAGTAATAAGAACAGCACAACACAAGAACCTGCTGGGCATCACCATGTATTAAGCTTTAAGCTTCAGGAAATTTTACACAAATAAGCTGAATAATAATAGTTCCTCCACCTTCTCCAACCAGGGTCATGCCACCGTCACTCAACACATGTGGGTCTCCTATCAGCAAGAGCCTTAAGCTCCTGTCTCAGCAGGTAGACCCCTCTGGCTCATGTTGGCGCGTTCCAGCACAGCCGGCCCACCCAGGTGGAACAGACCATTGAATATCATGTTAGGGTCCTGAACCATTCATGCTTGGTTGTCGAACTTATCGTAAAGGGGCCATGAAAGACAGCACACCTGCATTAGCGACTAAATGATAGCAGGATACTTGAAAACGTTTAAAACATTATTTATCAATCCTTATTTTAGAAATTAAATTGCAGTTTAATTACCTGTTGGGCTGTTTCATAGAACATAACACGTTTTTGTCTTACTTTTTCTCTCCCGTCTGAACAGAGCCTGGTGCATTGAGGCCCACATCCCCACACTCCTGTAATGAATGAATAAAGACAATTTGTCAAACATGAGTAAACGCCTTAAGGGAGATAAAAAAGAAAGGATCTAACAAAGTTCCTTCACAGGAGCCTTCACAATGTGTTATAGAAAAAGCCTCTTAGAAATGGCTGAATGGTTTACTCCCCAATCTTGTAGTAACATGTCCTTATTGTGAAAGTAATATGGTCCTTAGAACCTAAGGGTACAGTGATATCTATATTAATGATCTAGGCCTAATTATAAAATCGACCCCCTTAATCCTGTAATTAGATGTATTATTAGATTTTATTGGATTATTAATAATATGCCTATTAGATTTATTAACATTTACATCTGCTGAGCGTGTATTGTATGACTGAATATGCAAGTCAATGTATGACTCTTTCAGTTGAAGCCGGTATTTTATCTCAAGTCACAGAGCTTTATCCCCGCTTACCGGGTAATGTTTTTAGAAAGTTCTGGCAAGGTTCTCTCAACATTATAGACAAACGTTATCTGGTATTTAATAATGCTATCAACATGTTAGCACAAAAAATGTATTTATACAGTAGACCTATGGTTTATTATTCATTATAGTGAAATGGAGAACACTGGATGTTGACAAACATTTGAAAACATTTAAACGTTTTTTTTTAGCACAGTGTATTTCAGTCTGCTGCGCATATTCTCTGGTTTTAAATGCAACAAAACATTCTATGTGAATAGCTCCATATTTTTCCTTTGATTCAGTTATGTCTTATTTACATAATGGCTTTGGTATCTTCTCAAAGAGGAATATGTAAGAAGGTCTCAGTAAATACCATTTTGAATGTAAACATTGTTTTTATTAGGTGGGGTGGTTCTCTTTAAAGGAATCTGAAATGCTTTATGGGGAAGAATGCATTTTAAGAGTAGATAACTTCCAGATTTCCTTCATCTCAAAAAGGTTTCATCTCATGTCACTTTTGGGAAATATAATTTGGGACAGCAAACTGTTGTAAACTGGAAAAACAGCAGTAAAACAATTTGTACCAACAAAATGCTGCTTGACAAGTTTGAATTAGGCCTACATAAAAAAGGTTGGCTTTTTTTTTTTTTTTTTGGCAAGCCTATGTTGGCCCATATTTTCTATTTAATCATTGGACATATTTCTGTGGCATGATCATTTTGTTCTATTAAAATAAATTGCACAAGCAATGGCTTTCTGGCTTGAAAGGGCTCTCATGGGAAACACGGCTGTTTGTTGTGTTTGGGGCTTTGTCATTGGGAGACACAATACTGGCTCGAGTCCCATGGACCAGGAACAAACTGCTTTAAGTGGTTTCACACTTTTTTGAATTAAACAACACATACAATATCAAAATGGCTAATTTACTTGTTGAGCTTTTGTGTTTTGACTGAGAAACTGTCTGCCCCTCTCAAGTGGTGCAAAAACCACAAAAAATTGCTATAGAGTTTCTGCAAACATCTCACGAAGGGTGACATATAATCATCTTTTGAACTTTTGATTCAAAGGAAATGCAAGCATGGACCATTAAAGGCAACTGACCATTGGTTTTATTATAACAGAGGATCTGGTGAACAAGTCGTAACCACTCAAAATTGTGTAGACAGAAATTGTGGATGATTACCAGACAGTCAGTTACGTAAAGATGAATCTTCATAAAGTCTTTATGTAGGCCCACAGAACACTTTGCAGGCAAGCATGTTTCTGGTTATGTGTAACAAACTACACTTGTATAAGACTGAATTCTGTGAGGAACTGTCACTGAATGTCTGATTTAGTTTGAGGTAAATTAAAACAGAGAAATATTTCAACAAGCATAGTCAGTTTCTCCTCTATTTGCAGTTCTATGAAAAATAAGGTTGTGACAAACAGCCTTTCTCTCTCTATTAGACGTCATGTCATCACTTGTCGCTTCTTGTTTATTCTGCTTGTGCTGAACTCTCCTTCCTGCTTTCTCTTCATCTCTTGTTGTTTTTCATTTCTTATTCTGTGGATATTATTACCATATCCCTTTGAGACCCAAATACAAATATTTTGCAAACTGTAAACTTTCATGTAGTCCAGTTGTCATGTAAAATGGTTCAGGTGTAAAGTTGTGTCACTTTAAGACTATACATCCTATAAAATTAGTTTCAGCTGTCACTTTCTTTTTAACCCATAGCTGTGTTCCAAACAACTTGATCTAAACATATCAGCATGGCCAGTTTGTGCATCCCAATGTAACTGGACAGATTCTGTGCAAGTATCTACATGAGCAAATTATATATTTAAACAATATCACACAAGCAAGAGTGCTGTTTCTCTAAATATTTGATATTCCAACCAACAGCACGATTTGGAGTGTGATGCTTTTATACAATTGGTCAATAAATAATAAATACATTGTGGTCATTTAAATTTTAGACATAATGTTGCTAGTTTTGTGTCTATTTTTTCTATGCCAAATCGTCCCAAAAATAGTAAAAACGATGTGAATAGTTGAGCTGAAGAGTCCCACACATGACAAGCAGAAGAAAAATAGAGATATTGTGGCCTCAAATTAAAAATATTTTCCCAAAATTGATTATCTCCCTGCCACATTTCATTAATTATTTACCTCGTTTTAGTTAAGTAATGGCCATAGTAATTCATTAAACTTGTGGGAGTGAATTCTTAATTCATGACCATATTTGTGAATTGGTTGCAAATTGGTTTAAATGAATATGATCTCATTCATTCATTTCCGTACATTCTACTTACTGCCTACTGATGGTTGGGTTTAGGGGTGGACCTTGATTTTTTTTCATGACATTGAACGAATAAATACGATTTTGTCACCTTGAAAAAAAGCTGGTAACACTTTAGAATACTGTTCCGTCATTGATGAATAACTACACAGGAGCAACTGAGTAATGCACTATTAACATTCTAGTAACTAATGTTAACTAACAAGAAATACTGATTAATGAATTAGTAGGTAATAGCGCTCAGTTGAATCTGGTAGTTCAGTATTCAGTAACTACTATTTTTTTCATAACTCACAGAGGACTACTAAGAACTACTATATACAGGTTCATAATTAATGTGTATACTGCATAATGTAAAATACAAGGTAATGGTAACCCACTACTAATCAATGACTCAAGTGTTACTACGTCCTTCTAAAGGAACTAATAATAATTTGGATCAGTATTCTAAAGTGAAAAGGTTGATAACTTTCTAGTAATTAATGAAGTCACCAAGCTTTTGATTCTTTTGTAAGATTTTGGAAATGTGTTTCTCAAGTTTTACTACATCCCTCTAAAGGAGCTACTAATTATTTTGTTGATGAAATTTATGAATTATTCCAACCCGATCTCACGGCATACGACCTCACTCGTATGAATTCGTAAGATTTTTGCATACCCCTGACCCCGCCTCTAAACCTACCCAATCACTGGGGGGTGTTTAGACAAATCATACAAATTCGTACGAGTGAGGTTTGTTCTACTCGCTTGTACGAATTGGTCGTGAGATAGCGTTGAATTATTCATACGTTTTTTTAGTATGATGTTTAGTGAGGGTTAGGTTTAGTGGTTGACCTTTATCTAGTATGTGTACAAATACACTATAAAAATTATATAATCAATAAGTTATAACAACACATGTTTTTACATTGCCTTAACTTATACAATTATAAAAGATTGAAAATATTTTTTTAAAAGTCAGTTTAATGTTATTTAAGTGGAAATGATTGAAACATCCAAGTTGATTGTACTTAAAAATGTAAGGGAACATCTTTTTTTACAGTTCCGAAATTGCCAACTTGCAATAATTATGAATACAACATTCTGTCTACAATACAAACATGGACAAACAGAGTCTCAGTCCCAATCACTCTGCCAATCTAATTTGAAGACCTGAAAAACTCTGAAATGGAACTGACTGGATATTTCACATTAACAAGTCCAATTATTCCAGGATCAGTTTAAGTCCAGGTCTAAGAAACAAAACATCACTGTACCTTCTTGTGTGGTCTTGAGTAATTAGATCATTGTGGTATACAGCAGAATTCACATTCACACCTTCAAATCTACAATATTGTTTAAACACAACACAAAAGACGTGGCCTTGAGCTATGTCTGCATGTGTGTGTTCTGCGAGTGTGAGTCTCCCACAGTCCAGTAATGCTCTAGAAACATAGCACGTGCCTGAAGGTCGATGCGGCCCCGTGTCCTGCACGCATCCAGCATCAACCAAAAAGAACCACTTAACTTGAAGAGTCATTTCCTGCACATCCCTTTGAAAACAAGCGGTTTGATCCCTCTCCACAGCCGTGCCACAATCTCCACTCTGTAGTCTGGAGAAAATGGAAACCATTAGCACAGCGGGCAGCGACAATCTCTATTATTTCTTTTACTATTTGAAAAATGTTGCCTAGGGAAGCAATCACAATCCCTTCAAATGGAAGTGTATGTTTTTTGTCATCAGTCTGGCCTAGGTCTTCATGCAGTAATGAAACACCCCATATGGCAAAAAAAACACAAAAAAAACCAACTCTGACCAGAAAATAAAAAACAAAAAATAATTAAATAATAATAATAATAAAAATATGCTAAATATAAGTTGCAAACAACAAAGGTTTAATTATTATTATTATTATTATTTTAATGTTCAGTTTAGACATTTCTTTTAAACCTTCAAATCCCCCATCTCTCAGAGGTGTAACTGTATCAGTGACAGAGCCAAATGTGATCAGAGAATCTCTGCACTGTGCAGCTTACTGACAACTTAATCGTTTCTCAAAGACACATGTGAATTGATCCAAAGAAAACTGCCATCGAGGTCTGCTAAACTCAAAGAGCTCTTTGTTAGTTTTACATAAATACTATTTAATTGTCAGTGCGCTTTGCTTGAGGTGTGAAACTTGTCAAGTGTTTTATTTAATATTTTAGGAGCAGAGAAAACTTCATTTCAGAAAACTAGTGACATGGTGTCTAGGGGGATTAACTGCCTGAAAAAAATATTTCACTCAAAATTACCTAACTACATCATCACATTGATGTCTGTAATTTATGGTTAGAGCAAAATTAAAACATTGTCTTCATGATGCCGTAATGTTGACTACATAGTCCTATTTAGTTTCTCCCCCTTCGCTGCTCTACTTTGAGGAATCATTCCCGCAATTCCCTTAAGGTGTCTAATCTCCTGAGAAGTAGTTGCTGAGTTCTTGGTTTTCATTTTGACCACATTTTTGCCTTCAGCAATTCTAACTGGGACAGTATACAGAAAATGCCAGTTTTGAGGGATGATCGGCACACGTTGACGTGCTAGCATTATGTTTTCATCACCTCAAACCTCTGTCTTGCAGGATTAGCAATTCTATAAACAATTGTACAGGTGTGGAGAGGACCAGGTGCCCTTCACCATCTAAACATCTCATCAATGTCATCAATTCTATCAGGTGTACTGTATATGCTTTGATGTCTTTGGAAAGCTCTTCCTCTGTTGAAGCTGATCTGTTATTTGTTGTGAGGCTATCTTTGGCAGCAGCTTTGACTTGTTTTCATTTTAATTTTGATTCTGAGTAATCCCAGTACTATCATCACCATCAGGCTGTTGTTTTCTGAAGATTTTGAAAAGAAACCACTCCCTTGAGAAGCATCTTAAAATCTTCCAAGTTTGACTCTTTTGGGGCAAGCATTGTTTTCTTCTTCAAATATTTTGATTTTTTGATAAAGTGGCCTTGATAAATTTGCATAAATCTCATTATGCTACTTAGATGACGATAAAGATAAAGATGATGAAGATTGAGTTCATACAAAAACAAAAAAGAAACAGAATTCCAACAAGAAAGACAACGTAGCATTGTGCACGAAACACAAACAACACCAAACAAAGAACAGAAACAACTGAAGGCATTAAATACACAAGATAACTAAAAGACAAACAGGAGTGCACTAATTAATCAAATATTAATCAAATAATAAATTGCCATGACAACTAAGGAGCAAACAGGAACCATGATAAACAGACTAAAAGTCCTTGAAAACAAAACAGACTTAACTTAGCATAACTGTGACATGTATCAATGATTCATTAAAAAAAAAAATTAAAAATATATTTTTGAAGTAAAAATATCAGTTATTAATTCATATGTTTTTATGTTTTAGGGGAGTTGCACAGCATGGCATTTAATAACCTTGCTTTGTCATAAAAAGCTCCAATTATTTGATATCTTATTGAGACCTATTGAACTTGACATGCAGTTATGATGGTCTGCAGGGTCCTCTTTATGATTTTTTTTTATCCTGTTTCATATTTATTTTTTATTTTCATCTTGGCTGCACCACATTACTTTGATTTGGTGGACAGAGGTTTTTCAGACGTTAATAAGCAGTGAGACAGTTTTGCTGAAAAACAAACAACAGATAACAGAAATAAAAATATCATGCCAAACTAATAAGGTCTTTTTAAATAGTTTTCATTCTTTTAATGAGGTATTTCTGCATTATGATATCAGGTGAGTTGTAGTGCATGTATGACTTTTTGTTTTTAACACATGCTGTCTAAAAATTCCAAAATAATTCAGAAATTAAAAACATGCTTATAATGTATGTAACACATTGTTTGTATGAATGCGATCTATTTTGAACAAGTTTCAGATTCAGACAAAAATGAGCATGTCATTGACCCTTCAATCAATATCCACTTGTACAAAATAAATTATTTGGTCTTGATTGATGTCAGTCATCCTTGAAGAAGTAAAAACCATCAACCCGCCTGGATTGGCAACATTAAATCGTTTATCCGGCATTTTGAGTTCAGGATGAAAGAAATCAGGTCAACTTGGATGGATGTCAAGAAGAAAGTCTTTGAATAGAAGTGGAACATTAAACCACATCATTAACATACAGGAAAGAGAAATAAAGAGCAAAATCATAGAATCATTAATCATAAAAAGTCTGACAGCAGCAGAAGTTCAGAATGATTGATGATGATTGTTAGATAAATTTACAATCCCTGTTCTCATCACCGTCTGGATATGCCACACTTGTGAACTATGATTTGTTTGGTACACAACGTCAATATTTTGACAGACATGCAGGCTCAGAGGAGATATGATGCCATAGTCACCAGAGCAAAAATTAGGATGGACTGACTAATGTTTAAATGTAATTTATGTTCTTGTCATATGTGTTTTGTAAGCTTGTTTCTAACACGGAATAAAAAAATAAAACGATAATTGCAAGTTTTTATCTCACAATTCTGACGTTTTTCTCTCTCACAATTGCGTTGTTTATATCTCACAGTAATACAAAACCATATGCTGACTTTTTATGCTGATTTGCGAGCTAAAAAGTTGGAATTGTGACTTGTTTGTTTCCACCACAAAATAATAAATAAAATAACGGTTATTGCACATTTTTATTTCAGTTCTGACTTTATTCTCACAATTGTGTTTATCTGCCAATTCTCAGTTTATATCTGCAAATTCTGACGTTTTTCTCTGAATTGCAAATTAGCTTTTTTTTATTTCAATAGCAGAAATAAACTTCCACGGTTTTGTCTACATTTTCCTGTAGTTTTAGTAAAACCTTTGTAAGATGTTTTGGATGAGATTTATTCACACATGATGTTTGCACATTATACTTTTTATCTCTCATTTTGTTGTCAACCTTGTGAGGCAATTTTTTGGAATATATAATGGAAAAATGCAACATTTTCCACACTTTCTAAAATTAAATGTAAAACATAATGATGTCAGCCTTCCAACACTGTGTCAGATGTCAATTGTGGTTGTGAAATTGAGACGCTCACATGCTGTCTCATAAGCTAGTTTTAGCACTGTTAATTTTCCCCGGCTTTGGGGCAGATGTGCAGTGGGAGTATCTCAGTGCAAAGTTTCTCCCTCAAACTTCTTCTGAGTCTGGAGCTGAAACTCCCCAGAGGAGTGCTTTCGGTAGGTTTGCCATGAAGTATGGATGACTATCTAGACGATTGCCAAAGTCGGAGACTTATTTCAAAGAAGTCAGGGGTCTCCGATGAGTCAAAGCACGCAATATTCATGAAATGTGTGTGTATCCCCGCTTTAACACATATCACTCTGTTCTTGTTCACAGCCCATCTGCTGCAGTGTTCCTGATAAAATCCAGAGCATCATCGGGGAGATGGATTGAGTGTCAGATGGTCTCTCTCTCTCTCTCTCTCTCTCTCTCTCTCTCTCTCTCTCTCTCTCTCTCTCTCTCTCTCTCTCTCTCTCTCTCTCTCTCTCATTCTCTCTCTCTCTCTCTCTCTCTCTCTCTCCCTCTCTCTCTCTCTCTCTCTCTCTCTCTCTCTCTCTCTCCCTCTCTCTCTCTCTCTCTCTCTCTCTCTCTCTCTCTATCCCTATGGAGTGGGGACCGAATGTCCACACAAGGATAGTAATAACAGAAATTCTGACCTTGTGGGGACATTTTTATTTATTTATTTTTGGTCCATAAGAGCAAAACAGCTTATAAATTATACTAAATTATGTTTTTGCTGAAAGTTAAAAAAAACAGTTTTTGAAACTATTGCTCCATTTCTCAAAACACTACACACAAGTCGTGACACATATCTTTCAAAAGGCAAACACTTCATTCAAAACTATTTTAACTCTTCTAAAAATTGTGTTTCTGCACAGTAACTCTACATACAAATATCAAATGATTAGCCACATACGCGCCTGTGAAAAATGTAAAACACTACTATATTGTGTCTTTTGCTTAATTGTTTAGTGGTGTGCACTGGAGTGTACAGGAGTTTGTCATATGCACAATTACACTGTATATACAGTATGTATTCACAATTTATGAATTTTACACAGGTATGGAACTGAACGGAATCAATACTAAACTGACTTGAGCTGTATAATGACACTCGTTAGAGCTGCTTTACAGCAGAATTTGAATGTGTTACTTTTGTGAAGCTGCTGTGAAATCTGTATTGAAAAAAGTGATTTAGTTTCTGACTTGGCTTGTATGCACATTCAGTATAAATATGTATATATACAGTCGTGCTCAGAATTAATGGTACCACTGGTAAATATGATAAAAGATGGCTGGAAAAAATAAATCTGCATCATTTATCCTTTTGATCTTTCTTTCAAAATATTGGCAAAAATCTAAACTTTCATTGAAGTAAAAGAATAGAAAGTGGGGGGGAAATCACATTATGAAATAAATGTTTATCTCCAAAACACGGCCACAATTATTGGTACCCTTTTATTAAATACTTTTTGCAATCTCCTTTTGCCAAGATAACAGCTCTGAGTTTTCTCCTATAATGCCTGATGAGTTCGGAGAACACCTGACAAGAGATCAGAGACCATTCTTCATACAGAATCTCTCCAGATCCTTCAGATTCCCAGATCCATGTTGGTGCTTCTTCTCTTCAGTTCACTCCACTCGTCAGGTCTGGGACGGTCATGGCAGAAGCTTCATTTTGTGCTACTTAACACATTTTTGTGTTGATTTTGATGTTTGTTTTGTATAGTTGTCCTGATGGAAGATCCAACCACAGCCCATTATAAGATTTCTAGCAGAGGCTGTCAGGTTTAGATTTTTTATCTGTTGGTATTTGATAGAATCCACGATGCCATGCATGTATCTGAACAAGAAGTCCAGGACCTCCAGCAGAAAAATATGACCACAACATTAAAGATGGTATATTAAATTGTACACATGGGGTACTTTTTATCCTTGTGTGCACCAAACCCATCTTGCATGTTTGCTGCCAAAAAGCTATTTTTTAGTTTCATCTGACCACAGAACCCTGTGCTGTTTGAAGGTCCAGTCATGCCTGACAACTGAATTTGCTGGGGTTTGTTTTTGGATGAGCAAGGAGGATTTTTCTTGAAAACCTCCCAAACAACATGTGGTGATTTAGGGGTTGTTCAATTTTTTTTTAATAGGCTTTCTGAACCCAAGACTCAACTAATCTCTGCAATTCTCCATCTGTGATCTTTGGAGAGTCTTTGGCCACTCAAACTTTCATCACCATGCATTAAGACAATATAGACACACGTCCACTTCCTGGCAGATTTGTAACATCTTTAGTTGATTGGAAGTGCTTAATTATTGCCCTGATGGTCAAAATGGGGATTTTCAATGCTTTAGCTATTTTCTTACAGCCACTTTCTATTTTGTGATGCTCAACAATCTTTTGATGCACATCAGAACTATATTCTTTGGTTTTACTCATTGTAATGGATGATTAAGGGAATTTGGCCTTTGTGTTTCCCCATATTTAAACTCTTGTAAAACAAGAAGTCATGGCTGGACAATTTCATGTTCCTAGTCACCCTGGTGTGCAAAAAAAAGGTAAATATGAATGGGAATATTCTTCAGAGATATTTTACTCGTAAACAATTCTAGGGGTACCAATAATTGTGGCCAACTTGTTTTGGAGAAAAACATTTATTTCATAATGTGATTTCCCCTCCACTGTCAATTATTTTACTTCAATGAAAGGTTCGATTTTTGACAATTTTTTGAATGAAATATCAAAAGGATAAACGATGCAGAATTATTTTTTATAGCCATTTTTCATCATATTTACCAGGGGTACCATTAATTCTGAGCACGACTGTATATATATGTATATGTTACACAGGTAGACAGGTAGACGCACCTCCTCCGGTGCCTACATTTTCGGGTACCACCACTCATTCACGTTTCACCACTTTAAACACGGAATGCCTCCTGGTGGCGAGGCAGTGACAGGCATGTCTCCCTGTCACCCCCTGCAGTATGCCTTTGTGCTAGGTGGTGCCCCAACACATCTCCTTCCTCTTTAGCCAGAGTCAAAAGCTGCTCTTCTCTACTTCTATAGAAGAATGACTATGTGAACTGAATGACTATAGACCAGTGGCTCTAACCTCTGTTATCATGAAAATTTTTGAGCGAATAGTGGCCAATCATCTCACAACTACATCTCTTGTTCCTTTCCAATTTGCATATAGGGAGAACAGGTCTGCTGAAGATGCTGTTTCTCTTTGCACCCATAACATTCTTCAACATTTGGAAGGGACAGCCATATATGCACGGGTACTATTTATTGATTTTAGTTCTGCTTTTAATAATATTATACCAAAGAGACTGTGTGACAAACTCCTGGGGTTGGGTGTTAAAGAGTCCTTATGTAAGTGGATCCTTGATTTTTTGAACCTCTTGTCAAAATCAATGTCCACCAGCATTGGCGCCCCCCAAGGGTGTGTCCTGTCTCCCCTTTCATATTAATTTTATACCAATGACTGTTTTTCTCACCATGATTCAGTCAGGATTTTTAAATTTGCTGATGATACCAGTGTGGTGGGCCTCATCACCAATGATGATGAAACGGCTTACAGAAAAGAAGTGTCCTTGCTGGCTGAGTGGTGCTTAATTAACAACTTGTCCCTTAACATCTCCAAAACCAAGGAGATGGTTGTTGATTTTAGGAATAAAAATAGTAGGTCGCTCCAGCCCCTGGCCATCAAGGACAAAACTGTGGATTGGGTGGAAAGTTTTAGGTTCCTTCGGACCATCATATCCTCCAATCTTAAATGGGAGACCAATGTCAGCAAGATTGTTAAAAAAGCTCACCAGCGACTTTTCTTTTTAAGACAACTCAAGAAATTTAAGGTGTCCAAGGTGGGAATGCTCCACTTCTACAGAGCTGTGATAGAGAGCACACTTACTTTCTCCATCACTGTATGGTGGGGTAATTGCTCAGCAGAGGATAAATATGCGCTGAATAGGGTAGTTAGGACAGCGTCAAGGAATATTGGATTGGACCTCCATAAGATCTGTGACATTTACAACACCTGTCTACTTAAAACTGGACTGAAAATACTTAAAAATTCTTTGCACCCTGCTAATTCCCTTTTAATCCCTCTACCATCAGGTAGAAGGCTAAGACGCATCAGATCCCGAACCACCCTTTTTTCAAATAGCACTTATCCACAGGCTGTGAGGTCCCTCAATATACACCAACAATCGTTATCTGCTCTGCTTACACAATTATGTCCTTCTCCTCAGTATCACTAAATGCATTAGCATTTTATCTGATTTATTTATTTATTTGATTATTTATTATACTTATCAATTGGTAGCAACCCAAGTATTTGTCTTTTGATTTTGTTTTGTTTTTATTGTACATGTCGTGTCTGATGATGTGTTGTAATTTTGGTCCAATACTGTCTTGTCCTGAGAGAGCCAAATCACTAAAATGAATTCCAGGCGATTTGCGTCGTTTTGGCAAATAAAGACTTGAACTTGAACTTGAACTTCCTCAGCCAGATTTTTTAGAGCCTTGCGAAGGCTTACTACAGACAGATCTGTCATGAGGTGGACAGCTGATGTCCCCACAAAGCCACAGCATCCCACCTCTACCGGGTAAATGGTGGTTCTCTATCCCGCCTTCCTGCACTCAGCTGCAAGATCTGCATATTTCAGCCTCTTCTTATCCCATGCAGCCTCCACCCCTGCCTCCCTTGGATTGGTTAACTCAACAAGGAGTACCACTTTAGAGCTGCTGGACCACATCACAATGTATGGATGCAGTCTTGTGCTAGTGATCTCTGTGGAAAACTGGAGCTTCTTGCCAATATTAACTCATACTGCAGTCCTGAGTCAAGCGGGCCGATCTCTGTGGTACTCTCGGAGTGGCGCTTGTACCCCCTCAACCGTCTTAAACAAACTGGATCTAATGGTCTGCTGGTGCAAAGTGCTCTCTGCTCGCTTCCTGCCTCTGTCTCTCCAGAATCTCTGCCAGCCTTCCCAAGACCTGGTCATGCCGTCATCTGTAGTGGCCTTGGGAGAGTGCCCTCTTGCAGCCTGACAAGATAGGGTGGAGGCTTACACCCGGGGTTTTACAAAGAGAGAATATTCCTCCTTTCAAAACCACAAGCTTAGGTTCCACGGACCAGGAAGAGTGTCGTACGTCACCCTAATAAAATAACTAAGCCTTGCCTGAGGAATCTTTCAGAGGTCTGCCAAGCTGATGTTTCTGGCAACCACATGTTCTCCGTTCTCCCATGTCGTCCATTCCCCCTGAGCTACGGCCTTGATCTTTTGATGCTCATTCTCCATGTTCGTCCCCTCTGCAACGACCAACTCCTTTCTTGCCTTTCCTGCTGGCCTTGGACCAGAACTTTTGGACTTCTCCAAGTCCAAGGCCTGCCCTTCCTGCTTGAACTCTGCTGATTATCTATTTTTACTGCAGCCTGCTTATTGCCTGGTCGACCTCAGCATGAGCTTTCCATTTACGGTCAGTGAGGATCTGGACATTGGCATCCCTCACTGACTGAGCAGTGGACTCCTTTATTTCCATCACAAACCTGGATTTCTTCTGTTTTGGAGAATGCCCATGGCGATTGACTGTAAGGGCAGCTGCAGCATGTTTCTTCCAAAGAGACTGGTTTCAAACAATCATCGCGGCACCCCCAGCCATTTTCGGATGAACAAGTTGGCTTTCCATCAAGCCTGCTTACCATGGATAATGGAATCTCGCACAACTTAAGTGGCCACATTATCCTCTGGTAAAGTGTGGTGTGGTAGCACCAGGCCTTAAGTTTTCCCGGGAGCTGGCATTGGTCGATCCTCGACAGGCCGTCAGTCAGCTGCTTCATCACAGCCTCCCCTGCATGTTTGTCAGAGAGTTCTGTCGTATAATGTCGCCCAAGGCTTTTAATGGGCTGGCCAGCAAGAATATGGGATCTTCTCACCGGCGATGGTAAAGATGGTGAGGTCACTTCTAACTCGCTTCCTGAGAGAAAGGCTTTGGGATTTGGCTGGTATGATCTTCATCCTTGCCCAGGACATTAACTCATCCATTTTCTTCAGCAATGAGGATCACCTCAAAGGCAGCTCCAAAGAGGATGGGGGATATTGAGCACCCCATGGCGATGCCCACCTCCAGCTGCGGCCATCCGGTTATGAACTCCTGCAGGGAGAATGCCATTTGCAGTTCCTTGAAATAGTTTGAGACCAGACTCCTGATGCTGCCGGGCATGTGGAAAAACTTAGTGTCGTATTCGATGAGCTGGTGGGGTACTGAACCATATGCATTCGCCACGTCAAGCCACACAACATGCAGGTCTGATCTTTCCCACTTGCCCGGTTGGATCTGCTCCCAGATTACTGAAGAGTGTTCCACACACCTTGGAAAGCCAGGGACCCCCGCTTTCAGACAACAGAATTCATTCTTCTTGCTAAGATGGAGAAGAACATCTTGCCTTCGACGTTGAGCAATGCTACGGAATTGGCCAATTTCCCTAGATTCACTCCTTGGGGATGAAGCCAGAGCCAGAGCACTTCGCCATGCCTTTGGGATAGTTTGCTTTTTCCAGGCGGCTTGTATGAGGACCCACAACTGCTTCAAGGCTGCTGGACAATTCTTTTATAATTTGTAAGGTACCCCGTTGGGTCCTGGAGCTTATATGGATCTGGCCTTTCTCACCACCTCTCGAACTTCACTGAGTTTTGCCGGGAGGGTGTCGAACTTGGACACAGGGAGACTTGGCAGAGGCAAATGGCCCAGTGAACCTATGCTTCTTAGCTCTGTCTTTTCAGGGGACTTTGATGAGTGTTCTCGGAGCCCACAGTGAAAGCCTTCCTCCTCCACGGGGCCTTCCTTCTCCTCTGCCTGACTACCCCCAGCTACTAGGGGTCCAGTTGCGCTGTGGTTTTTTCCCTGGCTTTTGGACCCTATGGTCTTCCCTGCCATAGCAGTGGAAGTGTGCTGTTGGATAATCCCTTCACACCTCATTTTCCCCTGGTGGATACAGTATATACTAATCAGAAATGCAAGGGGTTAAAAATAATCTTTTTCAAAACACTAAGTTTTGATTTTTAAGTGAACAAATTATGTATAAGTGTTTTCACACCTGATCATTGGGTATAGGTACTTGGGAAACTATTGTGAAATTTAAATGGCATTGTTTCCCAAATGAAACAAAAGAGCTGTTAGTTAGAGCTGTAAGTGTCTAATGTAGAGCTATGTTTAGATTTTTGCACAAAAAAAAAAGTTTTAAAATTGCAAACTGAGTGTAAAGCATGTAATGTGCTTGTAGTTTTGCAGACTTGGTCTGAAGATTTGGTACATGAGAGAATGGTTTCACTTTGTTGGCCTCAAGTTCCAATTTTAGTGTCAGAGCAATATAAAAAAAAACTGTAACATTTACTTGCATATTATAATTAAACTTTATTTGCAAGACTTTATTGCACAATGCACATTTCTCAATATTAAGCCTAAAATGTGTTTTAATATCACTATTAGTAAGGAATGTATGATCACTGTATAATATCATTCTTTAAAAGCAAGATATTTAAAATATACCTAAAGTATATTTGTAATAGTTCCATTTTAGCACAATCAAATATACTTAAGTAATCTTTAGCACTATTTCCTCACCACTATTTCCAGATAACTAAAGTGCATTTAGTACAAAATGAGTTGTTCCAATTTACCAGACTTTAAGTATCTCAGTTTACCAACAGTACAGTTCCATGGTATTTATATTAAGTACATAAATGTAAATGTGTTTGTAGTGTACTTAGTATAAAATAAATACATTTTGGTATTCATGTTTCACTAGGGATGGGATGTCCAAATTAAACATGAAACACCAATGTGTTTAAAGACTATAAAGACATGAATAAAGGCATGTATAAAATGATCTTTTGAACTTTCTATTCACAAGTAAATTAATATTTTTATTTTTAATCTTTTTACTGTTCTTAGCATTAATAACATCAAACTTTGTTCAAATGAAATGCTCTAAACTCCATTGATGGAACTTATTGAAACCTAAAATTACTTAGAAATATTCAAGTATGTTCATGACATCATGAAATAGCCATGAAATGTCAGTGTCCCACTGGCAAAAACTTAATGATAACTGGCACCTGCGTTTATTTTTCAAGTTCTTCAGGGCAACATAACTCAGCTCCACATATTCCTCAGCTTTTCCATTACCATGGAAACACACACACACACACACACACACACACACACACACACACACACACACACACACACACACACACACACACACACACACACACACACACACAGACACACACACCCACACACACACCCACGTGCCGCCTCATACTGTTCTTCACCTCCACCGATCAATACTTATCTCCATATCATTTGGTTTGAAAATTGATTTGCAGCCATGTTTGTTGGTTGTAAAATAAATTGGTCTATGGATCAATGCTTTCAAGGTTGGTCCAAACTCCATCAGCTGACATAACTCTTATTCATCACACATTGATTCATACATACAGCAAATATATGCTTTCTGAGATACAATATGCCTCTATAATACTTTATTAAATCTCTGACCAATAAAATCAGGTTACTGTATATTTACCAACTTAAAGCTATTAAACAGTTGATTGTTAAAATTGTGTATTAAACTTTACAGAGAAGATTAATTGACTGAGTTTCTTTATGACACGTCAGATATGAATCTGTGGTCCAAAGGAAAGAACCCTTTTTATATATTGATTTCTTTTTTTAGCAGACATCAAGCTCTTTTTAATGAGACTCATCTTGATTGTCAATCACTGTCGTGGTTTGTGTTTGCCAATGTCCCTTCAAAGCCTATGTCAATCTTTTTAGCGGCCTTTGAGCAAAATTATCCAAAATCTGGGTCATATTAAATTTTATTTGTATGATTTAAACATAACTTTATTCTTGGTGATCAGAAATGTGATGATGCCTGTTCATAAGGAGTGCAGATGTCTGTTTATAAAAACAGTGTGCTCATCATTTGCATTATTATGTAAAATGTTATGTGGGGTGTTGAAGATCTTGAACTATATCATTTCAAAGCTCTGAGTATTGTACTTGGCATATTGTAAGCTTCTGTATTTGTATACAATAGCTTTCCAACAAGGTATGAAATTTCACTTTTATGGCCTGCCGATTTACAGTACATTATTTTGAGAGAATTATTAATTCCATCAGGTAAGTGGCAAGTGCACTCCACACACAAGTGCACAATACACTCACAGTGCTTTGGAGGTGTCATAAGGGGCCCTTCGCTGTGCTTTCAGCGCCGTGAGTTGCACTGTAAAACTGCACTCTGCGTTTCACTGTAAATTTATGACTCCCATCTCCGGAGTATGATTCCACTGCCTCTGCTTTTGATTAAGCGCCGATGTGTGCCTCATCAGCACTATCAGAACAGCCATCTCTCCGGCTGTCAGTAACACCCACACACGCAAACAAGCATGTTCACTTTGCACTCACACATACACAGATATGCCCACAGAGGAAATATATCTCCCTCTTGGCCGTGAGCGAGGTCGGCAATCATTCGGGAGAGTCTGGATAAAGAGTCGAGGTCGTACCAAAAGAGTTGATTGCTGTCGACATGGCTGTCTGGCACAGAATGGAGTCTCATCTTGGAATATTGCTCGGTTTCGATTTTGAACGACTTAATAATCCAAACAACGCTGAGGTTGTTGTTCCGTGGTTACTGTCATCCTCTTATTAGCTCAACAAAAATATAACAAATCATATTAGTTGCATCAGCTGTGATTAGCAATAGGCTCATTGGAAAAAATTGAAAAACGTCTCGGGTTATGACTCTAACCCTTGTTCCCTGAGAAGGGAACGAGACACTGCGTCCAAAGTGTCGTATCGAAGCAGTTCGAGTTCCCTCGAAAGGGAACTCACAAAACGTAATTATATATAATTCACTGTAGTTTTCAACTGAAAGGATTTGGTCATTGCACAATTCCCCTTTAAATGTATGAATGTTTTACCAATCATTCTTACATATTCGGGTCTTTAGCGACCCGGATATATATCCAACATGGATGGCTTTCAACGGCCCCGATCAGACAGAACATGTTTTTTTTTGCAGTGAGAGAGACTTTTTTTTATTGTTTTCTACTGGCAGGGAGCGTTTTGCGTGCTGCTTATTTGCATTTTTGTAGGAGCGCTCTGAGCGCCTGAAGTTGGAAAAAAAATAACTCTTTTCAATCAAGTACTTTTTTTCAGTCAAATGTATGGAGAGGCGGGCCTTCCATTGCGGTGACGGAAGTTGACAGTTGCTTGAAACATCCGAAAACTACAATGATGGAGGAGAAACTTGTGGTGGCTGTCACGGGTTACCCGGAGCTGTTTGACTTCATGAGCCCTCTGCTTGTGCATTTTTCCAAGTTTCTGCTAATATGACTGTTTACTTACCAGCAAACCAACGATTCTAGAGAGCTTGCGCTATACACATTATTTTTCAACGTTTTTTTCCATTTACAAATGGAAGAGGCCCACTCTTCGCCCACTCTATCGTAACAAATAAGGTGGATAATCGATTGTAATGACAGGACAGCTGATTCGGGGTCTTATTTGGTGTTGTCCGTCTGAAATCACTTACATTCATTCAATATATAAGTATGGCGAGTAAAGAGAAACAATATAGGCAGTGTGCGTTTTTGAATAAAAAAGTAAACTCGATGAATGCTTCACAGCCTTCGCGCTGGAGCCTCCCTTTCTTCACCGATCTCCACACCTAAGCCGTTCTTGTCCCATTTATTGAGCCCCAATGTCCACGTATAGTCCTCCATTGTGGGCTCGAAAGAGAAAGTCTATGGGGTGATGCCGCGGGTAGAAGAGACCCTAGTATCTTATCTCTTGCCCGATGCTGCGTCATCCCTGAGAGCTCCGGCGCTTCCTTGCAACCCCTGCCGTATTACATCAGCCTTGGTGGGGATCTGAGGACTGTCATTCAGGCGAGGAAGCCTTCGGCGAAGAGGTCCTGACCGGATGCGCAGGCCTCTGAGGGCGCCCCAACGCGAGTGAGCATGAACATCTTGCTCCCTCAGGAAATCTATGTTTGCTTCCCACCGCCGCCAGCGTTTCAGGACGCATCAGTTTCCAGCGAACGTAAATCAGTGTCCGCCCGAAAACGTTGCGTCCCTGTCATACCTATTATCGTGAGTCAGAGAAGGTCCGAGGACTGGTTTGCCACGATAGATTTAAAAGACGCGTAACTTCCACATATCGTATCCTTCCCCCTCACAGGAAGTTTCTGGGGTTCACTTTTGGGGGAAAAGCGTACCAATATCGGGTTCTTCCATTCAGCCTAGCGTTGTCACCTCGCACCTTCACGAAATGCATGGATGCTGCTCTAGCTCCACTGAGACTTCAGGGCATTTGTATTCTCAATTGTCCCAAGGCCCTGTGCTGGGAGCACCGTGTCAAAGAAAAATAGTGGATGCATCCCTCACAGGCTGGGGAGCGGTAATGGAGGGCCGCTACACCAGGGGTCCATGGAAGGACCACCATCTCTCGTGGTATATCAATTTCCTGGAGATGTTGGCAGTATTTCTGGCTCTCAGACATTTCCTTCCGGAGCTCAGAAGCCATCATGTTCTAGTGCGAACAGACAATACGTTGGTGGTCTCAAATATGAATTGACAGGGGGGCTTGAGATCTCCTCCTCTATGCAGACTGGCGCATGAGGTTCTTCTGTGGGCCCAGGGCAAACTACTCTCAATCAGAGCAATGTTTATTCTTGGGGACAAAAATGTGGGGGCAGACATCCTGTCGAGGCAGGGGCTGAGGCCCGGGGAATGGAAACTCCACCCGAGACGGTTGAATTAATATGGAGGAAGTTTGGTCAGGCGGAAGTGGATCTGTTCGCCTCTCACGAGAACACATACTGTCCGCTCTGGTTTTCCCTCACAGATCCAGCTCCCCTGGGACTGGATACCACGGTACAGGTGTGGCCAAGGCAATGTCTGTACGCATTTTCCCCGAAATATGTAACCCTGAAGGTAGCCTTCCTGCTAGCTATTACGTCCCTAAAGAGAGTGGGGGACCTGCAGGCGCTATCTGTTGTTCCCTCTTGCCTCGACTTGCCTCGAGAGTGAGAGCCATTCTCCACCCTAGACCTGGCTATTTCATCCTCCACCGCATGTGTTGGCTGATCAAGCTAAGCTACATCTATTATGCCCGGTCCGAGCTCTAAAGGCCGGCGTCCACAAGTCCTCGGGCAGGAGGAAGTCGGACCAGTTGCTTGTGTATTTTAGGTCACCTAAGAAGAGTTCCCCAGCCTCTAAACAAACTATTAGCAGATGTATAGTAGAGGCTATTTCTTCAGGGTACGAGGCGCGCAATTTGCCTTCGCTTCTCTTGATAAGAGCCCACTTAACTAGAGGAGTTGCATCCTCTAAAGCCCTGCTAGCAGGGGTCTCCCTCCAAGAGGTCTGTGATGCCGCCAGCTGGGCCTCCCCACACACCTTCATAAAACATTATAGACTGGATCTGCCCTCTACACCGGGTTCAAATGTTCTCTCGTCTTGAGTGTGCCAGATTGCTTCACACCAGAGCGGATACTAGTCAGTGTGACGTAGTGGGCATTTTGTTCCCCAATGTGTCTATTCTCGACGCAGCGCGCATTCTCAGGTTACGACTGTAACACTCTTTCCCTGAGCCACACTTCCTGCGCCCCACTTCCTGCACTCCTGAGAACGACTTGCTTCGACCTATCAGAAGCTGACACTGTAGTGATCCGGTGTCCTTATAGCTTCCGCATCACCGTCACATGCGACGTTACAAGTGACGTAATGACGCAACACCAATCGAGGTTGGACTAGTTCCATACAGGCTTCAGACGCGTCTCGCTGAAGGCGTTCCCCAATGTGTCGATTCTCGACGCAGGGGCTTGTTCCCTGAGGGTTACAGTCATAACCCGAGACGTTCTGTCTAATCGGGGCCATAATATAATATATGCGATAATATAAAACTGATATTAGAGTAACAATTACAAAATAATAAAATAAATCATATTTTGTTACCTTTTCGAGCTTGGAAGGGTTCAGGTTCGAAGATTTTTATACCATCATCACTGTCCTCGTCAGAGCTTACCAATGCATTCCGCATCTGGCTCATTTTTGCGATCTCAAACATAATTTTCAACATATTCAAAATCAATTATTTGATCGCTGCCAGCTTCTTCACCAGATCCACCATCAAGTGACAGTGACACTAATATTAGATTGCGTTCAGTGTTTGCTCTTCCAAGAGCCATTTCAAGTTTTGCTGGTGATCTGATGGAAAATGATGGATATGATGGAAACGTCACTTATCGTATCAGACATTGCCACCTTGTGGAATAAAGGTGAATTGCACTTATTCAGTCATCAAAGATTAAATTATTGTTGTGCAGAAAAAAATGTATACTCACACTGCTACATACCTCGGGTCATTAGCAACCCTATAACTTTTACAAAAAATGAATGGGAAAACAGGCACTCTTTTATAATTGTATAATTTTTTTCTCGTTATATTGTTTATAATGAATTGATTGAGGAAAACTAAGAAGGTTGATGTCAAACTTGAAAAAAATGAATGAGAAGGGTAGTGAATGACGTCCCATCACTACCCGGTACTGTGCTATGACCTCAAAACAAATTTATAATAGTTCAAGATTACATAATCAGCTCCGTATGTGTGGCTTTTCTGATGTAATTAACTTGCTCGGTTGCTCACCTGGTACAGTTTTGCACTTGCGATCCTGTGACACACAAGTCATGATAAAAGAGCTCAAAGTAGAAGCAGTTAAAATAGTAATGTTGCTTCAGTAAAAAAAAATTTATCTTAAGTTTTCTTTTGTTAACACTGACGGTTAGGTTTAGGGTACTGTTTTTGCGTTTTGGCTGTTAATTTACATGACAACAGCGTTTTGGGTAGCTGAAAATGCAAACTTTTGAAAACGGGTTTCAAAGTGCAAGTTTTTGAAAATGGTCCGTGTAAACAACAAAAACGAGAATCTCTGAAAACAATGATGTCATGCAAATGCATATTACATGTTCAATCTAATGGGCCCTATTTTAATCCGAAACGCAAGTATCAAATGCGAAACGCAAGTAACTTTGTGTGCGGATCTTGGAATCTAAAATGAGTTGGTCTGAAGTAGTTATATTACTCATAGGTGTGGTTTGGGTGTAACGTGAAATAAACCAATCAGAGCGACATCTCACATTCCCTTTAAGAGCAGACATGCTTGTTCCATGGCGGATTGCTATTATAACAGCGGATTTGCCAGGTAGACCGACGTTCTCGTCAGGGCCGTAAAAGACAGAGAAGTGACATTGTATGGGGATGGGAGAAACCCAGCCAAATAAGCTTCGGTTAAACAGGTGTATAATAATTTGGGTAAATGTGTAAGCTATATTATGCCTATTTTTTCCACTTCTTCATGGACACCACAATGATTGTGTGGAATATTTTTCCTTGTAATTATGGTTTGCAAAAATGGCAACTGCTGCGTCTGTGTAGATGAGATAAGCAAAGTGAATGCGCGTTGTACACACGCTACATTATGGCCAAGCATGCGCCCTTAAAATATCATCTGAATATCACGCCACTGACTTGTGGCAGAATTGTTTTCTAGAAATGCAAAATAGCACCAGGGAACATTTGCGTTGGAACACGCCTCCTCTTTTTGCTGAACTGCCCCCAGGAGAGCAAGTTCATTCCCTAATTTACCGACGTGCGTCTGTGGAGGGAAAAGTCAGCTGTGCGTCGGATGCAAAATAGGAATGATACATGCGTCAGTGTACAAAGTGAATTGCACTGGGTGCAAGATAGGGCCCATAGTATTTCATCGCTATCTAATGCCGCGGCAGCCGAATACAGTATTTTTTGTCTTAGCGGATCTGTGTGAATGATGATCATTTTGACAATGATGTCGTCTGTACGTGGAAAACTCAAAGGAAAAACTTCTCCGTATTAAGCATATTGTTGATGTGTAAATGTAGCCTTGCTTAGAGTATGGTTGTTCAATTTCCTGCCAAGCCTAGTTCCAACCCTAATCAAACACACTTGAACAAGCTAATCAAGGTCTTCAGGATTACTAGAAAGCTACAGGGAGATGTGCTTGATAAGGGTTGGAGCTAAACTCTGCTGGAAAGTGGATCTCGAAGACCAGAGTTGCCTAGTCCTGTGATAGAGCATTGACCTTTAAGTGCCACTCATCTTACATTTTATATCTGAACTGCTGCAATACACACAACCAGCAAAATAAATCATTTCAAGATTCATGTTTATGTTTTATATATAATTTAATTCATTTTTAGCACCACTCACTGGACATTTATCTTTGAGAGTGTTGTGAAATGTGCATGAAGTAAAGTAATATTTTGCAGAAATATCACCACAGGCAAGTGTTTTTCCAACCTGCCTGGGTTGGTGATTAATGTATCATTGGTGGAATACAACAAGATGTTGCCATGGGAACTGTAGTGGGAACATAAATTATTCAAAATATGAATGAAAACATTGCAGTTAATTTGCTGTGATGAGATAATCCTCGTAGAGATGTAGAAAAACACAAGTGCTAATCTGTCATAGTGGATCTCTTAAATGAGTGTGTAAATTCAGTCAGCTGAATTTTTGCTTCAAGCTATCATAAGGGTAAAACTGTATTGTTAAAAAAATTATGCAGTGCTCTCTTTTGCTGTCAGCTCTACTAGCACTAGTCCAGTCAACCACCTTTTTAATATCACAAATCATCTATTTAACTGACATAGACTTCATGTGATGCCTATAAAGCAGGAGACAAAAATACCCTGTTTTGCTGCTATTTTGTTATGGAATTCATCCCCAGTAATTCCATTGCAGACGACATGCATAATCCATATTAAACAGGATTTGGATGGGGAAAAAAGCCTCAAAGGAACCTGACAAACAAAAGCAGCCGCGATGCAGCGCTGTGTTCCACAAAAACAAAGTTTCAAAACACTAATCCACATGGAAAAGAAGAAATCAAGGCCTCCAGATGTCCATATGGGGCTATAATCTGTTTATCTCATGAGGTTTCCCCTAAACATCGCCTGTAACATTTTTTTGTAGGATCTAATTTAATGGAGTGAACATTTCTTCATAATCAAATCCTCTGTGACTGATATGGGATGTATCAAATATAAAGCACTAAAGTAATGGCTCCCCATACTAGGTGCTGATGGGAGAAACCAGCATCAGCCATGTGCCATAAAATAATAACTGAACATCTGCTCACTATTTTCAGGACACAAAACATATGCACTTTTGCGCACACTCATGTAATCTAAATGCTTACCATAGCAAACATATGCATACAATGTAGTAAATCCATGTAGGACACACACTATCTAAGATGTTTTCTCAGTTGTCTATGTCCCACTTTCTCATTGGTCTCCATTACTGGACAAAAACAACATTGCAGTAATGGCCAAAATATATCTCCCTAGAGTACAGCAAAACCCACTTTTCAATACAGAGAGCATCCTATTAGATTAGACTGGACAATTGCATTACTATGAATTCATTATTGTTCAAGCAATTTTTATTAAATCTTATTTAAAGGTCCTATTCAAAGTTTCTGTCATTACAAAAGCATACTGAATGCAGAAGACTCATTCAAATGCAGAGAATTCAAGAAAATGTGAACCCCATATATTAATAAGATTTATTCTGACAGCACTCACCTGTAGGCCTATAATCTTCTGAAACGAAAGTACTTTATTGTGACGTTTGGAAGAACACATTCAACCTTTAAAAATGTGCACTTTGAAATGTTGCTGAAAAAAAAAACTTGTGAAAGCATTTAAACCGTAGTGCAGTTGTTTCATCTGTGGTGATGTGCAGCCACATTTATCACACATTCAGGGTTTAAAAGCTTATGAACGTCATATTTCCAATGCCCTTGAGGGAAGTCACTCAATTAATCCATGAGCTGTATATGCTTTCTTTTCAGTGCAATGTGCAAATAGCTCTTGCTCTGAGAAATAGCTGTCATTCAACTCCATGAGCCTATCTTCTTCTTGTGGATCCCAGAGATTTTCAGCTCAAATTGTCATGCATATTGAGTATTCAATGCAGCTCTTTGCAAACAAACGAGCTAAATGTCTCCCTCCTCTGCATAATGAAATTTTAGATTTATTTGAGCATAAACTGATTGACTAGCCTGACGTCGTCATACTCAGATTCTAGTCAGAATGTGAGTCTGATACTGCTCCATTGGGCTGTGATTATAGGACGTGTTTCAACCGAACCAGGAAAGAAAATGCCTCTGCACTCAATTGGATAGACCTACAAACAATCAGAACAACGGAGTAAGTGACGTATATTGAACGACGCATAGTTGTCAACAGAACTCAACTGCACGCACGCTGTAATAAGTAGAAGAAGAAAATGACTGTAAACGATATTTGCCGGTGTTGTAAAAAGAATTTAAGGATACACGGAGTACTTACCAACACGATAATCATTTTCATCATCATTGAGAGAAATAGTTAAGGTGAATCTGTCCATCTTCGTATAAAGCCCGCCCTGACAATTTGATTAGTCCGAACAGCTCTGTTCAAGCATAGTTGCTCCACAACGGATCAAGTCCAGACCGAACTTCCCGACCTCAAATGTTGTGGGCGGGGTTAAGTTCAGCTGGCATCCAGGCAACTGTTTGACATGACATAAATACATCGGAGAGAATTTGAAATCAATATAAAGAGGTTGGATTAAATAAAACACCTAATAAATCTAACATTCCTGAATAAAACAGTATCTGAAAGTTCAGGGAGACCCAAAAAGGTTTGTGATATAGAATTTGTGAGAAATTGCTAAATAAAAATGAGTGAACCAGTGATGTGACTTTCATCTTTTCAAGGGAACTCGTGCTGCGCCGATTAACTCTGTGGGAACGCTCTGTGTGATTACGTCGAAAAACAGGTGTGAAATCAGTCCAATGGTGTGATGAGACGCCAGAGGCGGGTGTTGTCACGAACCAGGAAACTCAAAAGCATACCCAAACAGTGAAAAGCTAGCATCTGTGTCTTCAGTAAGCGCTCTCTGTGAAATCGTTTGCGCAGTATCATGACAACAGAGGCCAGTCTCCAGAAGCTGGTTACCTAAGTAGACTCGGGTAATGGAACAGGAGGTAAAAACTTGTAAAGGGGGCAGAGAACGTGTACCTCCCCTCAACAGAGAAGCCGGTTTCTACAGCCGGTATTTTATCGTTCCAAAGAAGTATAGGGTTACGTCCAATTTTAGATCTGTGTCATCTGAACCAGTCATGTCAGTCATGCAACGTAAGTTCAAAATTTTTACTTTGAGATAGATCGTGTGACGGATCAGGTTCGCTTTTGTCACTCACTGTGAAACAGTTTCTGTGACTGTTGGGTTTGTACATGAGACCCATACAGTGGTGGCTCAGGACCAAGTGGTTTTCCCTGAGGGGCAATCCTTTTCGCATGATCAAGGTCATGAGGCGATGCTTGAATGCCTTAGTTATGTGGAAGAAACCCTGGTTCCTATCCAAAGGTCCCGTGTTGGGAGCTCCTTGTCATGCCAAGATGCTAATGACGGATTCTTCCCTTACAGGGTTGAGGAGCGATTGTATATGGTAGCTCAGCTCAAGGTCTTTGGAGGGGGCACCATCTCTCCTGGCACATCAATCGCCTGGAAATTTTGGCTGTCTTTCTTGCTCTCAAGAATTTCCTCCCAGATATCAGGGGCCACCATGTAAGTAAGTAGGTAAGTTTATTTATATAGCACCTTTCACAGACAAGGAAGGGTCACAAAGTGATTTACAGTAAAAATAAATAAAACTAATAATAATAATATCAAAACAAATAAAATAACAGCTATACAAATATCCTTAAATACCATAAACATTGAATAAACGCCAAACCATATTGTTAAATAAAATCTTGTCCAAAAATATGTCTTCAGGTGTTTTTTAAAAGATTCAACAGAAGCCATAGTTCTGTGGAAGGAAATAAAAGAATAAAATGGAGGCTCCACCCGGAGGTAGTGGAGCAGATATGGAGGGTGTTCGGCCAGGCACAAGTGGATCTGTTTGTGTCTCGGTAGGAGTCTCACTGTCCACTCTGGTTCTCCTTCGTGCATCCAGATCCTCTGGGACTGGATGATATGGTTAAAAAATGGCAGAGGCTACGTGTGTATGCTTTCCCCCACAATCGCTCTGCTCCCGGGAGTTCTGGAGAGTTATTTCTTACCTTTCTTGCACGAATATGGCCGGGTAGAGTGTGGTTTTCGGATCTTGTGTCTCTCCTCGACGGCTCTCCTTTTGAGATTTCGATCAGGAGGGACCTTCTGTCCCAGACAGGGCGATCAATACTTCACCCTCTGAGAGGGACCAAGCTCATAGATTCTGGTCTCTCAACAGAGGTTGTTGAGACCATCCTTCACTCCAGAGCTCTCTCCATGAGGAAATTGTATGCCTTGAAGTGGAGAGTGTTCACTTCTTGGTGCATTGGTCGTCAGCTGAACCCAGTTAACTGCCCTGTTGATACAGTGCTGGAGTTCCTACAGGAGCGATTCACTGCAGGATTATCCCCATCCACCTTAAAGGTTTATGTGGCGGACATAGCTGCTTACCACATTTATTTGGGTGGAATGACCTTAAGGAGAGACCCATTGGTAACATGTTTCCTCCGTGGCACATTGAGGCTATGCCCTGTGGTACCCTCTACGGTGCCCACTGTGGTGCTCCAAGGCCTGTCCCTGGCTCCCTTTAAGCCTATTGAAGAGATTCCAGTCAAGTGTCTGACTTCTTTCTCTTAAAAGGATAGAGGATTTGCTAGCTCTGTCGGTTGCCCCATCATTCTTGGAATTTGCACCTGGCATGGCAAAGATGTTACATTCATACAAAGGTGTGACAAGTTACATTCTCAAGGTCCCCACTAATGTGGCTAGATCTATTTTGCTGTGGGCCTTCTATCCTCTGTTCCAGGATTCAGACCAGGAAAGGAATAATCTGCTGTGTCCAGGTCGGGCATTAAATACTGACATCCACAGAGTTGCCCTGTGGCGTAAATCAGACTAACTGTTCGCCTGCTTTGGGTCACCCAGCAAGGGGTCCCCAGCATAGAAGCAGAGGATGAGCAAGGGAATAGTAACCAAGCCATTGTTGTTGTTTCAATGTTGAAAAAACTGAAAGCATTATTTTACACAAAAGTTGAAACAAACACTGGAGCAATGTTTAAACAATGTTTAACACTAAATGATTGTTAAAGGTTAACTAAATAGATCTTTGAGAATAGCATGCTGATTCAGTTTGCAAAAGTGAAACAAAATTTAGCAGTGATTCAGCCTTGATCCATGACATTGTAACGGTTACCAGCTGGAGTGCCCTTGAGAGCCTCCAGAGTCCACTTCACCGTGGACTATTATCACACCCTCAAAAATTAAATTTCCCAGGACTCACTGCCCGGACTCATCACCTCTGATTGCATTCACCTGTCTCTCATTACCTTGTTAGTATCAGCCTATTTCTTCCATGTTCACTCATTCACTCACTGCAAAGTTTTGTTTGTGTCACACTGCATTTCTGAGCATTCTCTCTGGTTTCATGTCTCTTGGTTTTTTGGATTTCTTGCCCTGTTCCCTGGATTACTCTTTTGCCTCTGACCCCTGCCTGATTTGTTTGTCTGTTTGTTTTTACGGACTGCCTGCCTGCCTGTGTTTGACCTATTGCCTGTTCTTTGGATTACCCCTTAATTAAAAGCTGCGTTTGGATCTCAACCTTTGTGTCTCGGAGCAGTTCGTGGCAGAAAACTTCGCCGAACATAGATCCAGCAGCTGAGAACGACTGACCCACGATGAATCCAGCAGCACAGATTCTGTCTCCTTAAGGGAGACCAGCCCATAGAGGAGTACGTGAGAGACTTTATTGAACTGGCAAATGTAACTTCAATGGATTCTTTGTGGCTCATGATAGAGGGGGACTATCTGAGGCACTCGGGTCAGCCATGCCACTGCACAATCCTCAATGGACTTTAGGAGTTTATATTGATTTGGCCCTGTTACTGTGCGCCTCCTGCAACCCCAAACCCGCCAAGTCTGAGTTTCTTCACGTCATGCCTGCCAAGTCTGAGTCTCTTCACGTCAGCCCTGCCAAGCTTCACGTCTGGTCTGTCGATCCAGAGACTGTTCACGTCACGTCTGCCGATCCAGAGACTGGTGCGTGCATTCCACTTCCGTATTTATACCCGCGCTGCGGGGGCGGGGTGTGTGATGCGAGTATCGCACCCCAATTCCATTGGCTCCTTCAATAGTAAATCGAAGACAATTGGCTCCCTAGCGTGATTCCCGTTCAGTCGACTACGTCTGACGTTCTCGACTGAAAGGGAACTGCTTTTTTACTTTAAAAAAAGATAATGGAAAGTGGAGACTCACTGAACCAAGTTTCTTTCTTTATCAGATTCAAAGCTAGAAGCTACTTGTCAGATACCATTATGCAGGAATTGAAGCTGTAATTGAGTAAGTGAGAACACAGGCCAGAGTGCAATCTTTTTTGAAAATGTTTCTTATGGGATTGGCCAGTTGTGAGGCAACTCATCTGGGAGGCTCATGGGAAAGTGGGAGGAGGAAATATCATATCTCCCTCTGGCTTAAAAAGTGTGAAGTATTTTGATACATATTTCATATGCTCACACTTTCAGTCCCTGAAGTCATCTATTCTCTCCTTCTCTCATTGTCCCTTTTTTGCCTTTTCTCCCCTTTGGTTCCTCTGCTTTTCTCCCCTCTAGGTTTCCTTATTCCTGATGCTGCTTCCCTTTTAGTCTCCCTTTCTCTCACACTCTTTCTCTGTACCATTCTGCAACCATTCTCTTGAGCATCATAAATGTGTTGCAAGCGGATCGAGTCTTCCCAGACTCAGCAGCCCCCACCATTTCTTCTCTCTGTTCCTTCTAAATCCCTGTCTCTGGGTCACCAGAGTCCAGGAACACTCATAAATCCTGAGGCACAGTTAAACACTTCAGCAAGGAAGCAAGAAGACACTTCCAACCAGGCCATTTAATTCTCTAATGTTTTCACTGTGCTCCAGCTGCATCATGCAGAGCTCCATCGATTTAT
Source organism: Meda fulgida (assembly GCA_030578275.1). Lineage (NCBI taxonomy): Eukaryota > Metazoa > Chordata > Actinopteri > Cypriniformes > Leuciscidae > Meda > Meda fulgida. The sequence goes on along the minus strand of CM060616.1, from coordinate 25,868,462 downwards.
TCAGACAGCCTTTATATCAGTCATACTAACATTAGGCCTGGATTCAAACAGCTAACAATATTTTCTACTTAACTAAATACATTGAGGCATCATTGACAAGAGAATGATTACTTTAAAAAATAAGGTTGATACTGATGTGCCTCATTATTAGACAATGTGACAAAACAACAACTTTTCAGACACTCCTTCAGGGAGTTCAGACAGATAAGATAGACATTTTTTTTAACTATTTAAAGTCTAATCATACAAATGTCAGAGTCTCATCTTAAATCAGGCACACACACATACATATGACATGCAGGGTACTGCATATGGAAGTCATACCCCACCATCCAAACAAGCCACATATAATATCCATCATATGATATAGAATGACGCTGTGTAAATCCCTGCTGAAAAAATTATCTTAGACCAATATGAATTTCCATGCTGGTAAAGACTGGATTATGCTAGTTTTATGGTAAAGCTGGTTATACCATTGTAAGACTGGAAAAACTAGAAGGACTTTAAGAGAGGACCACTCTCTGAGAAAACAAAGGAAATTAATATTTGAACTCCACCTCATGCACTATTGAGACGAAGGTCTCACCGCCCTCCTCCTAATCTACATTTCTCTCCCCCATTCTTCATCCTGGCAGAGATCTCCCAAACTCACATAGGAATCTAAATGGTTTAATGTGAATGATTATCATACATGTTTGGTATTATTTGAAATGTCTCGGTGCGACTGGTACAAATGTCTCATTCCCAAAGAAGTAAACCAAAAGATAATAAAGTTCTTAGGAAGTTTAGAAATATCCTCCACACCGGAGGGTGTGTCTTTGAGTTAACACCTTCTGACCATTTGAATGAATGCTAATTTTCCACTGCTAGCAAATGGTGATTTACAGGTAAATTTCCACTGTGGATGAGGCTTAGATTTGAAAGGAGGTCTGGGTATATAATGAAACGCAGAGAGAGCTCGGGGCCTTTTCTGTATTTGAGATCGGCCCGTGAGGCTGAGAGTGGCGAGACTCTCAGCCTCACGCATTTCTTGTCGGGTAAACTTTTTCCTCTTTGTTCTAGAGCATTTAATGTTTTGCATTGATTATCTTTGAATTGATTATGAAATTGTAATGATACATTTACCTGACATATTAAATTGTAAACGTTTGATTTTACTCTGATTGACTCTGAGTTTGTTCTCCCAAGAAGATTATCGGATTCATATGCTCCCGCAAGACTGCGTCAGATTGGCGACGGCTAATATTTTGTCACTAGTTCAAGTGTACTTGTTTTGTAGAGACGGGGCATTCCGTCTAGGGTAGCTAAAGTGCTACTTGACCAACCTAAATTTGGGTACGTCTATTTTACCTCTGTCTTAATTTAAAGTAACTTTAGATAAGTGTACGTGAGAAATCACGGGCTTGGCCAGTCTAAACTATTATGAGGGAAGTATTGTTGGTCAACTCATACCTATAATAGGGCCAAAACCTCTACTAAAGTATAACTATTGAATTAAGTTCAAGTGTATGCAATTCAAGGGGACTAAACGAAAAATATCTCTGATTGTGTTTTGGGTGAATCCGACCGTCTGAGATATGTCAAAAACCTCTGTTTAGTGACGAAACTGACGAGATTGTGATCGTGAGACCCGCAGAAGATGCGAGGACCTCTAAGCGGCATAGTTTCCTAATCTGAACGGGTAAAACATAATTTGAGTTTCAAAAGAATAATCAAACATTCGCCCACTTTTAATGATACCCAGATCATTATCTAGAACAATAAACAGGCTTACACCATCTACCCTCTACCTTTCGCACGTACAATCACACCCGGTGTGATCAGTCTTGGCTGGTCCCTGGAGCATACGATCACACCTGTGTGATTAGAACGGTCAGTGCATCACGTGATCAACTGCTAAATTCAAACGTGTTTTCGTGCGTTGGCTGGCGCTGAGCCAGAGATGGACGTGCTCAGTGCTGTCATCATAATGTTTATTTTAGGTTTCAGACATTTAAATACACATAGGCCTAAGTAGTAGCAAAACAATGATTTTGAGTTTGTAAAATGTCTATGGAAGCGGCAATAATAATCCTTTCCGTTCTAATAAGACGACACGTTTTATTCATATCAGATACACATTGTGTAAGTAGCTTTACATTTTACCCTATTCTTCTCCCAGTTCACCAGCCACTTACTTTCATGTAATTGACATGTTGTAAATCCCAACTGATCCGATTTTCTGAACTGCGTCTGCGACACAAACTAACATGGTGCCGCCCATCGCACATACAGCTCAACTAACGCGATCGTTATGAAGGTGTTTTAAACAACAAAACACATCCACTTGCACACATTTGACAATTGGAATATCAGTGTTTCATGCTATATCTAATACATTTGTGAATATTTTGAATAAAAAAGGAATAATGACATAAAAGCAGATCATCATTCATTCAGCTCTGTGTTGTGGTTGCGCTGTGCCACATGACAAGCAATGACACGTCACCATGGAAACATTAAAGTGACAGGTTCTAAATAACGGTCACCTTGAAAAACTCAAGCTGGGGGGTCAGTAAGAATATTTTAAACTTACGTGTGAAAGGGTTAAGAGCATCCCATGTCAACAACAATCCAAACACATTATCCGGTTGTTAAGTCTGACGTCACGCGTGATGTTTAGCCTCTTCCGGGTCCAAGCACTCCGCACCTCCAGATCCAATAACAATAGCGGAACCTGTTAATTTATTTACGATCAAGTCCTTCTTTAGTGAGGCACCCTTGCCGGTCAAAGTTTCTTCATTTGTTTAAGATTTTTAACTTACCTTATCAACTGCAGCCATTTCCTCTTCTCTTTCTCATCACAGGGAAAGCGGTAAAATTACAGTTGAATGTCACTTGCTGTTTTAAACTCCGATGTATTTAAACAACACGGGACACAGCACTGCAGCATGGTAAAACTCGGGCGAAAGCGGTAGGCAGGTAGGTAGAGAGAACCCGGCCTTTGGACCCGGAAACAGAATTATCGGAGAGTGGTTAAGTCACGACTTAACAACCGAATAGGATATGAACAGTTACAGTAGTTCCGGTTCTCAACTTTGATTGACTGAGAAGCGGTCCAAGAGTGCTCATATACAGTACAAACTTTTCAGAATTTGTTCTCTTGTCTTTTTTAGTGGTAGAAGTAATTACGACAATGAGTGCGTCCTGACACATGTTCTCTAACTAGAGTTTATAATATCAGTAAATGCAGGCCCAATGCATCTTTTTCATTATGATGTTTTATAAACAAAGTTCGGGAGGAGCACGTTCAAATAATCATTCCAATCAACTTGTCATCAAACAATTACCATGTCTACCCTATCAGCACGAGAGGAAGTATATATATTCACTCAGTCAACTCACCTAACATTCCTTGACAGTTTTCAGCATCCCCCCGACTCCTCACTCTTGGCTTATTCTTCACAGCCAGGAATATGGGGGGAGTACTCTGGGTTCGGGCCGAATACCTAGCCTGGAGCCCTCTCCTCGGACAGCACGCCAAATACGCATTTATTCTATCTGACTCATTTGTAAGTGTGAACTCGTGAACTACATGTATATTAAAATAACCTACAAGATAGACTTTATCTGCATCCTGTACAAACTCAGACAAATCAGCAAATTCTTTGATAAAGTCTGCATGGTACCCTGGTGGAATGTATACAGTATCCAGTACAAATGTCAAATGTGATTTATCGTTTACAGTAATTTTACAATAAAAGGATTCACAGTAATCTTGGGGGAAAGACAATTATTTCTGTAAAAAAAGCACAAAAAGTGCTTTTGTAGAAAGGGAACTTATATTTAGCAAGCCAATCTTTATTATTTGTTTATCTGTATGCATTAAATGTTTTTTATTAGTTGAACATTGTGGAGGAGGAGATCTAGCCCTGGCTAAATGGCACTTACAAACACATACAAACATGCTGCTCATTCCTTTTCCCTTCCCTGACTGCTGTAGTGGCGGGTGGACATGCTACTTTGCACTACATAGTCATTAATCACGTGATCGGTCATGTGTCATGTGACCATTGTAAAAGGAGCATTTGCTCAAATGTATTTTTTCTCTCGGTAGACCTGACAAGTAAGCGTGCAACTGTAGTGCTGTGAACAAGTCATAACCCTTTAATTCAATTAAATTCAATTCACATTTATTTGTATAGCGCTTTTCACTGTGACGGCCCCCTCAGGCCCGTCACCAAGAGGGGGCATTAGGGGGCAGTGCCTACTGAAAATAACCTACTGTTTCCACGTAAAAAAAAATATATAGAGTCAGAATTGTGAGATAAACTCGTAATTGTGAGAAATCTATGTCAGAATTTTGAGATAGAAAGAAATTTTATTCCGTGGCGAAAAAAAAGCTTCCATATGCTTCTGATTGCTTTTAGAGGGAATAGCTGTCCATAAATGCTGGTCTAGGATCAGTTTTCTCCATAATAAAAGAATATTGGCGATACTGTTTTGAGCGGTGAGTGGATTAGTTCTATGCGCACACAAATCTTCTCATTATAATAATCAGTTAGGCTATGTAAATAAGACATTATTGTGCATCAGCTTTACTGATAGCCTAATGGAACTGTGTGAGATCGCGATGAAGTTGTATAACCACCTTTTAATGATAATAAAATGAGTGCTCTTTGCGAGTTTTGTAGGTCATAAAAAGTGTGCCCCCATGAAAATGAAATGAACATCACCTTGGACCAGAGTGTGCTATTTTGAAACAACTAATTTTGTACTAAGTATATTTTAGTAGTAATTAAATTGTAGTAAAGCATAACTTTAAGTGTATTTAGTGTACTTTTGTGTACTAAATCGGAAAAACTTTAAGTATACTTTAAGAATATGCCTGTGTAGGGACTAATTACATGCTTATAGTGATATTAAAGTGTACTTTATTTGTATTACAAGTACATTACAAATTCATTATGAGTGTCTTTGAAACATACAAGGAATATACGATAGTGTATTTACAATTTTTTTTTTTTTTAGGATAGGACAGTTGCTAGACAGGAAGTGGGATGAGAGAGAGAGGAGGGATGGGATCAGGAAAGGTCCACGAGCCGGGATTTGTACTCAGGTCTCCTGAGGATAACGGCGCTACACACCAGTGCACTTGCCCACGAGGCTATCGGCGCCGACCATAAGTGTATACTACAAATGATTACAAATCAATAGACAAAATAATATAACTAAAATATATATTTTTAATAAAGTGCAGATAAATACACTTTTAAAGAATAAACAAAATTTTCACTTCAAGAAAATTTTTCTAAAATATATTTTTAGAAAATATACTAAATTACAATTATTTTAAAGTGTGTTAAAAGTTGTATTATGAAAATAGGTAAACGCATGATGCTAATATACTTATATTTAAATATAGTGAAATTTTTGTTAGTATATTTGCAATGTGCTATTAAAAAGGGAATATATTTCAAATACAACGAAGTACAGTTTTTTTCACTAGGATGTTTGAGGATTGCGTTATTTTACATGTGCATAAGCAATGCTTCTATCCATTGTTTCTGCATCTTCTTCGCCTGTGTTTCTGATCCAGAGATTCTATACTTTTTCAGAAGATGCGTAGCTCCTCCTATTGTATAACAGTGAAAACATGTATTGCATGAAATTTATGTCAATGGTGAGAAAGTGTTGTGTCAAGTATTATGGAAAATTCCGTCAAAGGCATGAAAAGAGTTAAATAGATTGAAAGTAAATTACTAAGTACATTACCAGTGGACTACAAAAAAAAATCACATACACAGAATTAAGAACATATCTGTTTTCTTTATAAATTGTTCTTTTTAAACAATCTAAGTTTAAAGAGAGTATAAGTAAAAAAGTATTTAATAGGCTCAACCAAACACAACTACAAGCCAAGTATAGGCCCTACTTAGACTTTTCTGTAATTTTGTAATTTTAAGTATATTTGGCCTATAGTATATTTATAAGTATTTATGTATATTTGTTCTAAGTATATTTTTGATAAGTACATAAATCATATTTCTGAGAAGTACATACAAAGTAGACTGAAACTATACTTTCTTAATTTTTATGTAAAAGATTAAAATAACTTTTAGTAAGGGAATACAGGGCAATAACAGACCCTTTTGTTCAATATGCTTAAAAATCTTCTGGTGGTGCATTGTATTGTGTGACCTGAAATATATAGTAGAATAGACTAAATTTGATCTCACTGAGGATCAACAAAAACGAATATTGTTGTCTCCATGTCCTGTGGTACTCCTGTCTTTTTGGTCAGACATTCTCTGAAGGGGTAATGGCAACAAGGCACATCAATATTCCATATAGCAAAAAGGCGTACGCACACACACACTTTTGACACGAGGGCCAGATGTGGAGTTGAATTCTAATGAAAGTGACTACAGAGCTACAAGGGAAGAGTTGCCTGCTTGCATAAGTGTATGTGGCTTAATGCTTTGTTTTCACACACACTGAACCACATCAGAAATAAAAGGAGAACACTATGTAGCTGCATCAACAGAACATCTCATTACTTTTTTTTTGTTCCAAAGTAGTCAAGTCAAGTCAAGTCAAGTGTATTTATATAGCGCTTTTCACAATATAAATTGCATCAAAGCAGCTTCACAATATCAATCAAATAACATAACAATGTTTGTTTCTTAGTGAAAAAACATCCACGTTTGGTAGGGCTGATCAATGGTATTAATGCTTGGTTAATTATTTTGAATATCCCCAACTGAACAAGCCAAAGGCAACAGTGGCAAGGAAACGAAAAACTCCATCAAGTGACCTACTGGTGTCCTAAAACTCCATCAGGTGACCTAATGGAGAAAAAAAAAACCTTGGGAGAACCCAGGCTCAGTCGGGGGCCAGTTCTCCTCTGGCGTTTATGAACTAGAGGCCGGATTTACAGTAACTGTAATTTGATACAGAATTTTGTTTTATTTTATCACTTCGGGGTGGGTAAGCGAACCGGAATCACAACATTTTATCTGTAGAGTGGGAAAGGGATCCTCCATAGGGAGAGGCTAGTTGGCACTTCAGCACTGCGTTGTCATCGGGTCCAGGCAAAGCTCCTAGTCAGATCTGGATACAGCCTGGATCCGGTCGGCTGCGGGAAAACCTCGGGATAAACAAAGACACTAAAATTAGCGTAGTTGCCATTCGTCTTATGATGATGTAACGAGTACATCAGGATTTAAGGGAAGTGTTCCCAGTTCCGGCTGACCTAATCTATGCAGCCTAACATTGAGTTATAGAAGTCTATAATATATTATGTGTATGCTAGGTCAAAGAGATGTGTTTTTAGTCTAGCTTTGAACTGACAGAGTGTGTCTGCTTCCCGGACAATGGTAGGAAGACTGTTCCAAAGTTTTGGTGCTAAATAGGAAAAGGATCTACCGCCCGCAGTCGATTTTGATATTCTAGGTATTATCAACTGGCCCGAATTTTGAGATCGCAATAGACGTGAAGGGCTATAATGCGTTAAGAGCTCACTCAAGTACTGCGGAGCTAAACCATTTAGTGCTTTGTAAGTAATCAACAATATTTTAAAATTTATACGATGTTTAATAGGCAGCCAATGCAGTGTTGACAGAACCGGGCTAATATGGTCATATTTCCTGGTTCTAGTAAGAACTCGAGCGGCTGCGTTTTGGACTAGCTGTAGTTTATTTATTAAGCGTGCAGGGCAACCACCCAGTAGAGCATTACAATAATCTAGCCTTGTTGTCATGAAAGCATGAACTAATTGTTCCGCATTTGTTAATGAGAGCATATGTCGTAATTTAGATATATTTTTAAGTTGGAAAAATGCGGTTTTACAGATACTAGACACATGACTTTCAAATGAAAGATTGCTATCAAAGAGCACACCCAGGTTCCTAACCGACGACGAAGACTTAACAGAGCAGCCATCAAGTGTTAGACAGTATTCTAGGTTATTACGTGTGGAAGTTTTTTGTCCAATAATTAGAATCTCTGTTTTTTCAGAGTTTAGTAGTAGGAAATTACTAGTCATCCAATTTTTTATATCAGCTATGCATTCCGTTAATTTTGTGAATTGGTAAGTTTCGTTAGGTTTTGAAGAAATATACAGCTGAGTATCATCGGCATAACAATGAAAGCTAATTCCATGTTTCCTAATGATATGTCCTAATGGTAGCATGTACAGAGTGAACAGCAGCGGTCCTAGTACTGAGCCTTGTGGTACGCCATACTGAACTTGTGATCGATAAGACATCTCTTCATTTACTGCTACAAACTGATAACGGTCAGATAAGTATGATTTAAACCATGCTAGTGCAATTCCACTAATGCCAACATAGTTTTCCAGTCTATTTAAAAGAATGTTGTGGTCAATTGTGTCAAATGCAGCACTAAGATCAAGTAACACTAATAGAGAGATACAACCACGATCGGATGATAAAAGTAAATCATTTGTAACTCTAATGAGAGCTGTCTCAGTACTATGGTGCGGTCTAAATCCTGACTGAAAATCCTCGCAGATATCATTTCTTTCAAGAAAGGAACACAGTTGTGAGGATACTGCTTTTTCTAATATCTTTGACAGAAAAGGCAGATTTGAGATCGGCCTGTAATTGACTAATTCTGAAGGATCAAGTTGCGTTTTTTTAACAAGCGGTTTTATCATAGCCAGCTTAAAGGTTTTTGGTACATATCCTAGAGACAAAGACGAATTAATGATATTAAGAAGAGGATCTATGATCTCTGGAAGCATCTCTTTCAGTAGCTTAGTCGGTATAGGGTCTAACATACAAGTTGTCGATTTAGATGAATTAACGAGTTTGCAGAATTCTTCCTCTCCTATAGCAACAAATGAAAACAATTTTTCCTCAGGGAGACTACAATGCACTCCCTGATGCGATACTGTAGTAGACGGTTGCATAGTTATAATTTTGTCCCTGATATTATCAATCTTATAAGTGAAGAAGTTCATAAAGTCATTACTGCTGTGTTGCTTGGAAACTTCTGTGCTTAAAGCTTTCTTTTTCGTTAGTTTAGCCACTGTTTCAAATAAATACCTAGGATTATGTTTATTTTCTTCTAATAGGGTTGAAAAATAAGCAGATCTAGCAGCTTTTAAAGCCTCTCTGTAAGCAATCGAGCTCTCTTTCCATGAAATCCGAAATACCTCTAGTTTTGTTTTCTTCCAGTTGCGCTCCATTTTTATGGCTGCTCTCTTAAGGGCCTGAGTGTGCTCGTTGTACCACGGCGTTGGACTATTTTCTTTAATCTTCTTTAAGCGCAACGGAGCAACTGCGTCTAAAGTGCTGGAAAAGAGAGAGTTAAAAGTTTCTGTTGCAATATCGAGTTCTTCTAAGCTATCCGGGATGCTGAGATGATGAAACTTATTAGGAAGATTATTGATAAAGCAATCTTTAGTGGCAGAAGTTATAGGTCTAACATATTTATAACACGGAGTCGGCTTTGCAGCCTTGGCTAAATGTAATTTACATGAGACTAGATAATGGTCTGAGATGTCATCGCTCTGCTGCAGAATTTCAACGGCATCAACATCTATTCCATGTGATAATATTAGATCTAGAGTATGATTACGACAATGAGTGGGTCCTGACACGTGTTGTCTAACTCCAATTGAGTTTACAATGTCTTTAAGTGCCAATCCCAATGCATCTTTTTCATTATCTACATGTATATTAAAATCACCAACAATTAGTACTTTATCGTTAGCCAATACTAATTCTGATAGAAAGTCCGCAAATTCTTTGATAAAATCTTTATGGTGCCCTGGTGGCCTGTATACAGTAGCCAGCAGAAATCTCAAACGTGATTTATCGTTTACACTATATATTTTTACATTAAGCACCAACACTTCAAAAGAAGTATATTTAAAAATAGATTTCCTAGTGGTTTTGAAAATATTACTATAAATTACAGCAACACCTCCCCCTTTGCGTTTTAGACGAGGTTCATGTTTATAACAGTAATCTTGTGGGGTTGACTCATTTAAAGTAATGTAATCGTTTGGTTTTAGCCAGGTTTCTGTCAAACACAGCACATCTAGATTATAACTTGAAATCATATCATTAACTATGAGCGATTTTGAAGTAAGGGATCGAATATTCAGCAACCCAAGCTTTATCATTTGTTCATCTGTATTATATCTGTTTTTTATTTGTTGAACATCAATTAAATTTTTTACCTGACGTTTTTTGGATTTCCAAATTCGGGGAACAGACACAGTCTCTATATGATGATATCTAGGTGAAAGAGGCTCTATGTGATGGGATTTATCTGACCTTGGTGACGCGAGGCCGCTAGCAGACGGTCGGTTTAGCCAGTCTGTCTGCTTCCTGACCTGAGCCCCAGATTGTCATGTTTTAGCTCTAAGACTATGTGCCATATTACTAGAGAGAAGAGCAGCACCATCCCAGGAGGGATGAACACCATCTCTTTTCAACAGGTCCGGCTTGCCCCAAAAACTTTTCCAATTGTCTATGAATTCTATATTATTCAACGGACACCACTTAGACAACCAACCATTGAGTGAGGCCAATCTGCTAACTATCTCATCACTCCTGCGAACAGGAAGGGGGCCAGAGAAAATTACAGTGCCTGACATCGTACTTGCGAGTTTACACACCTCTTTAATATTAATTTTGGTGATCTCCGACTGGCGGAGTCGAACATCATTAGTGCCGACATGAATAATGATCTTAGAGAATTTACGATTAGCATTAGCCAGCACTTTTAAATTTGCTTTGATGTCAGGCGCTCTGGCTCCCGGCAAACATGTGACTATGGTGGCTGGTGTCTCTATTTTCACGTTCCGTGTGATCGAATCACCAATTACCAGGGCACAATCAACAGAATTCTCAGTGGGTGTTTCACTGAGTGGGGCAAATCGATTTGTTATGGTAATCGGAACGGAAGAGTGGTTTTTTAATCCGCGACTAGAGCGATCTCTCACGGTCACCCATCTGCCCTACTGCGTGGGCTCTACTTCAGCCAGAACCGAATCATGTACAGAGTTCACTATGCTAGGCGCATCCAAAATAGTATCTAAAGCTCTAGTACTATCCTTACTATCCTCAATTAAAGTTTGGATGCGTATCTCTAGCTCTGAAATCTTCTCCATCAGCCTGACTGTCTCCTTGCATTTATCACAAATAAATCCTATATTGCCATCGGAGAAGGCTACACTAAACATATGACATGTAACACAGGTGACAATAACAGGACAAGACATTACTCACCGTTTGTGTTGACTGATTCTTACTTACCTGGGCTTTTATGAACTCAAAGGCGCGGGCGCGCGAGAGGAAATAAATAATAAATAAATGAGCGCGGGTGGCGCGTAAACACGCGTTCTGTGCTAACAATAACGGAAGCTAGCGATGTAAGGTTAATCTGAGATGGTGGGTAAACTATATTTAGTAATATAAACAACTAGGAATGATAGTAAATGATGGTTCAAAACAGAAAGAAATACAAAGCTAATACGAGGCGTAGAGCTTACAGCCTCGACGCAAACAAACTCACAGCAGGCAGGGAGGCAGACAGGAGCAATCCAAATGTAGTGTGTACATTTGCATCGAAATGAAAAATAAACACAATTATACTGTATCTTGTTATTGTCAAGTTGTGGAAAAGTTCCTTGCCCTGACTGTTTTGTATAGTGTGTATTAGTAGTAAAATTAGATGAAATTTATGTGTATGTTTATATTGATTTTTGATTGTATGTATTGTGTAAATTTACATCAAGCGCAGCGTTAGTTCTGGCAGGTCACATTAGTCAAGCTTGCATCAGCTGATCCACGTCTACCATACCGCCAATCCAAAATGTATGCTAATTGTCAAACGTATTTGACGATAGTGGTCCTGACAGAAATTATTTTAGTGAATATTGCTTGTGTGGCATGATAGATTTAATTTCCTATTTACCCTGATAGCACTGTTACAAAACACACAACCAGTATGGTAAAGGGAAAACAAGGTTTAACATCTTTAATCATATAAAATATGTACATTAATATTCATTATCCATGGGAATTTACAAATATATTTATACAAAATCTCCTTGCAAGGGTTTGTCAGTTTGTGAATGATGCTGGGGGAACCCGCATACACACACACGCACACATTCATGCACTCACACACAGACAGTTACAAATCCACATAACACATTTGTATTGCATACATAAATAAATAAAAAAAACATACAGTATATACAGGAATTACATGACTGCAAACAAATATCTCTACAGCATATTGAGCACGCACCACACAAATGGCATTTTCCTTTTAAAGAGCAGGAATATTTTTCATTGATTCCTCATTTGTTGCTATTGACACAATGGGGATACAAACAGTAAAATTCCATGCTTAACGAACACATGCAAAACCACAAACAGTTGAATTGAGTCAGGCTTATTTACAAGTTAAACCAAATTAGTCATCACATGCAATATTGTATTAAAGAGGGTTCAGCGCCTAGGGTGAGTGTAACCAGAAAGTATTTTTTCTTTCCTTTTTTTAGGGAATGTGTAATTCAAAACATATCTTCTAGGCATTTAACCACAAAGGTTTTTTTTTTTTTTTTTTTTTCATATTTGCACTTTGTTTTTATCCTATGGCTTTTGCTTTTGATGCCCAAGTCTTTGTTGCAAATTCAATCCTAATTAGTTTGTGGAAGCCGATCCCCCCTACAGGAAATTAATGGGCCTTTAAATATCATAACGTCAATCACAATTTGATCTTCAGATTACAGCGGGTACCTTTTTTGAGTTACTGTATGAGGCAGCTGACTGGCTCAGGCTAAAACACGATTTGCTATTGACTTTTCTTTGGTTCTTCTGACACTCTGTGTTCCTGAGGAGTCAGTTCTGGTCCAGGATGATTCATTGCAGTGTGGTCTTCAGTGCCGTTCTATCACCGACCTTAGATGGTGTTTCTTAATCCTTGGTTCTGCAAAGTTAAATATAAACTAGAGTCAGGAGAGGAAAAGCAATTAATCTCAATTACATGATTTATTGGTTGACCTCGACATCAAGAGCTGGGGCTACTTGCACAAGACTTTTGACCTCATATACCCTCTGACCTTTTCCTTCCGATGAACAAGAATGTCTTTTCAGCTCTCCCTTATTAAGATTTAAGGTTTGGGCTGCAGTTTTTTGGCACTGGAGAGGTCAGTGCCATAGAGATACCGCAAAAGATTATGAAAAAAAGTAAGAGCGATTACGCTGGGGATGTTGGGGTCTCATAAGTTTAAAGAGCTTACTATAGTGCAGGACTGGCCTGCTGTGAACTGGTGTCTGGAAGGTTCTGGATGTTGCTGGGCCTTGTCCTCCTGTAGTGATCACCTGCACCTCAAGCCTGTAGAGAGATGCCAACTGAAGACCGGAAACTACCAGGATATTACGCTCCTGTTTGTGAGGAAAGAGAAGGTTTTTTTTTTTTTTTTTTTTTTTTTTTTTTTTAGTTAATCAAGATCATTTGAGTCTGAGAAATAAATAAAATACAAACTGTTGTTAAAAATTCTAAATAAAAAAAAAAGAGTCCCTTATGCTCAAAGCTGCATTTATTTAATAAGAAATACAGTAAAACAGTAATATTGTGAAATATTATTTCAAATAATTTAATTCAAATTAATTTAATATATTTTAAAATGTAATTTATTTCTGTGATGGCAAAGCACATTTCTTTTTCAGCAGCCATTTTTCCAGTCTTCAGTGCCACATGATTTGGTGCTCAACAAACATTTATTATTGTTGAAAACAGTTGAGCAGCATATTATTTGTGTGGCACTGTAATGCACGTTTTTGCATGATTTATTGATGAATAGAAATGTCAAAAGGACAGCATTTATTTGAAATTTGAAATCTTTTGTAACATTATGTTTTGATCAATTGTCCTTGTTGAATAAACGTATTACTTTCTTTCAAAAAATAAATAAAAAAAGACCCAAAACATTTGAATGGTAGTGTACATTGTTGAAGAACTTCGGATATGAATCTTGGGGCATATGGTAGAAAAAAATAACATTTGTAATGCGCCAATAATACAATACATATATGGCTTAGTTATCAAATGTAGTAGTTTCTAAGTTAATATACAGAAACCGACATGTTTAGCCCTTACTGCCTATGAAAGTCAGAAACCTCTCGGATTTCTTTAAAAAAAAAAAAATGTTTGTGTTCCGAAGATGGGTTTCTTATGGGTTTGGAATGAAACGAATGTGAGTAATTAATGACAGGAATTACATTTTTGGGTGAAACTGAGGTAATTTTCAGGGTAAGTAGCCATATCAACTTAATCTCTGAACATAATCCGCTCCGGAGCAGATTCTGTTCCAGGGTTAGTTTACTTCAGATTACTTGCATGTGTGCTCTTTTGATAAGGCTCCAAAGGGCATCATATCATATTATATATATATATATATATATATATATATATATATATATAAAATTTATTATATAATTAGCATCAAACAAACAATAGTTCTTATTCACAGTGATTAAATATTATTAAACAAAAAGATTGAAAAATTATTGCAATAACCATTAAACAAAAGAAGACGAAGTAGTATGGAATGCTTTTCTTAGCGTCTGTTTCCATGGTGTCTTGTGTGTGAACATACTCAAAGTTTGCTGAACTTACTACTCCCAAACGCGTTTTTGGAATCAGCATACCTTGAGTAAGTAAGGTTTGGGTTAGACAACCGAGAGTTCAGGCTGTGTTTGACAGGTAAGATAAACTTGATTTATGGAATATTTCCTTTGTTCTGTTTTCCCACTCTTTATTAGTTACTATAGATTTTGAATAGCCCTTTACACCTGTTCTGTTTTCTCTTGATTACTGCCTGTGTTTATAAGCCATTAGTTTCCTTTGTTCAGTGTTCTGTCTCATTTCAGTTCTATGTGGTTTTGCCATGTTATATTTATACTTTTGATCTCCTAAGTGTTCCGTTTTATGATGTATTTATTTTATTAAAGACTATTTATCTGTTTGTGAAGTTCTTGATTTTCGGGGGGGAGTGAACCCATCTAATCTTTCAATTAACTGCATCAGCTGTTTTGGCATCCCTCCACCTCCCCAACTCCACCAACATAATTTAGGCATCTTGCTACTAGACTCATCTTACAAGCATTAGTAGTCCCACTGGGTGGTATATCTAAGCTTGAGTTGAAGCTGTTTCCTAGGGCCCCTCCACATACGCCAAATACGTTTTAGTTATATAGGCAAACAATCTCTTGAAATCTCCATTGTTGTGGGTTTACTACAGCAACCAGACGTTACAAGAATAGTAAGAACTAAGTTTAGAACAGAATTAAGCTTAGAAATCAATTCAGTATGAATGTTATGCTGGTTTGATGATCCAGCAGCTGGACCTGCATGCTAGTGCCCAAAACGAAACATATCCTGGTTGACCAGGATCCCATGCCAGGGAACATACTGTATGCTTGTGAACAATTGTTCTGAACGTGACTTACTGGAGGTAGGATCTGAGACTGGGATATGAGGCTGTTGGGCAGATTATTTATGCGGCTCTCGGTGATGACCTCTGCCCATGTGACCTGATACCCTGTGACCTGTTGTGGTGGTTGAGGCATGGCCACCACCCATGAGAACAGGCCTGTCACATTCCCCATGTAGACCGAGAATGCTGCCGTCAGGTTCTCTGCCCTGACCAGGACCTTTGGAAGAACCACTGCTGATTTGAGAAAACAAAGAATCATATAAGAAACATAAGACCATATACAGTACAAATAAAAGTGATGCAATTTTTTTTCCTGTATTGATATCATTTTGAGTTTTGTGGGCATAAAGTGAAATATGTCACAGTGACATAATATAAGTAGTTTATTCTTAGAAAACAAAATATTTTAAACAAAACTGCCTCACTGCTTCTTAATATATATAAAAAAATCATATGGCTGTATATTAGCCTGTATGTTATAGGCACGAGGCCGAAGGCCAAGGCCTCAACGAACTGTTGTATATATACAGTATGTATTTATGTATGTAAATATATACAGGTCCTTCTAAAATAAATTGCATATTGTGATAAAGTTCATGATTTTCCATAATGTAATTATAAAAATTAAACTTTCATATATTTTAGATTAATTGCACACCAACTGAAATATTTCAGGTCTTTTATTGCTTTAATACTGATGATTTTGGCATACAGCTCATGAAAACCCAAAATTCCTATCTCAAAAAATTAGCATATTTCATCCGACCAATAAAAGAGGTGTTTTTAATACAAAAAAAGTCAACCTTCAAATAATTATGTTCAGTTATGCACTCAATACTTGGTCGGGAATCCTTTTGCATAAATAACTGCTTCAATGCGGCGTGGCATGGAGGCAATCAGCCTGTGGCACTGCTGAGGTGTTATGGATGCCCAGGATGCTTCGATAGCGGCCTTCAGCTCATCCAGAGTGTTGGGTCTTGCGTCTCTCAACTTTCTCTTCACAATTTCCCACAGATTCTCTATGGGGTTCAGGTCAGGAGAGTTGGCAGGCCAATTGAGCACGATAATACCATGGTCAGTAAACCATTTACTAGTGGTTTTGGCACTGTGAGCAGGTGCCAAGTCGTGCTGAAAAATGAAATCATCATCTCCATAAAGCTTTTCAGTAGGTGGAAGCATGAAGTGCTCCAAAATCTCCTGATAGCTGCATTGACCCTGCACTTGATAAAACACAGTGGACCAACACCAGCAGCTGACATGGCACCCCAGACCATCACTGACTGTGGGTACTTGACACTGGACTTCAGGCATTTTGGCATTTCCTTCTCCCCAGTCTTCCTCCAGACTCTGGCACCTTGATTTCTGAATGACATGCAACCACTGAGCAACAGTCCAGTGCTGCTTCTCTGTAGACCAGGTAAGGCGCTTCTGCCGCTGTTTCTGGTTCAAAAGTGGCTTGACCTGGGGAATGCGGCACCTGTAGCCCATTTCCTGCACACGCCTGTGCACGGTGGCTGTGGATGTTTCTACTCCAGACTCAGTCCACTGCTTCCGCAGGTCCCCCAAGGTCTGGAATCGGTCCTTCTCCACAATCTTCCTCAGGGTCCGGTCACCTCTTCTCGTTGTGCAGCGTTTTTGCCACACTTTTTCCTTCCCACAGACTTCCCACTGAGGTGTCTTGATACAGCACTCTGGGAACAGCCTATTTGTTCAGAAATTTCTTTCTGTGTCTTAACCTCTTGCTTGAGGGTGTCAATGATGGCCTTCTGGACAGCAGTCTTACCCATGATTGCGGTTTTGAGTAATGAAACAGGCTGGGAGTTTTTAAAAGCCTCAGGAATCTTTTGCAGGTGTTTAGAGTTAATTAGTTGATTCAGATGATTAGGTTAATAGCTCGTTTAGAGAACCTTTTCATGATATGCTCATTTTTTTAGACAGAAATTTTGGGTTTTCATGAGCTGTATGCCAAAATCATCAGTATTAAAACAAAACACCTGAAATATCTCAGTTGGTGTGCAATGAATCTAAAACATGAGTAAACATCAGTTTAATTTGTATCATTACATTATGGAAAATAATGAACTTTATCACTATATATATATATATATATATATATATATATATATATATATAGGTAGGGTCGAAGAGTGACATGAGTCCCACAGATGAGCTAATAAACATTTTATATATAAATTATTTTATATATAAATAACTGAACATATGTATATTTCCCTTTCGAAAGGGAACTTGCGCTGCATCCCCTAGCATGAAGCGTGAGTCTATACACGACAATGAACTTGACATTGGCAGGCGGCAGGCTATGACGTCACCACTGGTGCAACTGTGAGTATAAAAGGTCACCTGTGAAATTTGTCAACCTCTTTCTTTTTTTGTTAACCTCTTTTGAAGACTTTTGTCTTAAGGAGACTGTTTGTTTGTACATAATTGAGGAGCACGAGCGATTAGCTCCTGAGGGAGCTTAATCCGTGCATTACATGGGTCTTATCTCGCTATACAGGATTTCTCAATGAAAAGCTCTGTTCGCGCTGTACCTTTTTTAGAGGGATGTGGTATGCGCATTTGGGTGGAATGCGGTCTTCTCTTCGAAGAAGCTGAATCCGCTAAGTATGATGCATTCACAAGACTGACTACAAGAGACAGGTAAGAAGTTTTTTTTTCGCTTTCTGCTCTCTCCTGAGGGATAGTAGTTAGTGTTTGCACGAGCGCGTTCGGCTGCTCTCGATGTATCCGTGTCTGTTCTCGTATGATTCTTATCAGAGTGATAAAATCTGTTGCGTGAACTAGCACGCATGACACTCTAGGGGGTTAAATGCATGCTTTTTGCTTTGCGTCGCTGTAATTGTTCCACCTGCTGTTCGGGTTCCGTGACCACGAATACGGTCAGGTGGGATTTAGCATGGGGGTAGTAGACAGAGCAGGGACTAGTCGAACAGAATGTTTCCTTTTTTGGCACGTCTTATTGGCTCATGAGACAGACTTCATGGACAGAGTCGCCATGCTGTCCTTAGAGATCAGCTAGGTAGTATGTTAGGTTGTTAGGCTCTCTGTGAACCTCCTTGATTACTGTCTTTACAGTAGCGGAGTGTTGTTAGGCCTCCTCTCTTTATATAGTTACTTTTTCAGGCCCCTGCTCCCTAAAGCTCAGCTGAATAGCGGGTATGAGTTAGGCTTTCCAAAGCCGCCTCGGTAAGCTGTTCTGAGCGTAGAACGCCTCTGTACCCAGAGCTCGGCAGGCAGTAGTGCTCTGTTTGGTTCTTTGCAAGCCTTTTTGGCCACTGCTTTCAAAAGGAAGCTGGTTGTGAATGCGTTGTCTGACGCCAGAAAGATTATTTAGAAGTAGGCTCTCAGTGAGCCTTCTTAATTTCTATGGAGCATGTTATGCCCTCTCGCTATGACTGGTGTTTTTGCTTTGGATATTGCTAGGCCTCCTCTCGTTTTAGAGAGTTGTCATGTTAAGGCCTCCGTCAGCAGAGCTCCTACACACAGTGGTGCTGAATTGACAGGCTTTTGAACCTCCTTGGCCACTGCCTTTAGGAAGCGCCATAGGGGGGCCGGGCCGTCTCAAGCCCCTGGCCCGGGCGAAGCGAGACCTGTGTGTAGGAAAACCAGTGCGTAAAATGCGATTTTCCGTCCTGGGGCTTAGCCTCCGCTCTTTTGAGCTTCACCTACATAGGTATGAATTGATTAGGCTCCTCATTATTAGAAGGCCCCTGCTTTTTAATAGGCAGTGTTGTCTAGTCGTTAGGCTCCCTTTGATCCTCCTTGGATACTGCTTTTATAAAATATATTCCGAGTTGTTGGCTCATTTCAAGCCTCCTTGGAGCTGCCCTGGGTATAGAATGTAGTTAGGCCTCATCTCGTTTTAGAGAGTCAGCATATTGAGGCTTCTGTTCTCTGAACCAGATTTGGGCAGTAGTGCTGAGATGTAGGCTCCCCTGAGATCCATTTGCTATTTTAGTGTCAAGTTGCTATGCCTTTTTTAGGCCTCCCTGACATGCATTGGATGTAGCTAGTCCTCCTAGCTCATTATCTTAAGGCCTCTGTCATCCTAGCTAAGTCTTGGTTCAAGTTGTTAGGCTCTCTGCAAGCCTCCTTGGTCACTTATTTTGAACCAGAGCGTTGTTGGGCCTTCTCTCACTTAGTCATTCAATTAGAGGCATCCGCTCCTCTGAGCTCCTTCCATTATTGTGGTAGGCTGCTAGCCCTGTTATTTAGCTTCCTTGACAAAGGTAGGACGTACTGTATTCGTCCTATGAGCTCAGGCATAGGCTAAGTGGTTAGGCTCTCTGTGAGTCTCCTTGGCTACTGCAAGCGCCGTAAAGCCTCCTCTCACTAGAGAAAGTAGTCTTTATTAAGGTCTCCGTTCATCAGAGCTCCGCTAGGATAGCTATTGCGAGTTGCAGGCTCTCTGTGATCCTCCTGGCAAGATATCCTGAGAGTAGGGAGTTGCTAGGTCTCCTCTCGATTCAGAGAGTCGTAATGCTGAGGCCTTCGCTCCGAGAGCTCAGCTAAGGTTTGCAAAGTTGTTAGGCTCTCTGGGAGCACTGATAGGCCTCCTCTCGCTAGAGAGAGATATTTTCATTGAGGCCTCCGCTCTCTTGAGCTCTGCTACGATAGCGATTGTGAGACTGGTAGGCTCTCTGTGAGCCTCCTTGCAAGATATCCTGAGCGAAGGGCATTGTTAGGGTCTCCTCTCGATTTAGATAGATGTCATACTGAGGCCTACTTAGTTCAGCATGGCAGCGTTGGTATGCCGTTCCCCATAGCGACCCCTAGGGGACACAGTGCGAGTTTCCTTTCGAAAGGGAACGTCTCAGGGAACCATTGTTACAACAATATGGAACAAGATGCTGCGTCCCATTGCCATGATTCCGGTATTCCTGCACATGTCTCCTTCAGGCAAGAAGTGGATGACATATTTCTCAGGTGCCCTTTTATACTCACGGTCACACCAGTGGTGATGTCATAGGCTGCCGCCTGCCAATGTCAAGTTCATTGTCGTGTTTGGACTCATGCTTCAGAGACCAGTCATGCCGGAGGCATTCCCCATAGCGGCCCCTAGGGGAAGCAGCATCTCGTTCCCTATTCTCAGGGAACCATGGTTACATGCTTAACATGCGACAATATATATTATGGACACTCTTATACATCTACATACAAGTTTAATCCAACATATCTCATAAATGGTTTCGTAGATTACGCTAATGAATTGTAGCAATACAGTCCTCATTTTTTAAAAGCTCAGATTCACCTGAGACTGTAGAGCAGGGGATGGGTTTGGGACTCTTGCTCTGGATGGTAGCACAGGAAGGAGTGTAGAAGTTTGTGCTTTCTGCCTGGGCTCGACCCTTTGTTCCGACAGGGTGGATAATCACCTTATACTTGCAAGAGAACTGAAGACCAGGAAGGCTAGCAAAATTCTCCTGTTCAGTGATATGAAAAAAAAATATAGATTCTTTGTTCCAACTCCACTGAAAAGAATTCAAGGAGAAATATGATGACTGATCACCTATCAACACATCCAGCATAGCTGTGGGCCTCAATGGGAAAATCTATAGTTCATGTTTTCTATATGTCAAGAAAGATTAATTTTCATGCTGAAAAAATACATTTTCCCCTTTGAGTGTGTCATAGATTTTAACACCGTTTCTTACTTTGTAAAAGACAGAATTATATTGATGAAAATCTAAATATTAAAGATGTTTAAAAGAATACTTAAGTCTCATATTTCTCTGCAATTTAGTAAATAAATCTTTCTGGAATTTGGATGTGCCTCAAAATGGTGAGTTATGAGCCATGAATGATCAATGAACACCACACGAACCCTCTCCCCGGAAATTCATCTTATGTATGAGCTGTCAGAATGTGGCCTCGCACCTGTAGGGAGGATGGAAGACACATTCCTGACTGGTTACCTGGGTGATGAGCTTCTCCTGGGTTCTGGATCCATTGTGACTGCAGAATTCCGGAGACCACTGCACATGGTAACGATTCACAGTGGGATCTGAAAAGGAGAGACAAATAAATGCCAGATTCCGAAATGTGATTATGGAGCACTTTGAGTGGGGGAATGGCAATTTCTGTCAGTTTGCTTCACTCACATATGCTGTTCCAGACCGGCTTCCAGTCTGTGCTTTGCATGGTGACACACCTTGATGCTTTGCTTTCGTTTGTAACTATTTATATGGGTTGGCTGAGAAGGATTACAGTATATGAACTAACTGGCCAAATGTTGTCTGAAAAATAAGTTATTTGTTATTAATTTGTTTATTTTATACTATTTATTTGTTACTATTTTATAGCAATTACACATATCCAATTGTTCTAGTGTGTAATGAATATCAGCGCTATTTCTTGTACGATACTGTCGTTTATGCAACAATTAAAAATCTTAATTAACCCCATGTCATTAACAATATAAAGAAATGCATAAATTTTTTAAAACACAAAAATATATAAATATTTTCTTTTTTGTTCATGTCTGTTGTGTTGTCCATACAAAAAAATAAAATACAATGAAAGTCAGCAGTGTTTTTGGCTTTCATTGTATGAATATCTTTAAAATGTCTTCTTTTGTGTAAAAAGAAAAAAAAACAGACTTTTTTTATGTTTATATTAGGTGTCTTTAACTATTTTGTACTTGCATTGAAAAATAAGTACTATGTACGTGGGATACGGGTAAGGTTTGGGACAGATTTAATAATAATAATACGTTTAATTTATATAGCGCTTTTCCCGAGCTCAAAGCGCTTCACAATAAACAAATACATTAAAAAAAAACAGGACAAATACAAGAAACAACAAATAGAAAACAACAGATTATCATGGAATCAGCATCAGATGCATAGACCAGGATGAAAAATAGGAGTAGGTAGAGTGGAGTAGGTAGAGTAGGTAGATGGAAGGGTTAACAGTGTAATTATAGAAATTACTTACAGATGTAAATACATTCAGGTAATAATAACAATATAAGTGCAATGTAAAAACATGCATGTACATACAGTAATAGGTGCATTTTATCAAATTATTAATTGAAATGTTATAATAGTAGTTAAAGACACCTAATATAAAGTGGAACCAAAAGGGTCAAAATATTTAAAAGCATGCATAAGCCTTACATTGTAATTAAACAAAATCTTTTTTTTTTTTGTCTGTATCAGTTAATGAAGGTTAATGATTCACTGGTAATCATCAGTAATGATCTATTTAGACCTTACAAGTAATCAGTAATAGGTGCATTTTATCAAATTATTCATTGAAATGTTATAATAGTAGTTAAAGACACCTAATATAAAGTGGAACCAAAAGGGTAAAAATATTTAAAAGCGTGCATAAGCCTTACATTGTAATTAAACAATCTTTTTTTTTGTCTGTATCAGTTAATGAACGGTTAATGATTCACTGGTAATCATCAGTAATGATCTATTTAGACCTTACAAGTAATCAGTGCTCAGTAATACGCCCTGTAGAAATTCATGCTTGCTATTCATCCAGAAAATATGCAAAACCAAGCAAAATATACAAAGCAAAGCAATCTTGATAATGTGCCTGACAGATTAGTATGAGGTAAATCTGTGGGACCTCCATTAGA
This sequence comes from Meda fulgida, assembly GCA_030578275.1. Taxonomy (NCBI): domain Eukaryota; kingdom Metazoa; phylum Chordata; class Actinopteri; order Cypriniformes; family Leuciscidae; genus Meda; species Meda fulgida. Next base: position 25,845,378 of record CM060616.1, on the reverse strand, counting down.
GAGATTAAGGGATTTGACATGTGGCCAGTGTGAGTCTTAAGTTATTGAAATAAAATAAAAATAAACATCCTTGCTGAGGTCAAGGAGAAGATTTCAAGCAACATTTTGCATGTCTTGTTATGAATGAAATGTTTTCGTTTCTATGACAGTTTTCATTTTTGAGTTTAATGTAGGATTAACTCATCACTCAGTGACAGAACGAAACAGTTTAAATGTAATTTTCACCATGCGAAGTTAGGCCGAGACATGCCTTGTCAGCTCATGTTAGCACACAAACAGGTCCTCACTTACTTCAGTAGTTCTTATCTCTTCCCAAACAAAGAGTTATTGTTCTTCATTTAATTACACATTCTGATTCTTAACTCTTTAATAAGCACAATGTTTACATAATTACAAAACATAGTTGTGAGAAAAAGAAAGACATCCAGCACAGAGCAAGATTGTTTTAACGAGATAAAAGACATTGTATATTGTATCTGTCATACCTTTCTTTTTCCAGTAAACCCGGACCTGAAGCTGTCCATCTTGATAGAATGGAGTGCCCACGTCTAATAGATCTGACTGGGGTTTTATAAAGACCGTGCTGACAGTGGGTTCCAAATCTGAATGACATCAAATATGGAGGACAAGTATAACGTTACAAATTCAAAACATTTACAGCTGTTTTCACTATTTCACAACACCCAAATGAGTGCTGTTATGCATCAAGTACAAATGTACAGCAATTAAATAGTTTTGTACCAGATTGTCTTTGGCTTGTAGTAAACTGAAGAATGGCCTTGGAGCTCTTGATGGGGACCTGACCCCAGTATGAAATTGCCTGCAACTCCACAGTGTAACTCCTGTTCTCTCCCAAGCCATCAAGCTCAGCATAGGTAGAGTCCTACTCACACACACACACAAAACCCACAGGGATGCATTTGAAAAGTCACAGCAATACAAATCCAAAAGAAAAAGAAAAGAAAAAATATAGAAAGAAAAAGGAATGAACAATGTACCTACATGAAAATAGAAGGTATGTGGAATTTTTAACTACCCGGTAATCCATAGGTGTCGAACTAATTTTATGTCGAGGCTCAAGGGCCATACAAAACGTCACCTTACGCATGCAAGCCAAGAATATTTTGTTTGTTAAACCTTGATGAAGCCTAATCACAAAAAGAGCATTTGTGCTTTTGGACATAACCCAGAATCAAATTTAGCTGCTTTATTAACCAATATTGGGAGTTATTTACTTATTTCAGTCACTAGAGAGCTTGAGTTTACTTTGCACATGAAATAATTAGGGAATATTAATCAAATTTAAAAAAGAGAAACCCACACATTGGTCTGACCTGGATAACTTAAGTAGATTTAATAAGCCTCTGGAAGCATAACTGAACATGAAGTTAGGCCATCACTTCTAAAAAGAACCATTAATTATCTTAGTGTGAAAAACATTTTAATGATCTGATTAACTTTTTTCTACTATAAACAACCTTGGTTACAATGGATAGGTACCGAAGACATTAAAGGTTAGATGTCAAAAAAGAATGTTAGGCTCATTTCAATTTACAGGCCTGCTGCTCAGTCAATCTCTGTCAGCATCAAATCAGTAATGCATTAAAATGTATCTAATACCACTAAAAATCTTTTCTTAAATATGGTACATTATTGCTGTGAGCATCTTAGACAAACGTCAAAAGTGGGAAAATGAATTGGGTTGCCCAGGGAAAGAGTTTCAACGAGATTGAAGTGAAGTGCTGAATGGCATACATAATTAAATATGCAAACTACCATTCAAAGGTTTGTTGATAGTTTTTTTTTTTTTTTTAATTAAAACTTTAGTCAGCAAATATGCAATAAATTGATCAAAAGTGACGGTAAAGACTGGTCCACCGATACAAAACATGTCACATACTGTATTTTTGATCAAATAAATGCAGCTTTGGTGAACATCCTCTCCTTGGTGAAGAATCCTCTTTCAAAATAATTTTGAAAAATTGTACCAACCCTGCTGTAGATAATAACATATTATAGAAATATCATACCAATAAAATAAATTAATACAAATGTTTTTAGCATATTTCAGTTGCAAGTTTTCTCCAAAATATCCCACAGGCCATATTAGATTCCCCTGCTTTAATCCAATAACATGAAATCTGATACTGTAGCTGAGTCAATTGTTAATAATAAAACTACTATTAATCACATAAATCATACCAATAGAGTACGCCAAATTCAATGTTATCTGAATTGTTATGCAGATTGTGTTCTTATAATCATTGTGCACAAGAGTAATCTGTTTAAAATCAATCTGAAGCATATTTTTTTCTTATCATCTAATAGAGCCCAACAGTGAAATCAGTGTAGTTTGCATGTGTCTGTATTCACTCAGCAACTATTTAGAAATGTAGTTTTCTGAGGAAAGTGTCCCTCAGCTGACAAAGCCTTCAACAATATAAAGGCACAACTGTCATCTCTTGGATTCCTAAAGGAGGAAAAAATAAACTCTTCAACATGATCTCATTCAAAGAAAAACAATTCAGCTGTTATTGAGAGATTTCCTTTTCTCAAGACAACTAGAATTGATATTCTGTTTTTGGCAGTATATGAAATGGCACCCAGAAATGTTTGCATTTGCCAAGAGCGGTGATGCAATGCTGTACCACCCTAGTTTGGTGTCTGAAGCCCTCAAATTTAGGGCTTGGTGCGATCAAAGGCCCGATCCTGAGTTGTTTGTCTTAAACTTATTTGCACTAAGATATCTAATTTGTTGTGGCTTGCTGAAAGAAGGGGCTGGGAAGCTTAACCCTTGAGGGGTTTGGAAACAATCTAGTATATGAGAAAATTAAACAGTGAAAGACAGAGAAAAAGAGAATGTGCAGAGGCATGGGCAAGTTAGAATTACCCCATTTGCAGTCTGTCTCCTTTTGAGTTTGGGTGGCATTGTGTGGTCAGACCAGCTCCAGGAGAGTTTGTAATGGTTAACAGGAATGTCTAAATCTGCAGACATGCTCCAGCTGAGGCGGACAGACACAGAACGATCTGCACCAAAGGTCATGTCACTGACATGAAGTTCACATGGAGCCGGGGCAGGGGCAGGATCTGAGAGGGAATGAAATGAAGAAATAAAACTTGCGGTACAAAAACAGTAAAGTATAGAGATTTCGGATAATGTCTAATCTAAATAATATGCAAAAGAATAATACATTTTATTACTATTACTATTATTCTCCTAAAATCCCCATCAGAATCCCCATTAGATTACAGTCTCTTGATCCAACCTTTAGAGGATCGGAAGTGTCTGCTGGGGGTGGTGTATCCTCTTGTTCCATGAACATTGACTGCTGCCACTCTGAACTGGTACCAGCGACCGGGTCGAATGTCTGTCAACCACACACGCTCTTCTGATGTCTACAGTACAGAACCACAGATGAATGAGTGTAGGAGTAAGCATATAAATCACTGAAGGGATTCAAGGAAAAATTACTGACTGAACATATCATACTTCAAGGTTCTTAAGTAAAGTTAAACATTTCATTTTATGCCTGGCCTACATCATATTAATGTATTTACAAACTTTGTTATGATGTTTACGGTTACAAATAGTATTACATTACAGTAGTCAACATTTGAAGTGGATTAAAACCTTTCATCAAAGTTCTACAAGAATTTTGAACAATACCCGTTCTTGTCTAAGGACAACTTTGATTGACTTTCTTGATCCACTTCAAATGTTGAGTACTGTATATGATATGATATTATTATATTTCACCCTTACCCGTGCCACCACTTGCCATTCAGTGGCTCCATCCTCACTGGGGTGGATGCCATAGTTCCACCTCCTCTGCAGAACGTTCAGCACCGGCTCCGCTGACACATTAAACTTGGAGGACCAGCGCACTTCCAGCACACCAGACTCCATTTCCTCAAAGACCAGCTCCTTCCTGGGCTTTAGAGGAGCACCTGAAGATCAAAAGAATAGAATAGAAATCTAAAACTAAGAGAACAATCTGGATATGACTTTGTTCTATAGTTCTATAGTAGTCTATCGGTTTTCAGAACAAATATAATGTACTCTATGATTGTTGTATTCTATTTGCTGCGACCTCTCCAAGGATATGTGACACATGACTATCATTGGAAGCTTTTTTCCGCCACTGAATACAAAAAAAAAAAAGGTAATTGGGACTTATCTCTACTAATTCTAACTTTTTTTCTCTCGCAATGCTTACTTTCTAATTTTTTTCTTCAGTGGTTGAAACAAGCTTCTATAACTATCCGATCTGTATAATGTTATGTAATGGGTGTCACGGGTGGTGTATGGCAGGAAGCACGAGGAGACGAGGAATTCCAATAAACAATAAACTTTACTATAAATCAAAACAAAAACCAGGTACAGGCAGACAGATGAGTAGCAGATGCAAACACCAGGTAACATTGACGAGAACGGACCAAGACTGACTGAACAGAGGGAACTAAATACAAGTACAAATGAACACTAACGAGGTAAAGACAGGTGACACAGATGATGAAGACGATGAACAGGTGGTTGATGGAGGGAGTGAGATCAGGTGAGGAGACAAGAGGATGCTGGGAAGTGTAGTGAAGATGACGAAGACAGAAAGGTGCAGACGAGGACTGTGACAATGGTTTTTTTTATATTATGGTTATTTTGAGGACATTTCATACATTTTGACACAGAACAATTTTAAAAATTAAAATTATTTAAAATTAAAAAGCAGCAGTTAAGATTTTCCCTATATTAGTTCTCAACCTTTTTGACCTTTTTTTTTTAGCATTTTAATTCAGATTAATATAATATAACTACATTTAAATAATATTAAGACCTACTGGGGCCCCCCATAAAGTTTGGTGAGGCCCCTTAGTGGGCCCCGGACCCTTGGTTGAAAACCACGGCCCTATATGCATGATGAAGTCTAAATTCTAAGATTTTTTTAACTATTTGAGTGGTTTTTAATTAATAAGCTAGCTGTTCCATGTGAAAAGGTTAAAATTAAATAAGGTACAGTTATCAGTTGGTATTGACCACAGCTGAGGTTAATAACGAATTGGTAACTGGGTTAAACCAGCTGTTTACCATCAGGTTCAGTAGCAGGTCTTACCCCTGTAGAGGTTCTTAGGTGACTGGCATGTGTGTCCACAGCCGTTTGGGCAGCATTTCTTCTGGGCTGAACACTCTCCATCTTCCTCACATCCTTCCACACAGGCGGCTGCAAACCCGCTGGCTCTTTCTGGTGGTGGACAGTCACCCTGTTTCACCACCATCACTGATCGCAGGAACTCACAGCTCGTCACACACTCCCCATGACGCTTGGGAAACGCATGCTGAGGAGATGTCAGAGTGTAAAGGACCAAAATGTAACACCTGTAACTCATAGCTTATCGATTCTAGCAATTTATTTATGTGACATTAATTTGTCTATGGATTTTTAAAACACACTTTTGGTCTCATTCTCTAACCATTTGTATGTACGGTATGTATTTGTACATAAAACATTAGCATTCTCACATAGACAGTTTCACACTGAAATATTGACTTATGAAACATTGCACCTTATACACAAACATTTTTATATAATAGATAAATATATATAATACTACTGTTGTGTCAGGAAATGTAGTTTTAAAAGTTTTTTTTTTTAGGCAAGAATGTAGTTTTTTAGACCTAAAATTTGTGATCATGTATATTGCTATGACCTATTTTACAATTTGTTTAGAGGCTTTTGCAGATGCGAGCTCCAGTCCATCAGCAGTTAAACATGAGATATAATTAATTTGGGACATATCGTACGGATGATATTTGGGACAATTAAGCTTATATTTAGGCTATATTTAACTCAAATCCAGTACAGTTTTGCTTTTGTACGTTTGACTGAATTGTTTGCTTTTGTTTATTTTTTTGTGTTTTATAATGGCTATTGTTGTTCATTTAAATATTGTTTTAAATTATCAGAGCAATATCACACTCATAGCAGTGTGATATGGCTGTATATCAACACGCTGTTTACCTACGACCGAATCACAGCCGTGGTGATATACAGCCATATCGCACGCTACGAGTGTGATATTGCTCATATTATGAGCAATATTACATGAGTAGCAGTGCGATATGGCTGTGATTCGGTCGTAGGTAATCACAGCGTGCTGATATACAGCCACATCGCACTGCTATGAGTGTGAAATCCGCTGAGGATAGCGTTCTGTCCGTTATGTTTGTCCTTGTTCTGACTCACTCATAAAGACAGTCTTTGCCGCCATCTAACGGCATAATAATTTAACTTTCACTGAAGTCCATATCACGATCACTAACGGACCATTTCTCTATTGGCATTGGTATTATTTATATAAAATAATATTTATTGAACAACAACATTTAAATGAACAACAATAGCCATTATAAAAGACAATAGGAAATAAACACAAGCAAACCATTCAGTCAAACTTACAAGCAGCCCTCTAGTACAGGATTTAAATATAGCCTACATATAAGCTTAATTTTCCCCTTAGCCAAAATTGATTTGCTCTGGAACAAGAAATAGATTAATAAGACCAAAAGTCGCCAGTTCGATATACCCCAAATTAATTATCTCATGTTTAACCAATTTCTACATAAGAGCTAGCGGCAAATTCCCAAAGGACTGGCCGAGATGTCGCTGTTCTCTGCGGGTACATGAGCACTGAACACCTGCTGACGGCCTGGAGCTCACATCTGCGAAAGCATCTAAACATATTGTAAAATAGGCACTACGATTATATATTAGTCGCATTTTTGAGGTCTTGTTCATCCAGCCATCTAAACCCCTTGTCATTTGTAGGGCAGGGATTATGGAGCCTATCCCAGATTATAATTGTCAATAATTACATTTCTAATATATTACTGAAAATGTAATAATTATGTGAACATACTATACATTTTATTTATTTCAGTTAAATAATATGATCTAGGATAAGTTCTGCATAAAACTGTATATGTTCATGTGTAGTTTAAGCCTATATGAAAGGTGTATATTTTTTTTCAGATGGCTTCAGAGAATGGCTTTTCTTTCTTTTGGCACTATGTTCAAAACGAGAGGATTATAACATGTCACATTTACATGAGTTGTGAATGATTTAATGTTGCTTACTCTTATACAAGTCTAAAATGATTGATGAAGGTCATGATCAGTGCTGGCAAATGAAAGAACTATATTCATTGTTTTAAGTCCCCATTGCCCTCAACATTGCATGTATAGCCAAAGAAACAGGAAAAGCTAGATGTTACTAGGCCAAGAGATTTCAAATGTAGAGAATCCACAGAAACAGGATTCAAGACCAAATGGAAATGTTCAAAGAGATTCTAAGACTGTTTAAAAAGAACATTATCATTTTGAACAATAGGAGACCACTTATATAGTAGCCAAGTCTGTCAAGAAAAACAATAGAGGATTAATATTTGGAAAACCAGAACATCAAGGTCAGGCATTTTGTATTAGATTTTTTTTTTTCTTGTTAAGAACACATCCCAGAAACTACTAGATCTGTTAAGAATGCTGCGGTCTGTACCTCACATAAATCTCGACAAGGTCCATCTTTCAACTCCCAGGAGTCTTTGCATGGCTCCAGGCACTGTGAACAGACAGCAGAAGTTTGAGTATCAGCAAGCAGTCTCAAATAACTCTGGTATCATTCTTTTTTAAACAGTCAAAGCAAAAAGCAAAAGCATTTGCTTTGAGTTGGGATGTTACAATATACAGATATTAATGATAACCATCATATTTAAAAAAAAAAAAAATACTGATATCATGTTATAACTATACCATGTTAGTAACTTTATTAGTTCAAAATTAACAAGTGAATACATCACAAAACCTTACAAACTGTGCTTTTGTCTTATCCTAAATTACAATGGTAAGCCTATAATAATTATATTTTAGAGTTGTCGGGACATATTTTCAGAGAAACTGTGCATGTTTACAGCATTTCCTTAATAAAGGAAAGAAGGCCTAGCTACTACTATATGCAGTTGAAGTAGATTGAAGCTACAACAACTAACTGTACCTCAAATTGAAAGAGTTTGCAAGCAAAAACCTTATCAATGCAAGACATTTCCTGTGCACTGACTAGGTTCACAAAACAATTATAATGTTGTTAACAATGCCAATCTCTAACCAGTTACTGTCAGGGTTCTGTCACTTAGTCTAATTCTTGGTTTTGTGACAGAGCCCTGACACTCCTGTTTTGTCTTGTCTGTGTGCCTTGTTTCATGTGCTTTCATGTCATGTTTTGTCTTGTGCTGTGTTGCATGCAGCTTGTGTTTGTCACTGGCTGCATGCTTTCATGTTGTCATGTTTTGTGTGAACACGTGGCTTATGACTGTTTTCATTAGCTGCGTGTTCATGTCTCGTTTTGTGTAAGCACATGGCTTGTGATTTGCTTTACTGGCCATGCTTGTTTTTTTTTTTTTTGTCATGTTTGGTGTGAGCACATGGCTTGTCGTGTGTTTCCTTGTGCTCTCCTGTCGATTGTCTAACACCGCTCATCGTGTTACCTGATTATTGATTAATTTGCCCCACCTGTCCTCCCTCGTTACCCGCTTTTGTTTGCTTCCCTTTTTATTATCCTTGTGTTTGCAGTCATCATTGTAGATCTACCATCTATGTTCCTCCTGTGTGTTTTGTCAAGTTTATTTTAGTTTATTTTAGTTTATTTTAGTCGTCAAGTCAAGTCAAGTCTGTCTTGTTTTCTCCTCGGGGTAGTTTTTGTTTTCTATTTTATTTTATTATCATTAAAACCCATTGTCCTGCACTTGAGTCGTCGCTTCATCCCTCATCCACATCCCTGACAGTAACTAATTCAGTCTATTTGCCTAAAAATAGATTTGCCAAGATACAGTTTTCACCATTATCTGATATGAAAAGCAATCATTATGCCTAGTGTCAGTGTTGCCAATCTTTTTTTATATTGTTTTAAAACAATTGATTTCAATGAGTCATAAGCTACTTGTTCATAAGAGAATTTTCATATATCCACGGTTCGTTTTTGGGAGAGTAGATGATGTAGTTAGTGATATTTATACTTATAAGGTGCACATCTGTACCCGTGGCCTCAAACCATGAGATTCATCTGCGCAGAATAAAGGAGCCAAAGCACAACTCACAAAATGACCAAAACAATGTAGTTGTTTGCTTCAACTATTAGAAGGCCAAAAGTTACCTAATGTATCTTTAATGCTACACATACAATATTATTATAAATAACCTAGCCCTGGTGACTATCTGGTTTACATTCCAACATAGTAGGTTCCACCAGTCATAAAATTAAAATAATGTTATGCCAGTATGGGAGTTTTTTTGGAAACGGTGGGGTGACACCCCATTCTGCAGTAAGTGCATATAAACAGTAAGATATTTACATACAGTACATACAGTATGTGAAAGATTCTCTCTTCATCTCCCTAAAATCATATTTAAAATGTGATTCATTGGCCAAAAAAGAGAAATATCTATGTCAATAGATCTATGTCTATAGATCTAAGGTGTGATCTAAGAATCAGAGGTGTGGCAAAGGGGCGCAAACCCTTTCAAGGGAACTCGCACTGCGTCTGTGATAACACTTTGGGGAACGAGTACCCACTTTGCCACACCGACACATGCCTGTCCTAGTGTGAAACTGTCCAGGCACAATTTATGACGAGAGCACTCATGTGTCCAGTGTGGAAGGAAGGTGCAGACTATAGAACCTCATTAAAAAGTATGTGGGGAAGCCCAGCCAGCAGCATCACAAATCTCTTGAAGGAAGGCCCCTGAAAGAAGGGCTTTAGAAGATGCAATGCTTCTTAAGCCCTAAAGGCCAGAGGGGAAGGCAAACCACACACCTGGTAGGCCAGAGAGATAGCCTGAATGACCAATTGCTGATTGTTTGCTTAGAGGCCGGAGATCCTTCCTGGGCAACAAATACATACTAACAATTGGTCTGACTTCCTCCATTGAGAAGATTTCTGAACATAAAACTTAAACTAAAGTGTAAATGAAGTCTCTCCTCTTCCGCCGACACATGTAGTGGAGGATGGAAAGCCAGAAGAAGTGTAGAGTGTGAGATATGGATGGGGTAAGACTAGTGGTGCTTTTCCACTGGATGGTACGGTACGGCTCACTTCGGCTCACTTTAAATGGTACCTGGTCTGTTGAGGTTCCAAGCGTACCGTACCGTACCGATGCTAAAGGTGACGTGAAAACACTGCATATCACTGATTGGTCAGACAGAATCGTCACTACCCAGCGTCGTTGTATTTGTGACACGAGACACTACACCTGCTTGATTTAAATAGACAGTAGACAACAGCCAACGCTGTAGCACGTTTTTAAAGTATTTGCTTGAAAAAAGATGAAAACTTAAAAAAAGAAATGGCTGAATCGTGGTCAGTGGAAGAGGTGCAGACATTCCTCTCTGCTGCCGAGAAGTTGCGCAACTATAACGATCAGTCCCACCCACTTAGAAGCGGTACTAACTGCAGTGGAAAAGAAACCAAGCTAAAGCGAACCGAACCGTGCCGTACAGAGTCGAGTCGTACCACGCAGTGGAAAAGCAGAGCGAGCCGAACCGTTCCGCGCCGAGTCATACCATACCGAGCCGAACCAAGCCGTCCCATTCAGTGGAAAAGCGCCATAGCAGAGAAGAGACCTTGGAGGAACTCCAGCACTGAAGCCACCGGGCAGTTAACTGGGTCACCAACGCTCTCTACACCAAACAGTGAAAACGTTCAATTTTACGCACACTTGGGCTAATAAGAATAGACTGACCGCATTCCAACGGAGCCTCTCCAGAACTCCCGGGAGCAGAACGATTGGGGGAAAGGCGTACAGGCGCAGCCTCAGCCAATACTGCACCATGGCAGCCCCAGAGGACCTGAATGAGAGAGGGACAACCACAGTGGACAGTGGGTCATCTCCTGAGATGCGAACAAATCCACTTCCACTGGGCCGAATCTCACAAATCGACTCCACCGTCTCACAGGCTTCTGCATCATGATCGGGAGCATTGGAGCTGCCCGATGAGGACTGAGAGACTGCCAAAGTCTCGAGTCTCTCTGCTAGCTCCATCTGCGATCCCCACGACCTGAGATGCCGCGCTGCCTTGGTGGATGTGGATGCAGGCCTGGCCAGAAGCTAACTGGCCAGCATCCCTTGGTAGGCATTGTGTGCCGGCATCCAGCTTCCATTTATGCCTTCACATGCAATAATGCAGAACCATTAAGATTGGACTAGTTTCACACGTTCTTCAGACGCTTTCATGCAGCACAAGTTCCCTCGAAAGGGAGCTCGATATTATCGTTATTGTGAATTATTTATGCCACAATACTTGTTTAGTGAAAATCTGATATAATGACAGACCTAGTTTTGAATAGTTTGTTTCTGCTGATCTGAATAGCTATGGTGCTTTGTAATCTAGAAGTGTTCTAGTTCTCAATTCATTCAGACAAGGGTTCTTTTGCAATTTTGTGTTGTTTTTGATCACACATAGGTGTTTGGAGTCTGTCATTACCTTCTCTGCAACTTGGAAAAGTCAGTGCAGAGAACCCTGAATGTATTCTGATCACTGACATTTGCATTCAGCACTTATATCACATGCCAAAATTATTTCATTTCATTGTCTAAACCTGACTCTCTCCCTGGCTCTTCCTCTTCATTCACTCGCTCTCTCATCTTCTATTCTCCTTTCCTTAAAATTGACACTTCAATTCCTTGCATGAGTGAGCGTGGCTGCCTCTGGGGAATCGCATTTCCAATTTCATGCCATGATGAGACACAGCGGTCACTATGGTGCTGGGGCTAAACATTGCTCTGCAGGAGAATGCTGGGAAGAGATGTGAGCATTACACATTATGCTGATCTAGGAGCTGTCTTTACTCCAATGGTCCCATTTTCAGAACAGCATGAATGGACCTTTACCACCACCTTGGGAAAAGCGTACACTTCCTTACAAAGGAAAGATTCTGCAGACGTCAGTTAGAAAGTTTCGCATTAAAATGCTTGTTAATCTAGGGATTTAGTATCAGGAGGAAACGATAAGGTTGAGGCGCATTTCCGTTAGAGTGTGTGTGTGTGTGTGTGTGTGTGTGTGTGTGTGTGTGTGTGTGTGTGTGTGTGTGTGTGTGTGTTTGTGTGTGAGCGTGTGTGTGTGTGTGTGTGTGCGTGTGTGCGTGTGTGTGTGTGTGTGTGTGTGAGCGTGTGTGTGTGTGTGTGTAAATTGTTAATATATGTGTGTTTGTGTTGGGGAAACTGAGGTTATCCTGGGGCAATGTTTCTGAGTAAGAATGAGAGTGGGAAACACATTTATCTGGGAGGGCAGTAAAAATGCACACCTTTTAAAGACGGCGCGGGCTTGGGGTGGTGCAGTCGTCGGAAACTATGAATAATGGGAGAGGCACAGGGGCAGTTAGAGGCAGCAGAGGAGGCAGTTTTATGGAGCTCAGAATGGCCAGAGCCCTGCTGAGATCGCCTGAAGCTTGTGTGCTCTAACACACGAAACACTGTCTCAGAGTCGCATGTGCAGCTGAGAGAATTACGCTTTGCCTGCTTTTATTTCCCATGAACGTAAATATCAACTCATCATGCACACTGCATTATGCCAGATTTAATAAAACAAGCATTGTATAATTGATTATTAATTAACTTACAATACAGTTTGTACAGTACTAAAGTTTACTGTTCATCATTTGCAATAGGTATAGTACATAAAGATTTTGTGTTAAATGACTGGTGAATAAACGTCCCTGGTTACGTATGTAACCCTAGTTCCCCGAAGGGACGGACACTGAGTGTAATCGCAGTGGGAACGCCCTCCAGCGTGACGCGTCTGAAGCATGAATGAAATCAGTCAATGGAGAGATGGAATGTCACAGCGAGTGACGTCATCGACCAGGAAGCTATAAATATCCCCTGAGCACACAAAATGACAGCTTAAAAGTTACTGAAGCAAGCAACCCAAGGGGATGCCGAGAGTATGGCAGGACACGCACTGTCCGTCCCTTCGGGGAACTAGGGTTACATACGTAACCCGGGCCGTTCCCCTTCAGGGACTACCGCTGCGTGAAATCGCAGTGGGAACTTAATACCCACATCCCCATACGACCAAATCCCCGTCGTGTGTCATTAGGAGACACAAACCAACGAGAGAACCTGAGCCCCGGGAGTGGAGCTAAGATCAAGGGAATAAAATCTAACGAAAGTGTGCGGTGAGGACCAGCCTGCCGCATCACAATCGTCCTGAAGAGAAGCTCCTGAAAGAAGAGCTGTAGAGGCAGCCATACTCCTGGTGGAATGAGCCCTTACAGCCAAAGGTGAAGGCTGATGGGCCGAACCGTAAGCAAGCGAGATGGCATCGACCACCCACTTGCTCATCCTTTGCTTAGATGCTGGACACCCTTTCTTAGGTGACCCAAAACAAACAAACAGTTTTTCCGATCTCCTCCACCGGGCAGCTCTGTGGACATAAGCATCTAAAGCCCTAACAGGGCACAGCATTAAGTTTTTTTATTTAAGCATTTAAGTTTCTCCTGGTCTGACGTCAGAAAAGGCGGAGGACAGAAAGCCTGCAGAACTATAGGTCTAACAAAAGTAGATGGTACCTTAGGAACATAATGAATATCTCCAATTCTTTTTAGAGATGAGATAGCGAGAAGGATAGTCTTTAGAGTAAGAAACTTTTCCGAAGCTTCCTCGATGGGCTCGAAAGGAGAAAGGGAAAGACCTTCTAAGACGATGGCCAGATCCCAAGCTGGTACCCTCGTGCGCACTGCAGGCCTCAGCCTCAAGGTGCCACGAAGGAAGCGAGATATAAGTGGGTGTTTCCCGAGGGAACCTCCACTTGAAGGGGCGTGGTAAGCAGCTAAGCCCGCCACATACACCTTCAGTGTGGAGTGGGATAACCCTGTGGAGAGACGGTCATGCAGGAAATCCAGCACTGTACCAACCGGGCACTTAACTGGGTCCTGCTGGCGCTCTCCGCACCAAGAGGTGAAAAGTTTCCACCTCGCGGCATATAACTTCCTCGTGGAGGGAGCTCTGGATTGGAGGATGGTCTCAACGACCTCAGCCGAAAGACCAGAATCTATGAGCTGGGTCCCCTCAGAGGCCAAGCCCACAGCCTCCATAGCTCTGGGCGGGGGTGAAGGATCGACCCGCTCGCCTGAGAGAGCAGATGTCTCCTGATCGGTATCTCCAGGGGAGAGCCATCTAGGAGAGACACTAGGTCCGCAAACCATACTCTGGCCGGCCAGAACGGGGCTATTAGCAGGAGACTGAACCCGTCCTGGCGAACCCTCTCCAGAACTCCCTGGAGCAGAGCGATCGGGGGAAAAGCGTACAGGCGTGACCTCGGCCACGGATGTACCATCGCGTCCAACCCCACTGGGGCTGGCTGGCTGAGAGAGAACCACAGTGGACAGTGTGATGTCTCTCGGGACGCAAATAGGTCTACTTCGGCACGACCGAAATTTTCCCATAGGAGCTCCACCACCTCGGGGTGAAGACTCCGTTCCCCGGGCCTCGGCCCCTGCCTCGACAGGATGTCTGCCCCCTGGTTCAAATACCCCGGGAGATAAATAGCTCTGAGAGAGAAAATTTTCCCCTGGGACCATAGAAGGATCTGACGTGCCAGTTTGTAAAGCGGGCGAGAACGCAGACCCCCCTGATGGTTGATATAAGAGACCACCGATGTGTTGTCTGTCCGGACAAGAACATGGTGGCCCCTTAGGTCTGGGAGGAAGTGTTTCAGAGCCTGAAACACCGCCAACATCTCTAGGCAATTTATGTGCCATAAACGATGATGGTCCTCCCACAGACCCTGAGCCGGGCGACCATTCACGATTGCCCCCCAACCCGTGAGAGAGGCATCTGTCGTTAGCATAACGCGACGACAAGGAGCTCCCAACACAGGGCCTTGGGACAGAAACCAAGGATCTCTCCACACAATCAGGGAGCGATGACACCGTCGCGAACTCATGATCATGCGAAGCGGATTTCCCCTCGGGGAGAATCCCTTGGTTCTGAGCCACCGCTGTAACGGTCTCATGTGCAGGAGGCCAAAAGGTATCACGTTGGACGCAGCTGCCATGAGACCTAACAGTCTCTGGAACTGTTTCACAGTGAATGACCGGCCTAGCTTGACTTGATCTACTGCGGCGAGAATCGAAGCAACACGAGCAGGTGACAATTGTGCCTCCATCGTCGTCGAATCCCACACTACACCGAGAAAAGTGGTTCTCTGTAATGGAGAAAGAACACTCTTCTTGGCGTTGAGTCTCAACCCCAACCTCTTAATGTGAGCAAGAACGACATCTCGATGCCGAACCGCCTGTTGTTCCGATTGAGCTAGAATTAACCAATCGCCTATATAATTCAGAATACGGATGCCCTGCAACCTCAGCGGGGCTATAGCAGCATCCATACACTTTGTGAATGTTCGTGGTGACAGGGCTAGGCCGAATGGAAGAACCCGATACTGGTACGCTTCGCCCCCGAAAGCAAACCTTAGGAACTTCCTGTGCTGCGGGAGGATAGATACATGGAGGTAATCGTCCTTTAGATCTATCGTGACAAACCAGTCCTCGGATCTGATTTGTGACACGATCTGCTTGAGAGTGAGCATCTTGAATTTGAGCTTCCCTACAGCGCGATTTAAGAGACGCAGATCCAGAATGGGACGCAGCCCTCCGTCTTTCTTCGGAACGATGAAGTACCGACTGTAGTATCCTAACTCCCTGCTGGGTGGAGGCACCCGCTCTATAGCTCCTTTTAGCAGCAGAGTTTTTACCTCCTGTTCTAATACCAGAGCCTGCTCGTGGCCCACCTCTGTGGGCAGAACCCCTCTGAACCGAGGTGGACACGTTCTGAACTGAATAGCGTACCCGTTCTCTATAGTATTCAGGACCCACTGAGAAACATTGGGAAGAATTTTCCATTCCGCCAGGAACTCTACTAAGGGAACCAGGCTCTCTCGAGGCTGGCCTCTGGATGAACATCCCGAGTGACAGACACAGCGCCCTGTAACGTACTGGCAGGGAACAGCTGGTCTGAGCACTCCACAACCCTCCTCGGAGGGGGCGAGCATCCCTCGGGAAGTCGCTGGCCGGGCCTCTCTACGCCCTGTATAGGCAGGGTTAGTAGAGCAGACCCCTGAGGGTACCGGGAAAGACAGGGCACCGTGTTGTTGTGCAGTCTTATCCTTCTCCTTCATAGAGGTCTGACTCAACCACAGGTGTCTTTCTGTGGCCACCATGGCTACCATAGACCGGCCGACAGATTTAGCGGTCTCCCTGGTGGCCCGAAGAGTGAAATCAGCAGTCTGCCTGAGCTCGTTAATCATTTCACCAGAAATGTCACCCCCCTCACACGCATCTTTAAGCAGGTCAGCCTGAAAAGCCTGCATAATAGCTAAAGTGTGCAAGCATGCAGCCGCCTGACCAGCCGCCGAGTAAGCCTTCCCCACTAACACGGAAGTATTTTTCAGTGGTCTAGAGGGCAGAGTCGGCGCTTTAAGTGAGGATGATGAAGCAGGAGAGAGATAGCTAGCGAGCGTCACCTCCGCCTTCGGCATCGTCACATACCCTGAAGTTTTTGCACCAAAAATGTTTCCATGAGCATTAGATTGGTTAGTATAAATTCTGCTAGAAACAGGTCTAACCCAGGTCTTTGTAACCTCAGAGTGAAGATCTGGGAAGAATGGTGAGCGCCGGAGAGAAGGCTGAGGACGTGCAGAAAGAAATCTATCGTATAGTTTGCTTTTATTTCTAGACTCCTGCCTATCAGTTGGCCACTCGATGCTGAGCTTTTCAACAGCCCGAGATAACACATCAATCAGCCCCTCATCTAAATGTGTATGCTGGAGTGACGAGTCAGTTTCAACTGATGCGACACTTTCGACATCCAGCTCCTCAGAACTGGATAATCTAAGCTCGACATCATGTGCCTCGACCCGGGCAGAAGTAACCGCTGCAGTGCGTGCTTCCGGAGCCGGGTAAGAGGCACTAGATCTCGCTGGAGATAGCTGAGATAGGGCAGAGCCCGTCTCAACGTCACCAGTGAGATCCATCTGCGAGCCCCAAGACAAGCGCCGCCGCTCTGCCTCAACAGAAGCGGGACCCGAGCCTCGGGGAGCTCGCAACGAACCACTCTCCTCGAAGAGTGATCGCCGCGAGCGCAGAGTTCTCAAGGGAAAACGCTCGCAATGCTCACAATCGACCCCCTCGAGGGCCGACTGTGCATGCTGCATTCCCAAACAAGCAACACACAGCTGGTGTGTATCCCCACCCGTGATATAACGTGTACAGGGGGAAACACACTTCCTATATTGCTCGCTCGTCACTTCGACACTCATAATGTTTTTTTTATATATATATAGTGAAAAACTCCTGTCTAACACAGACAAACACAATCGAGAGATTTCAGACACACACAGAGCTTGCTGAAGTAACAAAAAGCTGGCATGTTGTGTGCTCAGGGGATATTTATAGCTTCCTGGTCGATGACGTCACTCGCTGTGACATTCCATCTCTCCATTGACTGATTTCATTCATGCTTCAGACGCGTCACGCTGGAGGGCGTTCCCACTGCGATTACACGCAGCGGTAGTCCCTGAAGGGGAACTGCATTTTTGTTTCCAGATCTATTAATTTATTAATTTATTTATTAATTTATTTTCATTTAATAAATTAATACTTATAAATCATATCAATTTAGCTGTATACTTGACAGATCACAAAATAATTTAATTGAATTGAGCTAAAATAATCCTGTTAAGCTCATTTATTGAAAGGAAAGTTTTAATTTGGGTTTCATTACTGAAGAATATTGCAACATCGACACTGTTTCCCCAGTTCACTGTAAAGCTTCTTTGAAACAATCTGCATTATATAAAGCGTTGCATAAATACATGTGACTATTTATTTATGTACTTACTTCATGTTTATTTATGTATTCGTCCTTCCTTCCTGTCTTCCTTCTTATTATCAAAATGAAGCTTAATGCCTTCATTGAAAAGAAAACTTAATTAAATAGTATAGAATATTGTTTTATTATTACTTCTTAGAAACATTTTAATAAAACTGCTTCACTGCTTAATATTAAAAGAAATCTGTCTGCAAAATCAAGGTCATGTTGAGCGACCAACAAAGTCATGTGTTACAACCAAGAACACCATTTGCAGGAGAAAAAAAAAGAAGAAAATGATGTGTTCCAAGGCCAGTAATTCCCTTAAAATATCAAAAAAATATAATATTTTTTCATTAACAATTCTCTACAAATGTATAAAATTATACTTTTATACTTTATTATACTTTTTCATTAGAAAACAAAAGAAGGTTACACAACGTTTTTGAGTCATTACATTTTTTTAAAATTCATTAAAAACTTTTGATGAAAATGGTACAAAAGTTTTTCAAAATGCTTCAGTTTCTTAATTGTAGACTCGTTATCATGGACACATTATTTGTCCTTGACTCACAAATTATTAACATAATTATTAACTTTGGCATTCATTAAAACAAATAATGCCCTTAAAAATTGGAGAGTCCTACCTTGATTATGCAGCATTATATATGATAGATGTGATATATGATGCAGTATCGCTCAATACTCTGCAGGTAATGCATTTTTGTGCAATGCTAAAGTCGATGAAGGGAAATTACCTCCTACCCACATACTTTATAATTGATCATAATCAGATATTATTCATATCTTATATGACAAGTAGATTCATTGGCCTCTTTATACATTTTCATTCAGCCTCACCCTTAAACCTCAACCATTTTAAACAATAGCTTGTTTTGAGGAACGCCACATTCACAACCTTAGTCTCATTTATCAGTCTCTCAAATACAGCACTCAATGGCCCTTTGTGTAACGACCTTTATGATGCATTGCATGTTGGTGGAAAAAGCACAGCATAGATCTAAGATATAAATCACTTAAAGTATTTCAATCCAATCGCTTTCACCTTTCTAAAGCCACCTTTTGGCTTGTTACAAACCCACTCTGCTTTTGTCCGTGAGGCACCTGTAATCTCAATGAAAGTGCTCGCTCCAAGTGTCTTTATTATACCCCAGCGCCAGTAAGTTTTCCGCCTCATTTCAGTCTCAAATCAGGCATTCCCTTCCACCGTACAAAATAAAGGTTATTTAAGAGCTGGGGACATGGAGATTGAGCTGAGAAGAAGCCTTGGGTGAGTTCCAGTTCAGTTAAGATGCACTGCCCTTGAACAAATAACACAAACCGGGAAATAGTTCAAATATTCAACTTTTTAGCATTACGTAAAAAAAATAAGACCTGTTTCTTTTGAATAAAATGGTCAACTATGAGACCACTCCCTCCATACACTCTTAAAAATCAAGTTTCTTTAGTTGCATTGCATTGATGGTTTCATAGAGAACCTAGGACCTTTCTATTGCACAGAAAGTTCTTTATATTGGAAAAAAGATTCTTCGGATAGTTAAAATGTTCTTTACTCTAAGAAAAAAAAGGTTCTTTGGGTAAAGCAAAAATAGATAGCAAAAAAAGAATAAGAAAATAATCCCTTTTGGAATCTATATTTTTAAGAGTATAAGTGAGACTGGATAATGCATGCTTTGGGTGTTAAATGCTGGACGGAATGCAAGAATCCCACCCATGTCTGGACCCAACATTTGGACAAATTGTAGTTGCTTTAAGGAGTTTCCAAGCGTTGTTTAATCTACCACTGAGACATTCACTTTGCCAGCCTCAGCAAATTAAGTAGAGCAACTGTAATTGAAATCTTGCCCATGTCATGAAAATTGCTGGCACTCTCGGTTTTGCAATTGCATTGGTGCCACAGCACTAATACTTGAACCAGCAATTAAACTGAAGGCTAAGAGAACTGTCAAGGCACACTAATTATTTCGCTGGCATTTGAATATCAAATGCCTAAAGGCCATGTCCTGTAAGAAGCATAATAACATTCAAGAGCAGATCTTTGATTTGAGGGCCGCCTGCTTACTTTAACATTTCTGTAGATGTCGTTTGAAAACTGAGGAATTGGTGTGTGTAGTTCTATCATGGTAATCGCTTTGAAGAGTACTTCAGTAAGGAGCTTTCCAAGTGATGTCTGAGTATAGTTATTATGAATCAAAAAGTGCAGATGAGCAGAGGCGACTGGGTTAAGAGCCAATTTGAGGCAAACAGCCTAAACAAGAAGCACCAAGTTAACAGCCTTTGGAAGCTAACTAGCTTCAGAGCAGGAACATCTAAAGCCTGGAACACATCAAGCCGACTTCAAAGAACTAGCGAAGACAAAAACCAACGGTGTTGTCGCCTCGTGTCGCCTGCGTCTGGACCAAAAAGCTGTGCTTTAACACACAGCACAGACTACAGCCGACTGCAAACTAGCATGTGCGTTCTGCGCCTGCATGTAAGGAATTAACTGTCTATATCAGCAGGCATCAATAGTCTATTTTCATCTATTCAAAAAGGAGAAACCGAAACAAGTACATACGAGATATATGCAGATATACGAAACTTAAACAACGCAGCGCTTGCTTACCATTTTAAATATCATTTATAATGATAACCTCCTTCATTTTAAGCGGCTCATTTTGTTATGAAAATATTTGCATTTTGGAATGCTCGGGTAGGATAGCAAAACATTAGATCAGCCTTCTTGTCTGTGCCGTCTTATTTATGTCGGACTTACTTCTCTTTCATCACTTTCGCTTTAATTCTAGTGCACTGACTCCTTCACTAAACTGAGTGTAACAATGTTCAGGGAAGAAGGAGGCGGGAACCGGCGAACAATCAATATATAATTTATTTCAAATAAAACAAACAAACGAAAATACCGCCAGCAGCCCCTCGCGGACGACTGCTGGCTACCGAAAATAAATATAACTAAAGTAAAATACAAAAACAAAACACAACTAAAATACAGGCCTGTTCCTCTCTCGATCATCAACGTCGTCGCTCCTCCTTTATGCTTCCGCTCCTCCGTGAGAGATGCGAGACCGGTGTGCCTCACATGTGTTGCTCATTAGCAATCGCACCACCGGCCTCGCGCCGTTCTCTCACGTCCCTCGGCCGTCCTGTTCGCCACATACCCCCATCGCCCCTCACAGGCCGGGGGGTACTCACGAGCCTGTGCCTACTCCCCCCCCGGCGGCGGCGATCCCTGGGGAGTATGGACAGACAAACCGAGGGAAACGGAGACGGAAGCATGAGGAGCGACAGATCGAGAGAGGGGAGAGAGGAAAAAAAAAATTGGTCCGGTTCCCACAACGCGCTGCCATCTGGTCCCCCACCAGCTAGGCGATCTCCTCCGCGGTGCCTGGCGGCGACGCTGGGTAGCCCTCGGTGGACGGCTCGACGCTCCTCCGCCGCCCGGTGGACGGCGACGGCTCCTCGGGTGCCTTGGGCAGACGGTAGGAGTCCCCCGCTCCCTGCTCCTCCCCTTCACTGGTGGACGGCAGCAGGCTCCGGCCCACGGCGAGCGGCGGCGACTCCTCCTCTCCCTCCCGGATGGCAGCCGCCCCTCCAATACCCAGGCGGCCGGCAGCGAGCTCGACCGTCCCACCGGCAACTCACTCCAGCGCACCGCCTCGAGCGTCCTTGGCCGCGAGTCCCCCGCTCCCTGCTCCTCCCCTCGCTCGGCGGATGGCAGCAGGCTCCGGCCCACGGCGAGCGGCGGCGACTCGCGCACCATGCTCGATGGCACCGCGGATTCCCCACACCGGCGAGGACTCTCTGACAGCGCGTTCCTCCCTCTTCCCGGGTTTCGGCACCAGTGTAACAATGTTCAGGGAAGAAGGAGGCGGGAACCGGCGAACAATCAATATATAATTTATTTCAAATAAAACAAACAAACGAAAATACCGCCAGCAGCCCCTCGCGGACGACTGCTGGCTACCGAAAATAAATATAACTAAAGTAAAATACAAAAACAAAACACAACTAAAATACAGGCCTGTTCCTCTCTCGATCATCAACGTCGTCGCTCCTCCTTTATGCTTCCGCTCCTCCGTGAGAGATGCGAGACCGGTGTGCCTCACATGTGTTGCTCATTAGCAATCGCACCACCGGCCTCGCGCCGTTCTCTCACGTCCCTCGGCCGTCCTGTTCGCCACACTGAACATTCAAGTTCCCACTTTCACCAATGGCCCCGACGCCGATTCAACATGCTGAATCGGGTAAGCTGTCGCCGACGTGAGCCTGACGAGAGCCTACATGTGGAACACACCGCAAAAACTAGCCCGACGGACACTTGCAGTTATTGTGTGCCGGCCTTAAGATATTTTTAGTTCCAAGATGGCATTTTCAATCACATGTCTAGTTGGTAAACACTCTATTAGAAGTATCAATGGATGTTTGTGTGCACAAGCTGAATGTAAATGCTAGTTCTGGAATGTATGGTAAACAAGGTCAGGAAAACAAAAGCTGCAGTCTGCTTTGTGTACGTACTGAATGCAGTTATATGATATGATAAAGCTCTTTAATTAGATGTGGACAATTTGTGGTGAGATTGAAGAATTGATTACGTTTAGAGGCCTGGTCACCTGAACGTGGCATTAAAGCCAACAGGAGTAAACGCAGTCTAAATTTCCAGCGCAAACCCCCGATGTTATGCAAGGAAGACCATCTTATACTCAGAGATCCCGCACAGAGACTGATAAACAAGTTTAGCTTTATCAAAGCTATGATTCCCATGGGCCATATTACACAATTCATACACAATTAATTGAGGGACTCTTTACTTTGCTTTAGACTTATGTAGATGTGTCTGCATTGTAAGGATAGGTCAGGATTCATATTTTTAACTGCAATACTTTCAAGGGGATGGATTAAATGAAGTTTGGTTTGTTTATTTTTCTTGGGTTTTTTGGAAATGATTTTTAACAGTGTGTTGCGTTTGTAATTGAACATATACTGAACATCCCTATTTTTTTAGATTAATATTGTTCAAAATTTGTGAGTTATCCTACTGAAAAGCTGCACACTCAGAAAACCCACAGACTAACTGATAATGACAATATGTAATTTTGCACATTCCTGCTACATGATGACTACATGCATTATTTAGTTAGAGTATTACTAAATACATTATTACTGACACAGAGTTTTAAAAGCACATTGTCCTGAAGCTTTTGGACTTCTAACTGAATGTGCATGGATCCTGTATAATGAGAAGAAAGAGTTTAAAAGGCATTGTCTTCGTTTGAAGCCAATGGAAGAAACTCTCTGGAGAATGCAGTAAAAATCCATGAACCAGCTGGCCAAATGTTTTCATGGATCGTAGAAGAGAGGTCAAAACCCTGGCTGTTCCAGTGGACTCACCCCGAGGGTGATATGAAAACACGTGCTGCGCCATTTCCAACCATATGCACACATACATCAATGCATTAAAGATCTCAAATCCTTAAAGCTGCCCCTCAAGCCATGAAAAGTCTGCTTAGGCACTTAACTGTAACATGCACAATCATGAACTGTTTTGAAATATTTTAAAATGTCCAGATGTGCATTCAAGAACTTTCTGCAGACTGTCATTGTGCGGACTGCAATAGCTGGTTGATATGTAAAGGAATGCAAGCACAGAGCATTGAAAGGAAAGCAGCCTCTTGAACAATACATCAAAGGGAGCTTTACATAATACCACAGTGAAATGTGTGGAAAATCTGCATTGGCAACATGTCAGCTCAATTCCCCCTGTGCTACTGGCATATTATTGTTATTTAATGACTAAGCTGCTAGAGCATGTTAATGTCCTCATTAAGAAAAGTGGGTTGAGTTCTTTACTGAAATTAGCATTTTGCCTTGAAGTGAAAAAAGAAAAATAACACCGGCTGTGTAATTTAATGTGAATCAAAAACACATAGCCTTTCTACTCCATTTGTATCAGTCTCATTACAGATGTGACCTCTAGCTTTGCTAGTGAATCATAATCTCATTTCTGTAAGACAACCAGCTAGCATGGATATAATAGTCCAAGGCGATAGCTGACAAATACAGTAGCTTTTACGATGATGTATGATGTCATTACGGGAGGTGTACAGGCATACCAATGCTTTACAGTGATAGATCTGTGTTGGCTTTTATGTCAAGCTGCTGTGAAATGCTGTGTAATTTTGACAGAAATTACCTTTGCACACTGTTTATGGCTCTGACACCATCCAAGGGATCCATTACTCTGCGGACAGAAGAGACAGATGGAATTGGGTGTCAGAATGCTGTAATCACCAGTCACATCAGACAGGCTCATTTGAATCGTGTTATTTTAATGTGCCCCTCCTGAGCAGAGAGGCTTTAAAAAGGAAATGTCCTATTATGAATGCATTATTCTTTTTTTAAAAACATTGCCCTGACTACGGTAATGTGAAATTGCCAGAAACGTAGTGAAACAGTAATAAACCAGAACAGTAAGTCTACATCCCCTCCCTTATTAAAAAGACGAGCCAGGGCACCTGAGCACAGAAACATCAGAAATCACTCATCAGCACCTGGGATCACACAACTTGTTTGCATAGCAGATCTTGGAATGTTCCGTAGCGTGTCAGGAATCGTCACAGCGTTTAGCTTATCTGAATAACAACTAGTTGTTTTAAGCTTATGGAGCATATTTGATTGGCAGACCACAGGATAACGCCCCTGGCCAGTCTTCCGAATAATGGTTATTGAATAGCACAATAACAAAGAAAGGAGAAACCCTTTTTAGTGCAGTGTATATTTTATTGAACATGGTGGGGACTCTAAAGTAACCACAATATTATCGCTGCCAGATCTTGCAACTACGCCACTATGAGGAATAGAGCTACAAATCTATTTTGGCCTGTGGTGGGATCAATGGATCAAGCCGGCAGCATTAGCATGGTTAGTTCACATGCACGTTATACAGTAGATGTGCTCACATCAAGCTACACAAACCTATTCTCATTACTAAAGGTATATCATACATACTTTAACTGTTATTGGGTAAACAACGTATAAGAGCATATACTTGTATTACTTTGTATTCATGTTGGTCTTGTATGTTTTTTTAAATAAACATTTAAAACATTTTCAAAAAATTTTACATTTAATGACTCTAAAATGTCATGTAATGTAACCAAAAAGTAATATATATTTTCCTTACACATTTAATACCTGCGCGTGGAAACAAAAGAGTAATTACAATTTTGGGGGAAGTTGTATCACATGACATTTTACAACCTTGTCTTGTCATTAAAAAAAAAGTATGATATAATTTCCTAAGTTTCTTTTTCCTGTGTGTTTCTTCATATTGATTGGGTCACAAGACTTCGTTGGTCGCTCCATGTGACTTTGATTTGGCAGACACATTTTATATAATGTCCGTCTTTTAATTAGGATTTTTCACTTTTTATGATATCAGGATAGTTGTATAAAAGTCTTATGTCCCCCTAAAAAAAAATGATAATAATAATAAAAGAAAATATGCTAGTGTATTCTTTTTTATTGTTTTGTTGATTATTTTAATAAATGAATGGGGCAGAAAAAAGTGTCACATCATTAACCAATTCCTAAATGTATTAAATCATTTTATACTATCCTTTTATATATAATGAAGTAATAAAACTATACTTCTAAATAACTATTGGTTCCTGGGAAAACAAGCAAAGACTGATGATCAACTAAAACAACGGCAGTCAAACAGGATATTGAGACAGCTGAAAGATTTGTGTATTTTCACGTAACAGTCTGCATAACTCTGACAGAACAGACGTTCTCTGAACCACATCAAATGCTCTCTAATTTCCCATAATCATTAATCATCAGTGATAGCTCCTCATAGCTCGATGTTATGCCTCGCCACAGCATAACTTGACATTCAGCTCAGCCCGTCTAAATTAACCCATGACCCCGGTCTCCATTTGATACTAGAGGAAGGGGGGATAATTGCCAAAATGGCTTCCCCCCTCGGGAGACAGTGTAAGTGGGCTTTAGGGATATGGACACGAAGACAATGATCAGCAGATATGAAAAGCATTCATTCTGTTTTATTCCCTGCTCGGACATCAGAATGACAGCAGCTGTTCAGGAACACTAGCTGCTGTTTGAGTCAGGGAGCTCTGGAACGCTTTGAACCCATTGTGAAATCGGTGCTGAGACAATGAAGAGCTTCTAGACCAGTGTCTAATTTGATAGCATCTCCAGATGGACAGCTTGCTGTAGAATAAAGCATTTGATAAAAGAGACTGATGTGCATAGCTTCCCTCTGCACTGATGTCTGGAATAGATAACAACAAGGCCGTCACTGTGATGAGCAGACAGGGCATTTGAAGATAGGAGATGATTTAATTTGAATGGGTAAAATAGATCTGTGTGATTTGTATTGGGGGCTTTTGAATGGGCATTGGGCTTTTAATTACATGCATTGGATCAGTACATGTTTGCTCATGTTATACATTATATAGCCTATGTCAAAAACATCTTTAAGTTGTTGTTATTATTGTGGAATAGAATAGCTTATTCATGAAACAACAAGAAAAGAAAACCCCTTTTGATGCTGAATAATGTTTGCATCAATAATAATGACTCTCACTAAATCATCTTTTTTATATATATTATACATTGAACAAAATTCCTGCAGTGTTACATAATTTCTCTATCATTCATACTAAAGGTTTGCAAAACAATTGTAAATGAATTTGGCTATCTAGCTGTCTATTTCTGGGTCGGATGTCGGTGCAAACTCATGATAAAGATCAGGAAGGACATGAGGATGAATATAATCACGGTAACAAGGGAGTTTGTTGACAGCAGACAAAAAGTGCAGACGCACGCACAAAGATCCCCCTCCACATGCCTCTGCATAGATACAAACACACATAAACATATAAGGCATGCACACACACACACACACACACACACACACACACACAGAGGAAGTCTCTAAAACACACTCCTCTACTACACCCCCGCCCCAAACCCTCCCATGGTCTGTCATAACCAACATAAACAGAGAAGCAAGTAACTTAAAACGTCTAATGAAAACCCCAACCGCAGTGTTGAGACTGAGGCTGCAGAGATTTGTACAGTTGTGTCTCCAGTTTTCCAATTCTATGCATTTGTTTGTTTATAGATAGAACTCCTCTGGGTGAATGGTTAGGAATTTGAAATGGATGAGCTGATGAGTGAGTTTGCTTGTGTTCACTGAGAAAGGTACAGCACTAAAAATAACTGTCATTTAACTAACAAAAATATCTTTAGTTCATCTGATCAGGTGTAGAGTGATGGTACATTTACAAAAACATTTATGTATCAAATAGAGCCACTAAATCTGATCTATTTGGAGTTTTAAATATTAAAATTAATAAATAATGTATTATTATTATTATTATTATTATTATTATTATTATTATATCAACCTATTATCGATTTGATGATATTTTTACGAGACAAAATGGCACCCAACAACAAAGGTTGATAGGAAAAGTAACTTATTTAATATATTATTATTTGTATAATTTCTGTACTATTACAGTCATTTAATCTCTACTCTTCCTGGCCATTTGGATGAATTTGAGACTATTTAGATCTCGAATCAACTTTGCATACATATAATGGCAATTATAATTATGCATATAATGTTTTCATTCAAATTAATCCTGCCGGTTATTGATTCAAAAGCAGAAGAAAAACAATAGGCTAATATCACTAATACAAATAACATATGAATAACAAGCAATACAATAAAGCTAAAAAACTGTATCCGTTGTGAGGGAAAAAAAACAAGATATTGCTATATAATATAAGTTTAGTTAAATGAAGTTTAATATAAGTTTAGTGAAGTCTATTGTTTTATAAATAAGGCAGGGTAAAGGGCACTGACTCATTTACAAGGGATTGTCTGATTCAGTACATTTGAGAAGCCTACAAAAAACAATAAATATTTAATTGTCAACTCTTTTCTTACTTACTTGGAAATGTCTTGGCGAGAGAGCGATGCGCGTGCTGTGAAGGCTCAGGCACCTGGCGGCGCACCTCGTACGGAAAATACTGCCAAGAGCTGAAGACGAGTCCTGCCTCCTCATTACTACAAACCCGCTGTTTAATAACAGTATAATCCCAATGCACAAACCGATGAGTGCGTCGCGCATTTTGACGAACAGAAAGTGCCCTGTCGAACCGAAGAGCTTGAAAGTAAAAGTGGATGTGCGGGTGCTTGATGCAAATAATGAAAGTTCAATGCGCGCGTGTGGGCGGGGCTTCCACAGAGACGCGCGCTGCTATTGGACAGAGTTTGCGCCCGTGAGACGCGCGGGATCAGGTGCATCGAGCGCGCACAGCAGCTGTTCAGTGGAGATACACAGCTTAATGCTCTCTGTGGATTGCTCACTTCATGGCTTAACACAACACAACTGTTTGGTTGTGACATTGTTTCAGGTTAGCAGCAATAGTGAAATTAGTATAATTCATTTGAACAAATAAAACATTATATCAAACGTTACATCAACTTGTTTGTTGGTTATTATGTTATGTTGAATTGTCCATCTCAAACTAATAAGCATTAATAAGTTAGAGGCATTTGGCATTGCTGCCATCTTTTGGTGACACATTACAAGTAGACCACAAAACAGCACATGGAACTAATTTCTTTGATACAGAAATATAATCGTCCACATTATCTATATTTAATTGGTCCCACTTTATATTAAGTGTCTTTTTATGTACTAACATTTAAATTAATAATTTGATACAACGCACTTACTGGGTACATACATGTTTTACATTGTACTTCTTGTAAATAAAAAAAAGAAAAAAGAAAGAAAAAAAGAAAAGACCTTCATTTGATTACATCAGTAATTCATTTTAATTTTAAACAACAGTGTAAATATAATTACACTGTTGTTGACCCTTCCCTTACACCTATCCATACCACTAAACATGTCCCTAACTTACCCGTATCCCACATCAATTGCAGCAAATGTGTTTTGCAATACAACATGAACACAATAAATACATTGTGCCTAACAATTATTATTTATTATAGTTATTTTAATTATTATTAATTGTTGTATGTATAAAACATAGTATTTACAGACATCTAAAAAAAAAAGTCTGACCATTTTGCCCTTGACTTTCTCACCCAAAGTACTAAATTCACTTTTACCAGGCCTTTTAAAATCTCAGCCAACATGCCATCCAATGCACACATTTTCCACTCAGTCTGTGTTGTTGAAATGCAGCTGTGCACGTGTGTGTCCGATAGAAACCCCACAACATCATGGACCAAACCCTGAGCCCATCTGGAGGGGAGCAGGAAGCATCCAGGGAACCCCACAACTATTAAAAGGTTTCACTGGTAGCTGAGAACAACAACAGTTTTATGTGCGGAGCATTTAAAATGACCACTAACGTATACCACAAGGTATCTCTAAACATACTGGCACTGGTCCCTCGCCCAAGGAATGGAGAAAATATGACGTGTTGGAAATATTGAACTAAATGATGTGCTTTTTTCACTCTGTCATGCGAGCTGCTGTAATGGATTGTGCTTCACAAGGGAGATCCCAGGGTGTTAACGAGACGCCCGTCCTCCTCCCTACTGGGTTTTATGAAGTAGCGAAGCTTCCTGGTGTTTTGGCAGCTGTGCTGTCAGCAATTTGGAGGTCTTTTTTTTAACAGGTGGATCACAATGGCTTCCTTTAGCAGGCTGAGCTGACATCAAGTTAGTAGTAATTATCAACATCTGATTACTAATCTCATGCTGTGTAAGATTGTGGGTGTGTCACAATCAGCCCACTTGCTAAAGGTCATGAATCGGTACACTATACATGGGTTCGGACCCTGACTCACTGCACATTGGGTCTTTCCCAACACCCACTCTTGCGTTCTTTGAAATTGACAACTTGTCTACTTACATGACTAATTTCCTGTATTTTGCCCAAGTGTTCATGCGGACATGAAGACTGGAAGGGTTCAAGTAAAGTTTTGTTGAGCTTTATTTACACATTTTGATTTTCAGTGCTGTACAATAAACTTATAAATGTTTGTTCAGTAGTCCCTACAACAGATTTAATTGTGGTGCTTCTAAAAAACAGTCCTTTTTTCTCTCTAAATCTTGACATTTTGGGGTGAGTTAAATAATGTGAGTTAAGCGAGATAAATAGTGTTATTTTTTTTAATTTTTTTTAGCTTTACCATTTTCCAGACCTGGGACAGTCTTCCACACTTCCTGTCACGTGCACACACTCTCAAGACTGCAAGTGTTAGTATTGGGACGTCTTGCGTTGTAAAATGTCACCACCACTGATATTTATCAAGAACAGGCAGGACCGATATCTTTCTGACATTATTTTTTCTTTTTTAAATTACTGTTTACATTACTGTTACATATTCCTGCAATATTTTAGCTGAATTTTAATTCAAACAAATATTAACTAGATTGTGTTCGTTACATGTCTAGCGATGTTATACTGACATATAAAAAATTGCCAGTTTGTTTTTTCAAATCTTCAATCACGTCACATTGTTTATTGTATCGTGCGATATATGTTTTGTGCTTCATAATTCCTGTTAAAGGAACATAATGAGCATTGATACTTTGGTTTTTGTGGTGCATTGTGGGGTTTTCTATGGTGCGATTTTCTATGGGTTGTCTCAATCTCAAGGATTCTGTGATTGAGACAACCTATAAAATGCCAGACTTCCTGGTCAGTGCCCTGACTGTTGAACTTGGGAGCACCCTGAGAGGTAAATGTTTTTTTTTACTTCACAACCATTTAAAAATATGTTCTATGTTGTGTGAATGTGTGTAATATGAATGTATGCTCGTCACGTTGCTCAGTTGTCAGTTGCGTCTATTCACTGTTCCATGTGGCCTTATGGCCTTATGTTTTTACCCACTGTATAGTAGGGAAGTATGCATATTTGGATACAGCTTATGACTTCATACTTACGAGTATTCTCTGACTAAAAGAAACATTTCACTTGGCCAGATTGGTGTTCCTGGTGGTCGAACCACACACCATAACATTTAGGAGGTGAAGTGTCAGTCATTCCTCCTAAAAAAAGCCTTTAAGCATCAGTCTATGTTACTTACACATAAAATTAGCCGTCTGTGACGTGTTTGTGGTTTCCTCACAGCTGTGAACTTCTATGTAAGCGTCTATACAAGTGTGTGTACTCCAGCAGGATGGTGTGTAGCATTGGTGGTTGGTGTGTGTGTACACATGGAAAAAATGTTGGTGTGGGGTCCTCTTTTCTCCTGCAGCCTTACTGAATGGTATTTCCCATAACCCCTTGTGCTTCCAGGGAAATGCTTCGGCCGTTGCGGAGCACAGCTCGTAAATACGGAGTACAGGGAGATCCTTGCAGTTTATTTGGGCTTATAGGGGAGCATGAGGTAGGTTGATTTTGTCATTTCCCTCTTTTTCCTCAGTGTTAGGAAACAACCTGCTAATATGCCTGAATAACTTTTTATTGTGTTATTTTGGGAAAACCGAATGAACATGTTGATGTCAGCTTACAAATGAGTCACATTTACCCAAGAGCAAAAAATCTGTGTAAAGTTAACCGGCATTATAATGAATATGAACTGCTTTTCAAATATGAAGAATGTACAGTTCGTAAATTGATCCGAATGATGAAACTACTCACCATCTGGCAAGTGAAAACTATGATAAAATCAAGATGAAATAAATGAGGGGAGGTTGGGAGAAATTTCATCATAGCCAATGTGATTTATTTATATTCTGATCAAGTATAAATGGAATCTTGACAGTGGCACAAGGAAACTCATGTTTGTGTCAAAGTGAGACATTTTGAGGTCTGTCAGCTCAGAATGGGTTATTAGGCCTTACAGAAGATCCTGGTCGGCTTTGTGTCATGACTCTGCTGACATCTGGTGGGCATTAATGCCATTACATAAGTACATTTGATGTTTTCCTGAGGACCAGTTACTGTCAGGAAAAACAAAATCAGTTGAATGAAAGCAAATGATCAATGAAAGCAAAACCCTCAATGCTCTCTGATACAGTCACTAATGGATGCAGTATTGACCATACATTCTAAGGTTTCCATTATCCAAGTCATCATAGATGTCTGTAGATCACTGAGACAATGAAGTCTGGACTTCATTTAGAACTAGACTTTATTTGAAAACATTGCTGTCGAAAACATTTTAGCTGATCCAAAGTTTTCCCAGAAAGAAGCATTTGTTTGTGATGGAATCCTTTATAATTTTTTACTCACCTTTTTTCTTATCAATATTAATACTGTGTTTATGAAAGAGAAGTTTCATTACAGTTTGAACACACATTAAAATCACACATCTGACTTCAGGGCCACAACCACCATAGACAATGATCTGTGGTCAGATTCACATTATTTCTTTCAATAATTGTGATGGTTTACATAAATGTGTGAGAAAGCAACCTATTTTTATGTGATCTGCTGATCTTCAGGATTCAGTTCCATGTCCCTCATCTATCCAAAGAGCAATATCTTGATAACACTTCATAACTTAACTTTATCACATGCCCTGTTAATCTTATTAACTCAGTTAATCTCCTGATTATTAACAGAAATGACAATTGATGCAGAGACATTTCTACATCTGCTGATATCTGGTATTCAGAACTACTGCACTGTGTCTGTGATTTTATTTTTTTTTTTTTTACATTTAATTGTTTTCACAAAATATATATTTTCTGGAGTTTTTAAATGAAGTCTTGTATTTACTTTGAACTTAGTGTACAATGTTCTGCAGGTTGCCTACAGTTGTCATAAGGACTGTGTTGAAAGAGCATGCATGAACACGATGATGAAAGCAAAGGTAATCTTTAATAAATCCACAGGCAGGTAAATCCAAACCGAGAGAATAGATTTCAACACAGATACATGAACAAGACTTGACAACAATGAACAGAAGTAGAGGAACTTAATGCAAATGAGGATAAATAAAGACACACACCTGGACTAAATGAAAAAAAATCAAATCAATAACCATGACAAACAACTAAACTCAGGAAAAGGGTGAAAACTGAAAAACAATGTCCAAATGGTGTGTGACTGTGACAACAGTATATGTTTACGACATATGTTTTATTAAAAAACAAAACAAAACAACACAACAAAAAAAATTATGGTGCTATGACTTATTATTGTGGGTAAAACCTATAATCTCTAATTAAAGACGCCGATTTAGCCCTGGAAGCCCTCTCTGTGGGTGCTTCTCGAGAATATTAAGTGCCATGTCTTGTTCTGAGGAATTAGATGTGGAGAAAGAGTTGAGGCTCCCCCCTCCTCTGCTGCCCCTGCATATGAGTCTGTGAGCCTTTCATTCCTCCCAGATCTCCACATTAAGGTGTCAGGGTAATGGAGGAATCTGTATTCAGCTCACAGTGTCTCCCATGCAGTCAAACTATTCATGTGTGGAGGGGATGTGTGAGCAGCGATACGTGAGGATGCCCAGGTTGAATATTTGCTTGTGATTTATCTCTCCCCTGGTGCTGCATACTCTTTGAAGGCTACCTTGCCAATAAGAGTAGCGAGCATGTTAAAATCTTGAGCGATTGTAATCGGATTACTAGCATAGTCGGAAGTAACCATGTCAATCGGAATTAATTGGCCGAATTCAGTTAAAATTTCATTCGGTTTGTAAGGGGTGGTTTAAACCTTCTATAATCCAATCGAGAGGGCGTGAACTTGTTTAGACTGCAAACCGAAACTGGAAAAGAACTGCGCATGTGCAATGATGTAGAAATGACGTAATGACGTATGATGCAAGGAACAAGCTGTTGTTGTTGAATGAAGTGTCATAAATGACTGTCGTGTCATTTTAAAAACGTCCGCGAAGTGGAGTAGGACAATGTCCCACCAGTCCTTGTTTTGGACTCCCATTCACAGACGCTGTGATTGAGCAGGTGAAAGTCACAAATTCCTCTGGAACTCAAACATTAAACTTCAAAACAAAGTTTGCCCAGTGTTGCATAACTATTTACACAATATATCATTCTCAGTATGAGTTATGAAGGAAGAGAACAGCATCGACAGTTGATGGTTTCTGTGCCGCCGTCCTCCTCTGATTGCTGTGTTGTGACCGAAATAGTGTGCACACGTGCAAAACCTTTTTGTAAAATGATATGATAAAATAAAAATGATTCATATATAGTTTTACAAAACTGTTTTGCGCATGTGCTCCCACGCGCACTATTTCGGTCACAACACAGCAATCACAGCAATCTGCGCACATACTTTCTCTCTCACTTGCTCTTACTGTCACACCACAGCAAGCAGGCAAGCACACATCACATAATATATATGTATGTATAGCCTATATATATATATGTATGTATAGCCTATATACACTGAACAAAATTACAAACGCAACACTTTTGTTTTTGCCCCCATTTTTCATGAGCTGAACTCAAAGATCTAGACTTTTTCTATGTACACAAAAGGCCTATTTCTCTCAACTATTGTTCACAAATCTGTCTAAATCTGTGTTAGTGAGCACTTCTCCTTTGCCGAGATAATCCATCCACCTCACAGGTGTGGCATATCAAGATGCTGAGACAGTATGATCATTGCACAGGTGTGCCTTAGGCTGGCCACAATAAAATGCCACTCTAAAATGTGCAGTTTTATCACACAGCACAATGCCACAGATGTTGCACGTCTATTTAATATACACGGTTCTAGGAATATGCAAATGATCCCCACCTCCACTCACTCACACCGGCTCAGAGATCCACTCGTTGATGATCACACGTTGACCTGATAGGTTACAGGGTAGTTTATGATGTCAGAAACACCAGCGATCTCAAAGTTTTAAACTTTCTGAGACTGTCTTTGGTTCACTGCCATTTTAAGGAGAAAATACTCAGCAATGGTGTAATTGACTTTTGAATGTGTACATAGTTTGTCTTAAAACATTAAAACACCACATTAGACATGTAAACAACATTAAAAGCTTGATTTTCACCACAGGGAAACTTTAATTATCTCTGACCGCCACAACCACATGTGTTACACTTCTTTTATTAGAATCGTTATAAGTGGGTTTAACATATTAATTTTGTAATTACAAAAATGACGGTAACACGGTAAGTATAAAAATGGGATATTCTTCAAATCATGTATCAAGCTTTCAAAATATTTTAAATTATAATTTTTATTATAGAATCAATAACTGAAGTTACAATGCAGCCAAAGGCAAAACTCAGTAACTGTACATTTAAAACTGTCCTGTGAGTGACCTGTGAGCACAACTATGCTAAGAATGAGAGTATGATTGGTTTGATATCATACGTGCTTCAGACACCAAGTTCATCCCCATAGCATCAGGAACTGACGCAGTGTCTTGTTCCTTTCTCAGGGAACATTTATTACTGTGAAGCTGCTTTGAAACAATCTGTATTGTATAAAGCATGGTGAAATGATGGTGAAATCATGATGAAAACAGACTCAATATTCAGCAGGTTGAAGTGACTGGAACAGAAGTTATATATTATAATGAAATATTTGAACAAAACAAACTTAAAACTTAAAACAATAAACCTTAGTGAGCTTAGGTGCCATATATTTAATTTAACACATATCAAAGATCTAAATGCAATGGTAAGTGTGCTTCCATGTGGGCTGGTGGATCTTGCAAACCTATCAGATGCAGTAGAAACTAGGACTGAGTTTTTATTGAGATCAGAATCTCTGCTAACACTGATAGACCCGTAGAGCTCTTAACCCCTAATGCACTGTAATCTTTTCTGGATAAAATCAGGTTAGCCGTGGATGGCACATAATAGTATTATTCTATAGGTCAACCTAGTCACAAAACCAAAATGTATTAAATTAATTAACATCAATTACAATTACACAAATGAACTGAACAAGTAAATTGCCACAAGACGATGCAAATTAACTTGATGTTATTGCATATTTCTAACTGATCAATAGATGGCGTAGTAGTTCAGTTTATGCAGTTGAATGCTATGGAGACAAAAAATGTATTGAGCCAATAAAATGTGTAGCGGACAAACTTAGAATTATATATATATATATATATATATATATATATATATATATATATATATATATATATGTTTTATTATATTTAATATTTATGTTTTATTATATTTAATATTTATTGTTATTAAATTATACTACTATCAAACCAGAAATGTAATTGTAAGGGTATAATTCTGCAAATTGAGTATATTTGGAAAAGTAAGTGATAAATATCCAGTTTTTCAATAATATCTACCCAACCTATATAAAACATATATCATTATGAGCTTAAGCTATGACAGTATATAAATACATTTAGAAATCATTTTGAGTTCATTTATTGATAACTCTACAGCATTTGGGTAGGGCTATATAAAAGAGATCCTCTAGCAAATATGCTTTTGAGATTCAAGCTGAACGTGACTTAAGCAATTAAACCATCATTTCAAATATCTCTCACAGACACAATGATCAGCCCAAATTTGTAATATGTCCAGCTGCAATGCTTAATTTAAGGATGAGAGCTGCGCAGAGTTTAATGAGATGATGGGAGAACAGCTGGTTGACTGTAAACACTGTACAGTGAAGAGAAGAGTTCAGTGATGAAAGTCATATATGAGATGTTTTGTAGAGAGTCACTCACTGGCAGTGAGTTACATTATAACTGCAGTGCTGAGTGTGAGGAAGAAAGATCAAGCAAACGTTGCAGTCTGACATCAGGGTGTGGTCATGCGTGGATTTTACCATGCACACTCAGTGTGTGTGTGTGTGTGTGTGTGTGTGTGTGTGTGTGTGTGTGTGTGTGTGTGTGTGTGTGTGTGTGTGTGTGTGTGTGTGTGTGTGTGTGTGTGTGTGTGTGTGTGTATGGGCCCGCATGTGTGTGGGGGGAGGGGTGTCAATACTCTCAACTGTTTCCTTTACACCCATATTCTATTAAAGTTATTATAAGTCCTGATAATATCCTTCACTATTGCAATAGGACGCTATTCAAATAAGCAACTTTTCACTCAATAGTTATGCTAAAAATATAGTTTTTGTGCAACTTTATAATTACAATTATTTATTTATTTTTCTTTTGAACCAGAAACAAAATGTCCAGTAGTTATTTCAGACCTTTAGACCTCAGTTGTGCCTGTGCATGGGTTTGAGTCTCACCACAGACCTCATTTATTGTGTTTTAGACCACTTCCTTTGTTTTGATCTTTAATCAATTGCAATTAAAAGAAAAAGTCAGCCTATGGCGATCATTACTGCTGCTTCTTCCACATGCTCGTTGTCTATTGCTGACCTGAGATCAGTACAACATCTCTCCCTTAAAAAACTTCAAACTGCCCTATAGCGTAATTAATATGTGTTTTAATAAAATGCAGTGTAAACATGAATGGGAAAGCATTTTATTAAGTATTAAATTATTATAAAGGTCCCACCATAAGCAGATCTGAGAGTGTCTGAAAGAAAGTGTCAGACAGATCCGAAAGGGAAGGATGTGAAGATGCTTTATTTCGCTCTAGACACATTGTATTGTGTTTGTGCAGGCTGGGAAGGTATTTTGGGACTCATATATGCGTTAAG
The DNA here is from genome assembly GCA_030578275.1 of Meda fulgida. Lineage (NCBI taxonomy): Eukaryota > Metazoa > Chordata > Actinopteri > Cypriniformes > Leuciscidae > Meda > Meda fulgida. The sequence goes on along the minus strand of CM060616.1, from coordinate 25,807,858 downwards.
GTTTATGTGTGTGTGTGTGTGTATTTTGGGACTCATATATGCGTTAAGGTTTATGTGTGTGTGTGTGTGTGTGTGTGTGTGTGTGTGTGTGTGTGTGTGTGTGTGTGTGTGTGTGTGTGTGTGTGTGTGTGTGTGTGTGTGTGTACTTGTCTACCTATCTAAGAGGGGACCTTGGTGTCGTTACACACTCACCAACAGGGGACCGCCGAGCCAAGTGGGGACATTTTTCAAGTCCCCTGTTGGTCATGCCTTAAAACATGTTAAAATCATCTAAAATGCGCTCTGGTGAATTTTTTACATTTTTGACCAAGTGGGGACCTGCAAGTGTGTGTGTGTTTAAGCCCATACTCAGCAGCGCTCCTGTAGGCTGGAGCAGGAACTGCAGTGGCCCATTAACACACGTCGTTCACACTTCTCTATTGTTGGAATGGCTTGCTGTCTCAGAGAGGCTCTGAAACTGTAGAGCTGCTGTTTAACTGCTGCTTAGTTAAAGAACTTACGGTAACTTTATAATAACCCCACGCTATGTATCATTAGTTAAGCATTACTAAACAGTTAATTCATAATTTATAAAGCATTAATAGACATTAATAAGCAGTATATAAATACAGCTATAAAAGCTTTATTCTTGCTTTAAAAGCATATCTATAATGTGTTTAATTGTTGTATTTTCATACTTTATTAATGATCAATTTATAATTTTTAAATGAAGTATAACATTATATACAAACCAGTTATTTAGGAGTTGTCAGTGGTTAATAAGATCACTTAGAAAGTGTGAGTAAAATGATTAATAAACTATTTCAAATGTACATTCATACATTATACTGACATTTTGTAATAGGTACTTAGTGTGTTAATAAATGCTTTCATGTATTTCTACTGTAATTCAGGTAGTTATAAAGCATTTGGTAGTGGTGAGTATAAGTATTTTATAAATTGAGGACTAGTTATGCCTTGTAAAGCTTTTATAAAGGAGATTTAAAGGTTCAGTTATATATTTCTATATTCTGTATCACAGTGTTGTGTTTGTTTCATTTTTCTGTTTAGAAGATAACTGAGTCTTTAAATCTCCTTTATAAATGCTTTATATTTTGTGATGAGCTCACAAAAATAGTTAACTGACCACTACTAAATGCTTTATAACTACCTGAATTTACTGCATTTACTTACACTTAAGTGATCTTATGAATCACTGACAAATCCCAAATAACTTGTTTGTAAATAATGCTATATTTCATTTAGAAATTATAAATTGATCATTAATAAAGTATGAAAATACAATTATTGAACAAAATATAGATATGCTTCTAAATAAAGAATAAAGCATTTATACAAGAACAAAGCATGTATAGCTGTATTTATAAACTGCTCATTAATGCATATTAATGCTTTACAAATTATGAAGTAACTCTTTACTAATGCTTAACTAATTATTAATAGTGTGCAGTTATTATAAAGTGTTACCGAACTTTCAAGTATTTTCAAACATGCCCAAACATACATATATATGTAATTATATAATGTTCACACAGGCATCAGAGATCACAATATGCATAGATAAACATAAACAACTAAAAAAAGAATGACCAAACCATCAGTTATCAATAATGACCAAATTTGAATTGCTTGAGGAAAGACCATTTAAATCTACAACGGGGTAAAAAATACCGACGGCAACAGTTCAAAAGCAGAGGCGAGAAGACGCCTCTTATCATTCATATTAATATTATTTTTCTTATTTAACTCTCTTTCTTCATAGATACTTTCTATTCTTAGTTATGCAGTCCCTAACACTTTATTTGCAATTATTATGTGCCATTGTACACAAACACATGCATGTAATATATATGAACAGAGCAGTGTCGCTCTACACTGGCCAAGAGGGGACCTGACCTCCATCTCTGAACGATCTCTAACCATCCAAGTGGGGACTCTCATAGCCTGCAATGAAACTGTGTGTGTGTGTGAACAATGAAGTCTGTCATCATTATGTAACACATATAAACATTATTTATATATATATATATATATATATATATATATATATATGTGTGTGTGTGTGTGTGTGTGTTTGAGTGTGTGTGTGTATTTTCACACTGGCATCAGAGATCACAATATGCATAGATAAACATATACAATTAAAAAAGAATGACCAAACCCTCAGTTATCAAAAATGTAAAAAAAAAAATTCAGGAAAGACCATTTGAATCTGTATTTCAACGGGGTAAAAAATATCGGTGGCAACAGTTCAAAAGCAGAGGCCTTAAGATATTCATATCAATCATAATATTATTTTTCTTCTTTAACGCTCTCTCTGCATATATACTTTCTATTCTTGGTTATGCAGTCCCTAACAATTTTTTTGCCATTGTTATGTGCCATTGTACACACACACATTAATTTCTATATTACTAACAGAGCACTGTCGCTCTACACTGGCCAAGTGGGGACCTGAACGATGTTTACCTATCGAACAGGGGACTCCCATAGCCTACAATGGAACTGTGTGTGTGTGTGTGTGTGAACAGTGAAGTCTGTCTTCATTATGTAACTTTTATACATATATATAATATATATATATAATGTTTATATATTATATATGTAATATGTAATTATATAATGTTTACACAGGCATCAGACACACACAAACACACACATTTCTATATTACTAACAGAGCACTGTCGCTCTACACTGGCCAAGTGGGGACCTGAACGATCTTTACCTATAAAACAGGGTACTCCCATAGCCTACAATGGAACTATGTAACTTGTGTGTATATATATATATATATATATATATATGTATATGTATATGTATATGTGTGTGTGTGTGTGTTCATACAGGCATCAGAGATCACAATATGCATAGATAAACATATACAATATACAATTAAAAAAGAATGACCAAACCATCAGTTATCAAAAATTTAAAAAATTAGAATTTTTTGAGGAAAGACCATTTGAATCTGTTTTTTAACGGGGTAAAAAAATACCGACGGCAACAGTTCAAAAGCAGAGGCTCTTATCATTCATATTATTATTTTTCTTCTTTAACGGTCTCTCTTCATAGATACTTTCTATGCTTGGTTATGCAGTCCGTTTAGGGTTCATGGGATAAATCAAACAGAAATAGCTCTTTAAGGTAACAATTTCAGGTCACTACTTTATACAGTCAATAATGATTATATTAATCAAAATGAACTTCGCGTCCCCAGTTGGATGGTAAAGAACGACACCAGTTCTTCTGCTTTGTACATTTCTTGCCATCACAAAAACACGGTAAAGATTTTGGAGGTCAATCTCAAAATGTTATGTTGACTTGCTGCACTGAACAATTTTACTTCATTCAGTTGAAATATATGAAGTAGGGATGTTCATTTAACATTTTGTTTTCTGACTGACAGCTGATGCTTGTTAACCAGTCATCAGCAGTTAACTGACATTATTTTAAGGTTAGATTAGAATTAAATGTAATTAGAAAAGATAAGTGTCTGTGACCCATTCAAATACCTCAAAAATGTAGATTTACATGTGCAAATAGCAGCATAAACAACAGAACATGAGGATTCACACACACCGTCACATCAAGCACCCGCAGTGCTTCTGTGAACACAGTAAACCAGAATAAAAGTGTATATATAACTGTATATATATATATTAGTGCTGTCAGTTTAACGCGTTATTAACGGCGTTACCGCAAACACATTTTAACGGCGTCAATTTTTTTTGCGCGAGATTAACGCTCTTTTTGGCCTAGCAAACATTGTAGTTTTTTCACATGCTGTTGCAACAACTGGTAACGTTAGAAAAACTACAACATCACACCGGATAGCTAGACCGGAAACAAAACAAAACGCGGGACTAGATTTGATGGCCGAGTGCGAGCGCGGGCGGTAATGCACTCACTCTGTGTGTGCGGGTACGGGAGAATACAACGATTCGGGACTCCCACAAACTAGAAAAATCTATGAATAAAGCATAAAAACTAATACATTTTTATTCTTATGTTGCAGAAAAGCAACAAGAACAACTAAAACAAAATAGAAACGATTTACAGGCCAGAGTTACTTTTTATGACATGTTTGCAGCGCTGAGCGATGTAGCCAATCACAGACATGTGTTGATTTCTTAAACGCAATGGCCAATCAGATGCATTTAAAATAGACTCCCCTCACTGCTCAAAACTGACTTTTTGTTCAGTGCTGAATTCTGGATATTGGCAAATCCTCTAATTAAAACAAACAAAGTGTATATATTATGAAAGATTCATTGTGCAGTCAGCTTCATTGATAATAACAGAGATGTGTGAGATTGCGATGAACTGATGTCAGCTTTTTAGGAATTTTTAAAGGATTGCACTTTGTGCGCATTCAGTCATCCCAAACCATGCACTCAGTAGCCTGCTTGCTTTTATATTATAACAGTGGTTTGTGAGTTAATGCTTTAATAACAAATAATTGATCAGGAGCATTTATGCTGATGTGTATGGTGGCGACACGTAGGCGAAGTAGCCTACAAATAAAGTCTATTTGCGGGCGGGAGCGGGACAAAAATGTTGCGGGCGGGAGAAAGTAACATAGAAAGTAGTTGAGAACGTCAGTTATAACGACCCACGTATTAAAAAGAAATGGACGGTTTTAAATCGGGCTCGGGACGGGCTCATAATTACAGTAAATGTGTCGGGCCGGGCTCGGACACAATGCGCACGGGCTCGGGTCGGCTTGATTTTTTGGGCCCGATCTAAGCTCTACAATGGATGACTTCAGACAGAAGCACATGGATACCACAGCTAAGAACAAACTTAGTGCTGATCCACTTTTCCTTGTTGATAAGAGCATTAAAATGAGAAAAAATGATGGGACAAATAGAAATCAAGGGACATTTAGAATAGATAAAAATGTGCGATTAATCGCGAGTTAACTATGGCATTAATGCGATTAAATATTTGAATCGTTTGACAGCACTAATATATATATATATATATATATATATATATATATTTACACAACATTATTTTCAACTGAAAATTGCAAGCTTTTCGTGTGTTTTGGCCGCTCATTTACACGAAAATGCCATTTTGGAGGCCTGACAATGCAAACTTTCCAACCCGATCACACTAAATGCGCCTCTGCTTAGAAATTTTGGCTTGCTCAAAACTTTTTGTCTTTAAATGAAGTCAAAACTGAGGTGATAGTTTTCGGCCCCACTGATAATTTTAATACCACCAGCATCGATCTGAGGAGCTTCTCTGCATTCAGATCTACGCATGACAAACAAATATCTTCGTTAATTGGATCTAGTTTCTATCAACTCCGTCTTTTGTATCAAATTAAACACTTCCTATCTGACAAAACTCTAGAGATGTCTGTTCATGCTTTTATTACTTCCCGTTTAGACTACTGCAACTCATTGTATTGCGGTATTTCCAAGTCACAAATCGCTCGCCTTCAACTGGTCCAAAATGCTGCAGCAAGATTTATTCGCAAAAGTCCTAAATATGATCACATGATGATAATGATACATTTTATTAATATTGCGCTTTTCTCCAACCCAAAACGATACAAAAACAATACACAGTACCAATATATTATATATATATAAAGAGATTAAAAATTGTAACATTACAAAATTTAATGACAGTACATTTCAAATACCTAAAAATGGTACATTAAGTGGTTTTGTTCAAGTCAAAATATTACTTAACATTAATGAACCAACCTACATACAATAAAACTACATTTTTGGGGGGTTAAATCAAGCAGAAATATCACTTCAATGTAACAATTGCAGGTCACTACACAAGTTAAACTGTACATGATCTAGACTCTAGATAAATGAAATGCAATCGCAGCAGTAAGTCAGGGGAATGCTTATATTTATTTCTTTGGTTTCAATTTTGAACATGTTGCAGTTCTTTTTAAAAGGTGTACATTTTGACATAATTATAAAATGATATAACATGATTTGATACTGTATATTAGCAGAAATTACACATTTTTCACTTCAGCAACAAAGTGGAGACCCTCTTTTCTGCAATGAAAGACCAATCTTATGGGTTGTGGTCTCTCAGACATTGGCCAATATCAGTAAAAAAAAAAAAAAACACTGTTTCCCTTAGGGCTTAAATGAACCAGATTTTTTTTACATCCTTACACTTTTAGACAGGTGATGCTTGCAACCCGACCATAATCCATTAGCCGACAAGATTAGAATGTTATATTCTAATTAAATTAGAATGTATGTATTTCTCAATACTTATCACTGTTTTAAAAGCTCTTCACTCCGTTGTCTTAACCAACTTTCAGCTTCACTGCAGTAAATTTCACATTCAAAACGCATTAAAACTACCAAAACACATCATTCATGTCTCAAAATAAGTCATTCTTTCAGAACACTAGTAAAGGTTTCACCCAACAAACAAAATTAAAAATACAAAACAAAAAACACAAACAACAGGCAGTAATATGCACTATTTTCTGCTGTTCGGAATTCAAGGCAGTTTATTTTACATGGTTCATGTTTACATTAATGTACAAAATTATTTCCTTTTGTATAGATGGCGATGAAAATGAAAGACTAAGACTAGTGTAGGTGTTTAGTTACATCTTAATTGTTCTGATAGGTTTTTTTTAGATTCAGAATATATTTCAATGTGGTATACGGTATAAAAATATTGCAAATTTCAGTCTTATTCATTTTTGTTTGAGTTGAAATGTTTTTAACTTAAATATAACAGTCTTGGAAATAATATGTAAGCATGTGCAAATTGGCCTGTACAGTAAATCAAGTTCTGCTGGTCTTTGTGTTTAAGTGAGAAATGAATTCATGTAAATTGAAAGATCTCAGTTTAGCCGGAGACTGATCTTGTGATCACTGTGTGAAGAGTTTCATGGTATTAATTAATCTTGAGAAGGTATTAATCTTTCAGTTTAAACACAAATGTGTACTGTAATGTAAACATTGACCATGTAACATAAAATGCTGTGAATTCGGAACAACAGAAAACAGCAGAAATATTTTATAATGCTCCAGTTATTTGTGTTTTTTGTATTTTATGAGTGACAAAGTGTGTTTGTTGGGTGAGCTTTACTAGTGTTCTGGAAGAACTGTATTAGCAGCTGTAAATGGATATTCTGACATAGGTAGTTTCATGTGTATGTAGACTCTTGTGTGTGGATTGAGTTGCTGCACATCCCCCCACACGCAATTTACATCTCAATACTTGAAGGTGTGTGTGGTGTGTGTGTCATGGAGAAACCAGCCTAAAGATCTCACAACTCTAACAATACAGTTACCAATGTCCAAGAATCTGTGGAACTTCTCAAATAAACTACAATAAACTAGAGAAAACGCTGGGATTTACTCTGACAAATTAAATTACAGGTTTTTACAGTCGCTAGGACACATTTCTCAATATTTAGGTACATTTTCAAAACTCTTCACTCAGTTCTTCATTTCACATTCAAAATGCACTGACACTTCCTTCATGTCTCAAATCCCAACTCAATCTTCCAGAACACTAGTAAAGGTTTCACCCAACAAACACACTTTGTCACTCATAAAACAGAAAAAACACAAACAACAGGAGCATTACACAATATTTTCTTTTGCAAATTGCTTTTACAAAACAAGAATGGCACTACTCTACTGTTTTTAATTCACTGCAGTTTAATATTAGATTTTAGAATCAGAATATTTATTTCAATATGATATTACTGTGGAAATGTTGCAAATCTCGGTCTTATCATTTTTTGTTGTTAGGTTTTGAAAATAAGTTTAACAGTTTTAAAAAGAGTATGTAAACGTGCAAATGATCCTGTATAGAACATAAAATTCTCTTTTTTTGTAAACTCTCTTCACACAGTGATCACACCATCCGTCTATATGAGCTAAACTGTGGATCAGTGCTTTGAACAATGTCATCGGATGGATTTTGTTCCATTTACATGAATTATTTTCTCTCTTAAACACAAACACTTACAGAATTTTATGTGCTATACAGGATAATTTGCACGTTTACATTCTCTTTTTAAAACTGTTAAACTTATTTTCAAAACCTAACAACAAAAAATGATAAGACCGAGATTTGCAACATTTCCACAGTAATATCATATTGAAATAAATATTCTGATTCTAAAATCTAATATTAAACTGCAGTGAATTAAAAACAGTAGAGTAGTGCCATTCTTGTTTTGTAAAAGCAATTTGCAAAAGAAAATATTGTGTAATGCTCCTGTTGTTTGTGTTTTTTCTGTTTTATGAGTGACAAAGTGTGTTTGTTGGGTGAAACCTTTACTAGTGTTCTGGAAGATTGAGTTGGGATTTGAGACATGAAGGAAGTGTCAGTGCATTTTGAATGTGAAATGAAGAACTGAGTGAAGAGTTTTGAAAATGTACCTAAATATTGAGAAATGTGTCCTAGCGACTGTAAAAACCTGTAATTTAATTTGTCAGAGTAAATCCCAGCGTTTTCTCTAGTTTATTGTAGTTTATTTGAGAAGTTCCACAGATTCTTGGACATTGGTAACTGTATTGTTAGAGTTGTGAGATCTTTAGGCCGGTTTCTCCATGACACACACACACACACACCTTCAAGTATTGAGATGTAAATTGCGTGTGGGGGGATGTGCAGCAACTCAATCCACACACAAGAGTCTACTTACACATGAAACTACCTATGTCAGAATATCCATTTACAGCTGCTAATACAGTTCTTCCAGAACACTAGTAAAGCTCACCCAACAAACACACTTTCACTCATAAAATACAAAAAACACAAATAACTGGAGCATTATAAAATATTTCTGCTGTTTTCTGTTGTTCCGAATTCACAGCATTTTATGTTACATGGTCAATGTTTACATTACAGTACACATTTGTGTTTAAACTGAAAGATTAATACCTTCTCAAGATTAATTAATACCATGAAACTCTTCACACAGTGATCACAAGATCAGTGTCCGGCTAAACTGAGATCTTTCAATTTACATGAATTCATTTCTCACTTAAACACAAAGACCAGCAGAACTTGATTTACTGTACAGGCCAATTTGCACATGCTTACATATTATTTCCAAGACTGTTATATTTAAGTTAAAAACATTTCAACTCAAACAAAAATGAATAAGACTGAAATTTGCAATATTTTTATACCGTATACCACATTGAAATATATTCTGAATCTAAAAAAAACCTATCAGAACAATTAAGATGTAACTAAACACCTACACTAGTCTTAGTCTTTCATTTTCATCGCCATCTATACAAAAGGAAATAATTTTGTACATTAATGTAAACATGAACCATGTAAAATAACCTGCCTTGAATTCTGAACAGCAGAAAAGAGTGCATATTACTGCCTGTTGTTTGTGTTTTTTGATTTGTATTTTTAATTTTGTTTGTTGGGTGAAACCTTTACTAGTGTTCTGAAAGAATGACTTATTTTGAGACATGAATGATGTGTTTTGGTAGTTTTAATGCGTTTTGAATGTGAAATTTACTGCAGTGAAGCTGAAAGTTGGTTAAGACAACGGAGTGAAGAGCTTTTAAAACAGTGATAAGTATTGAGAAATACATACATTCTAATTTAATTAGAATATAACATTCTAATCTTGTCGGCTAATGGATTATGGTCGGGTTGCAAGCATCACCTGTCTAAAAGTGTAAGGATGTAAAAAAAATCTGGTTCATTTAAGCCCTAAGGGAAACAATGTTTTTTTTTTTTACTGATATTGGCCAATGTCTGAGAGACCACAGCCATAAGATTGGTCTTTCATTACAGAAAAGAGGGTCTCCACTTTGTTGCTGAAGTGAAAAATGTGTAATTTCTGCTAATATACAGTATCAAATCATGTTATATCATTTTATAATTATGTCAAAATGTACACCTTTTTAAAAGAACTGCAACATGTTCAAAATTGAAACCAAAGAAATAAATATAAGCATTCCCCTGACTTACTGCTGCGATTGCATTTCATTTATCTAGAGTCTAGATCATGTACAGTTTAACTTGTGTAGTGACCTGCAATTGTTACATTGAAGTGATATTTCTGCTTGATTTAACCCCCCAAAAATGTAGTTTTATTGTATGTAGGTTGGTTCATTAATGTTAAGTAATATTTTGACTTGAACAAAACCACTTAATGTACCATTTTTAGGTATTTGAAATGTACTGTCATTAAATTTTGTAATGTTACAATTTTTAATCTCTTTATATATATATATATATATATTGGTACTGTGTATTGTTTTTGTATCGTTTTGGGTTGAGAAAAGCGCAATATAAATAAAATGTATCATTATCATCATGTGATCATATTTAGGACTTTTGCGAATAAATCTTGCTGCAGCATTTTGGACCAGTTGAAGGCGAGCGATTTGTGACTTGGAAATACCGCAATACAATGAGTTGCAGTAGTCTAAACGGGAAGTAATGAAAGCATGAACACATCTCTAGAGTTTTGTCAGATAGGAAGTGTTTAATTTGATACAAAAGACGGAGTTGATAGAAACTAGATCCCAATTACCGAAGATATTTGTTTGTCATGCGTAGATCTGAATGCAGAGAAGCTCCTCAAATCGATGCTGGTGGTATTAAAATTATCAGTGGGGCCGAAAACTATCACCTCAGTTTTGACTTCATTTAAAGACAAAAAGTTTTGAGCAAGCCAAGATTTCTAAGCAGAGACGCATTTAGTGTGACCGGGTTGGAAAGTTTGCATTGTCAGGCCTCCAAAATGGCATTTTCGTGTAAATGAGCGGCCAAAAACACATGAAAAGCTTGCAATTTTCAGTTGAAAATAATGTTGTGTAAATATATATATATATATATATATATATATATATATATATATATATATATATATATATATATATATATATATATATATATATATTAGTGCTGTCAAACGATTCAAATATTTAATCGCATTAATGCCATAGTTAACTCGCGATTAATCGCACATTTTTATCTATTCTAAATGTCCCTTGATTTCTATTTGTCCCATCATTTTTTCTAATTTGAATGCTCTTATCAACAAGGAAAAGTGGATCAGCACTAAGTTTGTTCTTAGCTGTGGTATCCATGTGCTTCTGTCTGAAGTCATCCATTGTAGAGCTTAGATCGGGCCCAAAAAATCAAGCCGACCCGAGCCCGTGCGCATTGTGTCCGAGCCCGGCCCGACACATTTACTGTAATTATGAGCCCGTCCCGAGACCGATTTAAAACCGTCCATTTCTTTTTAATACGTGGGTCGTTATAACTGACGTTCTCAACTACTTTCTATGTTACTTTCTCCCGCCCGCAACATTTTTGTCCCGCTCCCGCCCGCAAATAGACTTTATTTGTAGGCTACTTCGCCTACGTGTCGCCACCATACACATCAGCATAAATGCTCCTGATCAATTATTTGTTATTAAAGCATTAACTCACAAACCACTGTTATAATATAAAAGCAAGCAGGCTACTGAGTGCATGGTTTGGGATGACTGAATGCGCACAAAGTGCAATCCTTTAAAAATTCCTAAAAAGCTGACATCAGTTCATCGCAATCTCACACATCTCTGTTATTATCAATGAAGCTGACTGCACAATGAATCTTTCATAATATATACACTTTGTTTGTTTTAATTAGAGGATTTGCCAATATCCAGAATTCAGCACTGAACAAAAAGTCAGTTTTGAGCAGTGAGGGGAGTCTATTTTAAATGCATCTGATTGGCCATTGCGTTTAAGAAATCAACACATGTCTGTGATTGGCTACATCGCTCAACGCTGCAAACATGTCATAAAAAGTAACTCTGGCCTGTAAATCGTTTCTATTTTGTTTTAGTTGTTCTTGTTGCTTTTCTGCAACATAAGAATAAAAATGTATTAGTTTTTATGCTTTATTCATAGATTTTTCTAGTTTGTGGGAGTCCCGAATCGTTGTATTCTCCCGTACCCGCACACACAGAGTGAGTGCATTACCGCCCGCGCTCGCACTCGGCCATCAAATCTAGTCCCGCGTTTTGTTTTGTTTCCGGTCTAGCTATCCGGTGTGATGTTGTAGTTTTTCTAACGTTACCAGTTGTTGCAACAGCATGTGAAAAAACTACAATGTTTGCTAGGCCAAAAAGAGCGTTAATCTCGCGCAAAAAAAAAATTGACGCCGTTAAAATGTGTTTGCGGTAACGCCGTTAATAACGCGTTAAACTGACAGCACTAATATATATATATACAGTTATATATACACTTTTATTCTGGTTTACTGTGTTTCACAGAAGCACTGCGGGTGCTTGATGTGACGGTGTGTGTGAATCCTCATGTTCTGTTGTTTATGCTGCTATTTGCACATGTAAATCTACATTTTTGAGGTATTTGAATGGGTCACAGACACTTATCTTTTCTAATTACATTTAATTCTAATCTAACCTTAAAATAATGTCAGTTAACGGCTGATGACTGGTTAACAAGCATCAGCTGTCAGTCAGAAAACAAAATGTTAAATGAACATCCCTACTTCATATATTTCAACTGAATGAAGTAAAATTGTTCAGTGCAGCAAGTCAACATAACTTTTTGAGATTGACCTCCAAAATCTTTACCGTGTTTTTGTGATGGCAAGAAATGTACAAAGCAGAAGAACTGGTGTCGTTCTTTACCATCCAACTGGGGACGCGAAGTTCATTTTGATTAATATAATCATTATTGACTGTATAAAGTAGTGACCTGAAATTGTTACCTTAAAGAGCTATTTCTGTTTGATTTATCCCATGAACCCTAAACGGACTGCATAACCAAGCATAGAAAGTATCTATGAAGAGAGACCGTTAAAGAAGAAAAATAATAATATGAATGATAAGAGCCTCTGCTTTTGAACTGTTGCCATCGGTTTTTTTTACCCCGTTGAATAAAAAACAGATTCAAATGGTCTTTCCTCAAAAAATTCTAATTTTTTAAATTTTTGATAACTGATGGTTTGGTCATTCTTTTTTAATTGTATATTGTAAATGTTTATCTATGCATATTGTGATCTCTGATGCCTGTATAAACACACACACACACACATATACATATACATATATATATACATATATATATATATATATATATATATATATATATATATATATATATATATATATATACACACAAGTTACATAGTTCCATGTAGGCTATGGGAGTCCCCTGTTCGATAGGTAAACATCGTTCAGGTCCCCACTTGGCCAGTGTAGAGCGACAGTGCTCTGTTAGTAATATAGAAATGTGTGTGTTTGTGTGTGTCTGATGCCTGTGTAAACATTATATAATACATATTACATATATAATATATAAACATTATATATATATTATATATATGTATAAAAGTTACATAATGAAGACAGACTTCACTGTTCACACACACACACACAGTTCCATTGTAGGCTATGGGAGTCCCCTGTTCGATAGGTAAACATCGTTCAGGTCCCCACTTGGCCAGTGTAGAGCGACAGTGCTCTGTTAGTAATATAGAAATTAATGTGTGTGTGTACAATGGCACATAACAATGGCAAAAAAATTGTTAGGGACTGCATAACCAACAATATAAAGTATCTATGAAGAGAGAGCATTAAATAAGAGAAATAATATTATGAATGATAAGAAGCGTCTTCTCGCCTTTTGAACTGTTGCCGTCGGTATTTTTTTACCGAGAATGACTGCTGTATTAATACTCCACTAGACCTTCATATTACTCTTCCATTTAGAACATTTGTCTTCCAGACTCCAGGAAATATTGGATGTAAAGCAGTAAAACAAGGAGCGTGCATGTGTGTGTAAGTGTGGGTCATAGTAAGTAAATATATGAATCTGACAAGTACTATCAGGCGAAATAATTCTCATTGTTTGTGGAATACAGTTCTGTCATCATTCAGTCTGTTTTTAGTCCATTTACTACACCCAAGGGATTGTGTGTGTGTATGTGTGAGTGTGGTGGATGTTGTTAACCTTTAATACCTCGTTGTAGATTTAAATGGTCTTTCCTCAAGCAATATTTTTTTTGATAACTGATGGGGTCATTTTTCTTTAATTGTATACTGTATATTTTTATCTATGCATATTGTGATTTCTGATGCCTGTGTGAACACACACACACACACACACACATATATACATATATATATATAATTTATATATATAATGTATATAAAAGTTACATATATACAAGTTACATAATGAAGACAGACTTCACTGTTCACACACACACACACACAGTTCCATTGTAGGCTATGGGAGTCCCCTGTTCGATAGGTAAACATCGTTCAGGTCCCCACTTGGCCAGTGTAGAGCGACAGTGCTCTGTTAGTAATATAGAAATGTGTGTGTTTGTACAATGGCACATAACAATGGCAAAAAAATGGTTAGGGACTGCATAACCAAGAATATAAAGTATCTATGAAGAGAGAGCATTAAATAAGAGAAATAATATTATGAATGATAAGAAGCATCTTCTCGCCTCTGCTTTTCAACTGTTGCCGTCGGTATTTTTTACCCCGTTGAATAAAAAACAAATTCAAATGGTCTTTGAAATTTTTTTAATTTTTGATAACTGATGGTTTGGTCATTCTTTTTTAATTGTATATTTAATATGTTTATCTGTGCATATTGTGATCTCTGATACCTGTATTAACACATACAGGCATATATATATGTATGTTCACACAGTCATCAGAGATTACAATATGCATATCACAATATGCAATATTACACAATGAAGACAGAGTTCACTGTTCACACACACACGGTTCCATTGTAGGCTATGAAAGTCCCCACTTGGCCAGTGTAGAGCGACAGTGCTCTTTTAGTAATATAGGAATGTGTGTGTTTGTGTGTGTCTGATGCCTGTGTAAACATTATATAATTACAGATTACATATCTAATATATAAACATTATATATATATTATATATTATATATATAAGTTACATAATGAAGACAGACTTCACTCTTCACACACACACACACACACACACACACACAGTTCCATTGCAGTCTATGGGAGTCCCCTGTTGGTAAGGTAGACATCGTTCAGGTCCCCACTTGGCATGTTTTTTTAAAAATAAAAAAATGCATATTTAAAGTTATATTATGAAAAAAGACCTTAAAAGAAAATTTTGTATGTCATTTTTGTTTCTTCAAAATGACTAGAAACACTAGTCCCCTCTTGGCCAGTGTAGAGCGATAGTCCCCTGTTAGTAATATAGACGTGTATGTGTGTGTGTGTGTGTGTGTGTGTGTGTGTGTGTGTGTGTGTGTGTGTTTTGTTTGTCTCCTCTCTGGGTTGTGATGTGTTCTCTCTAGGTGTCAGGGCAAATATCATCTCTCTCTCCCCCTCTCTCTCTATCTCTCTCTCTTTGTCCTCCTGTGAGCAGAGACCTCCTGCTGAGCTTGCAGGGTGTGGCTCCCAGCAGCTCTGAATATTTTTGCTAGACACCATGGAACATACGTACTCCACAGACAGATCTTCATGCAGCACATTATTATTTTTTTTTATTTGTACTATTGTAATTTGGTCATATCTAACTAATTTTGAGCCTTTTTTAACTGCAATTGTGCTGCTTGATACTGCGAACTATTTGTTATCATGTTATTTTATTTTACAGTTTTTCACAATTGCTAAGACACATTTCTTGAAACCTTCACCCATTTTCTCACAACATTAAACACAAATTTATAAACTAAACTCACAAAACCATAGACTCTTCTGGCAAAGTCAAACAATTGCTTCAAAACCATTTAATCTATATTTAAAATCAAAAAATGCTTTCAGATCATTAACACAACACAATAAAATAAGCACTACAGATCATTACTGATCTAGAACGTTACAGAAAAAAAAAAAAGGTATACAGTAAACAATTTTTGCCATTACATAAAAAGTATCGTAATAGTGATATCAACTGAGTAAGGTGAATATATTACTGTATGCACTGCAAGTATAGTACAGAGCCGGCGCCAGCCGAGCGCTGATGAGGGGGCGTCTGAAATACTGAGAGGGGGCGTTAACGCACTTTTTGCCAGGGTCTCCCCACCACTTTTTAAAACATCTTTGCGGCAGCAAAGCGCGCTAAAATGTTTTTTCTAGCGCTACAAATGTTTTTTTTTTTAAATCAAGTGATCAAAGTGCTTGCTGCTTTGATCAGTGAAGCAGATACATTGTTGTCTTGTGGCTCGCACGCGCGCTTCAATCCGTTGCGGAGACTAACGTTTCGTTCTGGTAAAATCACAAAAAAAACACCCTCACACACACACACAGTCACACACGCACGTGACAAGCAATGACGCGTCACCATGGAAACATTAAAGTGACAGATTCTAAATAACTGTTTCCTTGGAAAACTCACGCAGTTAGAATATTTTAAACTTAGTGTGAAAGGGTAACTAAAATATTATTAATTTAGCTTAATATCCACAAAAATAAGAAAATGTGAAAATTTAATTGGCAAATGTGATTTTTAAATAGCATATTTTATCAGTAAAATCCTGTTTACATTCATGGTGATATGAGGGGGCGGGAGAGTCCCGTTGAGGGGGCGTCGCCCCCTCACGCCCCCCCATGGCGCCGGCCCTGGTATAGTATTGTACTGAATATTGAATAGTAGGCATATTGAATGTCTGTAAAAATACTGCAGTCCAACTGGAAAAGCCAAAAAGGTCAAACAAAACTCTAAATGAAAAGCATGTTACAGTACACTCAAATACTGTATGTTGTGCAACTGCAAAACCAAGGTCAATGAGAGATTGATTCTGCTTCAGCATCATGTCTTCCTGCTGGCTCTGGCTTGAGGACTTAGTCCACATTACAGACAATGTTGTCTCTTGCCAGACGAAGGTGTGACACATCCAGCCTTGACAACACTGTCCACACCTTACTCTTTGTCATCCTCATCCTCTTCCTCCTCTTACACTTTTCCTCCTCTCCCTCTCAGATTGTTTACATCTATTGTTCACATCATCGGACACTCTGAACTGGCTCATATTACAGTTGGTTTGATCACATCATTAGAAATAAGTGTGAACAATTTTGAATTGTTGTGTTTAAACGATGACAACTGTTTTGTAGTTGTGTTTAACTTTTTTCTCTTGTGTTTAGTGTTTTGCAACACAAGTGTATCACAGTGCGAAATGTGTTTTAATGAGTGAGAATGTGTTTAGAGTTTTGGAAAAAGAGTGCATGAGATTTGCAAACTGCCTGAACTTGTTTAAGGTTTTGCAGAAATAGTGATTTATTTGACAAATTGGTTTAGGCTATTGAGAATTCGGTTCAGAGAATGGAGTTTAGTGTTTTAGCAATTCAGAAAAACTGTAATAATCATAAATAAGCTATCGCCCGCCAATGGGTCGCTGAACGAGTGGTGCCTTGTTCCTTCACAATGAATCCAAAGCCTTCAACTGTCTCTGCTCCTGCTGCCAACCTTCAGCTGAACTGGTGAGAAAGACGCATTTATATTATGCATTTATCAGATTATTTTATCCAAAGAGAAGAACAAAAGCAATTAGTCAAGGAGCCAACAATATTCAATGCCATGTTTATTTGACAACTCGATTAGGAAGCAAGCTAGAGAAGAAGAGAAATGCAAAGAAGAAAATTGTATTTTTAATTTGTCTGTGAATTGGTTTAAAGTGCTTCGGAAGAGTTGTCTCTTTAGCTGCTTCTTGAGAGATGTGATGGTCTCAGCAGTTTGGGCGGAGGTTGGCAGCTCATTCCACCAGAGTTGGAATTCCACCCTGGCTCCTCCCCCCATCTGCGCCATCTGGTGCCCATGGCCAACGTCCCCAGGGTCCAGTCCGTCCCCAGCTCCAGCCCCCAGCTCCGTCCCCAGGGGGGCTAGTTAGTCCCTCGTTTTCCTTGTGTATGTATTCTCCCCATTCAGTTTAGTCCCTTGTCTGTGATTGTTCGTGTCTGTTAATATGCTGTTGGGTCCTGCTCACCTGCTTGTGTACATTAAAACGTTGTTATCGTTTGGAATCAAGCTTCGTCTGTCTGGTTCATCAACCAGCGTAACATCCCTGGGACGGTACCCTTTTGTACCTTTTTGTTTTTTTTTTCCTCAGACTGTGTTTGGGCTTTTTTGAGCAGTGGGGTTACTGAGCCTGCTTAAAAATGGTGGGACATTAGCCGGTAGTGAGGGATGTGTTGGTGATGTGAGTCAGAGAAAGCTGAAAATTTATTTTGCAAGCAGTCATCTTTACAATCTTAAATCAATACACTTACACACTACATTTATTTTCTGCTGTTTTACTGATCTAGCTTTCTAATAAACCTGGTACTGTATAATACACTGTTGGCTCTGTGACAAATTGTGGTCGCACTTTATTTTACAGTACCTTTACTTACCATTTACTTACCTAAGAAAGTATAGAGTAATATAAAGTAACTACAAAGGATAAGGTTTGGTTTAGGGGTAGGTTCAGGCTTATTACCTATTACCCATGTATATACCACTATAATAAGTACATAGTATGTACATGCAGGACTGTAAAATAAAGTGCTACCCAAATTGCTCATCTTCCTCTATTGTTTATAGTCACTTTGGTTAAAAGCCCCAATAAGCGTGCATGCTAAATGCATAAATGTAAATGTAATCATAAACACGCTAGGAAGTGCAAATAGTTTTATTGTTTACTGCACTTTGATATTATATACCTGATTTTTTTTTTGTTTGTTTATTTATTCTTTTTGGGTAGAGCATCCCTTTAAACATTAGCTAACTTAATCTTTGTCAACATTAATATAGTGGATAAGTGTATGTTGTCAAGTCAGATGGACTGGCTGATAACATTTTTTATGAAAACCGTTTTTAATCTGTCAACATTAAACCTGCTATCCTGTTCCTGCAGTTTCATTATTTGTAAGTGTTATGGCTTCATTCCATGCAGTGATCTGACATGCACTGGGCGTTTTATATGACTCTGTGTGTGCTAAAACTGTTATGGTGGCATTTTTATTTGTGAAAATAAATTGGACTGCTGGTGGAAGGAGGTGCAAGGCGTGTGTGTGTGTGTGTGTGTGTGCGTGTGTGTGTGTATAAACACTTTGCAGTAACTAGAACGTGTTTGTATGCGTGTTCACATCTTGTAATGAAGACTTGCAAGGCAACAGCAGAGCTGACGGAGTTTAATTAATGTCAGTCTGAACATCCATTAATCTTATGTCAGATCAATAGTGCTTCCTCTACCAATCAAATATTCCCACAAATCAACTTTTTTTGCCTTTGCCTTGTGCACTCTTAGAAAAGTATGTACAAATAGAGACAAATATACTGTAATTATTTTGAATAAATTGTCAGTTGTTTTTTTTCACAAGGGGTTTTACCCGTATTTTGAATTGTGCAATGTATTGTGTTGTTTTGGGGTTCAAGGCTTTTTAGGGTATAACACAAAGTCCTGTCAGTAAATGAGCAGTACCTTTTTAATTTGTTTAGCAGTGTGTGTCTGAGTGATACATTTGTTTTCTAAATGTGGCAAAGCGGGAGCGGAGGGAGCCACTGTCTCCTCTAAGAGCAAAATAAAAGCTCCAATAATGCCAACAATCCTGCCGACTACGCCAAATGTGTCAAGCTGGAGCGGAGGGAGCCACTGTCTCCTCTAAGAGCAAAATAAAAGCTCCAAAAATGGCAACAATCCTGCCGACTACGCCAAATGTGTCAAGCGGTAGCGGAGGGAGCCACTGTCTCCTCTAAGAGCAAAATAAAAGCTTCAATAATGGCAACAACGGTCGACTACGCCACCCCAGAAAACTGGGGACTAATCGCCCTAAGGGCGCACAGGTTCGTAATCTAGGACATGGGTAAAGAGACGTGGGGCAACAGAGAAAATCGACGTTTTATTTCTCTCATCAGCACTTCATAATAAATAGTTAAAAAGTCACAAGATTC
The DNA here is from genome assembly GCA_030578275.1 of Meda fulgida. Taxonomy (NCBI): domain Eukaryota; kingdom Metazoa; phylum Chordata; class Actinopteri; order Cypriniformes; family Leuciscidae; genus Meda; species Meda fulgida. The sequence continues at coordinate 25,787,960 of CM060616.1, read as the reverse complement.
TCAGAATCAATTTTACAGTAACATTCACGTAGTTTGCATCAGAAACACATTACAACAAACCTATATCTAAATTTAACTAATGGACCAGCAGTGGAGGTTCCTGGAGGTACAGGATAACTGCCAAATGAACAGGAGCCCCCACACACACACGTGAAGATTGGATGCAATCTTGCGAGTTGCGAGTTAATATTAACGCTCAATCCCATTAAGCAGGCAGGGAGAACCCTCAGATCTGCAGATAAACCTGCAGAGCATAGCAATATGTTAAAGAGAGTAACATTACTAAAATCAACAAAGCTATAATTATACATACCGCGGGATGGTCAATGTAACCAAACCATTCATGGTCGCACGCCATGCGGGAATACAGCCACTCCATTAGAAACATAATCGCTGTAAATGACATGCTATAAATATTTCACTGTGAATAGCATGGATAGCACCTAAACAGGGTCAACACTCATTTATGACACGGCAGAACATACCTGTGACAAGTAGGCAGCAAGCGCACCGCAGACACGAACAGTTTGAACTGTCGCCGGCAACATATGACGTGACATCACGGCCATACCAAGAAGCATATCGGTCGCTAAAGCCCACTTCTTTTATACTCCACACAAGGGCAGCCAATAAGCCACACGCATGCGCACGATCTCCCAATAGGTGGAGTTATTCCACCTTGCTACATCAAGAATGAATAAATCAAATTAAAAGTGTAAGAATTTCAATTTCATTTGGATGGTCCCTTTAACACATTCTTGACTATAAGTAACGTTGCACCTACATGTCTACTAACTCTCATTAGAGTGTTAGTAGAGTATTAGTAGACTAGTAGGGCTAGGGTTAGAATAAGTTGACATGTAGTTACATAGTTACTTATAGTCAGTAGACTGTCTGTTGGAGGACCATCACAATAAAGAGTTATCAGATATTAAGCGGACAGTACACTAATACTCTAATGAGAGTTAGTTGACATGTAGTTACAAATTTACTTATAGTCACCAGAATGTTCAAAAGGGACCATCAAAATAAAGTGTTACCGAATTTCCTTGTGCTGGTGTCTCTTTTTTTTTCATTCCAAAAAAAAGTAGATGAAGTAGGAGGAAGAGAGAGAACGGGAGGAGGTGGGTGGATGAGAGAGAATTTTAAATTTGATACTAGGGGTTGTGAAGGGCATTAACACTCAAAATTGCCTTCTCTTGATGTTCCTGATGTATAGTATTGACTATTTACACAGATATGAAAAAGTGTACTAATTTAATATTATGTGAGTATAAAAATGCTTAAATGTGTCCAAATACTGTCATAAGTTATGCGAGATCCACATGCATTGACAATTACAATATAAAAAAATACATACAGTTATGTGTCTAAACTGTGAATTACGAGTGAGTTGTGGTTTGTGTGTATTCAATTACCCTGACACATTAAGATGACAAATAGATCCTACTTTTAACCATGGATGCATAATTCATGACATCTAGATAAATTATGCTGACCTGCCTAAGACTTCACTTGCACCACAAGTAAAGCCACACAGATATAAATCAAAATATACAATAATTTAAATGTGTTAGTTTGCTGCTATTATATTCAGAACAGCTTTCAAAAATTGGGTAACCATGTTTGTTCCGATGTTTCTTGGAATATTATGTGCAGTTCACTTCAAAAGCCTTGAGCTTTAATGTTTCCCCTCCAGAATAATTCCTGCATCATCTTATTTTTTTCTTATTTTTTTGCAAGAAACAATTTTTGAATGTTTGGAAATTTGAACAACAATAGAAAACATCTCTCGATGGAGGTATTTTTAGCTTCATCTATTAGCACCTTAATTATTCAGATGTGAAATTATTCAGAATTGTTCAAAGTGAAACTGGTCTACAGTCAAGTCAAGTACAATACTAGTGAGAAAAAGGAAATAGACTGAGGCAATGTGGCATTGAGAAAGATTTTAAGTGGCAATAACCAGTCTAATAAACAACATGATGTGAAATAATGAATAAATGAAAAAAAAAGAGTGAAAACAGGCCTTGAGGATGGAGGTATGGCAGAACTTGTTCCAGTAATACTAACACTTTTCTCTTCCTTTCTATTAAAAAAAAAAACCCTTTACGGGTTCTGCGTTAGATTAGACTGAGAAAGGTTATAGCACTTTACATTTTGTTGTCCTACTGTTAGTTTAACTGCTTCTATTGTTCTCATTTGTAAGTCGCTTTGGATAAAAGCGTCTGCTAAATGAATAAATGTAATGTAAATGTAAAGTACATAATCCTATTTCGGGGGGGGGGGGGGGGGGCTCTATCACGGTGTGGGTTTTGTGTCTTCTTCCTTGTTCTTGTCTGTCACATAATTCCCTGTTTGTCATGTGATTCTGCCATGTGTCTTGTCTTGTCATCATTGTTCACAGGTGGTCCTTGTCTTGTAATTAGTCAGTGTATTTAAGCCCTCATGTTTGCTCTGTGTCTTTGTCTTGGATTGAATGTTAAATGTGAAGGTTTCTCATCTTGTATGATCCTGCCATTGTTCTCGTTTCAGGCCCTGCCCTGCCATTGTTTTGTGTTTGATTAATGATTAGGTCCTCACCAGCTCGCCTTCTGTGAATTGATTCGTAACATGTACTGCATCAACTTCTGGGTTGAAGTAACTTTTTGAGTTAAACATTTATTTTTCTTGTTGACACATGATTACAATCCTTCTAAAAAAAAATTAGCATATTGTGATAAAGTTCATTATTTTCCATAATGTAATGATAAAAATTAAACTTTCATATATTTTAGATTCATTGCACACCAACTGAAATATTTCAGGTGTTTTATTGTTTTAATACTGATGATTTTGGCATACAGCTCATGAATACCCAAAATTCCCAAAGTCCCAAGTCTCAAATTCCCAAGTCTCAAAAAATTAGCATATTTCATCCGACCAATAAAAGAAGTGTTTTTAATACAAAAAAAGTCAACCTTCAAATAATTATGTTCAGTTATGCACTCAATACTTGGCCGGGAATCCTTTTGCAGAAATGACTGCTTCAATGCGGCGTGGCATGGAGGCAATCAGCCTGTGGCACTGCTGAGATGTTATGGAGGCCCAGGATGCTTCGATAGCGGCCTTCAGCTCATCCAGAGTGTTGGGTCTTGCATCTCTCAACTTTCTCTTCACAATATCCCACAGATTCTCTATGGGGTTCAGGTCAGGAGAGTTGGCAGGCCAATTGAGCACAATAATACCATGGTCAGTAAACCATTTACCAGTGGTTTTGGCACTATGAGCAGGTGCCAGGTCATGCTGAAAAATGAAATCTTCATCTCCATAAAGCTTTTCAGCAGGTGGAAGCATGAAGTGCTCCAAAATCTCCTGATAGCTAGCTGCACTGACCCTGCCCTTGAAAAAACACAGTGGACCAACACCAGCAGCTGACATGGCACCCCAGACCATCACTGACTGTGGGTACTTGACACTGGACTTCAGGCATTTTGGCAATTCTTTCTCCCCAGTCTTCCTCCAGACTCTGGCACCTTGATTTCCGAATATCATGCAACCACTGAGCAACAGTCCAGTGCTGCTTCTATGTAGCCCAGGTCAGGCGCTTCTGCCGCTGTTTCTGGTTCAAAAGTGGCTTGACCTGGGGAATGCGGCACCTGTAGCCCATTTCCTGCACACGCCTGTGCACGGTGGCTCTGAATGTTTCTACTCCAGACTCATCCACTGCTTCCGCAGGTCCCCCAAGGTCTGGAATCGGTCCTTCTCCACAGTCTTCCTCAGGGTCCGGTCACCTCTTCTCGTTGTGCAGCGTTTTTTGCCACACTTTTTCCTTCCCACAGACTTCCCACTGAGGTGTCTTGATACAGCACTCTGGGAACAGCCTATTTGTTCAGAAATTTCTTTCTGTGTCTTACCCTCTTGCTTGAGGGTGTCAATGATGGCCTTCTGGACAGCAGTCAGGTCGGCAGTCTTACCCATGATTGCGGTTTTGAGTAATGAAACAGGCTGGGAGTTTTTAAAAGCCTCAGGAATCTTTTGCAGGTGTTTAGAGTTAATTAGTTAATTCAGATGATTAGGTTAATAGCTCGTTTAGAGAGCCTTTTCATGATATGCTAATTTTTTGAGACAGGAATTCTGGGTTTTCATGAGCTGTAAATCATCAGTATTAAAACAAAACACCTGAAATATTTCATTTGGTGTGCAATGAATCTAAAACATATGAAAGTTTAATTTTTATCATTACATTATGGAAAATAATGAACTTTATCACAATATGCTAATTTTTTGAGAAGGACCTGTATTTACTGACTTTATTATTTGCCAGTACAGAATAAAAATAAGTGGAATCACGAGGACTAATGTTGGCAGCATGTATCTGATGTTTCAACAGTTAGGGAATGCTTACCTAATTGTGTATTTTGCTTTTTATGTTACAGTTATTAGTTATCTTTCTCTGTCATTAGTTTGAAATATTTGTTTGGTTATGATTTTTTGCATATGTAATCATGGGGGTTGCTGACATTAGGAAATATCTATAAGACGGGGTGGGGTGTGTTTGTAACACTGTGAAAGGCCTGCATGCCAAAGTGTCTATTTTATAATTTGTATAAATATTTGGTATTATGACACTACTTGTGTCGATCATTGTTTAGTTAATAATGTCATACAGATATACTATATGCTTCCGAACTTAAAGTGCCCCGATTATGCTATGTTAAAGGTTACTAATTTTGTTATGGAGGTCTCCTACAACAGATTTACATCCATTAAAGGTCAAAAAACACTTTAATTTCCTCATAATATACATTGCACATCACTTAATTTCTCAAAGACTCTAAAACGACTCGTCCGAGCCTGCTCTGCTCTAATTGGTCAGATGGCCCAGTCTGTTGTGATTGGTCTACCGCTTAGTGCACGTGTCGCAAACAAAACGCCCAATACCATAACTGAATTTCAGCTCCGGAGGCTTATTAAAGCTTAGCGATTATACACACTGTATAGACAGTAACGATTAACAAGTGTATGTCAAACAAACTGTGTATATTTCTGATTTATTGAGGTGCACATGTGGGAACTGTATCATTAACAGTATCAATAACGGTGCATACGTTAGCCTAGCGTGAATGACTGATGGAACATTTAAGTTTGTAAAACAATTCTTGCTCCATCCTTTATCTTTACTCAATGACAGACAATATACATAGACACGGTTTAAGGTAATAGTGGGCCAAGAGCTGATGAACAGAACTATTTCAGGAAGACAGAAATAGAGTGAGTTAGACGGTTAGCTGGAGATCTACACAATATAAAACACATCTCATCCGTTGGAAGTGTATACAAAACGAATTTCCTTTTGCAGCGCAGAAAACAGCGACATGTACACAACATGTACCTGCTACAGTGAGTTTGAGGGAGGGTCAAAGTAAACGATGTTCTCCGGCAGCCAAAGACAATAAGCGGGCATTATGCAAATGTGTTACATTGTTACATATGAATGTAACGGAAGTAAGATTGGAATTACTGATAACTTGTTTTCGGAAGTTCATAATCGATTCTTTGTTTTGGAAGTCTGTAACCCCATTTACCACTTTGATCTTTAAAATATTGCAGACCTTTTACATTCACAAACAGCTATATTAGCCACTACAGGGTAATATCTGAAAAACTAAAAAAAAAAAAAAGATGAGAAAGCTTATTGTGAAAACCACCTTAAACACTCAAATGGCCCGCATTCTCTTCTGCTACACTCCTGCATCCACTTCAAACATACAGTTGAAGTTTTCATTTTAGGGGGTGGTGAACTTTCAGCGATGATGTCTGTCTCTCTCTCTCTCTCTCTCTCTCTCTCTCTCTCTCTCTCTCTCTCTCTCTCTCTCTCTCTCTCTCTCTCTCTCTCTCTCTCTCTCTCTCTCTCTCTCTCTCTCTCTCTCTCTCTCTCTGTCTCTCTCTCTGTCTCTCTCTCTCTCTCTCTCTCTCTCTCTCTCTCTCTCTCTCTCTCTCTCTCTCTCTCTCTCTCTCTCTCTCTCTCTCTCTCTCTCTCTCTCTCTCTCTCTCTCTCTCTCTCTCTCTCTCTCTCTCTCTCTCTCTCTCTCTCTCTCTCTCTCTCTCTCTCTCTCTCTCTCTCTCTCTCTCTCTCTCTATGTCCCTTCCTCTCACTCTTACTCTCTAGTGAGTTGGGGGGTTGGATGCTTATTACCTTTAGTCCAGTGAGGCGTAATAATGGCAAGCTGATGCTTGCTGGAGCACTAGGATTTTGAATCACTGTGCTCTGAGAAAATGTTAGTCTGAATTATTGAACAAGGCCTAGCCGAATTTACAAAGAAGAGCATCACGCAAGCTCAGTAAAACAGCTTTCTTTCCCGGAATGAAGAGACAGCATGACGGTGTAAAAACAAATCAAAGAACCTACAAAACCTTCAAAGTGTGACACTAGACAGGGTTACAATTGATCAACTAGTCAATAGAGTTTAGTTAAATAAATTGCATTTGTAATTTTTATAATACATATTTACAGTATACAATTTATTTATACAAAGTATTGGTGAGCATGCAGTTTAAGTTGACATTGTTTATGTATATTCTTCAAACCCTATTGCCTGGACTGTTTCTCTACACATGTCTAAGTGCTACTGAGTAAAATGTATAATCATGTGCTCATCATCAGAATGTGACGTTCTATTCATTTTGCTTTATTGAATAATTCAACAACAACTTAGAGGAGCGTCCATGGGAAACACAGGCATACAGCAGCATGACATAGCACACTATGGGGTACATTGCAGAATATTGCATTGCTTGCTTTTCTGGGAATATGAAATATCATTTAATCTTTCAAATAAAACTCCTTTTCCCCAGTAAATTACAAATTTTGTATAGTATTGCATAATTCTAGTATTAATCTTTTATAAAAGCATACATTTTATTAATAATAATAATTCATTACATTTATATAGTGCTTTTTTGGGGTACTCAAAGCGCTTTACATGGAAGGGGGAATCTCCTCAACCACCACCAATGTGCAGCTTCCACCTGGATGACGCGACGGCAGCCATTTTGCGCCAGAACGCCCACCACACACCCGCTTACTGGTGGAGAGGAGACAGTGATGAAGACAATCAGTATGCCAATAACAGGGGTGTGTAGACTTTTTATATCCACTTTAGCTACGCAAAATAACAGCAGGACTGCAAATGAGGCATTTCAGGCAAGTGCTTTCTGTTGGAGAGATTCACTTTCTTTGGCGTGGACTTTGGCTTTGTATCTTTGCAGATTGTTTACATGCACACACATCTACATTACACACTAAAGGAAAAGTAAGAGATTTATATATATATATAGTCGACAGGCCGAGGTGGAGAGAAGGGATCAGAGGTAGGAAGTGGAACCACAGGGTCCTCTTGCTCGAGTGAGGCTAGTGGTTGCACGACTTGCGGCCTAATGTCACAGCAAGGAGTTCCCGGGGAAGACAAAGAATGGTAATTCCAATTCCCAACAGGTCAACGTAACAGTCTCTGTGCTGTCTTGAACAGTGATGATTCAGAACAGACATATGATACCGGGTGGGATAGGGTGGGAGGAAGTACCTCCATGTCCAAATCCATCAGCCAGTCCTCGTTGTCCAATTCCACCATAATTCCCTCTACCACTGATGTTGCTGGCTCACACCCCTGGTCAGACTCACTCTGGGGCGCCGGTTCCGGGACGATGGTCGGCTCTGTCCCTTCCTCTTCGGGCTCTGGCTCACTCATCGTGGGCGGGTGGGCACTCTCCATCTGCGGGGGGCTCTAGTGAATTCTCTGCGGTCGAGGGTGGTGGTGGGCTGGGCTCTGGCTGTGTTTGGACTGGGGATACATGCTCTCCATACACCTGATGATGGCCTCCCTCCAATCAAGTCCTGAGGTGTCTGGGATCTCTTCCAGGCGGTGACCCCGATCCAGAACAGCAATTTTAACGTCTCATCATCGTAGGGGCAGAACTGTTCAGTGTAACAAAAATTTAAAAAAAAAAAAAAAACTTTTGGGCAATCACAGCATATTTTACCGCAGAATCCATTTATGTCCGGTCTTCTGTTAGCAAGGTTGTAGGCAGACAGATGAAGATCAAGAAAAAGTTTAAATGTAGGGCTTAATGATCCAACAGACAAAATAACAGAAGGTAGTAGCACAATTTGCTAGTGATAGGACGGTTGATACCGGGGCTCCGATGCTCAGACGCAGTTTTCAAAGCCCTATTGAATCACACACTTTACAAAATAAATAATAATATGCAAAAAAATTAAGTTGTATTTATTTGTAGTGTTATTCTGATTGACTGAACATGGAGAACTGTTCATCAAAAAATCTCATTAGTCAGCCTCTTTCAGCTGCAGAATGTGGGACATACTCAGTGCATAATTGGTGCGCGGGAGGAATCTGGCAGAGATCGATAGATCTATAATGGATGGTTAAAGCTAAACACAGGCTACATTAACACCAGTGACCTATGATGGAAGTCTTTTCTCACTAAAGGATCTGTGGATGTTGATATAACCATTACATTTTATTTTTTTTACAATATACAATATATTTAATTCACTTTATTCACCTCATTCTGCAGTAGAACAAAAGAAAATCATCAACAACGTAGATATATAAAAATCACTTTTAATTTGTCCAGAAACATCTCAATTATAAACTGTAGCTGGTGATTTATGTTGTGAAAAGCAGCAGCTGAACTCTATGGAGTATCAGTTAGCAATACACACTGCAGGGAGTGTTTACCAGGGACGTCTGCCAGACTTCAACTTTATAGGCATGCTGTTGATCCACTACGGTTCAATTGGTACAAAGCCAACTAGGGTATCCTGAAGTACATTAAAAAAAGCATCATACTTTATATATCCAATACACCAAAGGGTTTAGGTGAATCAGTAGTAACCTCCTTTAATCCTTTATTATACATTTCATTTAATTAATCTATCTGTTTAATTGTATTTCATATAACATTTCATTGAATTAATTTAACCATTTCATCTGATTTTTCGTGACTGTAAGGGGAAAGCTCAGCTGTGGACTCAGACATATTGGATAAAAGAGCTCTTGGGTAAATGACAGGGAAGTCCTCCCCTGAGACTGTTTTGTCACAGACAGCTCTGAGCACCCTCTGCTTTCTAGACTACTAATGATCACCAGCTTCCTGTAGGATACAATAGCATAGAAATGGCCTCATTTAGAAAGAAATGAAAACCGAACGTGGGTACAATTGCTTGTTATTTTAATTAATAGTTGATGAAATTTGGAAATAAAGGAACAGGTCTGTCAAATTATGCCCTTATTTACTCACACTCATCTTGTTCAAAAGGAACACAAAAGAAGTGTAGGCAAAAGTCATGTGACAGTTTTATTTGAGAAACAGATTGAAATTTAAGACAGTTTTTGCTTGCCAGTGAGAAAACTATCAATTGAAAAGAAATTGGGGGGAAAGTAATAGTATTTTTCGTAATTTATGGACATTACCTTTAACCCTAAACACAACACAATGTTATGTGTAATTCAAAGTAATGGTAAAACACCTGTGAAAAATCATTTCACATTTTGAGTGTATATAGAAAATTATTCACCTGTACTCATAGAAAATTGGTACATTTATATATGGTACATACACACCAAGACAGTATCAAACATTACACACCATTTTTTTTAATTTTGGATGAGATGATGAATAAAGACTGAATTTTCATTTTGATCTATTTCGTCATTTCAGGGGTTCCCAGGGAGTTCATAAGTTGATTAATAATAAGGTAATAATTAATGAAATTATAAAAATGTTAAATAAATAAAATATTATATGCCTATATTTTAAAAATACAAACAATCTGAATTAAAACCTTACTATAAATACATATGTTATGTTTGTTTTTTTTATCTGCATGTCATGGGACTATAATCAACATCAGAAAATCATAAATATGTAATGGGTTGTTATATATTATATTATATTATATTAATTATATTATATTATAATATTACAGTTTTTTCCTTTGCTAACAAGCACTGCTAAACACTGAAACCATTTTTTCTAAACTCTTCATATGAAGTATTCAGCTAAGAGTCTTTTTGGTAATCTAGACTTTAATCTCACCTCCAAAATTCACTCAGACCAACAAAACACTTCCTATATGTCTCAAAATAAGGTCGTTCCACCATAACACTATAGCAACTGAAAACATACATTGTCATTCATAACACACTGACCTAAAAGAAATAGGTGAGTAGAGCATTACAATAAGTTAAAAAAAAAAAAAAAAAAAAAAAAAAATTTGAATGATTTTTTCAAATAAATCAGTATTTCATTATAGAATAAGACAGAGACCGTGTGTGATAGAGACAGAGCGTGTGTGTGTGTGTGTGTGTGTGTGTGTGTGTGTGTGTGTGTGTGTGTGTGTGTGTGTGTGTGTGTGTGTGTGTGTGTGTGTGTGTGTGTGTGTGTGTGTGTGTGTGTGTGTGTTAAGATGTCTAAACAAATCACACCCCCAGAAATCTGGCTTTAAGCCAGACCATCTGACCTCTCTACGCTTACTAAAACAGGGGTCATCTTAAACAATGAAAAGATCACCAGTGGATAAAACATCAGTACACACAGGAAAGAATAGATTAATAGATTTTCTGAGCCATAATCTTTTGTCTTTACATTCATGTTGTTTTTTATCTTAGAATTTGGGGAAATATTGAATGTTACGATATACATAATAACATAATAAAATGCAATGTATTACCAAACACATGCATCATCCTTATGTTGCATGTGCCATATATGTTCAAGTTTATAACAATTTATAATGTTCTGTTTGTTAACATTTGTTAACTACATTAGTTAACATGAACTATGAATGAAAACTACTTCTAAAGCATTTATTTATCTTACTGTTAATTTCAATGTTTACTAATAAATTTTTAAGTCAAAAGTTGTATCTGTGACCTGAGCTAACACAATCTCAATGAAAAGTATTTTAAGTAAGCCTAATAAACACTGTAACAGAAGTATTGCTCATTGTTAGTTAATGTTAATTAATGCATTGACTAATCCTACCAAGAACCTTATTGTAAAGTACAACATGAGTGCCTTTTATTTATTTATTTTAATTGTTTTACCACATAGCTTTAAATCTGGCTAGGTATTCATGTAAATACATCACAATGAAACATAATATATACATATTAATATCTCTGTAAATGTCATCTAATAGACTTTAGTAGCATCATTTACAGTGTCAGAGATATCTGTCATCTAGTTTGATTTGTTAAATGCCATGACATCTTTTTTCATTCGCTGTGGAAAATATTTCACATGTCAATTTTATACGTGCCTTTTGAAATAAATTCTTTAAGCTTTGAAAAGAAGCAAATCTTATATACACTCAAATAATTTCACCAAAAGGATGCAATTCCCATCTGAAAATAAGAACATTAGAATATTTGTTAAATACAAAACTGTTAACATAATACCCCATCTGTTTGAAATTTTGAATATCCAAGAAGATGTATGTAAATAATGACTTGTGTGATATCCGGGCGTCGCTCTAAATGTGCCTTGTCACAGTCAATATCACGTAATTTGCATTGACCAATCAAGTCAGAGGTGGAAATGTCATGTCTCTATGGAAACAATCAAAGAGAATAGAGTGAAAGGATTATGCTCACCACTTTAAAGTCTGCTTCTGTGAAGAACTGGGTGTAATATCTGATTTCATTGGAATTTCTGTAAGTTCTATGAAAAGGGTGTACACAGATACATAACCTCAGTTATACAAATGAGATCATTAACATGCAATTAACATGGACAGTATTAATGAACTGGAGGTATTCCTTATATGGCAGATAAACATTTCCATTAGAATAGACAAATCAACTAGCAAAGACAGAACAAAGTTCTACCAACATAAAGACACTGTTTCCTACTTTGGCAACCTCTGCTCTGTAGACCTCAGAAGTCTTATGGAAGAGCTGCATATAGCTTATTTAATTACGTCTAGATCAGAGTTATGTGGAGAGTGGTGACTAGGCTAATCAATAGCTGTTTATGTCAGCTTTGACCAACAATTTGTCCCCACAAGGTGAGTAAAACCTGAAATCACCTGTAATGTGTGGACGAGCCTGCTGTCACCATGAGGACAAAAACAAACTACTTAATAAATACAATAAAATGTTTTTTAATTAAAATCTTAAAGGGTCATGAAACCCCAAAACACTTTTTTGAGATGTGAACCGATATGTACAGGCTGCACATCACTGCAAACACTAAAAGCACTTTTATCATCAAGGAAATTAGTTATTTGGGGATTTTTCTGAGCAACGTCACAGAATCTGAGGTAGAAGTATGCTTTCAGAGTGTGTAATTGAGTAACTGAGAGGAACAGTGCGATGAGTTTAACAATGTTAGTAACGTGGATCATATAGTTCATATACTGACCGGAACAATCGCGTTTCAAGTTATGGACATATTTCATATACTCTAGTGCTCTAAACATGAACCAGCACTGTGTATGCACATGACTTCTTCAAATGAAATATATGTGCAAATACAGCCGTACATTTGATCATGAACGCAATAAGACGGATTATTACGAAAAATGATGTAGACCGAAGATTCAAAGAACAACGCACAAAAAAGCCACCTCCAAAACGCTAGTTACGCAAGTAACTATGGTTCCCTTTTGTTGCCACTCCGAGTTACGTCGGATGACGACGAATGGGGTTTCGCTTAGAACACCTATCGACTTTGAGTATACAAAAACGAGCCAATGGCAAAGAAATGCCATGGGTCTGTGGAATTTGCATGACGTAACTCCGCCCTCATGGGTATAAAAGGAGGACGCCGGCAACATGCAGTTATGTTTTTTCGCTTCGGAGCCAAGAGTATCTCTTCACTCCACAGCCATTTATGACTTCACTCTACGAGACGAGCCATTCTCTCCGGTGTTGGTGTGATGGCGATCTGCGGCGAGTTCACATTGCTTGCTGATCTGTGCAGTGATCTGCCAGTGAGTGTGTTCTCCCCGCTCGCTTCGACATCGCAGAGTTTTTTTCTCCTCTCACAAAAGAGCTCGCACGCGGCACGTCTTTTTAAAGACGGCTCGCCCGTGCATTTGAAAAATAAAAAAAAGTGGCGGCAGATTGGTATCGGACTCTGATGGGCACGAGTGCTGTCTAGTGTGTAGGGCTTTTTTCATGCTTGTACAGCGCTCGTGGGTGATTCATGTTCTCTCTGGGAACATGATCATCGTGTCATTTAGGTCGAGACTCAATGAACTCGCAAGAGTGAGAGTCCCCTCATCCACACCCCGATCTAGCGCTCCCCCGAGGGGTGCTACTTCGGCTGGTGGCCAGGGTGACCTGAGGGTTATAGTCTGGAACAAGGCGCCGACTATCTGTTCGCGACCCCAGCCCCCTCCTGTGTGACGGTGCCCGCTAGTGAACCTCCGATTCCCGCAAGTCGACCTTCGGGTGGCCCGCGAGTTTTGATTGAAGCTACAGAGGAAGATGCTATGTCTGTAGTAACATCATAAGGTGGGCTTGGTTCTTTTGGAAGTGACGACTTGTCACAGCTGCCACCTTCTGGTGTGTTATGCTGTGCCTGAGTCTGATCCGGAGATTTCGGCCATGCTTTCCTGGGACGATTGGTTTTTGGGTAAGGCCGCCGACCCGCGTCCACGGCAAACCCCAATATCTTTCTTCCCGGACGTGCATGATGAGATCTCGATGTCCTGAAAGACCCCCGTGTCTTCTCAGGACCGCTCGTTGGTCTCATCCGCCTTTCCCCCCTCACGGGGCCGCTGCCCATGGGAACACTGGGGTCCCCCCGGTTGAACGCTCTGTTGCGATGCTACTGTGTCCTCAGAGTGCTTCCCGGCGCTATCCTAAGCACCCGTCCGAAGCCTGTAGTTCTTTTCGTCTACACTAATCTGTGGCGAAATCCTATAGTGCCACAGGACAGGCAGCCGCCTCACTGCATCCCATGACCGTTCTGTGGTCTACCTGGCCCAGATGCTCATGGTTATGCATGAGGGCGGGACTGACTCGAGGCTCTTTAATGAGCTACCAAAAAGCGCGCCGCCACTGACCTTGCTCTCCGAGCGACTAAGGTGGCCGTGCGCTCTCCGAGTCAGGTGATGTTTACCACTCTGGGGCTGACCGGTCTGATGTGCTGGATGTCGGCAGACTCGTCTGCTCGACACCCCCACATCCCAGGTCGGCCTCTTCGGCGGTGCGGTTGAGTTCTTCTGCCCAATAGTTCTTAACCGCCCGGGGGCAGATTGAGGTTGTTCTGCCGACGGCCCCGCCGTCCGCTCAGGTCCCTCAGTCTGCCAACCGCCGAAGGCGCCCTCCCACGGTTCCAACCCCGCCCGTTCATCCGGGCTGGCTTGGAAGACCGTGGGGGGATGCCTCAGCCCTCTCGGGCCCCGCCCCCCGCTAAACGCCGGGTTAAGCGGTGCTTTTGAGATGGGCTGCTCAGAGATGGGACTCAGTTCTTTCCAGGAGTTGGTAGCAGGGCCACTCCTTTCCCCAGTGGAGGGCTGGGGAAGAATCCTTATTCAGAAAGAACTGACTCTCTCGTCTCTGATCACACAGAGTTCTCAGACGACACAGAGCGCCGCCCATAAGCCGTGCTCTCCTCGTCCCCCTCTGTCCCAGAGTTGGTTGACACGGCGTGCCGTCCACGGACCGTTTCGTCCCTGTCCCACTCTGTCGCCAGACCCCTGGCAGAGCAGGCCCCCGTGGAACGCTGGTCCTTCCCTGGCCTCCTCTGTCAGGGCGCGGATGTTAACTGCGCCCCCACACCGGATCGCTATGCCGCCCACGTCCGGGCCAGTTACTCCGCTTCGCTGCCCCTCCGGGGGGACGCCTGTGGTCCGCATGACCCCGTTGGTTCAGTTCTTGGGAGCCTGGCTAGAGCTTACCCAACTGTCCCGCTGGGTCGCCCGCACCATCAGGTTCGGCTATGCGATTCAGTTCGAAAACCGGTGGGTTAAGACCAATCCTGGACCTGCGTGTGTTGAATCGCTCCCTTTACAGGATGCCGTTCAAAATGCTCACCGCCAAACACATTTTCGAATGTGTTCGGCCCCAGGATTGGTTTGCAGCGATCGACCTGAAGGACGCCTACTTTCATGTCTCCATTCTTCCTCGACACAGACCGTTCTTCCGGTTTGCTTTCGAGGGGCAGGCATACCAGTACGCGGTTCTCCCTTTCGGGCTAGCCCTGTCTCCTCGCGTCTTCACGAAGGTCGTTGAGGCAGCCCTTGTTCCCCTTCGGGTTCACGGGGTTCGCATCCGGAACTATCTCGACGACTGGCTGAAAAAAAAAAATAGCTCACTCTCGAGATCAGGTTTGCGAACACAGGGACCTTTTGCTCCGGCACCTAGCTCGTCTGGGCCTTCGGGTCAACTGGGAGAAGAGCAAACTTTACCCCGTGCAGAGGATCTCTTTTCTCGGTGTGGACATCGACTCGGTCGCCATGTCCGCGCAGCTTGCGAGCGCGCGCAGTCACTGCTGACTTGTCTGAGACAAATTCAGGGCAAGAGTGCGGTTCCACTGAAACATTTTCAGAGGATCCTGGGGCATATGGCATCTGCAGCCGCGGTGACGCCGCTCGGATTGCTTCATATGAGACCACTTCAGCTTTGGCTTCGCGACCGAGTCCCGAGGTGGGCATGGCAACAAGGTACGCTCCGAGTACCAGTTACTCCGACCTGCCGTCAGACCTTCACCCCGTGGTTGAACCTTAGTTTTCTCAGGGCTGATGTCCCCCTGGAACGAGTTTATCGGCATGTTGTTGTCTCAACAGATGCCTCCACCACGGGCTGGGGCGCCATGTGCAATGGACATGCTGCCGCGGGCTCCTGGACAGGACCCCAGCGCCTATGGCATGTCAATTGCCTCGAGTTGCTGGCAGTACGCCTTGCCCTGCACCGCTACCGGGCGCTGCTCATGGGTCAACACGTGCTAGTCCGATCAGACAATACCGCCACTGTAGCGTACATCAACCATCAAGGTGGTCTACGCTCCCGCCGTATGTCGCAACTCGCTCGCCACCTCCTCTTATGGAGTCAGAGGCATCTGAGGTCCCTTCGTGCCATTTACATTCCCGGAGCCCTGAACCGTGCTGCCGACGAGCTGTCACGGCTACAGCGCCCCCCTGGAGAATGGCGACTCCATCCCCAGTCGGTCCAGCTGATTTGGGACCAGTTCGAGGACGCACAGATAGATCTGTTTGCCTCCCACGACTCGACCCATTGCGCCCAGTATTATTCTCTGACCGAGGGCACGCTCGGCACGGATGCTCTGGCGCACAGCTGGCCGCGGGGCCGCAAATATGCGTTTCCCCCAGTGAGCCTTCTTGCGCAGATCTTGCGCAAGGTCAGGGAGGACGAGGAGCAGGTCCTTCTGGTTGCGCCGTACTGGCCCACCCGGACTTGGTTCTCCGAACTAGTGCTCCTCGCGACAGCACCTCCTTGGCCAATTCCTCTGAGGAAGGACCTCCTTTCTCAGGGACGGGGCACCCTGTGGCACCCTCGTCCCAATCTCTGGAGCCTCCACGTGTGGCTCCTGGACGGGACGAGGCAGGTTTGAGTACCCTACCACCTACGGTGGTGGCTACCATCACTTCCGCTAGAGCGTCGTCCACTAGGCACGCCTACGCGTTGAAGTGGAACCTCTTCGTCAACTAGTGCTCTTCTCGCCGAGAAGACCCCCGGAGGTGTTCGATCAGTTTCGTGCTTTCCTTCCTTCAAGATGGGTTGGAGCGAAGGCTGTCTCCCTCCACCCTCAAAGTTTATGTTGCCGCTATTGCCGCACACCACGACTTAGTGGAAGGTAAGTCCATAGGGAAGCACGACCTGATCGTCAGGTTCCTGAGGGGGGCGAGGAGGCTGAATCCTCCTCGTTCTCCTCTCGTTCCCTCTTGGGACCTCTCAGTGGTCTTAAGTGCCCTGCAGAGTGCTCCCTTTGAGCCTCTGCAATCAGTGGAGCTTAAGTTCCTGTCAATGAAGACAGCGCTCCTGGTTGCATTGGCCTCTCTCAAGAGGGTCGGGGACCTGCACGCATTCTCCGTTGACGAAGCGTGCCTGGAATTCGGGCCGGCTTACTCTCACGTGATCCTGAGACCCCGACTCGGATATGTGCCCAAGGTTCCTACCACTCCCTTCCGGGACCAGGTGGTGAACCTGCAAGCGCTGCCCTTGGAGGAGGCAGACCCAGCCTTGGCACTGCTCTGTCCAGTATGCGCTCTCCGCGCCTATGTAGACAGGACGCAGTGTTTCAGGACCTCAGACCAGCTCTTTGTCTGTTATGGTGGGAAGCTGAAGGGAAAGGCTCTCTCAAAGCAGAGGTTGTCTCACTGGATAGTGGACACCATTGCTTTGGCATACCAGCAGCAAGGTCGACCGTGCCCCCTTGGTGTGACTGCCCACTCCACCCGGAGTGTGGCATCCTCTTGGGCTCTAGCGGATGGCGGCTCACTAACAGACATCTGCAGAGCTGCAGGCTGGGCGACACCGAACATATTCGCCAGATTCTAAAATCTCCGAGTGGAGCCAGTGTCCTCTCATGTACTCGCTTCAACTAGCTAGTACCGGACCCGCTCAGGTGTCTTCGCTTGCTCGCCATTCCACTCCACGGACTGGATACGTGCGATATTCTGCTCAGGTGAGCTTCTCCGCAAGCCCTGAGTTCCTCCAGCACCCCTGATGCTAGCGCCAGTGTCTATTGCCTGGGCGTCGGCTAGGTGCCTCCCGTGTGCATGGTCCCTCCCCGGAGCTACCCCCACACGTGTATTCCACTGTAAGCCTCTCTGAGCATGTGTCTTTCCCTCGGCAAGCCACCTTGCCACCCCTGAGGTTGAAATACCCCCCCCCCCCCCCCCCCCCGGGTTGGTGATAATTGCATATTTCCTCTAAAGCTATGGGATATGCTTCCCAGTGTACCTTGGTATTCCTGTGTTAAATAGGAGCCCTTCGTCCTAAATCTCTCGAGGGCTCAGATTTACGCAGGGCACTGGAAGACAGCTGTGAAGGTGGCGTGATTAGACTGGTAACCCCATTCGTCGTCATCCGACGTAACTCGGAGTGACAACGAAAGGGAACGTCTCGGTTACGTATGTAACTCTCGTTCCCTGAGTAGGGAACGGAGACGTTACGTCTTCCTGCCACTTCCGCTGTACCCCGGGGATCGCCTGAGTTCAGTCTTGGCTCCTCAGCGAAGAAACATAACTGCATGTTGCCGGCGTCCTCCTTTTATACCCACGAGGTGGGGCGGAGTTACGTCATGCTAATTCCGCAGACCCATGGCATTTCTTTGCCATTGGCTCGTTTTTGTATACTCGAAGTCGATAGGTGTTCTAAGCGAAACCCCATTCGTCGTCATCCGACGTAACGTCTCCGTTCCCTACTCAGGGAACGAGGGTTACATACGTAACCGAGACGTTCTGTGAATTCTGAATGACCGCCAGAGGCAGCGTAAACACTATAGATTATCACAGCGCCAGCTAGATAGGTCGAGAGAATATACCAACAGTTATTGGTATATAATAACTGGGGGTCCTCCCGGAAACTGTCGATGAGAGGGGCGAAAAACTCTCGCATCTTCAGGAACACGAGGTCTTTGAGATGGGCTGTGACTGAGGTGTAGTGTACCGGCAGAAAATTTGCTACGATGTGGCATAGTGATGTTGGGTCTGAACCGCTGCCAGTTACCAGACCTAAAAAAAATAGCTGAGTGGAGCATTACAATAAGTTTTTTTTTTTTAAAAACATGTATTTTTTAAGTTTGAAATATAATGATAATTTTTCAAATAAATCAGTATTTCATTATAGGATAAGACAGAGACTGTGTGTGATAGAGACAGAGAGAGAGAGAGAGAGAGAGAGAGAGAGAGAGAGAGAGAGAGAGAGTGTGTGTGTGTGTGTGTGTGTGTGTTACCACCCGCTGCGATGAGCCAGCCAGAGCCTGAGGACAAGTGGCCAGCACAGACCCTCGCCCAGGAAGAGGAGCCCCCCAGTAAGTCTGACCAGGGGTGTGAGCCCACAACATCAGGGGCTGAGGGAATTCTGGTGGAAATAGAGAAATAGAGGAAATAGAGAGGGCTTGCTGATTGACTTCAGCACGGAGACATCGTCTACCACCCTATCCAACCCCATTTCTCAACTGTCATCGCTGTTTTTAAACAGCACAGAGACCTGCATGGACTATGTATTACAAACATAGTCCTCCAAAATCTACAATGGATTTTATTGATGAGTTTGCTGAACTTTTAAGTGAACTAGATACAAAATATGACAGACTGTTAATTCTTGGTGATATTTAATATTCACGTTTGCTGTGGTACTGACTCACTGTCAAAGGAATTTTAAAATTTGATGGAATCCTTTGATCTTCCTCAATGGGTGGATGGCCCTTCTCATGTACAGGGCCACACATTAGATTTGATATTAACACATGAAATAACTGTCTCTGATATAACAATTTGTGAACTTAATTTTTTCTGACCACAAGCCAATTATTTTTTCTGTATATTGATTTAAAATTTGTAAGATGGATAAGAAAGCTATATGGGAGGAGGGCGTGAATCATCATGAATATTGATGTATTTCACACCTGTAACGAATGAACTCTATGAAATATTAATAATCAATAATAACTGGTTATAATTGATTATGGATATTTGGATCAGTTAATATAATTAAAGGAGCAGTATGTAGGATTGTGGCCAAAACTGGTACTGCAATCACTTTAAAAATACCGTAGAGTGGTGTATCTCCTCCCCCTACACTCTGACTCGAGGTTGCCAGATAAGCTTCAGGATTAAGCAGAAACGTTCCAATGGCAAGTGACAATGAGACGTACACAGTAAGTTTTTTTTGTTAATTATGTTTATGCTTCATGAGAGATATTTTGATAAGTAATTACGTATTTTAAAAATGTACTAATTGTCATTAGTTAAATATAATCGTAAAGATTTATGCTCGTACATGACAGTATAATAGTAAAGATGTATGCTCGTATGTGACAGTATAATAGTAAAGATGTATGCTCGTATGTGACAGACAGAACGGTAGCTGTTAGTCTAACTTGTAACGTTATTTATCTGTCATTAATGTACGGTATGTAAGCAAGTTTTTGTCATAAGTAGGCAAACAAATAACCAAAACATTTGCCACAGCAATTATAACGCGGGACAAATTCAATATCACCAATGGCTATCACAGGGTTGTTTTCAGTCCCATCATAAAATATTGTTAGAGTAACTAAATTTCAGAGCTACCAACTCTCACGCATTGGCCGTGAGACACACGCATTTGAGTGGTTTCACACGCTCACACGCCACACCCCCGATTTCTCACGCTGAAATGTCAACCCGATCGGTCAAATGCCTGAAAGATGAGTTTATCTATGGATTTACCTGTTGAGCCACTCGTGATCGACTAGTTATGCCACAAATGAGTTAAAATCTCCGGGAATCTAGAGCGAGCACACATGAGACAAAGAATCCGCGAGGCGCGCGTGCACGGCAGAGATGGAAAGCGAGCGAGAGCCGGTGTTCTGACGATTTACGCTACCCATCAAGATTTGCTACTTACTGGTTATGCGCATGTGCAATCTCTCAGTTTTTTTTGAATATTTTCATTATAATGTAATTTCCCTTTTCAAAAAATGCTATCGACCACATGAATATTTGTATGGCCAGTCAGCTGAACAAGAATACTGTATTTGATGATAATTTGTACTTTTCACACCGTTTTAAAAATAAATACAGTTCCGTATACAGTAGCTACTCATAACGTAGAATTTTTTTATAATTGCATTTCATATAATATACAATAATGTAATTTTTACTTGTTATATTAAATGTGATAGGCTAATCGCTAGTTTTTAAAATATCAAAATACGCTCCCCATATACACTTACCCTGTTTTAAATGAAATAACAATGTCATAATATTGTGAGATTTTCACCAATATGGATACAATAGAGAATGAATCGACATTCTCTGTGATCAATTCGCGCTACGGTAGCATTTTTCGACAAGGCAGCACAATCCGTCAGAAGACTGGTGTTGGAGAATGCCATCGTCCACAATATACGCGAAGAACGAATGACGAATCATTTTTTCTGAGGTAAAGTTAGGCTTCTGTCTCAATTACGTTTCAAATTGGCATAATGGGCGTGCTTATGTTGTTTTCCTCTGCGTCTCAGCATAAGGACACAGAAACGGGCTCCTATAATGCATTGCTAATGTTCGTATACGTCTATGTGAGCTAACGTTACGTTACTTTGCACGAACATGCATAACTTTGTTCGACTGTCATGAATATATGAAATGTCCATTGACATCAAGTACAAGTTAGCCAAGCATAGATGAATCTTACCTGTCCAGGAGAAAATTAGCAACGTTGCCGTCTGTGTTCAAATTCTTCTCCGTTTTCAGCCATCTCCATCTTTCAAAAGCATCTCCAATACAAATTCTGGTTTTATTTCGGACTTTGTCACGACGAATTTCTGAATTATAACGAGGTCTTTTTGATTTAGTAACGTTAGACATTTTTATCCGACTAGGGTTAGGGTAGATTAGAGCAAAGCTGGCAACCCGGATCCCAAAACACTACTGACTTTGTGATTGGTAGATAGGTGGAGGGTGGCGCATTAGACCAAAACACATGACAACATCAACATCAGTTGAGGGCTGCAAGTCCACTTTTTAAATGACAATATCCTAGCCATACTACTGTTGTCAGTGATATAAGTATTTGAAATTAACATGATTTCTTAATGTCTAGTGACACATCAGGGTCTTATGATTAATTGAAATAAATTTCTTACATACAGCTCCTTTAACTTACTGTAGTAAAATTAATATTACAATCAACCCAACTGTTCGTCCCATGAACACTCAGCGTTAATTGTTTATCAATTCTAAGAAATATTCATTTCCGGGGAAGGGAAATGTCTTTCTTACTGTACAGTATTAAGAGCCTGTAGTCAAAATCTAAATCGTAACATAGATTTTGTTTGCAAGCAGAGAATCAGGACCAAATACATATTATGTACAAGTTTTATTAACTAAGTACAAACACATAACACATATAAACAAACACATAACTAACATACAAACAATTAGACATACATGCACGGGTAAAAGGGTGAGTGACAGAATGGAATCGGAAGTAGGAAATGGAACTATGGAAAGATCCATTTAACTATGAAAAGAACCATCAGCATATCATTTTCAGAGCCCCTTATTAAATTAAGTCGTTGATGGTTCTGTGAGTGTCAAATGTTGAAGTTGCAATCGTTTTCTTACTTTTACTTGCTATTGCTTCTCCTGTTCTCATTCCCATGACATGGATGAAGAAGTTATGATTGAAATACTCTGTTCTGGTTTTTCACTGTGAGTCACTGAATTTGTCTCTAAGAAAGGCCCCACCTCTCTGGGTTTGCTTGACCAATGAGAAGGGTTGAATTTCCAAGCGGGAAAATTCCTTTGTGATTGATTTATGGATCTTTGTTTTAAGCATACTCATTTGCATGTGCAGCTGGATTTGTTTCTGATGATTTGATTCATGTATACAATCATTTTGATCTTCAAAGTACCAATTTATAGAGACCAAACATGATATAGGTGTCACGATACACACACGGGTAACAGAGAGATCCAATAGCAATATCTTTATTAGGGTAATCCGTACTCACAATCCAGTTCAGGCAAAGGTTCAAAATCCACAAGGGCAATCCAAAACATAGAACACAACTGAGAAGTAGGAAACCGCAAGGCACAGAAGTGTGAGGACATTAAACAAGAACTCCGTAACAAACACTAAACAAGCAGGGTATTTAAACACATATCAAAAAAGACTAACACAGAACAGCTGGTAAAAATGATAACAGGGAACAGCTGAGTGCAATGAACTGATGAGTGACAGTGACAGACAGAATGCTGGGAATTGAAGTTAAATGTGAAGGACATCGTGAGAACGAGGACCTCTAGTGATAGACAAGGCAATAGGTGACCATTGGTTCTAATGTAAAATACACAGGATCAACAAAAGAATAGTATTAAAAGACATTACAAAAGACAGTAAATCATTCACAAAATGTTATGGGATGCATGCTCATTTATAGATCATTTTGTCGATAAATTAATACAGGAAAGCCTGTTTTAATGTCTGTTTCTGTCTTCTCTGTCTTGGACACGTAACCGCATTTTTAACAGCAATAAAACCAACTTATCGGATCGTAGTCAGGGTAACCAAAGACCCTTCTTTCCCTTGTTGGGGGATGGGGGCCATAGGTCCCAGAGTGAGTTTTAAAGATTGTTTGTTAACCATAACAAATAATTGTGTGTGACTGGTCTCAGTCATTACACCTCAAAACAAAGAATCAGAGACTTCAGTACCCCTCTGCTTTTCATCGTGTTTGGAAGACTGTGTTTGTACTGTGCTGTTTATCTTGGATTTACCAAAGAATTAGAAGAATGCGGTTTGAAGAATAAATATTTTTATGGTAAGAGATTTCCACTCATAATAGTAAGCATGTTATTGTTGCATACACTTCACATTGTTGCTACTAGTTAAACTTGTGCTAGTCTAAAATATATATTTTAGTACATTTTACCAACCCCCACCCCAGGTGCTTAAAAGCTATTGACTCTATTTTGTCCGGCACTTTAGACACGGTTGCTCATTTGCACTTGAATAAGATTAAGGAAAATAGTCAGACGCCGTGGTATAAAGAGCACACCCAATGCCCTCAAAAGAGCAGCCAGGAAAATGGAGCATATATATATATATATATATATATATATATAATTATTCTTTTTTATTTATTTTTTTTATCGCAATTTTAACCAGAAAAATCTAACATTTATTCCCAAAATCATGCAGCCCTATAGTGTCTCTTGATATCAGCATGTTCACAGTTGTTTAGTTTTTTTTAAAGGGACCATATGTCACTGATGAGTCCTGCTGACCTAAACATTCACGTTAGTCTATGTACATGCACATGGTAAAAATCAAACACCTTGGAAATGAGAGGTATTTACTCTCACTCAGGAATGGCACAAGGTGTGTGACTGTTCAAGTCTCTGTCTTTAGATCAGTGTGTTCAATAATGTGCTTTTTTATCCTTTGTTGTGTATCTTTGGATTATGTTGTGTTGTAAATAAATCCAAAATAAAATAAAATCCAAATAAAGCCATTCTTTTTTAAATCTCTACTCATTCTTTGTTCTTAATATTAATAACCAGTACAACCGTCAAATGGATTTATCACACTAGATATCGTTACAAAAAGCACCATCACTTCAAAGAATTATACTTGAATCCTCTGAGTAAACACGAAAATATTAAATTACGGCAACACCTCCCAAGCCTTTCAGATGAGGCTCATGGCATTAAAGCAGGTCATAAGTTTTCCACACAGAGCTTTTGTTACCTAGGCAGTTAAAATGTAATATACAGAATATGCAGCATAATTTATCATGTTTTAAACAATTCTTTTTGAAACACTACTATACAACATATCACAGCTGTTAGATGCAAAAATATATCAGAATATATTATTATTCATCATCTATATCGTAAAAGAAAATCATAAATCCATGTGCATCACATTTATGATTTTTTTAATTACCAATGTTGTGTTGTTTTACTACAGTAGTTACTTTAAGCATGTATTTAGCATGTATTTAAGCATGTGTATTTAAGCATAACGGGATGTGTCTGTATGCCTCCACAGTGCCCCACAGAGAATGTTCAAATGTTTTTACTATATAGATTTAAAAAATCATATTTTATGACTGATTGAATAATTAAATACACAATGTTGTACATGGTACTGTAACAATATAATTTATCAGATTATCCCCTATTAGTTTAAATATGGCATGATGTGTCTCGTCTGTCTCATATCAACATAACATACTGCCCACATGATCACTGTGGCAAATAACGCATGTCTATGTACACCTGCGATGAAGGGCAGTGTAGCATTACCCCTCTTCCCTCCTCCTCTGCAGTATGACATGTATGCAACATGGGTGGGATGTGCCTGTGTGTGCTAACCGTACTGCTCCCTTCATGCATAACATCCCCCCACCACACACACACATACACATTTCACAGGTGGTGGCACTCTGACACTTTTATCTCTCACCATCTTAATCATGTTCCTTACTTTTTCCAACCTTATCTTTTTCTCTGCCATTATTTTCTCTCGACATTTAGAAATAGTCCTCACATCAAAATCAAAAATGTATATAAATGCATACAATGTATACAAATATACCTCCTTCAGTTGTATGTCATAGTTGTAATTAAATATAAGGCAGTTTGCTAAATAGTAACACTTAATTTTGTTAGTGTTTTTGTCATACTCTGGAATTGTTCATGTGACAATGAGACCTTGGGCCCTATCTTGCACCCAGCGCAATTGACTTTGTACACAGATGCATGTCTCATTCCTATTTTGCACCAGACGCACAGCACACTTTTCCCTCCACAGACGCACGTCTGTAAATTAGGGAATGAACTTGTGCTCCTAGGGGCGGTTCAGCGAAAAGAGAAGGCGTGTTCTGGCGCAAACGTTCCCTGCTGCTATTTTGCAGTTTCAGAAAACATTTTCACCACAGACCAAGAAAAACGTATTCTAAAGTCAGTGGCGCGATATTCAGATGCTATTTTAAGGGTGAATGCTTGGCCATAATGTAGCGTGTGCACAACGTGCATACACTTGGCTACTCTAATTTACACAGACGCAGCAGTTCCCATTTTCGCAAACCATACATAATTACAAAGAAAAATATGACCACACGAGGGAAATCATTGTGGTGTCCATGAAGATGTGAAAAAATAGGCATAAATCTACATTTACCCAAATTATTATACGCCTGTTTAACCGAAGCTAATTTGGGTGGGTTTCTCCCATCCCCATACAATGTCACTTCTCCGTCTTTTACGGCCCTGACGTGAATGTCGGTCTCCTCGGCTGTGAACCGCTCCTAGCGTGTGCCTGGCAAATCCGCTGTTATAATAGCATGGAACAAGCACGCCTGCTTTTAAAGGGAATGTGAGATGATGCTCTGATTGGTTAACAGATGTAACTCTCTGAAGGCCGGCTTCTATAAGCCCGTACTTCATTGTACTCTAGAGAGGTGGGTCATGACAATCTTGTTCCTGTGTTAATTGAAACGGGCCTTTTTTGGAAGCCTCCGCTCAATTTGTTACACAGAGATGCATTTCCAAATCCTCCGTCCAATAGATTGGTCTGCAGCTTTGGACCTGAGAGACATGTACTTCAGATCTCTATCCTTCCACACCACAGGCCATCCTGTGTTTGTGCGTCAGAGGGGTGTGAAGTATCAGTACAAATTTCTACCCTTCAAGTGCTCATAGCCAGTTGGGTCCTCAGGTCAACTGGGAAAGAATAAATTCGTCCACAGACTGAGGATCTCTTTTCTGGTTTGGAGATGGATTCGGCCACCGCATCTCTAAGACGAGTGTGTGGATGGTTAGTGCTCTTCAGAGACTCCTGGGGCATATGGTAGACGCAGCCACTCGGCTTCCTCCATATGAATACCGCTTCAGCACTGTCTTTCGGCCAAGTCCCGAGGTGACCGTGGCAGAGCGGCTCGCTCCGTATGAAAAAACCCTGGTCTGCTGCCAAACCCTCAGTCCGTAACAGCCCTGTTGTTTCTCCAGACCAGCGGTCCTTATAATGAGTGTCCATCAAATACTGGCTGAGGGGCCACGTACAAAGGGCATGCAGTAACGGAGGTCTGGGCGGGCCTCCGACTTCATTGGCATCCATTGTCTACATTGCGACCATTGCGCTATGCTTCCCTCGCATGTTACAAGCCCATCACCTCCTCCTTGGAGTCAGAAGCTTCTGAGGTCGCTTCATTCCATTATTTCTTCCGGCCTCCTCAATCGTGAGATGGGAGAGGGGAGACTCCATCCCCAGGCGGTCCAGCTGGGCAGGGACCACTTCAGGGACACACAGTTGCATCTGTTTGCCTTTCCGGATTTGTTCCTCTACCAGTTGTATTTTTCTGTCCGAGCGGACATCCTTTGGACAGACACTGGCTCTCAGCTGACCCCGGGGCCTCGCAGAAATGCGTTCCCCAGTGAGCCTTTTGAAGCGGCTATGCGATTCATTGTCGCTTGATGCCCTCTCAAGTCAGTGATTTTTATCACACTCAGGTGTTGAGCAGGGATGCTCCTTGAGCTCAATGAATTCCATCACACTCAGGTGTTGAGCAGAAATGCTCCTGAAGCTCAGTGATATTCTTCACACCTAGTGTTGAGCAAGACTCCTGTCTGGTGCGCGCATGTCGCTTGCACGTACTGTGCTAGGTCAGGAGTGGAGCCGGTTTTGATAGTTGCCTCTTATTGGCCCAACCAGACCTAGTTCTCCCCTCGACAGCCCTTCCTGACTTCGCCTGAAAATATCCTCCGGGACAGGGCATGATGGCACCCAAGTTCGGACCTCTGGTGGATTTCAGGCCGGTCCTAAATTTGGAAACGGAGGTTGAGGTAGCTACCGCAGGATTATGTGGTAGTCACCATCACTTCTGTGAGAGCACCCCCTGAAAATAGGAAGTTGTGCTTACGCCAAATAGAAGTGGAACCTATTTGTTGAGTGAGTCTTATTCCGTGAGGAGATCCTGAAGGCTTTCGGTCATTTCAGTGCTCTCTTTCCTGCAAGATGGGTTGGAGTGAGGGCTGTGTCCTCCACCCTCAATATGATGTTGCCTCTATTTTTTGACGCACATCATGATGCAGTAGCATTGAAAGCACGTCCTGATCATCAGGTTTCTGAGGAGAGCAAGGGAAATGAATCCCCTTGCACCCCTCTTTATCCTCTAGGGCCTTATCTCTGGTACTCCTGCACTGCAGAGACCGCCCCAGAGCCACTACAGGCAGTGATTTAAAAATTCTGTTTTAAGAAACAGTTCCCCTGCTCGCCTGGTTTCTACTACCTTTCTACCGTCGGTGTATGAATGAGTGAGTGAATGGGTGAATGTGAGGCAATATGTAAAGCGCTTTGGTGGCCCAGTGGGTCTTTGAAAGCGCTATATAAATGCAGTCCATTTACCATTTACCATTTACTAGAGTGTAGGGACTTGCTCGCTTTTGGTCAACGAGTTGTGCTGGAATTCGGGCTGGCTAACTCTCACAAGCTGAGACCCCGGCCTGGATATGTGCCCAAGGTTCCTACCTCTCCCTAAAGGTGGGACCAGGTAGTGAGATTCTTCCACGGTACGGCTCCCTATGGTGAGCCCGTGTCTTCCCTTGGCAGAGCCTGCTCTGCCATCACTGTCATAGGCTGGAGCCACCACAATGACATTTCATATGTTGTACTGCCTAGTCATCCACCCAGTTCATATGTGTATTTCCACATGTACCTCCTGTGGCAAGATGTGTCTTCCACAGCGTCCTTTCCTTCCATGTATAGAGAATGCTTTCCCAGTGATCCTGCAGGAACAGCAGTGACTTCCCTGGCCTAAGCCCTCTCCCGTCTCCTTAAATGGGAGGGATCAGGTGGCTCTGGCTAGGCACTGGAAGGTGGCAGCACTAGTGGCGTTTTCAAATAGATCCCCATTCAGTCGATGTCGACTACGTCTGACGTTCTCGACTGAAAGGCAACGTCCTGGTTGCCTACCCACCGTTCCCTGAAGGAGGGAACAGAGGACGTGGTCCCTCGCCACTATTGCTGGACCACCGCTGACTCGAGCCAATCGGCTCCTCAGCGAAAAAGCAACTGGTGCGTGCATCCACTTCCGTATTTATACCCGCGCTGCGGGGGCAGAGTGTGTGATGCGAGTCACGCACGCCAATTCCATTGGCTCGTTCAATAGTAATCGAAGACGATTGGCTCCCTAGCGTGATCCCCATTCAGTCAACGTCGACTACATCCTCCGTTCCCTCCTTCAGGGAACAGTGGGTTGCATACGCAACCAGGACGTTCTCTCAACACTATAGTTGTTATTCGATCTACGTCAGCAATGTTTGCGCCGGCCATCTTGTTGACATAGAAACCACGGCAACTGTCAGTCTGTCAAATGACAAGCGAGGCAGCGTCGGTATTATCCATGGTATCATCGCTGTACTTGTTTTTTTTTAAAACAGCGCGATGGTGTGTTGTGTAAAACACGGCTGTTCTAACAACAGCAATAAGAACCCCCGAGTTAGTTTTTAATGCGATACCGACTGTCAGAAAACGTGAAGGGAAGGAGACAGAGGAGTTGAGCCAGCACAGGAGAGACTGGCTAGCTAGGATAAATAGGCTAAACTTTCAGCCAACTCCCCACAGCAAAGTCTGTTCCCATCATTTTACCACAGGTAACGTTAAGGATATATGCCTCACAGCAAAGTCTGTTCCCATCATTTTATCACATGTAGGCTAACGTTAGTTTTAGATAATTTAATGTTACCTCACAGCAAAGTCTGTCCCCATAATTTGATCACATATGTGAGCAGTGGCTGAAACTGCTCTTTCAAATAGAGGAAGCTGCCATAAATTGAGACAATTATTAAATTATTATTAATACGATATTGTCCTTTGTGGGCTTAAGCTAGCCAGATCCCCAAAATACAGTTTATACCTACACTGAGAGTCTTCAGGCATGATCTGACATCAGTATCATGAAGTAATTTGCAGTTAGTAGTTACTCTAGCTTACCTATGAACATATAGGTCTGGCATTGATACTAGGTAGGGAATTAGTGCTTGTATGATACTGTTATTTTGTTACAGCGCTCCTAGTAAAAGTAAGTCTGGAGCCCTGACTTGTATTAGGTTGAGAGTGAACAGTCCCATTTGTGTGGATTTCTTTTAGGTAAGCCATCATATCTACATGACAGCACTCATCCTGATTGGGCCCCCTCATTGAAGCTGGCAGGAGAGACAGGTCAGACAAAAAAGGCTGAGAGGGCAACAGACTTCACATCAAGAAAAGGATTTGTAATGACCATGCAGGTACAACAGGGTGTGTACACATGTGTGTGGTTGTAAAACAGGTTGTTAATACATGTATAGCTTGCATACATGTTACCTTAACATCTGAATCACAAAAGTCAGGTTCAGTATGGAATAAGACACAGTTATTTCAATAGTCATCTTACATTTTAGCATTTAAGCCAGTTGTTAGAAACAGTACTGAATTTCATCTTTTTTTGTATAGAATGACAAAATACAAATACAAACCTGTTACATTAGAATCCTCATTTCATGTGTCATACTGTACCATCACACTTCAGCTCTACACACCAAACAGTACCATTTGCTCCCCTTATTAGGCATACGTTTCATGTTCATGCATGAGAGATGGAACCATATATAAAGGCAGTCCTCACTGTGACAACACACCACACGGTCACAAACTTTGTTTGGTTGCTTGCACACGCAGATGATGTCTGATGGGATTGGTTTTTCTCTGCTTTCAGAGGGATACACTTCAGTCACATCAGCTGTGTCAGTCTGCATTGCTGATGGACATGGCCTTGAGAAAAGTTTTCCACAAGCTCTGGACGAAACATACCAATTCACAAAATTAACGGAATGCATAGCTGATGTAAAAAAATTGGATGACTATTAATTTCCTACTTCTAAATTCTGAAAAAACCAGAGATTCTAATTATTGGACAAAAAACTTCCACACGTAATACTTAGAATACTATCTAACACTTGATGGCTGCTCTGTTAAGTCTTCGTCGTCGGTTAGGAACCTGGGTGTGCTCTTTGATACCAATCTTTCATTTGAAAGTCACGTGTCTAGTATCGGTAAAACGGCATTTTTCCATCTTAAAAATGTATCTAAATTACGCCTTATGCTCTCAATGACAAATGCGGAACAATTAGTTCATGCGTTCATGACATCAAAGCTAGATTATTGTAATGCTTTACTGGGTGGTTGCTCTGCAAGCTTAATAAACAAATTACAGCTAGTTCAAAATGCAGCAGCTCGAGTTCTCACCAGAACAAGGAAGTATGACCATATTAGCCCGGTTCTGTGAACACTGCATTGGCTCCCTATTAAACATCGTATAAATTTCAAAATTTAGCAATTACTTACAAAGCACTAAATGGTTTAGCTCTGCAGTACTTGAGCGAGCTCTTAACGTATTATAGTCCTTCACGTCTATTGCAATCTTAAAATTCCGGCCAGTTAATAATACCTAGAATATCAAAATCGACTGCTGGCGGTAGATCCTTTTCCTATTTAGCACCAAAACTTTGAAACTATCTTCCTAACATTGTCTGGGAAGCAGACACACTCTGTCAGTTCAAAGCTAGATTAAAAACACATCTCTTTGAGCTAGCATTCACATAATACATTATCGACTTCTATAATTCAGTGTTAGGCTGCAAAGATTAGGTCAGCCGGAATTGGGAACTCTTCCATTAAATCCTGATGTACATCATAAGAAGAAAGGCATCTACGCTAATTTTAGTGTCTTTGTTTATCCCAAGGTTTTCCCATAGTCTGTCGGATCCAGGCCGTATCCAGATATGACGAAGGACCTTCGCCTGGACCCGATGACAATGCAGTGCTGAAGTGCAAACTAGCCTCTCCCTATGGAGGATCCCTTTACCACTCTACAGATAAAGCATTGTGGGGAATTCGGTTCGCGTACCTAACCAGAAGTGATCAAATTAAATTAAATTCTGTATCAGATTTATAGGCAAGACAAGTAGTTTGTTTAGGCATGATTTGTAGGGAATTACAAACCTGCGCACATATTCAGACGCACACAACTATAGAATCAATTCTTTCTAAATGCGCATGTAATAACAAATGATCATTTCAACAGAAGTGAATCAATCAAATCTAACTTTAGCTGGAAAATAACATTATTCAAGAACCGCTATAAAGCCAAAACAATCTATGTTACCTTATATTTTATGTTTACCCCTGTAAAGCTGCTTTGAAACAATCTACATTGTTAAAAGCGCTATATAAATGAAGATGACTTGACTTGACAACAACGTGCACACAGTTACTATAAAACTAGACGTAGAGGCAAAACAGCAACGTAGTCACACTTAGACGCTTCACGATTTAATATTGACACTCAATCCCATGAAGTAGGCATGGAGAACCCTCAGATCTGCAGATAAACCTGCAGAGCATAACAACAATATGTTAAAGAGAGTAACATTACTAAATCAACAAAGCTATAATTATACATACCGCGGGATGGTCAACATAAACAAACCATTCATGGTCACACACCATGCGGGAATACAGCCGCTCCATCAGAAACATACTGTCACGGTTCATGAATTCACTGTCTCTTTCTCGTCTCGTGACGTTGTTATGAGTGTATGTGTGGGCGTGGTCACTGAGCATTATCGCTGATCAGCGGCGACAGCTGCATCTCATTAGCGGCGCCAGCTGCAGCTGATCAACGCGCCTACTTATACTCACTGTTTCATCTTGTCTTTGTCAGATCGTTGTGAGGTTTTCCTGTGTTGTGTCCTGTTCCTGGTTCTGTCTGGCGTTTCCCGTTCCTGCTTCATCTGGTGTTCTCGTGAGTCAGTGTGTTCCTGTTTGGTGTGTTCTTCGTTCCTCGTCTGGATATCTCTCACCTGCTCTCCACAGATTACCCTTCATTCATCACCACCATCATCCGTGTTGTCCATCGAGGTCCCTGCGCCACTCTACTGCCACAGTGTTCGTCCTGTTACATCTGACTTACCTGTTACTACTAATAAAGAACCATTTACTTGCATCATTGCATCCTCCTTTCCTATTTAGACAGAACGATCTGACCATTCTATGGATGCAGCGAGTGGACCAACGATCACTCTGGATGAGTTCATTACCAGCAGCATTACCAGAATGGATTCTCAGGAAGAGAGTCTCACAAACACGAGTCGGGCGGTGCAGGCTCTAGTGGCGCAGGCGTCTGAGCTCACCCAGCAACTTCAACATGTGAGAGCTCCCACTGCGCCGCCCACACCGCCAACTCCACCCACACCACCGGAACCCCTCTTCCAGTCAGAACCTCCCTTGCATGTTCTTGAATCCTATTCAGGAGAACCCAGCTACTGCAGAGCCTTCTTAACAAAGTGTTCCATGCACTTCTCTTTGCAACAGAGAACCTTCAACAACGAACAGTCAAAAGTGGTGTTCGTCCTGACCTTGCTGACTGGAAGAGCGGCGTTATGGGGAACGGCGGTGTGGGAGAACCAGGATCCATGCTGTACCTCGTTCCAGGCACTCTCTGTGGAGATGAGGCGAGTATTTGATTGAGCTGTGGCAGGAAGAGAGGCGGCTAGGATACCTGCCGACCTTCGTCAAGGCGACCGTTTTGTGTCGGACTATTCCATCGAGTTCCGGACCTTGATGGTAGAGTGCCACTGGAATGAGGAGGCGCAGTGGGACATGTTCCTGCATGGGCTGGTTGACCGTGTCCAGAGGGAGATCTACGTCCTGGACCTCCCGACGAGTCTTAATGGCTTAATTGAGCTAGCACTGAGGGTGGTCGCACGACTAACCAGAGTGGAACGTCGCGTTCTTCCTAACAGACCACCTGGGGGCGCCGAGGATCTACGTATCAGCGACGGGGACCCGGTCAGCCCCGTCTTCGATCACGAGCCCATGCAGGTGGGAAGAGCTCGGCTTTTCCGGGAGGAGAAGGAGAGGCGGAGGTCCTAGGGGCTCTGCCTCTCCTGTGAACGGGCGGGCCATTTCTTAAACGCCTGCCCAGTAAAAGGGCAAGCCCGATAGTAACTATGAGGCTACTGTCGGGTGGGATCTGAACACCTCATCATCTACACTCCTCCCAGTAAGACTGAGATGGGCAACCCACAGGCACGACAGTCAAGTCTTGCTGGATTCCCGGAGCAGAAGGAAATTTCATGGATCTAAACTTTGCTCACAGACTGTAGATCATTTCTGCCTGGAGCAATCAATGTTATGAGTCCTGTCTTGTGTCTGCTTGTCTGTCTGTGTCTGTTTCTGTTTTTCAGGAGGAGGCAATGGATTTGTCTAACGTGCCCGATGAGAACCTCGACCTGAAGGAAGTGTTCAGTAAGTCTCGTGCTGCTTCTTTTCCTCCGCATCGTCCTTACAACTGTGCCATAGATTCACTGCCAGGTAAGTCTCTGCCTAAAGGCAATTATATTCGCTTTCTGCTCCAGAAAGGGAGACTATGGAGAAATATATTTCTGATTCACTGGAAATGAAGTTCATCCATCCTTCGTCTTCTCCAGCGGAGGTGAGGTTCTATTTTGTGGGGAAGAAGAATGGTTCTCTGTGGCCTTGTATTGATTACTGGGGGCTGAACTAAAATACTTATCATTTGCCGTTGATGTCTTCAGCCTTCGAGAGGTTGCAGGGAGCATCAATCTTCACAAAATTGGATTTACGTAATGCATATCAGGGCAATACAGTCGTTTTGACCGTGGTGGACCGGTTCTCGAAGGTGGCTCATTTCATCCCCTTGCCCAAATTACCTTTAGCCAAGGAGACAGCGGTGGCCATTGTGAACCACGTCTTTTGCTTACATGGCCTCCCGATGGATGTGGTTTCTGACAGGGGACCCCATTTGGGTCCAAATTTTGGAGAGAGTTTTGTAAATTACTGGGAGCTAATGTCAGTCTGTCTTCAGGGTTTCATCCCCAAAGCAACGGTCAAACCGAGAGAGCCAACCAAGATTTGGAAAGGTTGTTGCGATGTTTGGTATCTAAGAATCCGTCCTCTTGGAGTCAGCAGCTTTTAATGGTGGAGTATGCTCACAACTCATTGCCAGTGTCATCCACAGGCCCATATCCGTTTAAGTTTTTCCCAGTCTGGAATCCGAAGTCGCGGTCCCCTCCACTCACGCCTTCATCCAGAGGTACCACCGCACATGGACCAGAGCCCGTTAGACTCTGCTCCAAGTGGGGGCGCGCACCAGGGCTAAGGCCGATCGCCACCGGTCAAAGCCTCTCGTATACGTCGCTGGTCTCTAACAAGCTAGCTCCCAAATGGATCGGCCCATTCACTACCACCGAAATCCTTATTCCGGTGGCAGTCCGCCTCAAACATCCTCCGGCGTACAGGACAATTCATCCCATCTTTCACGTTTCTAAATTAAAGCCTGTGTTTCATTCTCATATTAATCCGCCGGCCCCACCGCTGTGATAAGTAGGAAGTGAGCACATGGCAGACAGGAAGACAAGGACACAGTCTAAACCTTCGGCGGCAAGAGATGACGTGACATCACGGCAATACCCACGGCAAGCCCACTTCTTTTATACTCCATACAAGGGCAGCCAATAAGCCACAATCATGCGCACAATCTTCCAATAGGTGGAGTTATTCCACCCTGCTACATGTGCAAGGGTAAAAGGCTTTCATCAATATCTACAACACAGCCTTGATGATGCATTGCTTGCTGACATATAAGACAGATAAAATCAGGTCATCACAAAATGTACTTTGTCAACACATTTAAATAATTTAAGAAAACAATAAACCTGAAAAGTAGCCATTAAAATAAAGTGCTTGATTTGTCATTTAAAACTGCCATGGTTTAAAATTTTCTACATAAAATAAAATTAGCATGTCTAAGGTTAATATGCCACCTAATATGAAAAGGGAGGGAGGGGGGGCTGCGCACTGATATCACTGCGATGGCAACTCCGCCCAGTTTCAAGTAGGGAGAGAGTGAGAGACACACATACCACCACGCGTCCACACCTCAGCCAGGTGGTCGCTGAATAAAACTCCCACAAATACCACGGAACAACGTCGGCATTACTTAATCCTATGACCATTGTTCGTAACAGCTACCGTATGCATACGGATGGCCTACAACTTAGTTATCTGCAGCTCCCTAAATACAATGACAAGTAGTTTTATAGACACGGCATTCGCGTTTTTCATTTGGACCCACAAACTTGCTTAGTTTTTCCACTTTCAAAGTGTATGGCAATATTTTAGCTAAGTCAAACAGTTAAAAGATGCTTTGAAAGTTTAAAACTTAGCGTTGTCTTGAAGAGCAGGCTTCCAGCACTCTGCTAGTGGGGGAGGGGCAGTGGAGGGTCTACACGTGAACTGCAGAGTCTCAAGCAACACAGAGCTGCCTGTGGACAAAATTACCGCTGTCTTGAAGATGAGAAGAAGCATATCTACAAAATGCTTTGCAGAACATCCACAGTATGCAACATGTGTAATGGAAGAATCTTTAAAAACTTGTTTCGATTGTTTTATAAAATACTTTGTCTTGAACATGATGGTTCACCCTCTCTATTGTTCCTTTCTTTAGGAGGGTGCAAATTTCCTGAGAAAGTATTGAGGTATGAACTAGGTCTCGAACAATGGAGAATTTGGGCTGAGACCTAAAAGGGGGCCAGTGACGAAATTGCAGCCTGTAAACTTCCGTCATTGTGCGTATGACCCACAGGTCCTTGACACATGTCTGCCAATAGGCCAGATGTTGGGCTGTTAAAGATGTGCCATTGTGGTTTTACTTCAAATGGACCAGCCAACAATGCATTGCGTACTACAGTACAGATCCTTAATACATAAACACAGTAGATTAGTGTTATAAATTACCAGAAATTGCCTACTGTGAAAAATCTTGCCCAGAATGCATTGTTTTCTACAGTACATTACTGTTTTAATGGAAAAGAGTATTGTCAGAATTTGGACGTTTTTTTTTAACAGCAATTTCTTACAGTGTCGTGGTTAGGGTTAGGTTCCTGGGGTAAGGATTTGGGTAGGGTTAAAGGGATAGTTCACCTAAAAACGATTTTAAATATCTTCTTTTGTGTTCATCAGAAGAAAGAAATTCATACAAGTTTGGAACAACTTGAGGGTGAGTAAATTATGACAGAATTTAATTTTTTTGGGGTGAACTATCCCTTAAAAGTAACTAAACTGTAGTCGATTAAGTCATTTACTGACTAGGCAGTGACTGACTTGGGATATGAACACAACTGTTGAAGACAACACAGAATTACTTTTGCAGTGTGACATGTCATTTTGAATTAGTGTCACTGTTTTTACTGCATTTGTTTTACTCTACATTTCTGGTGTTTCATAAATGTGTTACTGTTATATTTTCTGGTTCAGTTGTGCCAACCAAGTCATGTTTTGACACTACTTGTAAGATCTTATTAGCAGAGGTAAAGGCACAAACTCTCACTTATAGCTTAAAATATATACAGCTTGAGGATATGGAGGCCCTCTGTTGTGAGCAAATTGTCTGTATAGTGTTCACACTAAAGGAAACACCCATCAGTCATAGTGCATTTGAGGAAAAGTCTCAAAGGGAAAGGGTTGTTGTATGGTGCCACTGCAGCCAAAATAATGAGCCTCCTATGAATAGACACGTACCTTTTGAAAGCTATTATCTAAACGTCTTAACTGTCAAAATTAACACCCAGTTGTACAACAACTTTCGACGTTGATCTACAATTACATCATAATCAGGATTATGAGGTTTATCAGTGTAGTTGGACAAACAGTGCATTGAGCATGGTGTTTTTGTTCTAACATGCCATAGGTGCACAAGTTTGTGTAAATACTGTAAGTGAGTATAAAAAGGTTTGTGCGTCACGGCCTGTGGACCACCTGTTCCGGTTTTTGCCCCCCTTCCGCTTTCCAGGTATGTGTTGTTGGGGTTACTAGTTAACATTGAGATGCGTGGATTGATGTAACAAGTTTATTAATTTGGTTTATAGCTTAATCACAGGCAATTGTCATTGTGGTTGGTTGGCAGCTGCCTTCATTCCTCCTTCAGTGTTCTCCTTTTGTAATCTTGTGCTTTATTGGTGTGTTGATGTTTTTATGTGTTCATGGGTGCGCACGATTGGACTTACAACTATAGCGACAACATGAAGGTATGTGCAACTACTGCTATGGATGCATATTCTTTTATGTTTCAGTTCAGATGTGTCCCGTTATTTAGTCTCATTAGTTCTTCTGTTTGCTGTGCAATTTAAACCCTGTGTGTCTTTCAGTTCACTGTCATTTCTATGCCATTACTATGTTGGTTGTTCTGTTCATGTTCCTGCGATTCTTGAGTGTTTTGTGAAGATTTGAGTTTGTTCTTGAAATTAAAGTTAAAGCTGCTCCTCTTAGATCCTGCTATCATTACTCATTTCAACCAACTGTGACAGAAGAACTGACCTTAAACATGGATCTAGCAGCAGTGAAGATTCTCCCAGGGGGATCTGTCCCACGAGGTCCACACACAGTGGTATTTGGATCTAGTTCCTTTCGTTCATTATGATGACACCACAGCCTCTGTGTTTTTCTGGGCAGGTCTCAATGCAGAGCCCAGAGCACGCCTGCCAGGAGACAGGCCTTGGAGGAGTTTGCAGGACTATGTGGAGTGGGTGCTGGTCCACAATGGATCCCTATTGTGGAGAGAGACGAAAACCAGCATGCCACCTTTCCAGTGAGGAAAAGTCATGAGTCCGTTCCAGTGAGAGAAATTCCCAAGTATGTTCCAATGAGAAAAATTCACCAATTCTGTTCCAGTGAGAGAAATTCACCAGTCTGTTCCAGTGTTCCGAACTGCCAGCGCCAGCCTGGAGGATTCCTGTTCTACTGTGCCACGCCCTCATCAGCCTTCAGGGCACCCACACTTCTAGCACTGTGGATGTAATATGGTGCGAGGGACATGTCTTCCGGGAGGGTGGGGCACTGTCATGTTTTGAGTCTGTTTGTTACATTTTGAGTTTGTTTCTGATCTGTTTTCCTGTTCTGTGAATGTCCGCGTTTCTTAGGGGCTGTTTACACAACACAGTTGTTAACTAAAAACAGAAGACGTTTTATGCGTTTTGGCCGTTCATTTACACAACAGCTTTTTGGGTGCCCGAAAACGCAAACGTTTGAAAACTGGTTTCAAAGTGCAAGTTTTTGAAAAAGGTCTCAGTGTATACTGTATACAACAAAAATGCAAATCTCTGAAGATGATGACATCTTACAAATGCGTATTACGTCTTCAGTTTATAGTGTTTTATCGCCATTTAATGGCCAGTCAGCTGAATACAGCGTTTTTAGTCGTTTCGACAGGTCCGCTTGATGCCTTCTTGCCGCTTGACGAGTGATCGTGTTGAGACTAGGATATACTAGATGGAACTATGAGCTTGTGCATGCCATGCATGAAATGTGTGTTAGAAAACGCAGAATCTGCCGTTTTGTTTAGTAATTGTTTGCAGCAGTTTCAGTATTCACACAATGGAGTTAACACAGCTCACTTCGCTCCTAGGTTGAAAAATACGGAAAACCTTATAAATACTGTTCAGTGTAGTGTAGGCTATGATCCTCAGTCCTGTAGTGTATGATGACCAGCTTTTCTCTCTAACCATTTACAAAGTCGGCAAGTGTATGATGCCTGCTGTTTAAAAATCTTTTCAAATTTTAAAAATCGTGTAGTGTATTCCTAGTGTATGATTTGATTTGAGTTTCAGTTCAGGTGTGTATCTTCAATTAGTCTCATTAGTTCCTCTGTTTGCTGTGCATTTAAACCCTGTGTGTCTTTCTATTCACTGTCAGTTCTATGTTGGTGGTTCTGTTCATGTTCCTGCGATTCCTGAGTGTATTGTGAAGATTTTAGTTTGTCAAATCAACTGTGACGATTAGCTTGTCTATATTTAGCTTGCTCAAATTTGTTCTTTAGTTTGTATTTGCTTTGGTTTGCTTTTCTTGTATTTTTGTTTTACTTTGTTTAACCTTGTTTCTTGTGTTTTGCTGTATCTGTACTTTTGCTTCGAATTAAATTGGCTGTTTAGTCTATATTTACTATGTTTGTATTTATTTTCTCTTTTTGTTTGCTTATATAAAAGTGGAGTGAACATCCACCTCCATTTGGTATTAGATTTTGAACCTCATTGCATGTGTTTTGCTTTCTATCTTCTGGTTTAATACCTAAATATCAACCTTTTGGTTTTTTTAAGTGGTAGCATTAGTATAATTACTATTGTTTTTGTTGTTTGAAGACTATTGTCGAGGAAATTTTAATAGATACGATTAATTATGTTTCTAACATTACCATCTTATCGTAAACTTTTATCATACTTCCATTTTCATGTCTGACTAACTTTCCATTCTAGATCTAAAAATTAAAACAAAACAAATCTTACTTCCTTTTTATTTAAGTTGTAGCCATCAGACGAACTTTCAATATGATCTAACAAACTTTTGACTCAATGGAACCTTGGTTTGCTTTAAACAATGTAACCAATCATATTGATAGAGCGTGACATGTTAGTCATGATGATTCTATTTTGATGTGTCTGGCTTTATTCTATAAAGCTTCTTCTTTTGGGTTGGGATTCTCAATGGAAATTGACTGAGAGCCTCCGGCCTTGCTTCTTCTTGGGAGATTCTCTGAGAACTGCTCGAGAACTCCGGTCGTAATAAAGAGCATTAGAGGACAATTTCTGAAGTCTGTCTGTCATTTAAGCTGCGCAGCAAAACAAGTTCGAATTATTAGACTCGGCTGTAGTCGACAGAGAAGACTCGCTGGAGTATAGGATTAGACGGATAATGAAGTTGTGTGTAGTCTCGTTGAAGTATAGAAAGGTTTCTGATACTGAGGTCGACTAGACTCGTAGAGGTGTAAACTTAGCTAACGTCAATATAATAGACACGCTAGAGTATAAGTATTATTGGTAGAGTAGTTAGGTTTAGGGAAAAATCTACAACACTATCTTGGTTAACTTTGTCTTTTTTTTTCCTTTTACAGGAGCCGAGGCTTCAGGGCCACATTGGCCCTCGTGTGCGGTTGTGGGACTCTGTCACTGAGTGTAGTGTGTTCAGTAATGTTTTAAGATTCTTGCTTGATTATTGCTGAAATAAACCTTTTTTTATTCACCTTTTTTCTTTTGAAACCATGCTCTTGTGCGTCCTTTTGTAGGTGACTATTAACATTTCCCTGTATAACAGGTTGGCGTCGTCAGCTGTAGAGTTTCCCTTTCTGATTTTTCTCCCACTACATCAGGATTATAAATATGGTATATGAGTTGATATATTGACTTATATTAACTATTATGAGATTGGTTAATCTATTATCAGTTTTTTAGATTAACATAAACCTATCAATTGCTCAATGAGAATATTCCTTACAGTATTTGTGAACGGTTATGGGCATTCGTAATTATTGATAATAATCATTGATACACATTTTTATTGCATTTTTTAAAACATTTTTATAATTATTTAGACTAAAATAACATAAATGATAGCCCTAAACATGAATCATATTTAAATGTTGTATTATAAAAATGAATTTTAAAAGACCTATGATGAAACATTGATGACAGATGATTGTGACAGTATGAGGGGAGACACACTGAAGACAGAGTTATAAAATATCAACAAGGTTTTATTAACTAGAAGGCAGGCAGAAGTAGCAGAGAGCGTAAATATAACACTAACAACTAAAGACTGAACACAGAGGAACTGAATACACAGAGGTAACAAACTAAATGATGTGCAGCTGTGGTAGAATATTAGTGTCCATGGTAACAGATGAGTGGTGGGAAACAAAGACCAAGAAACATGTGACTGATGAAAACAAACTGGAAGTAAAACTAAAGATGAATGATTCCAGATAACTATGACAATGATTGAGTAATGAATGAAATCAGATAGAACCTTAACACTCACATAATAAAGCGCAACATCTCTTGTGACCATTCATTTGTATTTGGATATGTGTGTGTGTTTAGGGATTGTGTAGTAGTTTGTCAAGTAAAATAGTGACAGTGCCTCTCTACACAGAGCTCAATAACTATGTCTGTCTCGCTCTGTTGTGTCTGTTTGTGCTATTTTTAGCTCAGTTTCTTTCTTTCTCTCTCGCACCCACACACACATTCAGACAACCCAGAAAAAGACAGCATCCTTGTGTGCATTCTTGTGAAGCACACTACAGATAGGATCCAAAGCTAT
The DNA here is from genome assembly GCA_030578275.1 of Meda fulgida. Taxonomy (NCBI): domain Eukaryota; kingdom Metazoa; phylum Chordata; class Actinopteri; order Cypriniformes; family Leuciscidae; genus Meda; species Meda fulgida. Next base: position 25,746,054 of record CM060616.1, on the reverse strand, counting down.
CTCACACATTCCCAACACTTTCCTTTTGTAACACCCATTATCAATGAACTATAGCTTTGCTTCTCCTCAGTTTTTTTTTTTTTTTTGCATACGTCAGATAATCTGTTCAAGAACTCTTTCTCATTCCCTCTCTGCCCAGGATACCCATAAACTGATGACTCACTGTATACTCTATACAGTTTCATTACACAGTATCTAGTGATTTCCCTCAGGAAAGCCCCTGCAGGTTAATAATGTTGATGAGAAGTCAGTTCAGCTGCATCATGGGGGCTGTATTATTTATCATCCACATGAAAATACCATCTAATCCAGCTATATTTGAGGACTGAGCTGTTTTCTCCATTTGAACTTGTTCACTTAAATCGACAAGCGATTGTTTAATGTACAGTAATAGCAATAGCATCCACTCTGTGGTCTAGAGTATGGATTAAAAGGGCTCTCGTCCTATTTTTAACATCTGGACAAACATTTCCAGCCACATAACAATTTTTAGTGGGTGACATTGTGGAACACATCGTTAGAAGCATGATACTTTAAGAGACTTATTGAGGACATTAAAAGTCTATTTTTTGCAGATCTTCAGGCTGTTCCTTCATCTCTCTCCTTATATATCCATTTTCTCTTGATTATTCACCGTCTGGAGGGTGGGCTTCTGAAGTGTGTGTGCAGCTTCCCACAAGTATCTCTCAGTGCTGCAAGGGCACAGTGGGATGGGGCTTGGCAACAGTATCCACGGCAACAGTTGCTGCAGCAGGCTGGTTAACACTTTCCTAACAGGTAACTCAACAGCACTGTGCTCCTCCCTGACTTTCTGTTCAACCTCTCTGTCATTTTGATGGGCATTTGTGATGATCAAATTTACTGGCTCATTGTGCCATGACTAAAGAACTGATAAAGTCAGAATTTGTTAGTGACTGATGATTTAGATTGTGTCTTATCATATGATAGTTACTTCTTTTTACTACTTTTTTCACTAAAGGTGATTATATTAAATGACATCAGCTGAATTATCAGTATTTTTCTCAAGACCCTTAAGAAGGGATTGCCATTTTGTGCATAATGTATGCTAATAATAAGATCTCTTTTGTTTCAGAAAAGGACTCTGTCATCATCCTCTCACTCCTCTTCGGCCCATGTGCAAGATGACCGCTGTCTGAGAGGAGAAGGTCAGGGTGAGGACACTTTGAGGTGGGATTTTCCCTCTCTTGCCTCATCCAGTCATTCCAGGCTTCACACCAGCTCAAACACACCAGGAGAAAAACATGAATAATTCAGTATAGCTTCTGTGTGCATATGCATGTTTGATTGTGTTAAAGGGATAGTTCACCCAAAAATGAAACAAAATCTGTCGTAATTTTCCCACCCGTTTCCCATTGACTTCAGTTGTCCACAAAATGGAAGTCAACGGGAACTGAAACGCCATGTCATTCCAAACCTTGCATTTTATTTTCTTTGGAACACAAACACATTTTTTTTAAATAATTTTTCATAGTGATGGTTCATAATGAGAAACGACAAAAAAAAACATCATTAAAGATTAACTTTTATACCACTTTAGAAACTATATTCCAGGTTTTCTAAACAAGAGTTTAGAGCCAAATGGTGGCCTTAAGGATGAGGGTCCCAGGTGGCGCAGAGGGAGGGAGGAGCCAAGGTGTAGCTGACAGGTCTATGAGCCGAGGTGGAGTGATGGGCTCAGAGGCTGGTGTTCGGAGTCAGGGATCCTCCTGCCAGGGCGGTGCTGGTGGCCGAGAGGTCCGAGGTGTATCCACGCAGCATAGTAAACAAAGGAGGAGCTGAGGGGAACCAGGGGAGGTGGGGCAGACGAACTGACTGATTTTGGAAGAGGAGGCGGGAAACGGAGGCTGGGCAGTATCAGTGTCTAGGACATTAACTTGGTGCTGGGTGACGAAGCAGGCTCTGTGCTGGGCAGAAACAGTGGCGACGAAGAATACTTTGAATTGGGTGGTACCACCGGCAACAAAGAAGAGTCTGACCTGAGCAGAACCAGCGGAGACAGGAAACTCGTGAAATGCCCCTTTCTAAATCCTCATAAAAATTATAATTCACACTGGCTCAACTCATCTTAGCTCACCCACAGCAGCAGGATTGTGGGCAGGGTTTTCCTCCATACCCTCGAACTCCACTAGCAGTCCCACCAGCGAAACATGATGTTGCTGGCTCACACACCTGGTCAGACATTTTTTGGGGTCTGGGCTCCAGGGCGATGGTGGGCTCAGTCCTTTTGTGTGAACTACGATAAAATTTCAGTCACTAATTTTAATAGTCCTTTTTTAACTTCAATTATTATATGCTAAGTAGTGAAAATTAGAAGATACAGAGATAGAGACATGTGTGTACAAGTTAAACAATTATACATCATATGTGTATGTCTGTCCATACTACAGAGACATGCTGACACTATACAGTAGGAAGTTAGTCATTAATGTACAAATTACTCAGTCTTTGATGATGTTAGTTAGGTGTAAACAGATGTAACGGATAATACAAAGAATGGCAAAGGAGTAAAATAAGTCCTCTGTTTAAGCCTGGGATGCGTGAGGTGGGTGATGGTGAGCGTTTTATCACAATGGGACATTCATAGCTTGGCAGCATTGCAGGGATATAAATCTTTGAAGAACTGCAGTGTATGTTAGAGCCCACACAGCTCCCTACATCAGCTAACAGTGCAGAGGTGCATTCATGAGTGTGTTACCACACCGTATGTGGGATTGATAAAGGCAAAGTTGTGTGTGCTTGTGTTCACATAGCAGAGATGTAGCTTGATTCCGTGTGTCCTTTGTACAGTAAATATGTTTAATTTCTGAATGTATTTCATATCCATTTCTTTTTACTAGGAGAAAAATCCACAATGGACCCAGATTGTCTCCTTATCCCCTTTACTTCTGATCCCTAAAGACTTAACTAGAATATGATGGATTGTGGGATCGCTGGATCACAACAAGCACAAAGTTGAAGGTGGAATTCCTGCTTTGTTCTTATTCACATTGTCTGTGGAGAAATCTGTGGCACATTGTTTTATATACTGTATATATATATATATATACAGGCATATATATATATATATATATATATATATATATATATATATATATATATATATATATATATACTTTACTGTTTAGATTGAATTACATTTTATTTGTTTAGTAATGAACAGGTCTGAGATTTTAAATTGCTTTCACATAATTTGACAATTTTACATATATAGAGTATGGAGTAACAAACGTATTGATATATTTAGTAATAATAAAACAAAACAGAAAATATAAAGACAAAAACGTAGAAAATATTATTAAAAAATATAATAGTATCTCAAAATCAAGCTATACAGTATATGTATTGTATGATTAATAAGTATGATTAGTAGCATACTTAGCATTAATTGCTAGTTATATCCATACAGTTCCTTCCTCCACACTTTAAGAAATTTAAAATTTAAAAATAATTTTTGTAATTTAAGAAAATAATATCTCATCATCTGCTAGGCAGGCTGAACATAAGTAGGCTATATACATTATACTTATGTTTAAAGTGGCTAACCATTAATACAATATAGATGCAATTGTTAAGTTTGCCTTTAACCACAAAATCTTCAAACTGTAAAAAGTGATCATGTTGACAACCTAAAAAACGTGAGGAAACCCATTGCCTTAAATTTATTAAGTAAATAAACTTCATGCGTTATTGAAAAAATCAATTTATGTGGAATTGTCAAGTTCACAACTTAATTTTTCAATTACGCATGAAGTTTATTACTTAATAATTTAAAGGCAAGGGGTTTCCTCTCTTTTTTTAAGTTGTCAACTGATCACTTTTTACAGTGCATTTAATGCCTTAAGGTTTTACTGCAACAGTGAATTATAAGTACAATACTAAAATAAGTGCAATGAAACAAAATCACATTAAATTACCAACAATAGACACATTAAAATGGGCTTCATAATGGCAAGTATTTATTTGTCATGTGCCATACAGCAATAAGATAATGATTAAATATAAATGACATTAACTACATTCAGCTCCTAAAGTTTTCAGTCATCCAGTACACAGTGGCTCCTACACACTACTAGATAGCAAACAAAGACATTCTTAACAGAAATAAAATATTAATGCACACCCTGCCAGATTGAGAGAGCTGCTGGTGGCTTAAGGCAATTTTTTAAAATCTAGAGCATTCATAAATAAACAGTAGCGTTTTAGATGTATTGTTATATATTGGTGTAGGCTAAAAGTGGGTTGCCTTTTTATGGAGGAACATTGATCGCACATGCATTACAAAAGTTTGGCAGTGCAAGGTTTGAAATTCTTCTTCAAACTGCATTGTGTCGCTATCACCTTTGGCCCTCCCAAAAATAATGGAACAATTCCTAAAATGTTCAGATTTGATGCTGATTTCTGTGACTAGGTTAACAGGTCAGTTAATGTGCATCTGTGAGAATGGAAAGACAAATTTCCAGATTTGTCTGACACTCCCTCGCAGTTAAGCATGCCAACGTCACAGAGTTTATCGGAAAAATGACTCCCGACAGAGAAATAAGTCCATTCACTTTGCTTTATATAATACAATTCTTCAAGTGACTTAAGCCCACCTAAATAAATCCGTTCAAACTATCCATTGAAAGAGTGCAGCAAGTCAGGCTTAACAAAGCATGGCATTGAGGCAAGAGGCAAGTGGTATCAAAACCTGGCAGTGTAGCAGAAGTGTATTGCGGATATTTCACTAGCATTTACATTTAATATATTATACGTTTACCAAAGGTATTCATTGTTGAGCTATGGTTTCACTATGACAGTTCTTTCCATGAGAGTACACTGAGTGTAGAGAACAAGATTCAAGTATGAAGTTTAGGTGTTCAAGATGCATTGTGTTAAGTTGTGTTAGTGACTGCGTTTCCACGCTGTCAATGTGCTTCAGGCATTCATAAGTATAGAAAGATAATGTTGAGATGTTTATATATATTCTAACTTCTAAAGATAGTTAGATTTCTTAACAATTTCAAAACATTTGTTTTATCCGCCCAAACACAAGCAATTCTCGACAAACTCAGAAGCAGCAGGGTATACTGAACTTAAAACTGGCTAAAAAAAATCCTTCCTCTCCATTTCTTGTTTCCCATTTAAACTTACATTTTCTTTTCACAATATCTATCTCCCTATTTCTCAAATAATTCTACCCTATCCCTTTTGTTATGACAGATATGGATGAGGTACTGTTTACATACATTTAGGTGCCCGGACTTGATTGGCTTTACAGTATTTGTCAAAATGTGTATTAATCACAAGCATTTAGCAGCATGTGAAAGGCTTTAGCAGTGTTGTGTAACATTCTTGCTCCCAGTCTTGCCCATTGGCTGGTGAACTAATGCAGCCTTAAGTACTGAGAGGGATAGCAGGCACACTGCTATGAAAGTACTGGTAAACTGTTATTGGACCTACATACAGTCACCATGCAAACAGCAGATACACCTCATGCAGTGAGGACTTGCTATTAGGCTCAAATCCCTGTGATTTTTAAAGGGTAAGTGGGTGTGGGTTGGAAATTAAAAAAAAAAAAAAAAAAGGAATTAAGACCAGGCTTGGAGAGGAAGTTGGCTGAGTGGAGTTTTTATAGATGTATAGTTCTGGATTTGTATTTATTTATTGGCAGGAATATATGAGCATGCCGAGAAGTTAACTGGAGTCAAGAAGCAAATGCAATTGTTACAAGGGCTGGCATGATGCAAAGACAACAATAATTGCTTTGTCATTTCGTATGCTTACATTATAAGACAAATTTTGTGATGGCTTTTGGAAAAACTGCAGCATAAAAAGCTACCTTCACCAAAGCTAAACACTTAAACATTTCCTTAACAGAGTGTGCTGAGAGAAACCCATTACAGTGCAGTTAACATGAGCGATATGACTGAAACAGTGCATCCACAGAAATATATGCATCAAACAATGTGACACTTGAGGTGTCTTAAGTAGTTAGGGGTTTGCTACAGAGGGACTGCTGCCCTGTGACTGAGTGGGAGGCTAATTAGTGGAGAATAAGTTGAAATACACTAGATTCCTCTCTGAGACCTCCTTTGTGGAGGGGATCTAAGTTATTTGGGAAAAGGAAAGAGAGTAATGGGGAAGGCAGAGGGAGGATAGGATGAAAGTAAGAGGGGTGAGACATTTAGTTTTTCTGGTTGGTGGGATTCAAGTCTCCAGAGTCGATCTTGTCAACCTTCTTGGAGTCGTCAGACTGGGAGGAGCTTTTGGCGGATTTGCTGCTCTGCTGATGTTTGTCGTCATCATCCTTGTCCTCCTTCTTTCTGCTCACGCTAGTGCTGCTATACATACGGGACTGGTAGCTGTAGCCGGACATCGAGCCGGGGTTGGGGTAGTTGATCCCAGTGCTGATACGTGTCTCCTCCCCTTCCAGCAGTTTCCTGAGACGGGTGAACAAAGAGAAGGTGGTGAGGCAGGGTGTGGTGGAAAAGGTGGAATGAAAGAGCAATACATTTCTGTATGAAAATCACATCAGTAGATGTCATAAGAGGAATTCTCACAATTTTCATTGTAGGTATGTTGGTAAAAATAGATTAAATTACAGGATGGACATTTCACTAGCATTCACCTAAACGTCAATTGTCACATGTCAGTTGTTTATACCTGTAAGCAGCAATTTCTATGTCAAGAGCCATCTTGACATTCAGCAAGTCTTGGTACTCCCTAAGGTGACGGGCCATCTCATTCTTTGTGCCCCTCAGCTCATTCTCCAGCTCTCCAATTGAATTCTGTGTGATGTTACATGATATAGTAGTTAAAAAAAAACTTAATGATTTGATTGGATGATAGACATATTTACACTTTTAAAAATAGAGGTTTTCACAGTGATGCCATAGATTTTTTTTTTTAGTTGAACCTTTCAGTGAACAGCTCTCAAAAAACAATTGTTCTTGGTGTGAGGAGCATTTTAATAATCTAAAGAACACTATTTCTCTACTCCATGAATTTTAAAGGTAATCTTGCATTTTCCAATAATCTTTATTGAACCTTCAATGCAAAGAAAGAAAGAAAGAAAGAAAGAAAGAAAGAAAGAAAGAAAGAAAGAAAGAAAGAAAGAAAGAAAGAAAGAAAGAAAGAAAGAAAGAAAGAAAGAAAGAAAGAAAGAAAGAAAGATTTTACCGGGCTCCTTTTACATAAATGAAAATGTGCTGCTTGTGGAAAAGCTTTTATATTTGTTTCATGGGCTAAAGCACTTACATTCATTATTTAATAACACTTTGTTATCATTATTTAATGACAGCATATTAAAAGGTTTGGAAAGCCTTATAAATAAAATATCTAATATGGGCTGTTGATTTAGTTATGTCTGGGAAGTAGCTAATTTTAGCACCATGGACAGAGCAGTAACATCCACAGTCAGTTGCTGTGGTCACGCCCATTTCACAGGGATCTTTTGTCTGCTGTTTGGTTAACAGAAGCACAAGTTTCAAGCGCTGATATTATTTTTAAAAACATTTGTTTGGCTATTTATTTGTTTTGGGTTGCTTTAAGAAAAGCACAAATATCCTCAGTATTTTAATCATATTAAAAATTTGCCAGTTGAACACGCGTAAAATCAAAATGGATGAAACCCACCTGGTAACCCATGATCTCGGCGTTGTGACTGTCCTCCATCTCATGAATCTGCCTTTCCATTGATTCGTTAGTTCCCTTTAAACTCTCGATTTCAATAGTCTTGGACTGAACCTGTCTCCTGAACTCGTTGAGCTCTTCCCTGCTCGCGCGAATGACCTCGTTGCTCTTATTGGCCTGTTCGCTAAGATCGGCGAACTTGGACTTGTACCATTCTTCAGCGGACTGCAAGTTCTTACTCGCAATCACCTCGTACTGGCCGCGAATCTCCTTAAGAGCGGAGGTGAGGTCGGGTTTAGCCACTTCCATCTCAACGGACACCTGGGCAGCCTGGATCATGTTCATGAGCTCAGCCACCTCCTCCTCATGCAACTTTCTCGTGAAGTTGATCTCGTCCAGAAGGGATTCGATCTTTTTCTCCAAGTCTAGGCGCACCATGGTGGCATTGTCCACGTCCTTCTTGAAAGCTCTAAGCGTTTGTTCAGCTTCCTCGCGCATTCTCATCTCCTCCTCGAACTTCTCCTGGAGTTTCTGAAGTTCCTCCTCAATGCTGTCGCGCTCGAACATCATCTGATTCTTCTCCGCGTTGAGTTCATCGAGTTGGGACCTCAGTTCCCGGATCTCCTGCTGGTAGAGTTCGGCCAAACGGGACGGTTCTGTCTGGCGCTGGCGCAAGGTCACGAGTTCGGCTTCCAGCACTTTGTTGTGCTGCTCCAAATTGCGAACTTTATCAATGAACATCGCAAAACGGTCATTGAGCCCTTGCATCTGCTCCTTCTCGTTGGTACGGATGATTTTGAACTCATTGTTAAGCGCTGTGCTCTGGGTGAAGTCTAAGCTTTCCAGCGTCAAAGATGGATAGGCAGATCGGGTGGAGCGCTTATAGGAGCTTGGGATGTTGGTGCGGGTCACGGACTGGTTCCTAAACCCGCTCCGGGAGCTGCTCATCCGGGATGGAGAGGCTGAGAAGCGGGTAGAGTCCCCGAAGATCTTCCGGTAGGAAGAAGCAGAGTAGATGTCGGATCCGTAGCTCATCTTGGCGTTTGAAGACAAGAGAGCAGAACATAGGCGGCGTCTCCTTTTATACCAGGACCGTCCCAATCAATAATTTACGGGTCCGTACGTGCTACTCTTCGTATTCAACCTTCCCCACTGCAGATGTGTTAGATGGACAGACCCCGAAGAAATCCGACAAATTAGCTGATCTATTGGTTATTTTTTTTTACTTTTAAAAGCGTGCTTTCTGCCCGTGTTCTGCTCACTGGAAACTCAGGTCGACAGCAGCGAGCGGATGGAACTGTCCGTTTTGGCGCAGTGCTGATGTCAACAAAATACCTTTTCGTTTATTTACTCACTTACACATCATAACGTCACATCAGTGGAAAATACACAATGCCATCCCATCTCTGAAAATAATCACATATCAAGTACACAGACCATGCATATCATTGTGATAAGAGCACTTTTACTATTATTAGGATATTGTAATTATTATTATTATTATTATTATTAGCCTATTTATAATAATAATTGCACAATTAGCTATATCATGTTAATTATAAATAAAACGATGATTTATTGCTTTTGATTTTATTGTTTGATCTTTCTGTTTAAATTTGTAGGAATAATTCATATTGTATATCCAGTTTTTTTACTGTGGCATTTTTATTTTTAAATTATTGTAACAAAATTATTAAAATATTTAAAGTGTAGATTATAGTATATATATATATATATATATATATATATATATATATATATATATATATATATATATATATATATATATATATATATATATAAAGTTTCCTTTTGTCCATTTTGAACCGAGTTATAAAAATATAAATATTAATAGGAAGTCGTCATAAACTTAGTGACTAGGTTCTTCACATATCAACCAATAAATCACAGATAGCCTGTCACAGGTCCGGTTCTACGGGGGTGCTAGAGGGTGCTAAGCACCCTCAAACAAAAGTGAAAGCACCCTCAGATGAAATTATTAATAGCACACATGTAAACGAGATTTCGCCGACAATAGAATCACAGACGGATTTCACACACATACAAAATAAATCCATTAACACGATTTTTCAAATCAGAATTTATTTAATTATGCTTTCATGTTTAATGCATGTGATTGGTTGTGTCCTTTGCGATCGTGATACGCATAGGTGAAGCTGTCTCTTAAATTGCCCACTTTGCTTGCGTGTGTGCGTCCCGCTCAGGAAATTAGTTCGCTGACTTTCTTAGACGGGGCTTTAGGTAGCCTAAAAATATGAATTGTCCATTTTTCATCATGGACATAAGATATTGGCTCAAGAAAGCTCAAACCTCTAGTAAATCACAAGATGAAATGACACCGCCTGCCGATGACAGCAGCGAACCCCGCCCTACAACCTCACTCTCACCGCTCGACACCCCTGCAAACACCGGCGACAAACCTAGTGTCACGGCCGATGGCGCCGCCGCCGAGTGACCTTAATCTTTAAATCAGCTGTTTCGTTCAAAAGGACTGATTCATTGACGTCAGAAACTAAATGTTTAAAATGAAAGTTACTTATATTAACTTCAACTCATACAGGGCATTCCCCCCTATTTTGAATTTTGACCATTCTAACTGCATTTAAACCATGCAGTAAATCACTCTAAATGCATCCCTGGTCTCCCTACTATTTTCAGACTGATGACGATTGGGAGCCATTTCCTATGTTTATGTAAGCAGTAAGCACCTTCACTATTTTCAGAAGCACCCTCAGTGATTTGGTTCTAGAACCGGGCCTGGCCTGTCACATATTTAACCTGTCAGTGAATGCCATTATGTTTAACTCGAAACGACTGTAAGTGTAAAAGTAAGATGGGGCTAAACAGCCATCTCACAGCAATTATACACTGCTGCCATCTGTTGGCTGCTTCGAGATCTCAACTGATTGAATGCAAACGAACAAGGTCAAATTTGGCAAACTTCCATGTCTTGTATGGCCTTCATATTTAGACAGTATTTGTGTTACCATTCATATTTGGACAGTATTTGTGATATCTTTTATTGAGTATCTTTTTTTTTTTAGATTGTAAATTTGGGTTGACAGGAATTTTGTTTTCAATACACCACATGAACTCATGAACTCCACAGTAAGAGTATGATGGGGCATATAGGGCTCTACAATAAAATAAAATGTGTTAAATAACACCATGCGAGATACATTTGTAGGTTATTTACAGTTGTTCTCAGTCGCTTTGTTACATTTCTTGAATCATCCTTAAGATTTGCAAACCAGAAGGTGCATTTCTCAAAACAATTTGTAAAAACAGCACCACATAATGGATTACCTGCAAAAGCCTGTAACGTGCTCAAAATCTTTAGCCCATCTCTCAAAAGTAAGTATTTATTATGTCAATATCAGTGCCATCAGAATGACATGTCCTTGTGTCATTGTTCACAAACAAGATAGGCAAATGCTTAATCATGTTGTCAATATAACTGTGTAATCACAGTTACACTTTTATTGTTGGTCTGCCAATAAATTACAGTACAATGTCATTGCGATATAAAAAAAACTATATATATATACTGTATAAGAAGAGGTGGAAGAGGCCAAGATTGTAGATATGTTTTTATTCATGTATGCACACACACACACACACACACACACACACACACACACACATACGCACACACACACACACACACACACGCACACACACACACACACACACACAAATACTATATATGTACGTGTGTGTGTTTGTGTGTTACATTATGTCTCTATAAAGTATACTGTATAATGTAAAATGCAATTGGACTAGTGAACATTGTCTGATTACATGTTCTGTCTACAAACGTTTGAATAATTGAGGAGACGGTTGTTCTCCCAACATTCAGCTGCACCTTTCAACCCGCCTCGGTCGTAAGGTCAGGATTCGTAAGGTCAGGACTCCTCTTCGTTTTCCCGCCCATTGACCCTGTTTGTTTCATTGTTGCACTCAAAAAAATGACGTGTTGGCTTTACTTAACTTTTTTTATGTAAACAGGTTCCACAGGTTGCACATAACAGGGTTACGTTAAACAAACATAATTTGTTCATGTAACTTCAACATCATGGAAGTCATTTTAAGCGGTCCAATTAAACTCTGAGCTGAGTGTTAAATGAACACTGAAGCAGTGTTAAAGTTAATGAGAAAATTAAGTGAATTATTGAGTGATGATTGAGCATTATTGAAGACACCTGATGTTAACAAGAAGAATCACTGAAGGAGAAAACCAGAATTTTAAGTCACCATTATGATAAGTGTTTGTTTTAGTTGGGCTTTTGACCCTCACGTTGTTAACTTTATATTTTGTTTAGCTGTTGTATCTGAGTTATAACAGCCAGATGATCGAATAGATAAGGTGGTCTGTATATGTTGATTGTGTTTTAACATTGAACCTATACAATAGTGATAACGTGACTTTTCTACAGGCAGCCTTAACTCTGATATACTTATACATTTATTGTTGATACTTAGGCTACTTGAATGCAGTTGTTCCAAAATAAATTAACTGTTCAAATTTCAAATCAATAAGATCAGTATATTTATTCAAATTTGGTAAAAATATATATATATATATTTCTGACATGAACATTTCTAATATGTTCCACTGATTGCACTCCTTTCAAGCCCAAGGTAAGTTGGCAATACTTCTTTCAGCCTATACAACACTGATTAACTTTACAGTATATGACACAGATTTTAATAGTACACACAATAATACACACATACAACCACTATATACATGTTTTTATATATTGTTCCAAAATAAATTAACTGTTCAAATTTCAAATCAATAAGACCAGTATATTTATTCAAATTTGGTAAAAAATATATATATATATTTCTGACATGAACATTTCTAATATGTTCCACTGATTGCACTCCTTTCAAGCCCAAGGTAAGTTGGCAATACTTCTTACAGCCTATACAACACTGATTAACTTTACAGTATATGACACAGATTTTAATAGTACACACAATAATACACACATTCAACCACTATACATGTTTATATATATATATATATATATATATATATATATATATATATATATATATATATATATATATACACATACATATATCTCACTTCGCAAGATGTAAACACTGGTCCAGCAGCACTTCTAGTTTCATTTTTTTTTTTAAATACTACATAATTAAATCTAAAAGTTATTTGTCTAAAATTTTCATTCGGTTACAAATGTTAAAAAAAAAAACTGAAATTGGAAGTTCTTCTGGACCAGCGCTGTGTGTGTGTGTGTGTGTGTGTGTGTGTGTGCGTGTGCGTGTGCGTGTGCGTGCGTGTGTGTGTGTGTGTGCGTGCGTGTGTGCGTGCGTGCGTGCGTGTGTGTGTGCGTGTGTGTGTGTGTGCGTGTGTGTGTGTGTGTGTGTGCACATCTTTTGTTTATTGCAGGTGAAACAGCATTAGGTGGTTGTGTAAAAAATGCAGCTTTGACTCAAACAAAAGACTACAACTTTTAAAACACTTACGGCTCAAACACAGAAATTCTGGCTGTCAGTCATCGACCCCTTGTTCATTTAAAACATTTAATGCTCTTCAAATACATTTGTCCCGACACCACACAGAATCAGACAAACCAACAGAGGTGCTTTCATTTAGTTGTCTTCTATGCAATTCATTGTCATTCTCTTCAGAGAAGCAATATTTTGAGCACCTTACCCACCTACATTACCTTCTTGAAGGCCTTGTTCCAGTGGAACTGGCATTGCCATTTCAAACCTTGATCAAGAAGAAATATTTTTCTCTTGAGGAGCTCAATAATTGCATTCGACAGTTCCCTTATAAGTGGAGTGACCAAACAAATCGTCCGCATTTGATTCCTGCTCATTTTGCTACAAAAAAGATCTGTAGGAGATAATGCACATGCAAATTGGTGTCTGTTGCCTCTCATGATAGGCTTGAAAGTACCTGAGGATGATGAAGTGTGGCAGATGTTAATGACCTTAAAAGACATTGTGGAACTTGCTGTCACGGCTTGAACAGAGGACCCAAAAGCAGAGGTCATGTAATAATAGAGTTTATTTCTCTGTAACTTGAAACAAGGAGACTCTGCCGTCAACTGACGCAGATCTGTTCAAAGCGAAAAACAATAATGCTGTGCAAGTCAATAGTTGGTTCAGCGCCGGCAAGGAGACGAGCAGCAACTGAAACCTCTTCCCGAGCCCAGTGAACCTCAGACACCAGGTGAACTGGGTGGAGAACAATGATGAATCTCCAAACAAATCACATACACCTCGACAGGACAGGACAGGAAAGGAAAGGACGCTGTATATCTCGTGAGAGAAAATACTGGTAGGTCTTGCAAACGAAGAGACAAAGCGAAAGCTCAACGTACAACAATAAACTGACAAAGAAGCAGAGAAAACAGCGACTACAAGTAGCCAAGTAAATTAGAGAGGAAGCGAGCACAGGTGAGACAGGATCAGTGTAGGTGTTAATTACTATGGGAAACAGCTGCGAGAAGAGAGATAGGGGAAAATCATGAAGTGTGTGCAGCGCGCAGCTCGAAGGCTGAGATAATGAGAAACAGCTGGGCGTGTGTAAACAATAAGGGCATAGAGAGAGAGGCTGATTCATGACACTTGCGATGGCTCCAGTTCATAAAGAGCAGAGCATTTGCTATCTTGACTCTTTGATTTCGGAGCACCGACACAGATTTCGGGAAGTTTTTCCTCAAGAAAAGCTCCTTCCCAAACACCACTTTCTCGAGCACTACCCTGAACTCATTCAGGAATTTGGTCCTCTGGCAGCCTTATGGACCATGAGATTTGAAGCTAAACATGGCTTTTTCAAAAAAGCTGTCAGACAAACAGGCTGTTTCAGGAACATACTGCTGTCCCTTGCAAAAAAAAAAACACCAGCTCATGTTTGCATTGCATCTCCATGAACCAAATGTAAACAAGTCATCACTTTCAGTAACAACAACTTCTGTCAGTCCTAACAACAAGTCTCTGTGGACGTCCTCAAGGATGGCATTAAAGATTTGGTTCAACATAGGTATCCACTGCTGACTTGCCAGACTTTTGTGAGGTGTTACAGTCTATCTTGGTTTGTAATGAAATGGTCTTTGTTGTGAGACTACTAAGCACATGGTACAATGAGCACATTAGGAACTATGAGTTGGAACACACAGCCAACATTCAGTTACTTGAGCAAAGAGAAATGGTCGACTACTATCCCCTGGCTACTTACACTGTTGCAGGAAGACGACTGACTACCTTAAAGCACTATATTCTAAAGTGAAAAGCCCCTCTTTTTTGGTGCATGATTATCGAAGTTAATGCTGTAGTTTACAAATTTTAGATTAGGATGAATTGTTTTAATTGAGTTTTTTTTCTGTTGCAGATGTGTACTCCAGCAAAGCTGCGAATTGTTTTTGAAAAGAATGACATTCGCAAATTGGTTCTACCCTCAGGCATCCCCAGTACCCTTCAGGACCTTAAACGTGTAATCAAAGAAACTTTTAATATTCCAGACTGCTTTAATTTGATGTATGAAGACATGGATTTTGGGAGCCAGTTTTCCACCTTGAGCTCAATAGATAATGTACAGGATAAATGTACTTTAAAAGTGGTACAAACTGAACCCATTACCCTGAATCTGAGTTCTGCGGAATAACCAATCCTACGAAATGAGTCTGACGCCATGTCATGCAGTTCTCACGACAACGTTGTGCTATGTCCTTCTGAAAATGAGACATCATTCCTTTCTTTTGACTTCAGATCCAGCAGTTCTCAAGACACTGCTCTGCTATCTTCGTCTGAGAGTTCCACATCATGCCGTTCTTAAGGATGGCCAGCAAAGTTTAAAATTCCTACTTTCTCATTTGATGACAGAGCTCTTGCTTTCAGAAGGAAACAAAGCCTACCAAATGGATGGCACCCACTTGAGCAATCCAAGAGTAACGAGAAGTGTCCTTGAGACTCTAGCAGAGACGATATTTTGTTAAACTGCCTACCCAACAGGTGTCCAGATTATGAATGTAGTAGAGATGTTGATTGAAAAGTTCCCATGCCTCAAAGAACCAGGGTCCTTTAATGGACAGTGGCAACAGAGGATTAAATATAAGATGGGCAATTATCGAGCAAAATTAAGAGGCAGTCAGCTTTCCTGTCCAGAGCTGGAGGTCAACTCTTTGAAAAGAAAGAAGACAAATGAAAAGTCTTGCCCCAAAGGCATCAAAAGACCCAGGAAGGCTAAAGTAAACTACTTGCCCCCATTTCCATTTGGGGAAACTGAGGAAACTTTAGAGAAGGACAGCGTTGATCTTCTTAAATAAATTCAGACGAAAAACAACAAAAAGGTCATTGGTGAGATAATGGAGAAGACTTTCTCCTATTGAAGATTAGAAATCATTAATCACATCCCTGCTGTCAAAGATTTCATGGAGAGATGGCCAGCTCTTTTTTGTGAATCTGAGGTAAACCTTAGTTCTTCTTTTGGTGGCTTGATTGTAATATGTTGGTTATTATAACTTTTGGAACTCATATTTTATTCATTTAAAACAATTAAATATTTTGATTTCGTTAGCATAGCATGATGTGTGTCTGTGTGCACGTGTGTGGTTGGCAAAAAAAAGTGTTTATTTGACTACTAAATCTTTACATTTTATTTTCTTCGTCTTAGATCAAGAAAGAGTTCAGAAGGATAACCACAATTCCCCTGGAGTCAACCTTTCTGCAAAAACTGGACCTCTACACTCCAAAGCTCCTGGATTTGTTTAAAATGAAGGGTGGGGATATGTAATTTTGGATGGACAGAAACACAAAAGACTGTCTTGCTCCGTACTCTAGTTTATTGAACTGCCCACTCTCCCACAGTGCTCTCTGTTACACATCATAGAAGGCGGGGCTGACTTTAAGGGGACATACACATAACTCTACATCCCCCCTCTTTTAGTGGAAGACCAGATGAAATTGCAGGAGACAAAACAACAAAAGAAAACTATAAATCAACCACATAACGTTGGATGAAAAAACATGTGCAATAAGCAAGAACATCTAACCACACAAAATCAGACATAACATAAGCACCAGGCATGAAGAACTGTAAGAATGACAGCACATTTCAATCAGGTCATGACATAGTCTTTGTAACATTGGTTAGGACGACTGACTCTTCCAGAACGAGTCACCACTGAGTGTTTGCCCTCTGTGTCAGTGTAACAATCCACTTCAGGGGAGTGTGGTTGCTGCATGGGCCCCTCAGCATTGGATGGTGTTGCGAGTGTCTCAGCATTAGTCACCACTGGGAGATCATCCTCAAAGTCACCTGGAAGGGATTCTGAGACGTGGAGTAGATGCCGTCTGTTCCTGATGTACTTGACACCTTGTGATGTCACAATGTAGCTATTTGGTTGCTGGGCAGGGGAATTCACAATTGCTAACCTGTCAAAACCGCGTGTTGTCTGCATTCTGACAGTTTACCCTGGCTTCAGTGCAGTGAGCTGATGAGCATTTCTGTTATAATAGTCTTTTCCCCTCAGTCTTTGTTTTGTGATGGCATCCTTTACGTTTGTGTGAAAAACAGGCTGAAGCATTGCCTTGGTCACTGGGAGGAAGGTCCTTGTTTGTCTGGAAAGCAGGCGTTGTGCAGGGGATGGTAGGCCATCTCGGGGAAGATTACGAACATGGAGAAGTGCAGCACGGATGTCAGTACGATCGCGATAGCATTTTTCCAGAAGATGCTTGGCAGATCTAACCGCATGCTCAGCCAGTCCATTGGATTGGGGATAGTGAGGGCTACTGCGAATATGCTTGAAGTCCCATGTGCGTGAAAAATCTTCAAATTATTTGCACACAAACTGAGTAGCATTATCAGTCATTAAAGTGTGCGGGACACCTTGTACTGCAAAATGTCTTTTCAGCTTTGCGATAACCGTGATGCTTCTCATGACAGGAAGATAATCCAGCTCAAACCAGCCCGAGAAGGAATCCACCAGGACTAGATGTGTTTTGCCAATGCCATGCCAATCAAACAGGTCAGCAGCCGTGAAAGACCAGGGAAGATCCGGAATTTCATGGAGCTGCAGAGGTTCTTTTGTCTGATGAGGTTTGAGAGCATTACAAGGTGCGCAACGAGAGAGTTCAGCGTCAATATCAGTGTACATCGATGGCCAATACATAAGTTCCTTAGCCCTGCGCTTAGTTGCTGTAGTACCAGAATGGCCCTGATGTAACTGGCTTACATAAAATTTCTGCAGTGCAGGTGGGATAATCAATCTCTTCCCACGAAGCAGCAGGCCATCCTGACTGGTCAGCTCATCTCTCATTGAAAAGAAGGGACGCAAGAAATATGGAAGTTCTTTTGAGGTGGCTGGCCAGCCATTACTAATCATGTCAGAAAGCTGTTGGCATGGGACATCTTTTTGCACAGCAGCCCTAAGTTCATCAACCCGACGGGAAGACAGTACCTGGACGGTCATGACCTCCAGCAGGTCATCAGTGAGTTGTGGGTCAGATGTGGAGAGGTGGGCCCGGGACAGATCATCAGCCACAAACAGCTCCTTACCACGTTTGAAAATGACATCCAGGTGATAACGATGCAGTTTCATCATCATACCCTGTAGGCGGGGTGAGGCAATATGGAGTGGCTTCTTTAATATGGTTATTAAGGGCTGATGATCAGTTTCTACAGTGACAGGGCGGCCGTGGATAAAGTAATTTGTCATGCCCAGTAACTGCTGCAGAGCTTGTTTTTCCTGAGGTGTTGGCATGTCACAAACCGCTTTAGTTTTTTCAGGGTCAGGTTTGACACCCTCAGCAGTCAGCAGGTGACCCACATACTGGACAGAATCGACTCTGAATCTGCATTTGTCCGGGTTGAGTTTCGTGTTAATGGCACGAATTTTGGTCAGTACCTGTCGCAAACGATCATCGTGTTCCTCATGCGTACGGACCCAGATGAGAATGTCGTCAACTACAATTTCACAAGGCTCTCCAGCAAACAATTGCTCCATTGATCTTTGAAAGACCTCACTGCCTGTTGAGATTCCATATGGCATCCTCAAGAACCTGTAACGGCCAAACGGGGACATAAATGTGGTTGATTTGGATGAAGCTTCATCAAGGGGGATTTGCCAGAACCCACATTTAGCATCAAGAATGGTAAACACTTTAGCACCAGGCATATCTGCAATTATCTGTTCAATTGTTTTTAGTGGGTGCCGTGGTCTGAGGACGGCTTTGTTAAGATGAACTGGGTCTATGCAAATCCTTACAGACCCATCTTTTTTTTTGGCTGCAACCATGGCTGATACCCACTCCGTTGCCTCAGTTGCTGGTGTTATCACACCCAGCTCAGTCATGTGATTCAGTTCTGCTTTTACTTTTTCTTTCATGGCTATTGGTATTTTACGGGGTGCACAGACTACAGGGGTCACTGTGTTATCCAGTCTCAAATGATATACAACTGGCAGGCTGCCAATGACATCACAATCAAAAAGATCACTGTATTCACGTACCTCCGGTGCCTCATGATGCAGCATGTGTACGTCAGGTCCCAACTGGATGAGTCCCATAGCGATGCTATCCCGTAGACCGAGAAGGGGTTTTACATCACGATCCGCCACATGAAATTTAAATTCCCCACGGACACACTGCAACACTGTTGTTCCCTCAGTGTCGATTGTCTCCCCTCCATAAGCCACCAGATTGACTGGATGGTGTGATTCAAACCTTTCAGCATTCGTTTTGATATCACATTACACTTGGCGCCTGTATCAACCTTTACTTTCAGTTGACCATTTCCATTTTTTTTATTTCAGAGTTGTGAAAATCTCACCCTTCTGATTAGTGAGCTCAACAGGGTCACAGAAAAAAGTGTCCTGCATATTGTCATCAGGTTGCGCATCCAGCTCATGTATTCTATCCCTTTGTTGAGTTCTAGGCTGATAGAATGTTTTAGCTCCTAGTTGCTGTGTTGGTGCTGACCTGCAGCATCTCGCAAAGTTGTTTAGTTTACCACAGTTGTTGCAGCGTTTGTTGTATGCATAACATTTGTTTTTTTCTGAAGAATGTTGGCAATTACAGTTTGAGCAGCGTATTTTTTTGCAGAGCACATACCTCTGTGTCTTTTCTCAGCTCTTTCAGACTTCTCTCAGATTGTTCATGCAGCAAACATATGCTAACAGCCAAGTCCAGGGTGAGTTTTTTTTCACGGAGCAACTGTTTGCGAACAGTTTCATTTTCTATACCGCACACTATGCGGTCTCTAATGAGTTCATCTTGCAGTGATCCAAATTCACATTTCTTTGCCAGTATTTTCAAATTGGAAACGTATGCTTGCACAGATTCGCCTGGGTGTTGAACAGCGGTATTAAACGCGTGTCTATCCATGATGACGTTTTTTGCGGGTAAGCACAATTCAGAGAATTTCGTTACAAGTACCTCTGGATCCTCATGGTCTTCCCCGTCATCATACACAAACTTTCCGACTTGTCAACCGCTTCTGGACCGGCAAGGTTTAGCAATGTGTAGGCTTGAACTTTCTTTGATTTATCAGACAGGCCTGCATAGCAGTAGATGCGCCATTACTTTTCAAACTTCCTCCAGTTATCGGCAATGTTGTCATCAAAGACCAACGGATCGATACGACGGAGCCCCTGGGCCATATTTATCCCACTTCTGACACCATGTAGTTTTGGATGGACAGAAACACAAAAGACCGTCTTGCTCCGTACTCTAGTTTATTGAACTGCCCGCTCTCCCACCGTGCTCTCTGTTACACATCATAGAAGGCGGGGCTGACCTTAAGGGGACATACACATAACTCTACAGGATGCAGGCATAAAAATTCGAAGTGTGCTAGATTTACTTTGCCAGGTAAATGTATTTAATACACTTCTGATATCCTACGACTTGCTGACTTTATATGCAATTGTATGTAGATGGAAGTGTACAATGTTAATGTTCGCTGCAATTTACTTTTGTTTTTAACAGCAAGTTGAAGATAAGCGAGATGCTGTGATTCGCTGCCTTCTTTCCTACCTGGGAGAATCATCTGAGGAGCATTGAAGCCTACCAGGTGGGTCAAAATCACCATAAAGTGCCTTTGAAACTTCATAATTTCCACAAAAAAATCAGAGATTTTCCATTTAACTTTATATGTGTTTTATTAAGGAGACCTTAGGCTGTTAGAAATGCATATTGGTCAAGCTCCAGCACTTTTTATAAATTAACTGCAAGCTGACAATATAGGAGCAAACCATAAAATATGTCCACCCTGTCATGGACAAATTCAAAGTAGAATAAATACATTTTCATTGCATAGTGATTATAAAATGTAGATCTGCAGAAAGATAATGTGTCCCTTTCCCCAAAAAAAACATTTTAGTTAATGGTAAAAGTCTTTTGATAATAATGAAGTTACTTCCTAAATATGTATTGCCCAATAAAATATGCGATAGTTGCACATTCTTTTCTAAATAAAATCTAACAACAAAGATATTTAGTCAAACTTTAAAACAATACTAACTGGGCCTCATTTGTTTATTAAGAAGTCACACACACGGTTTTGTTTACTTGTTAAATAATTTGTTTATTTTCATAAAAGTTGAACATGACAGGGTGGACAACAAGATGACAGGGTGGAACTTGGCATGACAGGGTGGACAAATGCTTTAATGGGTGAACTAGAATAGAACAGGAACTTTAGAGAAACAACAGGAACAACAAGAAACCCTTAAGCAATATAAAGATGGATTTCAGGAATTCATTTTCTGCATCACTCTAATTGATCTTCCACATACTTCCAAACAGACGGATCAATCTGTAGAGAGCGCTTGTTCAGAGCTTGTGGTTCTGGCATTAGGTAAAGTATCTGCCAATCATGGTACCAATTGATGTCCTCCCTAGGACCTGGCCAAAAGAACTCGTTGGTGCCATTACGGTGCATACACCTAATTTCCACACTGTGCCCTTCCACGTCCATGATGACACCCGGGTAGCCTTCATTGTCATAATTGACAACGCACCACTCTCCGATGTGCTTTGACTCAATCATTTCTGGTCTCTTTTCGATATCATGTGCCTTTCCACATGCTTTGGCCTTATCAGATGAAAGTGTAACATCAGTGAAAGTGACCTCCTGAAGATTAAAGCAGGTGCAGTCCAAAACACCATCCTCCCTTTTTCACAGACATGAAATTTCTCTGTACATCATCTGTCCAGGTGTCAAACTGATTGCTTGATGGATTCTCATGGTTCCTTTTCCTACAGATCAAAAATAAATAAATAAAATTTCTTTTAATTACAACATGTGAAAAAAGCATCAGATCAGGGACTTGAAATTGATAGGCTCTTGTTCACACCGTAGGAACTAGGAACGATTTTAGTTCTAGGACCTCCTTTTGGGGGAACTAAATTAGCTCCTATTTCAGAGTAGGGTCCAAGCCAGCACCATAGGCAAATGCAACCAGAAATATGGTCCAAATTAGTTCTAACCCTAACCCTACCACCCTGCTGGATATTCCTATAACTGAGTTTCTAGACCTATGCGGTACAAAAGCCCCTTATGGAGTACGTTGGATTATGGACTATAACTTTAACTGACTATTACCTCAGGCTTTGATTCAATATCCATCTCTGGGACAAAGAACAGCTCGACAGATGTGTTCAGGCTTCTCAATTTGTCATATAAGCTCTGGGCATCAGGGATGGCTCCTCCTTGGGCCACAATCCGGTCTGCTGACCTCTTGAGGGCCCCACCCACACCGTCTGGTGCCCCCTCTTCCCATGGCTAGCTTAAAAAAAATTCCATGTTATTCCCTTGAAGCCATACTTGTAGGGTTCCGTTGAGAGAAAGAAGAAATGTCCTTTTTGTCTGTATTGTGTTGCTGGCCCGTCGCTAAAACAATGAATTATGCTGACTTGAGGGTGTCTTTCTCTCACTACCTTTAAAATTGGATGAAGGTGGGCCCAGATGGCTACAGGGTCATGTCTTCTGGATGGTGATATGGAGCAGAAGGTGTGCGGCGCCGCTTCACCTGCTGTGTAGAGCACTCCAGTGTGCAGACTGGCCTGTTGGTGTGAGCCTCCAAAATGCACAGACTGGATTTCTGCATTGTATTTGCATGTGTAATTTTCACTAAAGTCCACATGTATGAGGCACTCATTGTACTTTAGGTTCCTCCTGAGCTCCCTGTAGACATCAAACTGCCATTTCATGTTGAAGACATGGCATCTAAAATGGAAAAGCCTCTCTTGGAATTGGGTGTTTAGGTCTTCCTCTGTTGTTGTTATTTCTCTTTTTACTGTTATTGTTGACGTTTTCTCATCCTTCATGATATTTTCTGTCATGCACTGAGATAAACAAATATTCTCTTGCCCCGGAGTTTTCAGCACTGAGCGACAAGTGTGGAGGCACTTTTTGCACTCACCATAAGCACATGCCTTGGCTTTGGGGTTGCACATCGTTGCTTCAGACATTTCTTCAATATTTCTTGAAGACAGGAATCCATGGTCCTGCAAGGCATTGGCCATAAATTGCAAGTTCTCGTGTTTTTTGCACAGACATGTGTCACGGTCAGAGGAAGAGGGGGTTACCACCCAAAAAGGTTTGAGACGGCAGAAGGAGGTGTATGAAATCTGGCCCAGGTTGTTAGACAGAAACTTCCTATGCAAGTTCCTCATTGTGTCAGTTAGTAACTTCTTCTGCATCTTTGTCTTCAGCCGAGTGACTGTTTGTTTGCGGCCGGTCGTCATTCGACTGACATCATCTCTAAGAAAAAAGGATGTAACTTTCTTTTTAATTTCAGTTCGACTGACACACTTCCTCCCACAGTAGGTAAGATCCACAGGGTACTTTGCTCTTTTCTTAGAGTAGCCAAAAGCTGTCAGGGCATACTTCTGGAGCTTGTATTTCTTCACTATATTTCCAGTGACCGCTTTCGCAATCAACTGCTTATCTTTGTTTGTTTTTGCATTTGTGTATTTTCTTCTGATATCCTCAATCAGTGATGTATGGAAAAGAAGAGCTCTTTTGATGGGAGAATTCACTTTTGATTATCCAACAATGCATTGACTTTTGCACAAGCCGAAATGGATGAACTTTCTTTATTGGCCCTATGGAAACGCTTTTTATATTTCTCAGTTTTAGTTTTCTCCTTTGCCAGCTGTGCCTCCAATTGTTCAATCTTTTTTTTTAGTTTTCTCTTCAAATTTCTTCGAATACGTTCCCCTTGACGCCGTTGCCTGAGACACAAAATATTTGTTAGGATTTTTAGTAAGATTTTTGTTCGTTTTCAATATGTAAATTAATGGGAAAATAAACAGTTGATAATTGTCCTTCAAATGAATCTAACTTTCTAATGATTTATGTGTCTAAACTTCCATGTTCTAACCTGGAGGTGTGTGGCGAGGGGGGGGGGCGTGGTTTTGCGAAGTCTGTAGCGGGAGATGAGTCAGCGAGCTGTGCGGTGAGTAAGTGGGTCAAGTGCAGATGACGAACACCTGTGTCTGATTGCAGTAATTGGCGTGGAGACTGCATTTAAGCTGCCGGCTTTCGAGAGAGGAGAGAGAGAGACCCGGGGACTCGCACGGGAGACTGAAACGCTCTGCAAGAGACTGGAGACCGAGTTACTTGTTTGTTTTGTTTGCTGTGTGGAAGATACAGCGGCCGCGCCCGAGTGCACCTTTTTTTCATCTGTTTTATTTGTTTGTGTAAATAAAGTGCGAGTCCCAATTTCGCCGACCCCGCCTTCTTCTTTCTCCACCCACACTGAGCTCACGCTACACTACACTGGTGCCGAAACCTGGGAAGAAGAGGACTGCCGCCGCCAGGCAGACCCCGCCGGGAACGCCATTTGCGGATCTCATCCAGACGCTCGCGGGGCTTCACAGGGAACAACATCACGCCCTGCTGGCCGTAAAAGAGGAGCAAGACCAGCGTTTTCAGATGCTTCTCCAAGGCCAGCAAGAAGACCGCGAGCTGTTCCGGAGCTGGCTCGACCGGGAGGTTCGGGCCGTCCCCTCTCCAGCTACGGCCTCGGCCCCGCCCCTGCCTCTCAACAAGATGGGTCCCCAGGATGATCCGGAGGCATTCCTGGACCTGTTCGAGAGGTCCGCCGAGGCCCGGGGATGGCCCCGAACGGACTGGCCCATGCGGCTCATCCCTCTGCTGTCGGGAGAGTCACAGATAGCCGCCCACCAACTGCCAGTTCAGAATCTCCTGGTCTATGAAGGTCTGAGGCGCGCCATTCTACAGCGGGTCGGCCGGACCCCCGAACAACATCGACAGCGGTTCAGGTCCTTGAACCTGGAAGAGTCTGGCCGACCCTTCGTGATGGCGCAACAGCTCCGGGACTCCTGCCGCAGATGGCTGATGGCTGACGGAGGCGACGTCGAGGACATCATCAGCAAGGTGGTACTGGAGCAATTTGTCACGAAGCTTCCCAAGAAGACCGCTCAGTGGGTCCAGTGCCCCACCACCCGACGTCGCTGGACCAGGCCATCCGCCTGGCGGAAGATCACATGGCGGCGTGCTCAGGGGTCGGCGAGCCCCTTCCATCGGCCTCTCTCTCTCTCTACCCCTTCTCTCCCCAAACCTGTTCCCCTTCCCAGGTCTCGTGGGGGGCTGGTGCCCGGCCGGCGCCAAGGTGGAGGACAGGGGCCCCGGCGGAGCCTGTCACTGCGTTCCGGGGCCCACCCAGGGGGCCCGCCACGACCGACCACCTCGTCCCGAGTCTGGCAGCCCTGCACTCTCCACGCCAATCCCTTGACCCGCCTTCTGCCACTGGAGCGGCGGGGAGGTCTGGGCCGGCCTGTTGGCGCTGCGGGGACCCGGGACACTTTATCGACCGGTGTCCAGTGATGGGAGTTCCCGATTGGGGGGCGTGGTTTTGCGAAGTCTGTAGCGGGAGATGAGTCAGCGAGCTGCGCGGTGAGTAAGTGGGTCAAGTGCAGATGACGAACACCTGTGTCTGATTGCAGTAATTGGCGTGGAGACTGCATTTAAGCTGCCGGCTTTCGAGAGAGGAGAGAGAGAGACCCGGGGACTCGCACGGGAGACTGAAACGCTCTGCCAGAGACTGGAGACCGAGTTACTTGTTTGTTTTGTTTGCTGTGTGGAAGATACATTTTTTCAAACAGTCAATGAAATTCATGTCAATCTTTTATTACATAGGAAAAAAGGTTTGTAAACTGTCATCAAATTATCATCATCATCAAAACACCTGCTGATATTGCCAAAAAAGTTCACGTCCGCTCATGTATAGAATCTACTGTTATAATATGTGTTATAACTGTTCTAATATGTGAAAAAAAATCTAAATGTGGCAAAAACTGCAAATGTCCTCCCTGTCATGAACCATGTCCACCCTGTCATGGAAGGCTTGGTGACAGGGTGGACAATGACAGGGTGGACATTTTTGGCTAAAGTTAGCATTTAATGAGCACATGGTGTACAGCAGTTAGCAAAGTGATTCACTGTTGAAGCTGACTGTGCATTGTTTAAAATATATATTTTGAATTTCTGAAAAGATTTTATATTAATGAATATTTCACAATGACAGGGTGGACATGTTAAGCTTGACAACACGCAACTAAAAACACAATATGATGACAATTAGGAAATATAAGTGCAGATGCTTACTGTGTGTTCTGCAGATGTTTTAACCTCCACTGAAGAAAGACCAAACGGGGAAGGGGATGTCACTGAGTACATCAGTGGGTTTCTTAAAGGGGCGTTTACCCCATAATGACAGGGTGGACAGCAATTTCAGGGACACAGTAGTAGTAAATACCCTATAGCAACTGTCAAAAATGATTGATTGACAGGTGGGCGTGGCTATCCTTTGATCTTGTCCCGCCCCTTCCGGGTCCTTCCCTTCCTGTCCCGCCCCTTTCGGTCCCGCCCCTTCCTGTTACCTTTGACCTAGTTTCCGCCCCTTCCTGTTACCTTTGACCTAGTTTCCGCCCCTTCCTGTTCCGCCCCTTCCTGTTACCATTAACCTAGTTCCGCCCCATCCGGTTAAACTTTCTGTCAAAATGATAGATGATGACCTTTGTTCTAGTTCCGCCCCTTCCTGTTAAAGTTTCTGTCAAAATGATGGGTGTGTGACAGATAGTTTGATCCTTTGAAGTTGGTTTGATCAAGAAAAAGGGGGGTATAGGATGTGTGACAGATAGTTTGAGATGTATTGGCTTTGATGGTGACAGTTAGTTTGATCGTTTGAAGTTGGTGTTTTGTCACCGCATCCCCTCCATGTCCCTGAGCTTATCACGGGCAGCTGTGAAAGTGATAAGAAAAAAAATTGCAAAAACAGTTAAAAAATGTATTAGAGAGTTGAAGAAAACATACAGCTCATGTAAAACCTCACACAAAGAAGTTTGAATAAAATGTAGAACTATTCACTGAACCAAGCATTTCAGTTTAAATAAAATGGTGGAAGTTTATCTGTTCTGTAAAAGAATATAAAATAAAACCTCACACAAAAAGTTTAAAATAAATGTAGAACTATTCACTGAACCAAGAATTTCAATTTAAATAAAATAAATCTTACTAAAACCTCACACAAAAAGTTTTAAATAAATGTAGAGCTATTCACTGAACCAAGCATTTCAGTTTAAATAAAATGGAGCCACAAAAAATTGCAAACAGTTAAAAATGTATTGGAGAGTTGAAGAAAAAAAAACATACAGCTTATGAAAACAATGCAAATGTATGAATGACCTTGCACTGTCTCAAAAACATAGTGAGCGAGCGACTATGTATGTGTGTGTGTGTGTCTTTGTCAAAGCAGGAGTTCCCCTCCCTCCGCATTGCTGAGGACCTTGGAAGTTTATCTCACACAGAAGTTGAAAAAGCATTATGTTCATTTAAATGAAATGGTTATAAAATTTACATTTAGTCATTCACAAATATTTGACACTGACTCAAGTTGAAAAACCATGCTGTTGAATTAAAAGTATATAAATGAAACAAAAATAAAATCATCTTACTGTTTCACCATGGTTGAAAAAATCCCACAAGTGTTTCCCCTGAAGTCTTTTCTCTCTGTCACACCAGCGTGTGTGGCTGGACTGGTATCTGGTTTTGTGACACGTTCCTGAGCCCATTGAAAAGCATTGTGTTCCTTTAAAAGTGTATAAATTAAAATATATCATATATAAAATAAATAGTTTACTACTTTAACTAAAGTTGAAAAGCATGCTGTTCATTAAAAAATCTTACTAAATCACTGAAGTTGAAAAGCATTATGTTCATTTAAAATAAATATTTGACAAATTTACTGTACCAATTATGTTAGATTTAGATACAAATAAAATCATCTTACATTTTCACCAGGGTTGAAGTAGCTCCTATCACATAGATGTCCATATTGACCATTTAAAGTTGAAAAGAACCCCAGAGTATTTCTCTCTTTCTCGCTCTCTCTCACACCCGCGTTTGACAGTCAGAGGGGTGTGTTCAGTGATCAGAATGAGACTGTGAATGTTTTGCTAAATTTATTTCATAGTGTATAAGCATTAAAAGTTTGAAATAGTTTCAAACTTATTCAATGAATTCATAAAAAACAAATATGCTATATCGATTGTCTCTGGGGAAAACTTGACTACGTTTTTTTTTTTTTATTTATCAGGGTGCATGTAAAGAACTTTGAACTTTGCGGCTCTCACAATTTATCTCACACATTGGGGTGAAATGTTTAATAATTCCTCCATTATTAACTTAAAGTATATAACTCAATGTATAATGACAAATGTATTCATACAAATTAAACATTGTTTTATCTAAATTAATATATATATAAAAATTATATACTGTATATAAATATAAAATATAAAAACTCCTTACATTTTCATAGAGATGAAGAAGTAGTAGAAACTAGATATATGCAATGATAAAAAATAATCCAAAAAGCCAATAGTTTAAGATGTAATAAACAAAAACCCTCCCAGATCCTTCAGCGATTAACCACAGGGTGAGATGAAGCTTCACACCCTCACAGAGACAGAGGAGTTACAGGCCAGATGAGCCTCTGGGACACAATGCCCCAGCATATGTAAAGGTAGTCTTCTTTCCAGTGTTTTATTCATACTAAATTCATTTAAAAGCATAATCTTTAAAGTTTAAATTTGATCTTTTAAAATGAAAAAACTGTTTAAGTCAAATCTGTAAAGTTTTATTAAAATCGTATCTTCTATTTATCTTCTACTTCTGCATGATATAAATGAATTTCATAAATTTAACCTAAGGTATTATTTTTTACTAAACATCATTTGTTCCAGAAATAAAAAATTGTTATAAATCAAGAACTGTGCTGTTGCGTCTTAGATCTTACTTCAAACAGTATTTTTGTCCATGCGACATGAAACATGTTGTCACAATGTTTTTGTTGCTGTTGTTCTTAAAGAAATCCCAGGACTCTACATTGCTCTTATTTAGATTAAGTTGTATCATTTAGAAAATCACCACACATTTTCAGAGACGCGATGTGCCTCTGTGGTCCATGACGCTGCATGAGTAAAGTTTGTCTTGAGCGAATATTTAATTTTACTCGTCTTAATTCAAATCATGATCTTACTTTTTCTACGGTAGCTATGATCTATTGTACGTATAAGATCATTTTTACTTTTCTCCCAAACTATCCTTAATCATTGTGGAAACACACAGGGTGAACCCCTTTACTGAGAATACTATCGGTTATCTACTCAAAATATATGTCGAATTTTAAAATGTCAGCCTTTGTTGATGCGACAGGCTGTCTGTTGGCCGTATGAACAGACTTTGGGAGAGCTGATGATACTATAGCGGGAAGCATCCCCTTTGACCTCCTCGATTTTCTAGGCTTTTTTGTCAAATACCCTACAACTTAGTCCTTAATGGTACGCTGTGTAGGAATTTCTGCCATCTAGCGGTGATATTGTATTTTGCATTCAAACGAATAGTGCTCTCTAGCGCCTCGCTTTTTTAAATGCGTGCTGCATCTGCGTTAGCCGTTATATGCCAAGAAGCTTTGACAACACGTCTTCCAATAGCACTTCATCGAGTTTAACTATTCATGTTCTACTGTTATGCTGCCTACATAATGAATTACACAACCACGGAATGAAAACGCTTGTAATTTAGACCGTAACATTGACTTACCTGTCGAGAAGAAAGCAGACAACTTTTCCTTCATATCTCTATCCACCTCGGAAAAGCTATCCCCATATTTACCCTCGTTTTGAATTTGCTTTAAATTAATTTTTATGCTTTATCACGGCTACGAGGATTGCATTATGAAGTACTGTGCAGTGCAGCCTTTCAGGCGCCTCTCACTGAGCGCTTCAGATGGTTTCAGTCAGCCGGCTCTGAACGAAAAGGTTGGCTAGTTGAGCTAGGCTAGTGCTTTTTGTCCCTCGCATGCTATTATAGTTTTTCAAGATGGCGGAACGACACGGAGGCCTCCATGGACTTACCCGTACCATGTAAATAATGATAAGAAATTCTTTGCTTACGAGGATAAGTCAGTTCGTTGGCAAAGTTAATTTTACACCAATGAGAACATATTTATGAATAAAGACATTGATATTAGCTAATAAAATACTTTTAAAAACTACCATAAGTTTAATTTCAGATATGTAAATTACAAAACTCAATTTTTCAAACGAGTGAATCTACGCATCTTCAGAAGTCATAACTTCAAACCAAAAGATTAAAAACCAAAGATTAAGTTAAATGACAGTAGTTTGCAACGTCCCTAGCTGATTCTTTTTCTTTTATAAATTTACTTATTTCTACAAATATCAGCCTGATAAATATGTACTTAATACACGATGAAACAAGATAATCATGCTACCAATTACGTCTGACACAATGTTTTTTAAGAAAAGTAGTGTTTCAAAATGCAACTAAACCAGATGATTTTTAATTTTGACAAACCTACAGAAATGCATGTCGAATACTAAGTTTCAGGCATAGTGCAAACAGTCAATGTTTGAGAAAGTGTAATCTTTGCGAGGTCTCAATCACAAACGCTAAACTTTGTGGTGGGCATAGCTTTACTAAAGGAAAATATTATGGAAGTAATTTTCAAACCGTAATTATATAACATTTATATTTTATTAATATTAGGGTTTCATGTTGATTTAAAGTATTCGTTATTAATTAATACCTTTATTTTTAACTTACACTTCAATATCCAGCACAAAATTATGTTCAAAAATTGTTCTCTGACCCCCAAATAATTAGATAGTGTAATGTTCACAAGCTACAGTTAGATATTCTCCTGCATAGTATGTGTGTAAATAGTAGTGCTTAAATCTTTGGCTGTATTTTGTCACACCGTAGCGAGTACCATACTATGGACTAACTTTAAAACATAATCTTTACACAGTAATTCAAAAGACCAAATCACTAAGAAAGGAGGGTTGAAAAGCACTGTTTATAATAAATAGACAAAAGTTTGCAAATGATGGTTCCCTTTCGCTCGGGAACTCCTACGTCTCGTCGGAGGAGTTGCCAACGAATCGGGATCACGCTAGGGAGACCAATCGACTTCGAGTGAACTAAAACCAGCCAATAAACATTGGCATGCAAGATTTGCATTCCGCGACCCGCCTACCAGTGCGGGTATAAAAGCGGAAGCAAGCGCATACACAAACGCTTTTTGCTTCGGAGCCGACCAGTTGTGTCCTCTGAGTGTTCGAGCTGAAAGAATTGTGGTTTCCTACGCTCAACGAGCTACTCTGAGTCCTCTCTGTCCTGGTGTGACGGCGCTTCAGCGATCCTCGCAACCTCCCGAGTGCCGGCTGTTGCTACACACGAGCTGTTTATTCAAAAGAGCTGTTTTAACAGCTGGTATTCGGGTTGAGTGCACACAGCGGGCTTGCAGTTTCCCCGCTGTGTTGTCGCGTTGATCCCTGTGTGCTTCAGCACATTTAAGAGAGCGTTTCTCTAAAAGAGCAACATGAGTGAAGATCGCCTCCTTTTCAGGATGACGTTTCACCCGTCCGTTTCTGGATGCGGTCAGACACTGCCTCCGGTTGATGGTCACGATCGCTGCCTCTCGTGCTTGGGCCTCGCGCACGCTGAGGCTGCGTTCGTGAATGAGTCATGTTCTCACTGTGGGAACATGACCATCGCGGTGCTTAGATCGAGACTGAGATCCCTCAAACGAGGGGGAGTCCCTTTGGAGATTCCCCGATCTAGTTCGTCTTCTGGTTCATTTCAGAAGGCGGCTACTTCGGCTAATCCCATTGCTGGTCTGAGGGTTACAGTGAGGAACGATCCGCCAGGTGAAAGACCCCCACGGGCCCCTCACTCCTCCGCACCGCTGCCATTGGTGCCCTCGGTGGAGCGTGCTGGGCCATCTCGTGTGGTCCCAGCCGTTTCCTTCAGGGCTCCGCCGGAGGACCAGATGTCTATCGCTGCATCGGAGGGAGAGCAGTCATCTTCTGGGGATGACGACTCGGCTGCGTTGCCCCCTTCTGGTGTGGCGGCGTTGTCCGAGCCGGACCCGGAAATGACTGCTGTGCTTTCCCGGGCGGCCGCAAGTGTCGGGCTCGTGTGGAACCCTCTACCGTGTCCCGAACCTTCGCGGCTCGACGATTGGTTTCTCGGGGCGGCTCGTGCTGGTTCTCAGCACCCCGCCCCGGTACCTTTCTTTCCGGAAGTGCATGAGGAGGTGACGAGATCTTGGACGGCCCCTCTAACAGCCAGACATAGGTCGACTCCCTCCTCCTCCCTCACCACTCTCGATGGCGAGGCAGTCAAGGGATACGAGGGCATACCCCCAGTGGAACGGTCGGTTGCTATGCAACTGTGCCCTCAGACCGCCTCCACCTGGCGGGGTGCTCCTACGCTCCCCTCTCGCACCTGTAAGTTCTCCTCCAGTCTGACTGGGAAGGCTTATAGTGCGTGTAGAGAAGCTGCTTCTGCCCTGCATGCGATGGCGCTCCTTCAGGTCCACCAGGCCAAGGCGCTCTCTCACATGCAGGACAGTGGTACCGACCCAGGGGTGTCGGAGGTTATTAGGTACATCATGCCCCGGAGACAGGCTGCTGCTGCCCCGCCTCCTGCGGCTGCGCCTCCGTCTGCTCGTCGCCGAGGGCGCCCTCTTGCCGCCGCCTCCGCCCCTGCCCAGCCTAAGCAGCAGCCCCCTAGGCAGCAGGATGCCGGCCGCAAGAGAGCTGCCCAGCCCGCTCGGGGCTCGTCTAAACTCCCCAGTAAGAGGAGAGGGAAGCGACCCTGAGACGGGCGACCCGGAGGATGTTTTGGTTGCTCTTCAGGAGGGTGCCTCTGTACACCTCCTTCCCCTGGAGGAGGGCCATGTGGAGAATCTTTCTTTTGTTTCTGTTCCACCGCTGACCAGCCGGTTGGCGGTACCCAAAATTTCAATAAAAGAGCAATTTCTACTTCCTCTGGGTCACTCTCGGTTGAGACTGGTAGTCCAGGACGACGCTCCATTGCCTCGCCGCTATCAGTCTCCTCCGTCCAAGAGGGTCAGAATGACAGTGCGCGACGCCACGTTGCCTCGCCGCTCTCATTCCCCTCGCCCCAGCGCTCAGACGTCAGTGTCGCCGCCACGGCCTCGTCACTCTCGTCTCCCGCTGGGCAAGGAGGTGCCGAAACCTGGACCCGACGCTCCCAGGCCTCGCTCCTCGTTTCCCCTCCTTCCTTCGCCTCGGGACAGCCAGCAGTCGAACGCCTCCGGGCCTTCCCTGCCGTCTGCCCCTCGGTGGAAGCAGGTAGGTGTTGCGCTGCACACCCAGACCTCTCTCCCGGCCGCAGTAATGCCTCCGGAGTCTGGTCCCTGCCTTCCACTTCACTACCCCTCCGCGGGTGCGCCGGTGGTTCGGGTGGGCTCGCTGGTGCGGTCTCTCGAAGCCTGGTTAGCACTTCCGAGGCCGTCCCGCTGGCTCATCCGTACCATTCGGCTCGGCTATGCAATTCAGTTTGCTCGCCGGCCTCCCAAGTACAGGGGTATCCGCTTCACTCGTGTGCGGAGCGTCGATGCCCCTGTCTTGAGGAAAGAGATCGACGTCCTCCTGCGAAGGACGCGATCGAGCCGGTCCCTCAAGCCGAGATGAAGTCTGGGTTCTACAGCCCCTACTTCATTGTACCCAAGAAAGGCGGTGGGTTACGACCGATCCTGGACTTGCGAGTTTTGAATCGGGCCCTGCACAAGCTCCCGTTCAAAATGATCACGCAGAAGCGCATCTTCGAATGCATCCGTCCCCAGGATTGTTTTGCAGCGATCGACCTGAAGGACGCGTACTTGCATGTTTCGATTCTTCCTCGGCACAGACCCTTTCTTCGGTTTGCTTTCGAGGGTCGAGCATTTCAGTACAAAGTCCTACCCTTCGGCCTGGCCCTGTCGCCCCGTGTCTTCACGAAGGTCGTGGAGGCGGCCATTGTTCCCATGAGAGAACATGGCGTTCGCATCCTCAACTATCTCGACGACTGGCTTATAATAGCTCACTCGCGAGATCTGTTGTGCGAACACAGGGACTTGGTGCTTTGACACCTCAGCCGTTTGGGTCTTCAGGTCAACTGGGACAAGAGCAAACTCTGCCCCACGCAGAGGATCTCTTATCTCGGTATGGAGTTGGACTCGGTCGGTCAGACTGCGCGCCTCACAGAGGAGCGCGTCCAGTCAGTGCTCCAGTCAGTGCCTCAAGTCCTTTCAAGGCAGGTCAGCGGTTCCACTGAAACAGTTTCAGAGGCTCCTGGGGCATATGGCAGCCGCAGCCGCAGTGACGCCGCTCAGCTTGCTTCATATGAGAACGCTTCAGCGCTGGCTTCACGATCGAGTCCCGAGATGGGCGTGGCAGACCGGCACGTTCCAGGTCAACATTACCCCGCACTGTCGCCAAACCTTCAGTCCCTGGTCGGACCCTGCGTTTCTACGGGCCGGAGTTCCCTTAGTCCAGGTGTCCAGGCATGCTGTTGTGTTCACAGATGCCTCTGCCAGCGGGTGGGGGGCCACGCACAACGGGCATGCAGTTTCAGGTCTGTGGACGGGGCCTCAACTGCATTGGCACATCAACTGCCTAGAGTTGCAAGCAGTACGCTTAGCTCTGTGCCGCTTCAGGGGGCTGCTTCTTTGAGGTGTCACACGTGTCACAAAACCAGATTGTGACCAAACTTTTTGTGTGAGGTTTTATTTTATATTCTTTTACAGAACAGATAAACTTCCACCATTTTATTTAAACTGAAATGCTTGGTTCAGTGAATAGTTCTACATTTTATTCAAACTTCTGTGTGTGAGGTTTTACATGAGCTGTATGTTTTATATTCTTCAACTCTCTAATACATTTTTTAACTGTTTTTGCAAAAAAAATTTATCACTTTCACAGCTGCCCGTGTTAAGCTCAGGGACATGGAGGGGATGCGGTGACAAAACACCAACTTCAAACGATCAAAGCTTATGTTAACATCAAAGGCCAATTCCCCCCTTTTCTTGATCAAATGAACTTCAAACGATCAAACTAACTGTCACCATCCATCATTTTGACAGAAGCTGTAACCGGATTGGGCGGAACTAGGTCAAAGGTAACAGGAAGGGGCGGAACTAAGTTAAAGGTAACAGGAACGGGCGGGACAGGAAGGGGCGGAACTAGGCCGAAGGTAACAGGAAGGGGCGGAACAGGAAGGGACGGAACTAGGTCAAAGGTAACAGGAAGGGGCGGGACCGGAAGGGGCGGGACAAGGGGCGGGACAGGAAGGGGAGGAAACGGAAGAGGCGGGACAAGATCAAAGGATAGCCACGCCCACCTGTCAATCAATCATTTTTGACAGTTGCTATAGGGTATTTACTACTCACATGCAAACTGCTTAATATCATTATGAAAATAAAATATAAATAATCAAAATGACTTGTTTTATTAAATAATTTGCTGAGGACAATAAGAACATTCAAAAAGTATTTTATTTTTATGTCATTTAACCACTTTTTACACTCACTGAAGTTAGCTGAGTAGCATGTGGGACATGCCAAAATCACATACATCCAATCAAAGAAAATGGTATAAAATCAGAAAAACACATTTCAAGAGACTTATCATTGTACTTGTATGTTTGTAAGTGTTTGGCCATTTATAATAAAACCTCAGAATTTAATTATTTTGCATTATGTTCATGATGACTGAGCGATTCTGATGAGGACACCAAAGGCACTTTATATTGTGTAGTGAGATCTCAGTGTAGGTGAAGGAAGAAGAAGACGGGGTCGGCGAAATTGGGACTCGCACTTTATTTAATACACAAACAAAAAGGAAACAAAAAGGTGCGCTCGTGCGCGGCCGCTGTGACGTCCACCACAGCAAAACAAAAAGAAAACACAACTCGTCTCGGGCTTTCCCAGTGCTCTGCGATGTCCTGTGCGAGTCCCAGGTCTCTCTCTCTCCTCTCTCACAGCCGGCAGCTTAAGTGCAGTCTCCACGCCAATGACTGCAATCAGACACAGTTGTTCGTCATCTGCACTTGGCACTTGACCCACTTACTCGCCGCGCAGCTCGCTGACTCATCTCCCGCTACAGACTTCGCAAAACCACGCCCCCCTCGCCACATACTCCCACCGCCCGACTCAGGCCGGGGAGCCGTCCCGGCCGGCCCGCCACACAGAGTAGCCTTTATCTGGGTGAAAGCCTGCTGACACTGCTCCGTCCACTGGACCGTATCTGGTGCTTCTTTTTTAGTTAGATCAGTCAGCGGGCTAGCGAGGTCCGAATAATTAGGCACAAACCTTTTGTAATATCCCGCTAGCCCCAGGAACTGTCTAACCTCCTTTTTGGTCTTAGGTCTCGGACAGGTCGCAACTGCTGCCGTCTTATCAATTTGGGGATGCACCTGTCCGTGACCCAAGTGGAAACCCAGATACCTTACTTCCACACGCCCAATTGCACACTTCTTTGGGTTGGCCGTGAGCCCCGCCCTTCTCAGCGTCTTCAGGACAGCCCGCAAATGCTGCATATGACGCTGCCAATCGGTACTATAGATGATAATATCATCCAAGTAGGCAGCGGCATATGCAGCATGCGGCCGGAGAATTTTGTCCATCAGACACTGAAAAGTCGCTGGAGCCCCTAACAAGCCGAATGGAAGGGTGACAAATTGGTGTAATCCAAACGGCGTTGTGAAAGCTGTCTTTTCTTTGGACATGGGAGACAAGGGGATCTGCCAATAACCCTTCCTTAAGTCCAATGTCAAATAAAAACGAGCAGTACCCAGCCGATCAAGCAATTCGTCAACCCTCGGCATTGGATAGGCATCAAACTTAGACACCACCTTCACCTTTCTATAGTCAACACAGAAGCGGATCGAGCCGTCGGTTTTAGGAACTAAAACTATCGGGCTCGCCCAGTCACTGCTGGACTCTTCTATTACCCCCATAACCAGCATAGCCTCTAATTCGTTCTGAACCACCTTTTTTTGTGTTCAGGTAAGCGATACGGGCAGCAGCGCACCACCACCCCCGGATCCGTCTCAACGTGGTGCTGAATGAGGTTCGTCCGACCAGGCAGGGGAGAAAACACATCCGCAAACTCAGTTTGTAAATTTTTAACGTCAGTGAGCTGGGAGGGTGAGAGGTGATCTCCGCCAAGAACCAGCGCGAGAGATTGTGATTTTGTGCTCGCCTCTGGCCCGAGATCCTCCTCTCCGCTCACCACCATCGCCAGCATCACTGACTCTGCCTCAACCCACTTTTTGAGGAGGTTGAGGTGATAAATTTGATGTGCTCGTCCCCTATCTGTTCGGGCTACTTCATAGTTGAGATTGTTAACTCGCCGTGTGACCTCGAAGGGTCCTTTGCGAGTAATTTAGAGCTGGAAGTAGGGAGTAATACAAGCACCTTATCTCCCGGTGCAAATTGGCGAAGTCTAGCCCCCCTGTTGTACAGCTGACTTTGTCTGTCCTGGGCCTGTAACAAATTCTCCATTGATAGCCGCCCCAAAGTGTGGAGTTTTGTTCTCAGGTCCAAGACATACTGAATTTCGTTCTTACTAGCGGACGGTCCGTCTTTCCAAGTCTCTCTAAGAACGTCTAACACCCCGCGGGGCTGACGTCCATAGAGAAGCTCGAAGGGGGAAAACCCCGTGGAGGCTTGGGGAAACTCGCGTACAGCGAACAAGAGGGGTTCTAGCCACTTATCCCAATTTTTGGCGTCTTCGTGAAACAAACTTTCGAATTATGGACTTCAAAGTGCGATTAAACCGTTCCACTAATCCGTCCGTCTGTGGGTGGTAGACGCTAGTGCGAATCGATTTAATGCCCAATAATTCGTAGAGTTCGCGAATAGTTCGTGACATAAACGCCGTGCCCTGATCAGTGAGAATCTCCTTGGGGATTCCCACCCGGGAGATTAACGAAAAGAGCGCGCTCGCAACACTTTTGGCAGAAATGTTACGAAGCGGGACTGCTTCAGGATACCGCGTTGCGTAATCCACCAGGACTAACGCAAAGCGGTGTCCCCGTGCTAAACGTTCTAATGGCCTTATGAGGTCCATACCAATTCGTTCGAAGGGGACCTGCATTACCGGAAGGGGGCACAATGGTGCTTTTGGATTGGCCGGTGGATTCACCAACTGACATTCACGACAAGACGCGCACCACTTGCGCACATTCTCGTGAATGCCCGGCCTGAAGAACCGGGCCATGAGACTGAAAAAGCATTTTCCGGCGGCTCTTAGGAACTAACAACTGTGTTGTATCTTCTTTTGTCTGGGTGTCTTGGGTCACCCGATACAACTTATCTTTTAAAATAGCAAAATAGGGATAAGAGAGCGGTTGGCCTGGGTGGAGAAGCTGGCCGTCGATAGAACGGACCTGATTAAATGCGTGTTTTAAAGTCTCATCCTGGGACTGCTCCAGGGGAAAAACATCGCGCTCTGTGAGGATAGTTCTCTCCAGAGTCCTCCGTTCCCCTGCAGCAGATGCCAGAGGTCCCGGCTCAGCATCTTCCACTTAAACAATCGCTGTCTTTCCCTTGCTTTTCTTTCCCCAAGAGGCACCCGTCGATAACGACCCAAATAACTCACTAAAGGCAGGCCAATTCGTCCCCAGAATAAGCGGATGCCGGAGGTGCGGGTTAACTGCTACCTCTACACTATGCTTTTGCCCCCTAAATTGAATTACCACAGGCATTATCGGATAACTTACCACCATCCCGTGCACACACTGCACCTTAACCATGCGGCTGTTATCCAATGCCCCCGGTTGCATCAGACTTTGATGAATGGAGGTTTGGTTGCAGCCTGAATCCACCAAAGC
This sequence comes from Meda fulgida, assembly GCA_030578275.1. NCBI lineage: Eukaryota > Metazoa > Chordata > Actinopteri > Cypriniformes > Leuciscidae > Meda > Meda fulgida. Next base: position 25,707,176 of record CM060616.1, on the reverse strand, counting down.
CTGATAAGTACCCCCCTTGATACTCACTGGTATCTGGTACAGGCCAGTTTGATCGGGGGCAGCCAGTGGCGCATCGGGAACCCGGATCAGTGTCCCCACCTCCATCACTGGACACCGGTCGATAAAGTGTCCCGGGTCCCCGCAGCGCCAACAGGCCGGCCCAGACCTCCCCGCCGCCCCAGTGGCAGGAAGCGGGTCAAGGGACTGGCGTGGAGAGTGCAGGGCTGCCGGACTCGGTGCGGGGTGGCCGGTCGTGGCGGGCCCCCTGGGTGGGGCCCGGAACGCAGGGACAGGCTCCGCCGGGGCCCCCGTCCTCCATCTTGGCGCCGGCCGGGGCATCAGCCCCCCGCGAGACCTGGGAAGGGGAACAGGTTTGGGGAGAGAAGGGGTCGAGAGAGAGAGAGAGGGAGAGAGAGAGGCAGATGGAAGGGGCTCGCCGACCCCTGGGCACGCCACCATGTGATCTTCCGCCAGGCGGATGGCCTGGTCCAGCGACGTCGGGCGGTGGCACTGGACCCAATGGGCGGTCTTCTTGGGTAGTTACGAAATGAACTGCTCCAGTACCACCTTGCTGATGATATCCTCGACGTCGCCTCCGTCAGCCATCAGCCGTCTGCGGCAGGAGTCCCGGAGCTGTTGGGCCATAACGAAGGGTCGGCCAGACTCTTCCAGGCTCAGGGACCTGAACCGCTGTCGATGTTGTTCAGGGGTCCGGCCGACCCGCTGTAGAATGGCGCGCCTCAGCTCTTCATAGACCAGGAGATTCTGGACTGGCAGTTGGTGGGCGGCTATCTGCGACTCTCCCGATAGCAGTGGGATGAGCCGCATGGGCCAGTCCGTTCGGGGCCATCCCCGGGCCTCGGCGGACCTCTCAAACAGGTCCAGGAATGCCTCCGGATCATCCTGGGGACCCATCTTATTGAGATGCAGGGGCGGGGCCGAGACCGTAGCTGGAGCAGGGACGGCCCGAATCTCCTGGTCGAGCCAGCTCCGGAACAGCTCGCGGTCTTCTTGCTGGCCTTGGAGAAGCATCTGGAAGCGCTGGTCTTGCTCCTCCTTTACGGCCAGCAGGGCGTGATGTTGTTCCCTGTGAAGACCCGCAAGCGTTTGGATGAGGTCCGCAAATGGCGTTCCCGGCGGGGTCTGCAAGGCGGCAGCAGTCTTCTTCTTCCCGGGTTTCGGCACCAGTGTAGTGAGATCTCAGTGTAGGTGAAGGAAGAAGAAGACGGGGTCGGCGAAATTGGGACTCGCACTTTATTTAATACACAAACAAAAAGGAAACAAAAAGGTGCGCTCGTGCGCAGCCGCTGTGACGTCCACCACAGCAAAACAAAAAGAAAACACAACTCGTCTCGGGCTTTGCCAGTGCTCTGCGATGTCCTGTGCGAGTCCCAGGTCTCTCTCTCTCCTCTCTCACAGCCGGCAGCTTAAATGCAGTCTCCACGCCAATTACTGCAATCAAACACAGGTGTTCGTCATCTGCACTTGACCCACTTACTCACCGCGCAGCTCGCTGACTCATCTCCCGCTACAGACTTCGCAAAACCACGCCCCCCTCGCCACATATTGATATTGACTCAGGTACATTAATAGATCATTTCAAATTTCGTCTTGACTTCAGATACCGTAATTCCTCAAATAAAAGCCGGGGCCTTTATTTACCTGAACTGCAAATGGTAGCAGGCTTTCATTTGAAGCAGGCTTTTATTAGAGGCAGGCCTTTATTTGTGTGCGTGCTGTCTGTGTTTGGAGCTCCGTCGAATTGATTCATTAATCCCTGATTTTCTTCTTTACCACTCATTTATAAACAAGCACTTTCTATTTTTATATCATGTGAACTTATCCTCGACACTATTCCTTATAAAAAAAAAGAATCGGATTGCCTTGATATCGCTACTTAGATCCAACTTTCCGAATCTCGGCTTCTAGCCTTTAGCCCGCTAGCATTTCACGCGTGTCCTCGCGCCTATCGATCGTCTCATTTACACCCGTTTCATTGAAAGGATACGGGTTATATCCATCATTTCAGTCCTAAATTAGTAGTGATATTGGTAGTATCACTACTAATTTACTGTTCATCTGTTATAATGGCGAACATATCGGATGTGTGTCTACCTCTGAGTGCAGGTGAGGACACATTCTAGCTGTTTTCGGTACGATTGGAGCTGGAGTCGGTGGAGAAGCAGATCCGTGTTCTGCTGGAGAAGCAAGCCGAGCTGCGAGATCGGCGATCAGCGCTTGAAACATCACGCGCCGATGCTCACAAGTCAGTGGTTAGTAACTTTTTGACTCCGACCTCGTCTACTCCGTGCGTTTCTCTCCCCAGGAGGACACGATCATCTCTGTCTTCATTCACTCAGGCACCGACACAACACCATGGACCCTGGGTGATCCCACAGCGGAAGACACGAGCCAGGACCAGAGCAAGAACCTCTCCGCCCCTCCCGGTCTTCGAGATCTCCACCCGGAACCGCTTCTCCCCTCTTCGCGAGTCGGAACACTACGACGCCGTGATCATCGGCACTTCCATGGTCCGTCATGTCCGTGCTACCTCAGGTAAGGGTAAGGTGCGCACTCACTGCTTTCCTGGTGCTCGCGTTCTTGATGTCGCTGCACAGGTTCCCGAGATCCTGAACGGTGACGAGCGCGTCGGAGCTGTTGTGCTGCACGCGGGAACAAACGACATCAGGCTGCGGCAGACGGAGGTTCTGAAGAAGGACTACAGGAGCCTGATCGAGACAGTTCGCAGAACATCGCCTGAAGCAACGATCATCGTGTCTGGACCGCTTCCCACGTACCGACTAGGACAAGAAAGGTTCAGTAGATTATTTGCTCTAAATGAATGGCTAATGTCATGGTGTAATGAACAGAAACTGCTCTTTGTAAATAATTGGAATCTGTTCTGGGAGCGACCTAGGCTCTACCGTGCTGATGGCCTGCACCCCAGCAGAAGCGGAGTGGCTGTTCTGTCGAACATCTTCAAGACATTACACACCATATGACTAGTAAGTCAAAGTCCAAATCACAGTCTTTGCTGTCCCAATTTAAGTGATATAAGCAGTGTAGAACATTATATAGAAACTTTGTCTATTCCTCGTTTAGTGAGGCCAAACAATAAATCTAGTTTAGGATCTAGCAAAAATCGTATTTTTATTAAATCAGAAAATCTAAATATCAGTGAACAAAAACAATTTCTAAAGCTAGGTCTTCTAAACATTAGATCGCTCACACCTAAGGCGGTTATTGTAAATGAAACAGTCACAGATAATAGTTTCGATGTACTTTGCCTTACTGAAACCTGGCTTAAACCAAATGATTATTTCGGTCTAAATGAGTCTACTCCGCCAGGATACTGTTATAAGCATGAGCCCCGTCTGATCGGTCGTGGCGGCGGTGTTGCAACAATCTATAGAGATATCCTTAATGTTACTCAGAAAACAGGTCACAGGTTTAATTAGTTTGAAGTACTTGTGCTAAATGTTACGCTCTCAGATGTAAGAAACAAATCCCTATTATCTCTAGCCTTGGCTACTGTATATAGACCTCCAGGGCCATATGTCGATTTCCTTAAAGAGTTTGCAGACTTTCTCTCAGATCTATCGGTCAATGTCGATTAAGCAATAATTGTTGGAGACTTTAACATACACATATAAAATAAATGATGCGTTAGGGGCTGCGTTTACAGATTTATTAAACTCCTTTGGGGTCACGCAAAACGTCAGTGGTCCCACTCATCGTCTAAATCATACACTAGATTTAATTATATCATATGGAACCAATCCAACTGATATAAATATTATACCGCAGAGTGACGATCTCACTGATCATTACATGGTAACTTGCATAATCAGTACTGATGAAATGTGTCATGTTGCGCCACGTTATCGACCAGGCAGAACAATCCTTCCATCCACTATAGATAGATTCTCAAATAGCTTACCTGATCTATCTCAGTTGCTCAGTGAACCCAAACAAACAGATGAACAAGAGGAAATGACTAGCAGTTTGAGCACCATTTTCTCTAGTACACTAGATATTGTTGCACCAATTAGATTAAAAAAGGTTAGAGAAAACTAAAGCACCATGGTACAACAGTGCTATGCATGCTATCAAGAGAGAAACTCGTAACTTAGAGCGTAAATGGAAACAAACTAATTTAGAGGTCTTTAGAATCGCGTGGAAAGACAGTATATCACGTTATAAAAAGGCTCTAAAAGCAGCCAGGGCTGATCATCTCCGCAAACTAATAGAAAATAACCAAAATAATCCAAGGTTTTTATTTAACACCGTGGCTAGACTAACAAATAAACAGACATCACCAGAGCAAAATATTCCGTTACAATATAGTAGTAATGATTTTATGAATTACTTCGATGAGAAAATAGAAAGCATCAGGAACACAATTGTAAATGTACAATCCTCTATGGTGTCTTATGATTCAGCCTCAATTATCGCCTCTCAAGAACAACTACACCGCTTTACAACTATAGGACAGGAAGAGCTAAATAAACTTATCATTGCATCTAAACCAACAACATGTTTATTATATCCAATACCCACTAAACTACTGAAAGAAGTGTTACCTGTCGTGGAAGAGCCTCTTCTTAATTTTATTAACTCGTCTTTATTTTTAGGTCATGTTCCGAAAATATTCAAGCTGGCAGTTATAAAACCTCTCATTAAGAAACCACAATTAGATCCAAATAACCTAGCAAATTACAGACCCATCTCAAATCTTCCATTTATGTCTAAAATACTAGAAAAAGTTGTGTCCGCTCAACTGTGCTCTTTCTTGCAAGAAAATGATATCTATGAAAAATTTCAGTCGGGATTCAGATCGCATCATAGCACAGAAACTGCGCTAGTTAAAATTACAAATGATTTACTTTTAGCTTCAGACCAAGGCTGTATCTCAATACTAGTTCTACTCGATCTTAGCGCTGCGTTCGACACTATAGATCATAAAATACTCCTGGATCAACTACAAAACTACACTGGTGTTCAGGGACAGGCATTAAGCTGGTTTAGATCGTACTTATCAGACCGTTACCATTTTGTCTGTTTAAATGGGGAAAAATCGAAGATAACGTCAGTAGACTATGGAGTGCTGCAAGGATCTGTGCTAGGCCCTCTGCTATTCTCAATATACATGCTGCCACTTGGTAATATTATAAGAAAACATGGAATTAATTTCCACTGTTATGCTGATGAGACTCAATTATATATCTTATCACGACCAGATGAAAACACTAACTTATCTAACTTGACAGAGTGTCTAAATTATATAAAATACTGGATGACGTGTAATTTCCTGCTATTAAATTCAGATAAAACAGAGGTATTACTTATTGGTCCAAAACACTACCCACAAAATCCCTTACAATATAACTTTAATTTAGAAGGATATCCTGTTACTTTATCCACTACAGTAAAAGACCTGGGTGTTATACTAGACCGCAACTTGACTTTCGAAAATCATATTTCATATGTTACAAGAACAGCCTTTTTCCACTTTAGAAACATTTCTAAGCTACGTAACATGCTATCTGTTTCTGATGCAGAAAAGTTAGTTCATGCATTCATGACCTCGAGACTAGATTACTGTAATGCTTTATTAGCTGGTTGTCCTGCATCCTCAATAAATAAGCTACAGTTAGTGCAAAATGCAGCCGCTAGAGTTCTTACTAGATCAAGAAAATATGATCATATAACACCTATTTTATCATCTCTACACTGGTTACCTATTAAGTTCCGTATCAATTACAAAGTATTACTGCTGACCTATAAAGCCCTAAATGGTATAGTTCCGGTGTATTTAATGGACCTTCTATCGCCCTACAATCCATCGCGTTCTTTAAGATCACTAAATTCGAGGCTTCTGTTCATACCTAGGATACCTAAGTAAGGAGGGAGGGCGTTCTCACATTTAGCTCCTAAACTCTGGAATAGCCTTCCTGATATTGTTCGAGACTCAGACTCGCTGTCCCAGTTTAAAACTAGATTAAAGACGCATCTCTTTAACCTAGCATTCACTTAAAGCTTACCTCTTATACTACTGCTGAATCAGTTCGAATGCATTAATATTATGAACATCAGCTATGCTAATTATTTCCCATCTGCCTTTCTGCTGTTATCTCGGGACGCTAGTCCCTAGGTAAATAGCGTTCGTCAGCTCCAGTTTGTATCCAGCCTCTCACGGAGACTTCAGATGCCCCAACACCTGCGAAGAGGCGACTCAACGCCTGTGAAGAAACGACTCGACGCCTGTGAAGAGACGACTCAACGCCGGTGTCGTGCCAAGGTACTTACCCCTGAAAGGAAGTGTATCCCCGGTCGCGGGAGCGCGCTCGCATTCAGCAGGACGTGTGTCATTGCTTTGTGCAAGGTAAATGAAACTATAACACGTGAATTGTTTGTTATCGTTTTACTGTTGTTGTTTTATCGATATGAGGTTTAGCAAAGACAGCTGTCACGTGGCCCATCAAAAACAAATTATTTTATTCTTCTGTGTGCTAACGATCGAACTTCATGCACTGAATTGATCAATTCTCACGAGAATGTCGAAATTTACTGAAAAGCCAAGACGACCATATCGTTTCACAAGCAAACAGCCTGTGGATATAAAATTGTTATATCCCCCCTTCCATGGTGAATTATTATCAAAATGATTCAATAATGCATTGCACTTAAACATAGGCTGGTCAATGGTATACACACACACAAAAAACGATTTTACAGATGATGGCCTATCATCAAGTGTTTTATTTTGTGAATACTGTACATCATGTGTAATAACAGCATTGAATATGGACACATTTCCTGTTTCCTGACAAAACTTATAGTGGGATACAGATTTTTTCAGACCGTATTTTCGACCTGCCAAAATATGTATCCCCCCCCCCCCCCCCCCCCCCCCTCCAAAATCTACAGATGATAGCCTATCATCAACTGTAGCTCTCAATGTATTTTTTTTATTATTCTATCATAATCTCTTGTTTAAAATTTCTCAACGGTCAATTAATGCATATCGATCTTGGTGCGTAAGTACAATGCCCAGAATACAACAAGATCAGCATTCATTGATTCGTTTGCAATGACATCAATGTGGCAAAGGAGGACTCTAAGACTCAAGGTCTGTATTGGTATAAAGGATCTCATTGGATTTCACAAATTTACAGTGTAATAAAGCAAAATAATATAAATAACATTTCATGATTTAAAAAATTTAAACAAATTTAAAGGGATAGTTCCCACAAAAAATTAAAATTCTGTCATCATTTACTAACCCTAAAATTGTTCCAAACCTGTGTACACTTCTTTTGTTCTGCTGAACACAAAGGAAAATATTTAGAAGAGTGTGTGTAACAAAGCAGATCTCGCCCCCTATTGACTACCATTGTATTTTTTTTTTTTTTTTTTTTTTTTTTTTTTTTTACTATGGTGGTCAATGGGGGAGATTGGCTTGGTTACAAACATTCTTCTAATATATATAAAAAAAAATCTATACAGGTTTGGAACAATTTGAGGGTGAGTCAATGATGACAGGACTATCCCTTTAAATAATTAATATTTGGAGAGACTGCCTTGAACTACCTTTTATTTGGACTTTATTCTGTGATTTTCTTTACACATTTAAGTTCATATTTTATGGACAATTCAATAATCACAATGATGTTTGTTCAATTTTAGATTAAACCCATGGAGTACGAAATCATTGTGGGAATTATAAATGAGTATCACCACTGGAAAGTAGCGGTAAAATTTACTATACACATATTATAAAAGTAAATTACGCCACAGAAAAAAAAAACGCAGTGCCATAATATTATGTTTCATGATACACTTGATTGAGTAAAGAACTAATGTGTAATTTGTTTTTATGAAAAAAGGTGATCTACCCTCAACAAAGGAAGTCCCTGTTCCTGGATCCACTGGGAGAGTCTAAGCAAGACATCAAAACATGTCTTGAAACATCAAGGTAAGGATAGCTGTAAAAATTAAACTTAAGCATTATTAACATTTCAACATTTAATTTAGTATATCCACTGTCAATAGAAAAACATAATTATACCATTTTAACAAAATAAACTTAAAAGAGTAGAGTAGTTGGCAGCACAGGATTTTAGCCACCATTAGAGCTTTACATTCTTTACTTTTCCCTTTCGAGAATGGTCACTTCGTATTGTGTAGTTTTACGCTGTGGGGAAACTCCTTTCTTCAGATTATTAAAGCATTATGTAAAGCGTATTGCAGCTGCACAGCTAGCACAGTGAGTGACTGGCTCACTCATTGGCTGTGCTGCGGCAACTGAATATCCAATGGTGAAGTGCCTCTGACGCGTGCGCCAATCAGCTATCAGCGTGCCAACACACCGCCGAAATGGGCGTCTACATCCATAAAAGGAGCCCAAATTCGCCAATTCGAGTGGGAGATCTGCAGGCGCTCTCTGTGAGCCCCTACCGGTTTGGATTTTGGAATAGGTGACTCCAAGGTCACTTTCAAACCCAGGCATGGCTATGTACCTAAGATGCAATGCGCTTTACATAATGTTTCAATAATCTGAGGGAAAGAGTTTCCTCACAGCGTATAGCTACACAATACTCGTTCCCTACTCTCAGGGAACCAAGGTTACGTTAGTAACCGAGTAAATTATCACCTATCCACCAAGGAGAGATGTGAAAAGCTTACAAATCTAACAAAAAAACAAAATGTGATAACATAAATGTGAACATTTGGTCGTTTTTATTAGTCTTTTGTTTTTGTTACAGTTTAAAAATGCATACATGGTGGCATTGACCCCTACTGTGTGTAATTGCAAAACATAACATGTTTAATTTTGTTTTCTTTCTTCAGGGCATTCATGCGAAATAAGGGATGTAATGTCTCAAGGTGGACATGTGACTCAGTCCCACATCCCAAACAATTGGACGGTACTTCATGTGGAGTGTTTGCCTTGAAAGTATGTTTACTATTCAGAACAGTGTCCTCACCCTCACATTATAATATGACCATTGTTCAGTTAAGACTGTTACCCTAAAACTATAAAGTTATTCACTGACCGTAGATTTACGCCTCTCTAACATCATTTTTTAAGGTAATCATAAAATGTCTCTTTCAGTTTGCAGAAGAACTTTTGAAAAATGAGATGGTAGATTTTCCTGCTACAAAAGAGGCTATCATCACACACAGGCTGCAAATCGCTGTCACTCTTCTCCTAGAGACTGGTAAGTAAAAAGCTATAAGGGGATGTTTTGGTCATCCAAAAAATGTTCCTTGTAATTGCTGGTAAACATTTTATGGAGCCATCAGAATTGTTCCATACTAACCTAAAAAGTATTTGTGTGAAAAACTAAGAATTATAGATGCATGCTCTGTGTTTTGTTTTGTTTCTAAGATGACCTGACTGACATATGTCACTTCTGTGGATCAGAAGGACCCAAGGCAGATTTGCGTTGGGTAAATCAAACTTAAGAAATGTGAAATGAAATATGTTTTGATATAAAGTTATTAAGAATTTTATTGTAGTGTTATGTTGGATATTTATTTTCTATTTCTTCTATTTTACCCAGGACTTACAAACATTACATAATTATTTTATCTCCACATGAATAACCGTATATTACAAATATAACATCAATTACACAGGAATGAAAATTTGCAGCCTCTTACTGAATCCAAATAATTTGCTTTCCAGATTCAGTGTGACATTTGTTTCCGGTGGTTCCACCACATGTGTGTTCAAAGCCCACCAATGAAGGAGGCCTTCCTGTGTACTGCTTGTACTCCTTAATTTTGTGTACATTATTGTTGTACTGGAGGAATTTATTAATTAAATCTTGTTGTATTACATTACACCTTCCAAGTTTGTGTCTTATCATCTTAAAATGATTAAAAGCCAACAGACTGATGCGGGACATTATCTCAATATGCGACGTGCAGGACAAGGGGTGAAAATGCTATGCGGTCCAGCGCAAAGCGGGACGGGTGCTCACCCTAGTGAAAATACACTTAACTTTTGGAAAGAAGTCACTTCTTGACAGCTTTATTGTAATTTCCGCATAGTATAGTCCATATACACACAAGGGAACGGAATTTTGTTTCACTTGGACCACAATGCCGCAAAGAAGAATTAGAATCAGAAAAAGATGTGAAGGAATGAGGAAGGAAAGTACAGACATAGTGCAGACATACATGATAATAGAGGCATATAGGAATTTAATAAAAAAATATATATAACACAATAACAATATTAAAAATAAAATAACATTTAAATAATGCAAGATAGTACAGTAATAGAAATGTAGGCCCATATGAATGTACAGATAGGCCCATGTTATGTACAGGTGTCCAGTTTAAGATGCTATAGGCTACAGATGCAGGCAACAATTTTGAGATGTTATGTACAACATGACAGTTATGAAAGAGTGTATAGTTATTAAAGTTTTATCTGTTCAGACTGGAGGGCAACAGTTCATGGAGAAATTGGGCTGTGTGCGTGGGGTCCAAAGTGATTTTCTTAGCCCTTTCATTAACTCTGGAGGTGTAGAGATCTTGGAGGTTGAGCACTATCCGCTGCGGTCGGAGGCCCTACAATTCCCACGCCAGAAAGTGATGTAGCTGACTGAAACACTCTCTATAGTATCTCTGTAGATGGTGGTGAGGATGGGTGGTGGGGGGCTTTCCTTGCTTTCTTGGCGCCAAAGGAAGTGGAGATGTTGATAGGCCATCATCTGTGGAATATGGAGAGGGGGATACCTTTTATAGCAGGTTTAAATACGGTCTGAAAAAATCTGTATCCCACTATAAGTTTTGTCAGGAAACAGGAAATGTGTCCATATTCACTGCTGTTATTACACATGATGTACAGTATTCACAAAATAAAACACTTGATGATAGGCCATCATCCGTAGATTTTGGAGGGGGGGGATACATATTTTGCAGGTCGAAAATACGGTCTGAAAAAATCTGTATCCCACTATAAGTTTTGTCAGGAAACAAGAAATGTGTCCATATTTAATGCTGTTATTACACATGTACAGTATTCACAAAATAAAACACTTGATGATAGGCCATCATCTGTAAAATCATTTTTTTTGTGTGTATTCCATTGACCAGCCTATGTTTAAGTGCAATGCATTATTGAATCATTTTGATAATAATTCACCATGGAAGGGGGGGGGGGGATAAATTCATAGATGTATAGAATAGAATAAATAGAATAGATAAATTCACATCTATCTATACATCTATATAGATAGATGTGTGTGAGAAAGATTGTGAGAGTGAGTGACTGAGTGTGTGTGTGTGTGTGTGTGTGTGTGTGTGTGTGTGTGTGTGTGTGTGTGTATGTGTGTGTGACAGAGTTTGAGAGTGTGTTATTGAGTCTGAGAGAGAGAGAGAGTGTGTGTGTGTGTGTGTGTGTGTGTGTGTGTGTGTGTGTGTGTGTGTGTGTGTGTGTGTGTGTGTGTGTGTGTGTGTGTGTGTGTGTGTGTGTGTGTGTGTGTGTGTGTGTGTGTGTACAAATGTGTGGGCCACGTAAAATTGTGCAACTTACTGTTCATTATTGTAACCACTTTTGCACTTTGCTCTTATTTGTGTATTTGACAGGATGTCACCAGAGACATGATTAAAGATAGCTTCACCAATCATGTAATGAAGATCATTGTACTGGGCAGCACTGCAGGAGAGGAAGATGGCAACATAGCTGATGTCATCATCGTCATTGAGGGAACTGAGGTGCTGTTGGGATGTAAGAATCTCACAAATGCGTGCCTTCTGCTCATGGGCGAACTTAAGCTACCCCCCAAAGCTGAGAAACACATTTGAAGTGTTTCAGAAAATCTTTCTTGGGCTGGATGCTTTTACATTTTTTCCAAAAGTTAGCTCTTTGCATAGAAAGCTATTAATATAAGTCTGCTAGTTGGTCATTTTGTTTGACACACCCATTTTTTGTATTTGCTAATTTGTTCAGCAAGTGAGAATGCTCTCAAAAGGTCTCAGAAGCATCTATGATGGGATAAAGATGCTGAACCATTTTGGCATGTGTTTGGCCAACAGCAGTTTTCATTCATTTTAGTCCATTTGTTTAATTCAAATAAAACTCATGGGAAATGTCTGTCAGTGTTTTTTTTTATTTTTTATTGAAAACATCAGTAGTAATACATTACAAATTATATTAAGTAATGTTTAAAAAATATTTAAAGTAAAGGTTACTCAGGATAACTAAAAAAGATAACTAGGACTCTTATGTAAAAATCAATATATTTACAAGCATTACTTAAGTAAAATTTACAAACAAAGAGTCAATCAAATTTACTGCGAATTCCCAAACTTGACTTAAAGATTTCTAATTAACGCTACTAATAATTAGGCTATGTTTAGGTTTTTACTTGGCAAATCTTTGTAAATTTACTTGCCTTTTCTGAGTGAAAATACTTTCCGAGCTTTTTTCAAGTAAATCCTACTCCAAATTTTTTTCAGTGAACAAACGGCTGGTATAACAACATTCCTCCCAGGTTAGTGACATGTGGCGAGCAGGACGTGGTCGAGGGCCGTGGGAGGACGGCATGAGGCCGGTGGCTTGATTAGCCTACTGATGAGCGACGCACCGGTCTCGTGTCTCTCTTGGAGGAGCGGAAGCATAAAAGGAGGAGCAACGACAGTGGAGATCGAGAGAGGAACAGGACAGATTTTATGTTGTGTTTTGTTTCTGTTTTGTGTGGCCAGCAGTCGTCTGTGAGGGGCTGCTGGCTTATATTTTGTTTTGTTATTAAAATGTTCGCCGGTTCCCGCCTCCTTATTCTTCCCAAAACATCTAATCGCGTTACAATCACTAACCCTAAATTTACAAAAAAAAAAAAAAAAAACGCCCCCCCCCCCCCCCTCTCCGTTGAAATCAAGGGGGTCGCTGTGTCCATTTCTTTTACTGTCTATGGGACTTACTCGTCCCATGTAATTAAAGGTAAGAAATGATTTGCTTATGAGAAGTTAACTTTATACCATTGAGGACATATTTATGAATAAAAACATTGATTTTAGCTAATAAAATACTTTAAAAAAAACTACACAATGTACCTTTAATGACAGAATTTTAATTTTGGGGTGAACTTAACCCTTTAATGGAATATTTCTCGTTTTCATTTAAAGTTATGTTCAGTTTGTTTAGTTTAGTTTGTCCGGTGACTGTTGTGTTAAGTGTGTGTTGCGCACTTTTTTTTAAGGATTTTTGTTAAAACTTTGTCTTCTAATTCCCTCTTTTTAAGAGTATATGAGGACTTTTATTATGAAACGGTTTACTGTGTGCGCTGCTGATTAACGTTAGTTTCCGCTATTGTTTACTTTCACTTTCATCAGCCGTTTTCTCCGCTAATCACAGGTGTTAATGTGCGTGATTGAACGTAAGTTTATTTATTTATACACAGTTATAAGTGATGTATGTTTGTTATATTGTTGTATTCAAATATTTGGCTAGTGCAACCGAACTTTACATTGTGCACAACATCATAAAATGACAGTTAATTATATACAGTGATTCACGTGTATATGGTAGCAGAGCTCTGTCAATCGTATGTGACATTGGTTTAAATATAAATAACGTGTCAGTAGTGAGTTACTGTTTATGTTTGTGTAACTCAAAGTTATTAGACATACACTGATGTATCTTTTTTATTCTGTTTATTCCAGAAATACCACATTCAATACCTTGTAATAGAAAACTCAATAAAGCTGGATGATGCCAATGCGTGTGAACATTCATATAAAGAGTTTAACAGTTCCCTGTCTCCTGTCATTCTTCTTATCGAAACTCTGTTGTGGATGAGCATTCACCTACCTATATTCGAACCCTACAGTACTCAATATTTTGGTCCTTCGAGCCGGATAGCTACACTCATTACGGTGATATGGAGCAACAGAGTCAACATTACTCTCCTGATACCACACATCCTGTTCGACTACAGGCTAGAGCACGTCAGCTCTCAACACGTCTGCAAGCTTACGACATTACATTACCTAAATCTCTTATACCAGACCCAGCGCTGTACGACAGTTCATTCCACCAGCCAAGGATGTATCACCCAACAGCACAGCTAAACCTCAGTGGACAGGCCGAGCCAGTCTCGACTGTGGATCAGCTTCCCATGAGTGAGTTATCTCTGGTGCAGTATGGAGCAGGTCAAGTTACATGCCATACGGGCAGGGTTGATAATGATTCTGGTGTTTTTTTCTAGACAGCTAGATGCTGAGAGATCCATTAGTCATTCTAGTTCACCGGTAGCTCAAAGAGAATATCACAGTCAATCTGCATGTGAGTCACTCAGCAGTGGTTCTGTTTTGCCTTCACTTGGAGATGAAGAACAGGCTAGAGCTATTTCACCGCCTGTGGTCAGACTGAAAGCTACTGCAGCGCCATTTATACCAATCCAGTATGCAAGCCAGTCATTCCCAGCTGCTATGGCCACCAGAGACATTTCTCAACAGTCAGCCCCATGGCATATGACACAAACTATGACTAATGCCACATATGGTACGACTCCGTCATACTTTGGTGTCTCACATTTACCTGCACCACATGTAACGCTGCATCCGCAAACGTTATCCAGCAGACCAGATTTTCGTCCTTCATATCAGCTTACCTCATCATTGCCACGTACTGTTACATCGGTGAAGCTGCCCCTAGTTACCACAGCCTACACAACTGGTGCGCCACCTGTCTATTAGTCACAGACTGCTGTGCCATGTCAACCACAATGGCAGTCATTCACTATGCCAGATCCTAATTGACCTCCATCATCGTTCCCAGGGTATTATGCTACTCAGCTTTCTACATATATTCCAGGGCAGATGTGGTATGACTCTCCAGCGATGTACCCGCCACCACCTCCAGCTCCTGTTTATCAGCCAATGCCTGCAGCACTTCCACTCCAGCCAGTTCCAATCCCAAAATTACCGAAGCTTTTGAATGATAGTGAGAGAGAGTTTACGGATCTTAAGATGGCTTTGGACAATCTCCTCAATGCTCACACTGAGCTTACTGAACATTATAAATACAGGGTGCTGATGGAACAGTTAGTTCTGGAGGAAGCAAGGCTAATAGCCCAAGCATGCCGGCATCATCCTGTGCCCTATGCAGCAATTATGACTGCATTGCAACGGTAGTATGGCCAACCTCTTCAGTTGGCACAAAGTGAAATTGCATCCCTGTTGAATTCGCCTGACATTAGAGCAGGGAATGCAAAGGCTTTTCGGAGTTTTGCACTCAATGTTGACTTGTTAGTAGGCATGTTGATGTCACTTGAGGGGCCACAAGGACGAGAGCTCACTTACACGGGCCATGTTGACAGACTGCTCAGTAAGCTACCCAAGCATTACAGAGACAGTTTCATAGAGCACCTATAGTTACGAGGCCGACTGAGCACTAACAGCCTCAACCCGTATAACCTTCATGACCTCGCAGAGGGCAGAGGCTCAGCGTCTGTCATCTAAAATGGTACAGCGTTACCAGACGGAGAGCGTTCAAGTCCCACGGAGGGAACGTCAGCCCATACCTATGCCCCAAACTCGACTCACTGCAGTTTATCATGGCAGTGACCAACCCAAAGAGGTCAGTACAGTACATTATGCCCATCCAGAGCCCGTACATGGTCAGCAATTGGTTAAGAAACTGAAACGTCTGTGTCTGTTCTGTAAAAGTCAAGAGCACTACTTGTCTCAGTGGAGTGAAATCACTCAGCGCTCAACTGAACAGATTCTCAAGTGGATAAAGGACGGCAAGAGTTGTTGGAAATGTGGTCGTACAAGTCATAAATGTGAGGAATGTACGCTAAAGAAACCTTGTCGAGAATGTGACAATATACATCTCAGTGTTCTGCATTCCATTGCCAAAGAGTGTGCCAACCTTGTGTTACTTACGATGTCTGCCGATCGAGCATATCTGACTCCCCCTAGCTCAACAGGACGTGTTTACCTGAAAGTCGTCCCAGTACTGCTGTGGAAAGGAAAGAGGTCTGTACAAACATATGCTATTCTGGATGATGGGGCCCAACGGAGTATTGTTCTTCCGGCAGCAGTTCAGCAGCTAGGACTTGCGGGTAGGGAAGAGATTATGGCCCTTCGCACCATCCGACATGATGTCACAGATTTGAAGGGACAGTCAATTGATCTGCTGCTTTCCACACAGTCAAATCCAAATGAGAAGTACAGCCTTACAAATGTGTTTACTGCTCCTCTCCTTACGTTAACGGAGCAAACTTATCCCATTAAGATTCTTCAGCGATACTATTACCACCTCAGAGGAATTAATCTTCCATCCTTTGATAAGGTGCAGCCCCTTCTCCTAAATGGGTCTGATTACCCAAACCTGATCACAGCTAAGGAGCCTATCAGAGTAGGACCAGCTGGTGGACCGGCAGCTGTACGTACACAGCTCGGTTGGGTTCTCCAGGGACCAGATGGACTTCTCCCACATCAGGTACTGTCATCACAATGCTTATTCACTTGCCTTACTCCAATTCGAGATCCTGTTTACCAACATGTTGAGCGGCTGTGGCAACTGGACGTCCTCCCATACCGCAGTGAAAAGCTGGTCACAAGATCAAAACAGGATCAAGCAGCTGTGAATATGCTGGAGACCAGAACACAACGTGTAGAAGTTAATGGCATCTGGCGTTACGCTACTCCACTCCTTCATGCACGGGATGGCCCACCTTTGAGAGGAACCAAGGAGTCAGTATTGTCCCGACTCAGAAACACTGAGAAGCATCTCAGCAAAGACACCGAGAAAGTTCAGGTGTATGAAACTGAAATACAGAAACTCCTCGATTCAGGTTATGTTGTGAAGGTACCACCGGAGAATCTGCAGCCCAATGAGGAGTCATGGTTCATACCACACCACCTTGTACACCACAATGGCAAAGACCGGCTGGTTTTTGACTGCTCCTTCGTGCATCAGGGTATCTCCCTTAATCAACAGCTGCTTCCTGGTCCCAGCCTTGGTGCCTCATTGATGGGAGTTCTCCTTCGTTTTCGGCAGTATCCGGTTGCCATTAGTGGTGATATACTTGGCATGTTTCACCAGGTTAGACTCCTACCAAAAGACAAACCCCTGCTGAGGTTTATTTGGAGGAACATGCGTAGGGAGGATCCGCCTGACGTCTACGAGTGGCAAGTCTTACCTTTTTGGACGACCTGCAGTCCCTGCTGCGCTACCTATGCTCTACAGACACATGTTCGCAGCCAGCAGCTCGGAAATGAAGATGTACTGCAGTCTATAGAGCGAAGCTTTTACGTAGACAATTGTCTACAAAGCCTTCCCACTGCTACAGAAGCTAAGCAACTAATCGACAAGATGAGACCACTTCTAGCCTTAGGGGGTTTCGAAATAAGACAGTGGGCTTCTAATGTACCTCAGTTGTTCAGCATTTACCATCAACGGCTCGTTCAGAGAGCATTGAACTGTGGTTGCAACAGTATAATTTGGATCACCTGGAACCAGCTCTGGGTTTGATGTGGCGCTGTCTAGAGCATCAACTGGCCTACCGGCATCGTGTCATGGTAGAGCACCCTCTAACGATGAGACACATTTACAAGGTCTTGGCATCCCAATATGACCCCCTAGGGTTTATCATTCCCTTTACCACACGGGCAAAGATCCTTGTCCAGAAGCTTTGGTCCAAACCAAGGAATTTGGATGATCCGAACCTTCCCCCGGACTTGCTAGAGAAGTGGATAATATGGGAGAAGGAGTTGGCTGACCTCGGCAAGATCAAGCTTAACAGATGCTACATCCCTTCCCACTTTGATGTGGAGACATCAAAATTTAACTTGCATGTGTTTGGTGATGCATCAGAAGTGGCCTATGGATCAGTTGCTTACCTCCTTGTTGAGCAGCATGGAGAGATTCATACCTCCTTTGTCATGGCCCGCTCTAGGGTAGCCCCCAAACGACAGCTGTCAGTCCCACGTCTTGAACTCTGCACAGCTCTGACCAGTGCCCAGCTCGCCAATTTCGTCAGCCAGGAACTGACTATCCCCATAGAGGAAGTGACATTATGGACTGACTCTATGACTCTCCTGACTTGGATACAGTCCGAGTCTTGTAGGTATAAAGTTTTCGTTGGGACAAGAGTGGCAGAAATCCAAGAGTTGACAGAGCTTAACTCGTGGAGGTATGTGGATTCCCCTAAAAACCCGGCGGATGATATTACTAGAGGGAAGACACTTACAGAGCTGGCGAACCCAAGCAGGTGGGGTCAGGGTCCAAAATTCCTTTGTGAACCATCAGATCACTGGCCAGTCACACCCTTGATAGAGGCTCAAGATGATATATCAGAGACGAAGAAAGGTGTCCTTTGTGGTCTAATTGTGAATGATCAAGGTTCTGGTATTCCTGATGCATCCCAGCAAACTTCCTGGAAGTTGATGCTGCTTACCAGTTTCTTCAAGGAGCGGCTGCCCAAGACATGAGCATGCAACACCCTGATTACCGGAGTGCGGATACACTCATATTGAGTCGATGTCAGGAGGAGACCTTCTCAGAGGAACTTAAGGCCTTGAAGGCAGCTAAACCTGTGCCTACATCCAGCCGTCTGAACACTCTTGCACCAGAGTTGGATTGCACACTAGGTCTGATCCATGTTGGAGGAAGACTGCGGAATCTGGATGGCTTAAGTCAAACGGAGATCCACCCCGTGGTTTTACACCCGCACCATAAGGTGACTAAACTTCTCATAAAGCACTTTGATGAACGCCTCCTTCACCCAGTGCCTGACAGGGTTTTGGCTGAACTCTGTCGCCACTACTGGATCCTGAGAGGCAGACAAGCAGTAAGGCAACATCAGAGAGAGTGTGTGGAGTGCCAGAAGTGGAGAGCCAAGCCGACCGTGCCTATCATGGCTGACTTACCTTTAGCTCGCCTGCGAGTGTACCAACCGCCTTTTTTATCAACTGGAGTTGACTGCTTTGGGCCCTTCATTGTGAAGATTGGCCGTCGCACTGAAAAGCGATGGGGAGTCATCTTTTCAAGTGCTTGACAACCAGATGCATTCACCTCAACCTCCTCAACAGCATTGATACAGATGCATTTTAGTTGGCACTTAGGCGCTTTGTAGCCCGCAGAGGCACCCCATCTGAAATCCTCTCGGATCAGGGGACCAATTTCCGAGGAGCTGAGACCGAGTTAAGGGAAGCCTTCAAAGCAATGGAACCTAAACTGCAAGAGTTGTTGGCTAGTCATCAGATCAACTTTAAAATGAATCCTCCCGCCGCACCACACTTCAGAGGCGCATGGGAAAGGGAGATTAGATCAGTGAAGTCTGCCCTGCGTGTAGTTATCGGGAGCCAGTCGGTTCCAGAGGAAGTACTACGTACGGTACTGATTGAAGTAGAGGGCATTCTCAACAGCAAGCCATTGGGATACATCTCATCCGATGTTGCAGACATAGATACGGTTACCCCAAACATGCTGCTCATGGGGCGGCGTGATGCCTCACTTCCCCAAGTGATCTCCACTCCTGAACCTCTATCCAAGCGCCGCTGGCGACATTCTCAAACCATTGTGGATCACTTCTGGTCATACTACATTTGACATTACCTCCCGAGCCTCCAGACTCGCCAGAAGTGGCAGCGGAAAACCCAGGATGTAACTGAGGACATGGTGGTAATGATTATGAATCCGCAGCTTCCTAGAGCTCTATGGCCAACTGGTAGGGTTGTCAAGTTGATTACCAGTGACTAGACACATTCGGTCAGCTCAAATCAAGGTCAAAGACCGCTTATACCTACGACCTGTGGCAAAACTTGTCAGACTTTCAGTACTTCCGGGTGGAGGTGACACAGACTCCAAGGACTAGGGAGTTTATCTTTACACATATTAGCTATGCTAATCTGGGGGTGGCTGTTCTAAATTCCCTCTTTATAAGAGTAAATGAGGACTTTTATTATGAAACGGTTTACTGTGTGCGCTGCTGATTAACGTTGTTTCTGCTATTGTGTTTACTTTCCCTTTCATCAGCCGTTTTCTCCGCTATTCCCTCAGGTGTTAATGTGCGTGATTATAACTGTTATACACAGTTATTAATGATGAATGTTTGTTATATTGTTGTATTCAAATATTTTGCTAGTGCAACCGAACTTTACATTGTGCACAACATCATAATATGAGAGTTATATACAGTGATTCACGTGTATATGGTAGCAGAGCTCTGTCAATCGTATGTGACGTTGGTTTATATATAAATAACGTGTCAATAGTGAGTTACTGTTTATGTTTGTGTAGCTCAAAGTTATTAGACATACACTGATGTATCTTTTTTTATTCAGTTTATTCCAGAAATACCACATTCAATACCTTGTAATAGAAAACTCAGTACAGCTGGATGATGCCAATGCGTGTGAACATTCATATAAAGAGTTTAACAGTTCCCTGTCTCCTGTCACGCTTCTTACCGGAGCCCCGTAGTGGATGAACATTCACCTACCTATATTCAAACCCTACAGTACGCAATACTTCGTGTTGGAACTCTATTCTTCATCTTAGTTTGCCTGCAACAACCAGTGACAACATATAGTTTAACTTGATTTGCTAAAAAAAAAAACTAAAACTGAAATAAACTGTCAGGGTTGTGTGCAGGTAGCTGAAGACGAGGTCACAAGGCGTAGAGATAAAGTGGATTTATTTACAAATTAAACTTTCTAGAACATACAGGAACAAAAGAACAGATACCAGGACTTCAGGGAAAACACAACCTTACAAAGACGACGACCAACAAACACTGAGGGAAAACACAAGGCTTAAATGAACAGGGACTGATTGGATAATTAACCAAACACAGGTGAAGGGAATCCTAATCAGACATGGCGGGAAAACGAACAGGACTGAACCAAAATCACAAAGACAGGGGAAACCAAGATCACAAACAGGACTCAAACACATTGAAACATGACAGTACCTCCCCCCTCCCAAAGGCGCGACATAGCGCCGTATAACATCCAAAAGGGGTGGGAGGGTGGGCGCTCTGGAGGCTGACGAGGACATGGCGGTGCAGGGACGGGAAGCCTCCAGAGCGGAGCTGGTAGCTCAGGGAACCAGGGTGGAACAGGCTGTGGGCGTGACCAGGGCGGGGCAGGCTGTGGGCGCGGCCAGGGCGGAGCAGGCTGTGGGCGCGGCCAGGGCGGAGCAGGCTGTGGGCGCGGCCAGGGCGGAGCAGGCTGTGGGCGCGGCCAGGGCGGAGCGGACCGTGGGCGCGACCAGGGCGGAGCGGACCGTGGGCGCGACCAGGGCGGAGCTGTCGGACCGTGGGCGCGACCAGGGCGGAGCTGTCGGACCGTGGGCGCGACCAGGGCGGAGCTGTCGGACCCTCGGGCGTCCAGGGCGGAGCTGTCGGACCCTCGGGCGTCCAGGGCGGAGCTGTCGGACCCTCGGGCGTCCATGATGGTGATGACCCTTCGGGCGGCCATGGCGGCGAGGACCCTTCGGGCGGCCATGATAGTATGACCCTTCGGGCGGCCATGGCGGCGAGGACCCTTCGGGCGGCCATGATAGTATGACCCTTCGGGCGGCCATGGCGGCGAGGACCCTTCGGGCGGCCATGGCGGCGAGGACCCTTCGGGCGGCCATGGCGGCGAGGACCCTTCGGGCGGCCATGGCGGCGAGGACCCTTCGGGCGGCCATGATAGTATGACCCTTCGGGCGGCCATGGCGGCGAGGACCCTTCGGGCGGCCATGATAGTATGACCCTTCGGGCGGCCATGGCGGCGAGGACCCTTCGGGCGGCCATGGCGGCGAGGACCCTTCGGGCGGCCATGGCGGCGAGGACCCTTCGGGCGGCCATGGCGGCGAGGACTTCTCGGGTATACCCCCCCCCAAAATTTCCATGGGGAAATTGACAGGAAAGAGGGAGTCCAGGGGCCAAGAGGATCTGGGATTGGGCAGGAACAGCGGAGGATCAGCGGGCTCTGGCGCAGGGTCAGCCGGGCTCTGGCGCAGGGTCAGCCGGGCTCTGGCGCAGGGTCAGCCGGGCTCTGGCGCAGGGTCAGCCGGGCTCTGGCGCAGGGTCAGCCGGGCTCTGGCGCAGGGTCAGCCGGGCTCTGGCGCAGGGTCAGCCGGGCTCTGGCGCAGGGTCAGCCGGGCTCTGGCGCAGGGTCAGCCGGGCTCTGGCGCAGGGTCAGCCGGGCTCTGGCGCAGGGTCAGCCGGGCTCTGGCGCAGGGTCAGCCGGGCTCTGGCGCAGGGTCAGCCGGGCTCTGGCGCAGGGTCAGCCGGGCTCTGGCGCAGGGTCAGCCGGGCTCTGGCGCAGGGTCAGCCGGGCTCTGGCGCAGGGTCAGCGGGCTCTGGCGCAGGACTGGACGAGACCAGCACATCATGTGACTCGGGACTGGACGGAACCAGCACATCTTGGGACTCGGAACTCGACGGACCCAGCACATCTTGGGACTCGGAACTGGACGGGACCAGCACATCGTGGGACTCGGAACTGGACGGGACCAGCACATCGTGGGACTCGGAACTGGACGGGACCAGCACATCGTGGGACTCGGAACTGGACGGGACCAGCACATCGTGGGACTCGGAACTGGACGGGACCAGCACATCGTGGGACTCGGAACTGGACGGGACCAGCACATCGTGGGACTCGGAACTGGACGGGACCAGCACATCGTGGGACTCGGAACTGGACGGGACCAGCACATCGTGGGACTCGGAACTGGACGGGACCAGCACATCTTGGGACTCGGAACTGGACGGGACCAGCACATCGTGGGACTCGGAACTGGACGGGACCAGCACATCGTGGGACTCGGAACTGGACGGGACCAGCACATCGTGGGACTCGGAACTGGACGGGACCAGCACATCGTGGGACTCGGAACTGGACGGGACCAGCACATCGTGGGACTCGGAACTGGACGGGACCAGCACATCGTGGGACTCGGAACTGGACGGGACCAGCACATCGTGGGACTCGGAACTGGACGGGACCAGCACATCGTGGGACTCGGAACTGGACGGGACCAGCACATCGTGGGACTCGGAACTGGACGGAAACAGCACATCTTGGAACTCGGAACTGGACGGAACCAGCACATCTTGGAACTCGGAACTGGACGGAACCAGCACATCGTGGGACTCGAAACTGGACGGGACCAGCACATCGTGGGACTCGAAACTGGACGGGACCAGCGGTAGATGGAGCCCTGGACTGGACTTCACCAACCCAGGGTTGAAATGAGGCCAGCGTGTAGAGTGATGTTGGGTTTCTACTCGACCTCCTCCTCTACTGCGGCCTCCACGATTCCCACGAAACAGCTTGACGGGTTCCCACGAAGGCTTGTTTCCAGACCTCCATCTTCTTTTACTTTAGGGTTGGTCGTTCTGTCAGGGTTGTGTGCAGGTAGCTGAAGACGAGGTCACAAGGCGTAGAGATAAAGTGGATTTATTTACAAATTAAACTTTCTAGAACATACAGGAACAAAAGAACAGATACCAGGACTTCAGGGAAAACACAACCTTACAAAGACGACGACCAACAAACACTGAGGGAAAACACAAGGCTTAAATGAACAGGGACTGATGGGATAATTAACCAAACACAGGTGAAGGGAATCCTAATCAGACATGGCGGGAAAACGAACAGGACTGAACCAAAATCACAAAGACAGGGGAAACCAAGATCACAAACAGGACTCAAACACATTGAAACATGACATAAACATGAATAAAAACAATGTGAAGATATATTTAAAAACAAAAACACAACAAAATTACTAAAATTTAAATTAAAAAAGAAAGCAGAAATATTAATGTTAATAAAAACTTTAGCAGTATCTCAATGATAGGCTTTACAAAAATAAAAAATATTAAGAATATTAAATAAATAAAAACAACATACTCTTTGGCAAATTTGGAAACACTTAAAATGTCTCATTTCTAGTTAACAAGATTAGTTAACAGGAACTAACAATATTTCAGCAGGCAGCATTTATTCATCCTAATGTTCATTTCAACATTAACTAATTCGTTTTAAAATCAAAAGTTGTAGGCCTAGGCCTACCTGTTAACACTAATGCCATGTGAACTAATGATAACAAACAACCCCATAACCATAACAGTTGTATTTTTATTAACCAACATTAACAAAGATTAGCCAGATAAATACTGTACATACATACACACACACACATATATATATATATATATATATATATATATATATATATATATTGCTTATTGTTAGTTCATATTAGATAATGCATTAACTAATGTTAACATAATTGTTAAGTGTTATCCAAATTTCGAATGGCCTAGTTCATTCTAATAACGATGAACAATATGTTTTATACAATTTATTAATTTTGGCTAATAAAAAATATGGGAACACTTTATTTTACTTATTTACATATATTTACATAATTTTAACATATCTACTTATGTCTACTGTTAATATGTTGCATGAATTTACCATAGTAATAACAGTAAATTATGCTTAATTGCTTGCAACTAACCCTCAACCAAACCCTAATCATACTATAACCCTATAGTAAGTACATGTTAATTAGTTGAGGAGATTCCTCCTTCTAGAGCGCTTTGAGTCCCGAGAAAAGCGCTATATAAATGTAATGAATTATTAATTATTATTAATTAATTTTAATTAATTAATTAATAATTACACTGTAACAATGACACCTTAAAATATGTTTAAACAAGATTATAAATACATTGTTAGTTCATAATAGGCCTATTTCGTAAAGAAACAATGTCAGAAAGTTCACAACAATTTAGTATAAAGTATGATCATCCTTTCATGTAAAAATAATTCGCCTATCAAAGCTACGTGAAATTGATAGTTGTACTCCAAGTAGTTTGATTTAAATCCATTTCCTTTTTAAATGTAATTTTTGTTTTTATTGATTTAGTCAGTTCAATCTTACTTTGTTGTTGTTGTTTTTGCTGGTGGTGGTGTTTATTTTTATTTTTTTACATTTTTACCATAGACTGTAAAAAATAGATTTTTTTCACAGCTTTTCCACTGACCCCCAGCACTACCTTTTGTGGCCGCCTTTGAAAACACCTAAATATGTTTACTAGATTTTGTTAGCTCATCTAAATTACGTTACACCTTACTGTGTACAGTATTGCCGTAACCAGTCAGGCTAAAAATCCTTAAACAATGATCTGCCACATAGACCAACCATCTTCAAGAATCTTCCTGTCCCGCCTTCGCATTTCACCGTCTCTGATGTGTTGACAGGTTTCGCTCCTCCTCTTCTGGATGTAGCACAGCGCAAGCACCGCCTCGTCCTGCCCCTCAACAACTGCTTACAACACGGTTATGAAAAGACGAGCTTTTGATTCACACTAACAGTAAGGCTTGCAGCTTCACGTTGAGTAGACTGCAGCAATTTCTGTCTTATTGATAGGCTATTTCCTGAAGCGATCGCGGTTTACAGCGCTGCCGGTGCACTTGAGCTTTTTGTGCATTGACGGAAGGTGAGTGAGCGAATCGGGTTGAACTTACAGTTGTTGTTAATGTCAACGGTCTGTTTGTAGGCTTTGTGTGAATGTATATTCGCTTCTGTTCTGCTTAACGTTACATTAAAAGAGCGCGGATTTTTGATGTTCTGCGCGAAGCTCAAAATGATGTTTAGCAGTACGCTGTGTGCTTCAGTCAGGATGACGAAACTCCAGTCAAAAAAATATATATATTACCAGAGCGTAAACAAGATACCAGACGCGATTCCGAATATTATGAAGAATACATAACATTAATACATCCTTTACTAACACATCACTGCTGGTTGATTGTCAAGCTCTATTTCAGCCATTTTCGTGGGTATTTCTATGCTTGGCCTTAGCCAGCCCATATAACGTCCTCGGGGGCTTTGTCCTTGTTTTTAGCAGCTGTATGTAACTTTTTGTGGTTATGATTGTGCAAAAAAGGCATTTAAATGGGGCAAGCAACAAATTGGTTCAGGTTAGTTGCTTATATGAGTAAGTTTTCATCTCCAGTGTTTTACTGTTGCTGTAAGATTTGAAGGAGGTAATGACTTGGCATAACATTTCGAAACTAAATCTGGGTCAAACTATTAGAGTTTTGGGAATACCTAAACTGAACTATTTGTGAAAAAGAGTTACACATTGCGAAATATAGAGCTACCCGCTGCAAGGTTACCTAAACCCATCAACCTTCAACTTCTCCCATGACAGTTGCATCCTGCCAATACAAACAACTTTCAGAAAAAAGGGTTTTCTTTTTTGTGTGTGTCTATTTGGTGTTCAAGGACCAAAAGCACTCAAAAAAGAAGAAAAACCTTCTTTCTTTTTCTGGTTTTCCCAAATATATTTGATGCAAATCCTTCTGATAGACCACACTGAGCCATTAGCCTAGCTGCCTTCTTGGGGTAGATGTTTTTGCTTAGTAAACAAAAGAGTTTTAACCTACTTTTTTTGGAAGGAGGACTCTTTTTTTCTGTTGTATAGGACATGGAGCATGTCTAAATATTTGAAAAAGAGAAAGAATGATAAAATGCATTTCTAAAAAGCAACCTATCCTATTACATCTGAGAAAAGTGATGTCAGCACCGCCTGGAGTTCTTTTCAAACCCTACTGTCTCACTGACGTCCCCTTTTCCCTCAACATTAGGATCATAAAATAAACAGCTGGTGGGAAAATCTCCTTCCTTTGCCCTTAAGGTCTCCAGCTTGTTTGTGCAAGTCAGCCTTTGTTAAGGCCACTGGGTCCAGTATGCTGACTCAAGCTTCTATGCTGCATGTCATGATGGTGCTTAATTTTCTTTTCTGAAGTGTAATTTATCTTCTTTCAAGAGAAAGACTGTAGAACATATCAGGTTGTCTGTGTTCTGCTTGCTTGCTTGCATTTTGCTCACATACTTCAACTGTTTCCATACCAAAAATGAAGTATTTTAGACGCATATTGTCAAACTAATTAGGAAGACACTTCTTTACCGGAAATTGTGAAAATATAATACAAGACGTAGGCTAATACCTGTCAAGCAGTAAACGAAAAATCGATTTCACAATGACTCTTGTTGTTTTTTTTGTGTGTTTTTTACAGTGTGTGAGAAACAGTCAGACAAAGCATTTCAAGGCTTAAATCTTTCTTATTTAAATTACTCAGATAATCAAATCAGTTAGCTGTTATTCTTGTCTTTCTTGATTCTGATGCAATTAGATTAGAAGTTGGCACATAAGCGGGCCCAGAAGTTGTGTATTGGCTTGCTTAATAGGTGATAGAATCTACAGATAATAACTAATCCAATCTAAGAAACCTAAGTGCATTCATTTTTTAATGGAATCTTTTGGTGCCTAAGATAGATAAGAACGAAGAATCACTTAAAATGCATTGCTTGAGGTTTTTCTATTTCTGTTTGGCAATTTTTTTCTTTAAGTATTTAATAGGTCATAAATCTCTTTACAGACTCAGAACTGACAAATTTAATGATGACGACATCATGGAGTGATCGACTTCAGGACTATGCAGACCTTCCGGCAAACATGGATGGCCTGGCAATGAAGAAATACAGGAGAGAAGCCTACCATAGGTATAACAGAAAAACACACTGACTGTATAATATAATGACTGTTTAAAATCAAGTCGCTAGGCTTTCTCAGAAGGAAATAGCATTTTGAATATTTACACAGATTTCACTTTAATTCTTTCTATTTAGATAAAGTGTCATTTGTTTGCAATCCACTCATTTTAGAAGAGCCCATTGAGTCTCAGAGTGTATAATAGTTATAATTGTATACTGAGCATTCCATTAGCACATACTCTATGATTTTTGCATTTTGTTTGCTGCTTTAAGAATGTAAGCGACTCTTTCAAGAAAGGATACTTTAGACTGCAGCTCCACTGGTAAATTGGGATATTCAGCTAAAATAAATAAAAAAGCTAACTAATTATAGGCCAAACCCTGCATCTATGGTTCAAACTACATACTGGAAATGGGCATGGTGGAACACGTGACTGAGAAACAGAGGAGCTTGTGCAACCTCACAAATGTGTTTGTGCGGTGAACTACCATGCAGTGGAGTTATGCAGTCTTCAATATACAGTATAAAAGGAGGGTCATTGGGTTCTTCCCCAAAAATTCCTCTTTAATAAATGACGTCTCACTTGTGGCATTAATCCAACCAAAGGTCACGTCTGTAAGTGTAGTTTACTCTTCTTTCTTAACATGAACTTTTACTTTACATTTCGCCGTGCTGAAGCCAAAAGTTCACTGACTTTTTCCATTACCCAGATAAGTGGGTTGAGATAAGGAAAAGTAAATGTGAGTGTCAAGGCAAGGCAAGGATTCCACTGTCTGTACAGTCTATTTGAGGTTCAAAGGCAGTGGTGTTATCTGGTGTGTGAGATGTGCAGTGAAAAATTTGTCAACTCTCTGAAACTTAGTGGTGGAGCTGTTGAATATATTACAAAATAGAAACAAGATTATAGTCAATGTATATTGTAGAATGACTAAATCCTTGACCCTTAGTACAGTCAAGGTAACATTTTAAAGCAGAACTCAGCAACTTCTGATTTTGCTGATTTTCACTTTTGTTGTCGCATTTTTTCCCCACGAGCTCCCCCTACAGCTGTGGGGCGTATTCCCAACACTGTCGTAAAAAACTCACTTGCGGCACCCTTCTCCCCGTTCTACCGCTGCTCACGTGCATTTGTTATTATCGGAGCCGGTCAACTTTACTTGCGGAGCTATGTCTACCGAGGTGGGTAATACATCATACACATTATCATAGAACATTGACATGTACATTTATTATTCTGTTATCAACTATAAAACGTAACAGGGGTTGTGTGGATAAAGCTAGCAAATGTTACAGCTTATTATTATCATAATTATAGCCTAACTTACCTTCAATGGAACTGTGATTGCAAAGTTGAGTTTATAACGTTAATCGTGCAGACAATGCTCAAGTTGTATTCTTTTATAAAGTAGAATAAATAAATTATAGGCTACAATGACTGTGTTTTACCTGTTATTATTGAACAATTGTGGATCATAAAGGAGTTAGTCGATCTAAGTATAAAACAATTATGACACTCAGTGAATGCACGACCGATGTTGATTCTTGAGCGGTCCATGGCACAGTCAAAACGTTTTTTCATCTCTTTCACCTCCTCCGCCGATAACCGTCTCTTCTGTCTTTTCGCTGGAACATGTGCATTATCCATCGTCGCTTGTATTACTCAGGTTATTACTTCTAGCTAGTATTGAGGTGGGCGTGTGTGTGATGAATTGCCGTAAAGCAGTTCGTGTTTTGTGCTCGTTCTCGTTCTCGTCTCGCTTATCACGAGACTTCCGATTTTTTGCCGGGACGGTAGTCACCATGTTGCAAGGTTGGTTTTACGCCTGGGAACGCTCGGGGGAGCTGGTAAAGTCACCAATATCACCAGAACAGGTTGTTTAACCATCCAAATGATTTCTAGACAGCTTTATTAAGTTAAAAAAAAGTTTCCAAGTTCTGCTTTAAGGTTTGGTGTATCCCTTGTTGAAATGTCATTATTAAGAGATAGAGATCATTGACCAAAATCATTCACCAAAACAGTTAATGTTTCTCCGATAACATGTTTGGACCATGTCGGGGGCCTATTTTGTGAAAACAACTTGAATAAGCTACAAATATTATGCTAAAGCTGTAATATGTCAAATTTGTCCAGCTGAAATATCAAGAGACAACTCGTTACCAAAGAACTTAACTACAACTGATTTAATTTATCACCTGAGCACACAACACACTGAACAGCATAACGAGTTCAATTACTCAATTTTCCAATTGTCCAAATTTTATTTTAGGTTTTGGGCTAATTGTAAATTTGAATTTTGGTTTCGGGAAAAAAAATGTTTTTGGGGCATCACTAATTTCAACAAAATATTACTACACTAAAAAAATCTGACAACAATGCTTAAATCACTTAAAGTGCTCCTGTAGTCAATCATTTTATACCTTAGAACTCCTCTTTGATCACCAAGATGACATAATTAAAAAAAATTTGACTACGTTATTAAACGGCTAATAATGTGTCGCTAATGTTACACAAACCATGCTCCCGTTCGTCACCTCAGAGTCAGACAGCTGCCTTCTAAAAACCAGCATCCTTAGAAATGCTTTGAACAACTTAGAACATCAGTGGAGAAAGGCATATAGTTCATCAAAACATCGTAATACACATCATACACACAATTCACCCTCTAAACAAAAAGCTGTAATTTTGTTAATAAGTCTTTAAAAGCTTTAATTTTCACATGCACATTCGTGAGTAAACAAACTCAAAAATGGGGCTTCCCATTTTACAGGTGCCATATTTATTTTATTCATTTCTTTCATTACAAGTTCATCTTCTGTTCATTACAAGTGATTCGCCTCCTCCCCATTATAATGTATCTGGTACGGTATAAGTAGCCTATTACAGAATAGGGCAACAATGAGGATCCATTTGAGATACAAGAGTAATCTGTTTACCAGCTGTCTTTTACTAGTGATGCACGCTCTGTTGTCTGAGCCGCTGCGCCTGCCTGGTTCTTCCTGCTGTTGTTGATTGTTCTAGATGTCTTTGAAGGGAAGCAAACAACCTCTAACTCAACAACTGGCACAACAACAGAGAATGCTATAGAACTGGCACAATCATTTTTGCAACAAGTCAGAAATTCAATGACAAGAAAGCAGAGAGAGGGGGCTATTGTTTGAACTGTGGGGGTAACAGGGTGAACAGGGAAATGGGCTTGACAGACCAGATAGAGCAGTGACATCCACTCAGAATGCAGCGCACAGGTTCTACCTGGAAAAGTGAATCATGGGATGCAGTCCAATGTTATACCACCACAAGGTAGGTTTGATTAAAAAAAAAAAACATTTTGGTAGTGATAATACTCTTCTCTTTTTTTTTTTTTTTTTTTTAGAACTTCTCTCTTTTTAAAAAAAAAAAACATTTGTATATTTTTATCGGGTTGAAAAAGCATTAAGCGTTAAGTCTCTAATTATCTTTTTTTTGTAGTGAAAATATACTAAACATATATTCAGCTGCTGTGTGACAATTTTGAATTTGTTATTTCATATCATTGAAATTGCTTCCGGATGCAATATAAACTTTAACACTTTTGTAAAATTATGGATGCAATGGCAAGGCACAAATATCCGTCTGTTGTTTTCTTTGATTTATCTCTGTCAGTATCAGATTATATGCATGCCCAGAGAGTGATTCAGAATTTCCTATGTGTTCATATTTTGGCATTAGATATCATGATTTATGGACTAAAGCATAGAGTTGTCAGTGTGAAAAATAAATGTAGATAGTCTTGGCCCCGTCACAGGGAATGGGAGTTTATTTATTTCCTGGAGTGCCATACTGTATTGGTTTTTTATATTGTTTCTGAAAAGTATTTCTTTCTCTAAAATTTAAATGTATGTATTTTAACTAATTTTTATTTTTATTTTATTTTCGTTTTATTATGAAATGATTTAGCATTCTGACTGGAGTTTGTCTTAGTCCTGCAGAGATTTATAGATTGATATAAATCAAAAGAATTTTGATTATATTTTGAATATATCTGAATTCTTACGAAATTCTGGAAAATCACGGTCTTGTTTTTAAACTATTTTAATTGGTTCCTAATCCTTGCAGAATATTGCAACCAAACATACCTCTGACTGTTTCCCCTTCTTCCCCAGAGTGTTTGTGAACAGAAGTCTGGCCATGGAAAAGATTAAATGCTTTGGCTTTGACATGGACTACACTTTAGCAGGTGAGGTGTTTCCTACTTTAATTGATGATCACGCATAATTGTTTACAGTCAAACGTCTATTTTGACAGATCCGTCCCTATGTTTGTCTCTCAAATGGATCCAGTAACACTCTTGCTTGGAATCTCAGGGTAAACATATATATATGAGTATTTTTAGCTACCCCTCGTCTGGTTTTGGAATCTGGAAAACTGAGGTGATGTCTCCTTTACACAAAGGGCTAGATTTACTTACAGCTTGCGCTGTACCTTGTGCTGATCTTTTGGCAATAAAAGACTACTGTCAGGATTTACTAAACACACACAGTGGAAATTAGCGCTGAAAAGGCATGGACAGTTATTTTTGCTGCTGACCTTATTGCATATGCATTTGTAGTAGTTTCCCTTTCAGATGCAAACTTTATGGGAGAAGAGTATTTAAATAAATCATGCTAGGCAATTTACTGAGTTTTGCGCTCGTCAATCTACTGGTATTTGCGCCATTATTTACCACCCAAAAAAGCATTTCTTAAACCAGATGCTAACTTGCGCTGCTCTTGGTAGATTACGTTGGTAATTATGGAAATGATCTAGCTGCGTCTGTGTTCTTTAATTTGCGCGTCATCAGTAGATCAAATGCAGAACTTTCCAGTCCCATCTGCGCTTTTTTGGAATTGCGCTCTCATGCTAATTTGCCCTGTTTAGTAAATCTGTTTTAAAGTGTTTTTTATGTGATCTAAACCATAGTTTGTCTTGTTGGCTAAGGGCTTAGTTTGTTTAAATGACTATCAACATAAACAAGACAATTATTTACAGCTTAATATATTTATGTCAGTTAGGTGATCCAAGAACCTGAAATAAGAGAGGATTTGGTTTTTATGGTGCAGCAGTTTAACATGGATCAGATGCATTGGGTTTCCGAAATCCCTTTGCTTTCTGTTATTGGTCCCAGGGACTCAGCTGCTGGTGGTGGATAAAGTCCTCACTAAATCCGGGCTGTGGGCCATGAGAGAGCAGATCAGTTCTTTGACAGTTAGAATTGATGGCTCTTAAGAGGTGGATAGTGTGTATCGTAGCCAACCGGCTAATGTGGCCTGAGCTGTAGGCTTCTCAGCTGTTGACATCCTCCACATTAAAGCTGGCTGTAACCAAGTGCAAATGTTTACAAGTACAAACCCTATGTTGTTTCTCATCCTCTGATCAGGTTGCAATCACAGTTCAGAGTTCCTTAAAAAATCAATATCAGTCATTAACAGCAAATTCGTTGGCAAACATGACATACTGTTTTACAATGTGATGTGCTTTTTAGCCAACTAACTTTTAATACATCACTCTGGATAGTTAACCAAAACATTTGTAAAAATTTAATTGTTTACTCACCCTGATGTTGCCCAAAACCTGTATGACTTGATTTATTCTGCTGAACACAAAAGACGATATTTAAAAGAATGTTTTAAATGACTGAATGCGTTCAAAACAACAATGGACCGCATTGACTTTATTTGTATGGACATAAAATTTGAAAACAAGAAAAAAATATATTTTGAAAAAATGTCTCAGTGTTAAACAAAATAATGAAAGTCATACAGGTTTGGAACAACATAATGGTGAGTAATGATGACATAATTGCCAATTATCTCTTTAAAATTCTTTAATTATCAGTCTTATTTATTCCATTAAAATATTATACTCTTAAAAAAAAATCACTTTTCACTCTTGGTGAAGACAAATTTTCTTTTGGCACTACAATGGAATATTAATAGATGTTAGTATTCATTGTTGATCTCAAATCCAGGCTACATAGAAGCATTGCACCAAACCATACAGGGTTTTAGGACCACTTTCCAACACAATGCTAGATCCAAGCCCTGTTTAATATTTCCTGTCGCTTATCGAGTCCATTGCCGAACCAAATCCCCTTTGTGATTGGGACCAGCGTGCAAGATAATACCCTGCACGTGTACAGAGCTGTGTAACAAACTCTCCATCTAAGCTTGGTGTTGACAGCTCTTCAACCTGGCAGTCCATTAAATCACAGAGGAAGCCCGTCACCTCTGCATTCTATAGACTAAAGTCTTTTTCACAGGACAGAGAAATAAAACCCTGTTTAAATAGCAGAATAGCGTTTACTTCAGAACTTACATTTTTTTTATTAATTTAGTATATGAAAGACACATTCAGTACAGTCTATATGCTGTTGTTTAAGAACCTGACAGCAGTCCAAAGTCAACCAGAGGCTTATGCAGCCAGAACGTGTTAATGAGGGAGAGCTTGATGGACGGACTGAAAGGTTGGGGGGGTTTGTTTATCCTGTACAAAAAAAATACAAATTAAATTTTCAACTCCAGCCTGACATCATACCCTCATGCTGATCCACGTATGGATGTGTAATGATCTGACCGGAGCCGGACAGTAACGGAGTACATTTACTTGAGTACAGTACTTAAGTACAATTTTGAGGGATCTGTACTTTACTCGAGTATCATTTTTGGGGGGTACTCATGACTTTACTCAAGTACATTTCTAGAGGCAAATATTGTACTCTTTACTCCACTACATTTCTATCCATAACCGTGAGTACTCATTACTACTTCTAAAAGAAAGAAAAAAAAGGAAAAATCTCAGAAACCCTCAATTTGTTGTTTCCCTCTCAAACGTGGCCCCACCTCGCCAGAATATATTAATGTTCTGAATTTTCTGAAATTGTCTTAAATGTTAAATAAAGCAACATTGTAAAAAGATGAAAATGACTTGATTTTACTTTAAATTCCTTTTACATTCTCCAAGGTATTAACATTAACATTTTTCATAACTCCATGTAGGACGTTTCTGTACATAAATGTAGGCACTGTGGCAGTAGTTATGCAATATTTAGAAAATGTACTCTTGTACTCTTGTGTAGCAATGTTCAGGGAAGAAGGAGGCGGGAACCGGCGAACAATCAAAATATAATTTATTTAAAATAAAACAAACAAACGAAAATACCGCCAGCAGCCCCTCGCGGACGACTGCTGGCTACCGAAAATAAATATAACTAAAGTAAAATACAAAAACAAAACACAACTAAAATACAGGCCTGTTCCTCTCTCGATCATCAACGTCGTCGCTCCTCCTTTATGCTTCCTCTCCTCCGTGAGAGATGCGAGACCGGTGTGCCTCACATGTGTTGCTCATTAGCAATCGCACCACCGGCCTCGCGCCGTTCTCTCACGTCCCTCGGCCGTCCTGTTCGCCACATACCCCCATCGCCCCTCACAGGCCGGGGGGTACCCACGAGCCTGTGCCTACTCCCCCCCCGGCGGCGGCGATCCCTGGGGAGTATGGACAGACAAACCGAGGGAAACGGAGACGGAAGCATGAGGAGCGACAGATCGAGAGAGGGGAGAGAGGAAAAAAAAAATTGGTCCGGTTCCCACAACGCGCTGCCATATGGTCCCCCACCAGCTGTGCGCTCTCCTCCGCGGTGCCTGGCGGTGACGCTGGGTAGCCCTCGGTGGACGGCTCGACGCTCCTCCGCCGCCCGGTGGACGGCGACGGCTCCTCGGGTGCCTTGGGCAGACGGCAGGAGTCCCCCGCTCCCTGCTCCTCCCCTTCACTGGTGGACGGCAGCAGGCTTCGGCCCACGGCGAGCGGCGGCGACTCCTCCTCTCCCTCCCGGATGGCAGCCGCCCCTCCAATACCCAGGCGGCCGGCAGCGAGCTCGACCGTCCCACCGGCAACTCACTCCAGCGCACCGCCTCGAGCGTCCGTGGCCGCGAGTCCCCCGCTCCCTGCTCCTCCCCTCGCTCGGCGGATGGCAGCAGGCTCCGGCCCACGGCGAGCGGCGGCGACTCGCGCACCATGCTCGATGGCACCGCGGATTCCCCACATCGGCGAGGACTCTGACAGCGCGTTCCTCCCTCTTCCCGGGTTTCGGCACCAGTGTAGCAATGTTCAGGGAAGAAGGAGGCGGGAACCGGCGAACAATCAAAATATAATTTATTTAAAATAAAACAAACAAACGAAAATACCGCCAGCAGCCCCTCGCGGACGACTGCTGGCTACCGAAAATAAATATAACTAAAGTAAAATACAAAAACAAAACACAACTAAAATACAGGCCTGTTCCTCTCTCGATCATCAACGTCGTCGCTCCTCCTTTATGCTTCCTCTCCTCCGTGAGAGATGCGAGACCGGTGTGCCTCACATGTGTTGCTCATTAGCAATCGCACCACCGGCCTCGCGCCGTTCTCTCACGTCCCTCGGCCGTCCTGTTCGCCACATCTTGATACTCAAGTACTTTTAAAAACAAGTACTTCAGTACTTTTACTTAAGTAGACATCTGACTGTAGTACTTTTACTTGTACTTGAGTAAAATTTAGCAAGGGGTATCTGTACTTGTACTCAAGTAATGAAGCTGTGTACTCTGTCAGCCTCTGAATCTGACCAGGAGTGTATTTGGTGTATGGAGGAAGAAACATGAATCTTCATGGCCTGAGTGGACCTATAGGGTGATACACAGGTCATTGCAAACAAGTTTGTAGCTTTAGAATCTGGAATGACAAATATAAGATGTTGTAAATGGAAGCTTGGGGGCGTATTTGTCATATATTATACAGAAGTCTACGGCATCATCTTACTGCCGTCAGTCATGGAGGTGAAAGCTCTCTGGCGACAGCTTAAATTAGTTATGATGAAGATTTGATCTTGCCCATTAAAAAGGGGGCTTACTGGTCTTTACTGGGTTTGCTGATCAGTGATCACCAGGCAAGGTTTTGGCCACAGACCAGATAAACCAGCTGAACATCAGCTTTGTCATGTTAGGAGACTAGCAAGCCATCTTTGGATGGGTTTGGCAATAGGGTTTTGTTTCTGTGGACAGAAATTTACAGCATTTCACCAATATTCAAGATTTAAAAGCTCAAAGGTTCAAACCTTTGGAAGAAAAGAATTTAAGACAAATATTTGTATTGTAACTTGTAGCATTAGTTGGATCTTGAAAAGAGTGAACCCTAGTATGAACACCCTTAAAAGTAACTGTTTCCATTAGCAGGCTTTGTTTAATCTCAGCGTCAGAGGTGGGAGAAAGTCCCAAGTCCCTACCATCGTCTCGGGTCAAATCCCAAGTTGCAGTGCACACAAACCAAGCAAGTCAAGTCAAGTGAAGTTTTTTTAGTAACTCATATGTTTAACTTTGCTTTTATATTTTCTATGATTTCTGTCTATGGACTTTGACAGAAAATAACTTTTCCATTAAGGGCTGATATTTGCCACCTTCAATTGATTTCCAACCTTTTAAAATGTATGCGTCATCTTAGAGGTAGCATGAATGGCATTTAGCAGTGGTGGACGAAGTACACATACCATGTACTTGAGTAAAAGTAAAGATTCTTCAGGTAAAATATTACTCAAGTAAAAGTAGAAGTGCTACCTTTAAATATTCACTTGAGTAAAAGTACAAAAGTTTTTGCCTTCAAATGTACTTAAGTATGCGAGTACTTTGATTTTTTGATGGCTATAATGTCCTTTTATAATTTGTCACAAGACTCTTGCATAACTCAGTCTAAGTGAAGACTAATGTCACTCTTGGCACACCAATCTATTAATGAAATGACATTAATTAGTACATATATATATATATATATAGATAGATGTTTGAATTGAATTAATTTTTTGTGTGTTTAATTTTGGAGGGAAGGGGACTGTTCCCATAAGGTATAATACATTTACAGTATTTACTGTATATATTTTTCTCGAGCACGTATGGTCATAATTATTAACATCTTAATGTTATGATACATTCACATAAACCTGCACAACGCCATTAAATTATACACACACACACACACACACACACACACACATGCGCGTGCGCACGCACGCGCACACACACACACATACATGTATATATTAAAAAAACAATATATATATATATATATATGTTATGGGGGCAGCCAATTTCCCTCCAAAATTAAACACAAAAACGTATTAATGCAGTGTTTCTGCTAGGCTACTCCCCAGGAAAATAATGCTATTATATGCAAGTCATTTTAGTGTCAAAGTAATAAGCAATGTACATTATGCGTCAATATTTACCCATAATTGCTGCAATAATAGCTGCTGCTCTCTGCGCCGCTTAAAATCATTGGCAACGCGATTTGTTTGGAACTATTGAGAGCTACACGAATCACGTGACCGCGCGGCGGCGAGATCACTGTCGCAACCATCTATGTTCGCAACTCTCATATTTAAGGGCTCTGACTAGTTCGCGCTTAGATACCGCCAAGGCAAGTTCAAAACAAAGCGCGCGCGCTGTAGGCCTTCTGTGATAGGTGGCTCGTTTGACCAGTTACGTTTTTATCCACTCATAAATAAAAAGGAACGACTGATTTTGAAAATGTAGTAGAGTAAAAAGTAAGATATTTGACTTTGAAATGTACTGGAGTTAAAGTAAAAGTCTCCCAAAATTGAAATACTTGAGTAAAGTACAGATACGCAAAAAAGCTACTTAAGTACAGTAACGAATTACATTTACTTCGTTACTGTCCACCACTAGCATTTAGACTAAAATTAAAACTGCATAAACAATGTTATGAGATTAATGTTTTAAATAAAAAAAATTCTATAAATATATAGAAATATGAAATTATGAAAAAAA
Organism: Meda fulgida; assembly: GCA_030578275.1. Lineage (NCBI taxonomy): Eukaryota > Metazoa > Chordata > Actinopteri > Cypriniformes > Leuciscidae > Meda > Meda fulgida. Next base: position 25,668,805 of record CM060616.1, on the reverse strand, counting down.
TAGGTGATGGCAAGTCATTGTCTTAATGAGTATAGAAGCATAGAAGCATTCATGCACATGTTTAAAGGGTCATGAAACCCCCCTCTTTCAGCTCAAGTGTAGCTCATGATCTTTTTGAAAAATGCAACTTAATTTGGCGTGGATGGCTGTGAGAAGAAGGGAGGGAGGGAGTGGGTGTGGTATGGCCATCACTGTCATCACCAGTGGCCCATGCATATCGACTGTCACTAAAAATCAGTGGTAAAATGTGAGGAAATGCTAGATTTTTTTTATAGCTGGCAAAGTTAAAGTCTAATGAAATACACTGACACTTTATTATTGTCCTTTCAAAAGTAACTGAATGCCCTGCTACATATATTAGCCTACAGTAATCATACATGTATAATTATAATGTAATTATAAAATATATAGTTGTTTATACACACTATAAATGCATATATTTGAAAATAATTAATTTTCCGCTTAAAAAAAATCTGTTTTTTAGACACACACATACCTATGAAGGGATAGAAAAGTCCTCTGTACTTGGTACCGCATCACTCGCAAGACGCAACCTACATTGGTCGTCAACAAGGCCGAAGTCCACCATTCTCCAATTCTCGAAGAAGAATTGAGACACATATAGTTTAGATGTGTCCGTGATTGATGTGTCCGTGGTTAAACCAACCGCCCAGAGCCAGAGTCTAGCCCTGGCAGCATCGCGGGGAAACATATTCAACCCACTTGGACTTTTGCACCACGAAAACAAACACTTGTGTCCCATGATTGTCTCTCTCAACTACTACGCGATATCACAGTTTGATATGTCTGTCATTGGAAAGATCCACGTGGTGTCATGAATAATTAAGTTACAGTGTCTTATAGGATATGAAAACTCAGTCTCTTTAATAATTATGAGAGACCGATGAGTCATCAACGCACTCACAGTGCACTGCCACGTCACAACCTGTGACGTAGACACGATGAAGATTTTAAGCCCGGAAGACGGAAAAAGCGGAAAAAATGTAACCATTTCACTCTACTATTAAATATAACAGATGCTAACATTGTGTTTAATGGTGTTCAACACACATACCTCTGTTAAAATCTCAGAAAATTTGGTTTTGGGTTTCATGACCCTTTAATTTAAAGTGGCTGATTAATTCAGGAACGAAACCAGTGACTGTTCATGAATGAGTCATTGAATCACTGAACTGATTTTTTTTTTTCAAAACCCTGGATCGAAACATGTTGTGCTTTGCTCAAAGACAACTGTGGCTTTGTTTCGAACAAATGGAAAAATGGAGCAAAAACAGGCAATACTGACCATTTTATGTCTAAAATGTCACTTAATATTAAGTACTTTTTAAAAAATATTGTATGAAATCAATATCACATTTGCAATTGCTTTGATATTCTGGAAATATTGCTTAAATATCATGTTATATCTTATATAAAAAGATAACTCATCTAATAATTGATTAACACTGTGGAATTGTCAACACTTTGGCATATATATATATATATATATATATATATATATATATATATATATAATTTTTTTTTTTTTTTTTTTTTTTTTTTCAATTGGTATAGTATTTATCATTACAAAGGGGGACATAATTGACATTTAAGCACTATGATTTAAAGAGGCAAATGTCAGCGAATTACGTTAACAAATTACGCTATGAATGTCACGTTAACTACAAAACGTGATTACTCGTTAATAATTTACTTCTTGAAAGGCCTTATGTTAAATTTGAAAACATAATTTTGTATGCTTTTGTAAAAAAGCATGATGTTTTGAACATTATATTCTCTATGTATAAGTCATATTTCCTATAAGAAAATATTATATTTTCTTCTTTATTAATCTGGTACAAGCGTTTATATATCCAAAATAAATTATATTGATTCTCTTCTACCTTCTGTATTTGGCGCTCTGCATTTTCGTCTTTGCAGTCGTGCGCATTTTATTAGTGGTGCCGGTTGTTCAGTATATTGATATAATATTGCTGAGGCTTCAATTGAACCGTAGATACATTAATGTTTCATGTTAGGTTTGAGGTTAACCTTATTTTTTTGTTAATAATCATAAACTAATTTCACCCTTCAAACCTTTTTCCCACTTTTATGTAGGCCATATAATGAGGTATAGATATTCTGTCTGCAAACCTCAGTATAACTGCCAAAAATGTTTTCCTTTCACCCTAGCAGTAGTGTGCTAGCTCAGGGACAGAATTGTCCAAGGTCAACACTGGTATGCAGTTAAGCAAAGAGTGATGATGGGAATAGTGACTGAGGAGGAAAAAGAGGCTCAAAATAGGTTTCGCTGTAGCTTCGTGGAACATAGTGAAGAGGAGAGCGAGAAACAGAAAGGGAAGGGGCAGCTGGGTTTATGTACAGCTGCTATCTGGGTGGAATAATCTGGCCTGGGTTAGTGACTCTGTTGGGGTTTGCTTGCCTATGTGCGCCAGTACTCCTGCCGTGGCTCTGTGGGGGATTCAGTTTTATCCACCTCCCCCTAAACAGCCTGTTTGTCATACATCTGTAAAGATACAGATGGAACAGACCTGAAACTCACTGGATGCAATTCTACAAATAACTTAAAGTCTCATTTAAAGGGTTAGTTCACCCCAAAATGAAAATTTTGTCTAGCCTAGTTGACACCAGACCCTTCTCAGTTGTAACTGAGACTGGGTCTGGGGAAGGTTCATTCACAGCCCATTTCCAAAGGGGCGTCACCAACGGACGTCGCTCAAATGCCTCTGAGAGCATTTGGATAGACCTAAACTGAATCAGATCGATTGTCATCATGTTAAGCCCGCCTCAACGTTTGTGATTGGTGACTCGATTTGGAAAAATTGGAAATGGGCTTGAATGGGCTCTTGGCCAGACGGACTTGCAGAGCAAATCTCAAATTGCCGGAAGTTTGTCAGGGTTTTACCATGCTCAATTTTGTCATTAATTACTCGCCCTCTTCGTTCATCTTCGAAACACAAATGAAGATCTTTTTGATGAAATCCGAAAGCTTTCTGACCCCTCCATTGACAGCGATGCAATGACCACTTTTTAAGGCCTTGAAAGGTAGTAAAGACATCATTAAAATAGTCCATGTGACTAAAGTGATTCAACAGAAAGTATTCTCGTTTCATAACAATAAGGTTGAACCACTGGTCTTACGAGTTTGGAATGACATGAGGGTGAGTAATTAATGACATTAATTTTTTGAAATTTACATTTTTTATTTTTGGGTGAACTAACCCTTTAACTCACAGATTGGCAAATTGTGGTTGGTTCTAATCAGTTTGATTAAAATGGAAAAAAAATAGGTTATGACAGTCTGTATGGTTTAGGAAAATAACAAAGTTCAAATGTCACCGTCTTCTGTATCAACGAACCCAGGAGTTCACCCTGAGGCATTCCTCTGATTCTCATTACACACTCTCAAGAGATCCTTCTGGGTTTTTGCCCTTTGACCTGCTGTCTCATCAACAACAAGCCTAACACATTTCCAGCTCTTTCATAACAACATGTAACATGAGCTGAAAGTGTCTGTGTACAGTACTACCAACCAGCTTTGCTGATGCTGTTGTTCTAGACATGTCTTATTTTAATTTATCCTTCATGCGGGTGTGAGAATGGAACAAGAAATATAGGAGTTAGAGTCACGCAAAATGCCTTTTGTTGATGAAATATCACCCAAATCCCTCTGCACAGGCTTGGGGTCTAATTGGGTTTAAAACTTTTAGGGCAAGTGGGTTCGGTTTCATACTGGATTAGATCACAGAGCATGCATGGCCCTGCTAAGCCTTTGTAATGTTCTGGTACCCTCAGCTTGCTCTGCGAAAGGACAAGGTTGGGGTCGACACGTATCACAGGTGCTATTCAAGAGCACTCCCAGAGAGTGTCTTTAAATACAACACTTACGCTGCCATCCATGCATCTTTCTGTTTTATTTTTGGTCAGTGGTTATTGAGTTACCCTTCCCTTTAACTTAGAGGGAATTATCAGAAATTTCAGCCAAAAATGTTAATGTGTTGAAGTGACAGTGGTTGTAAGGCATCATACTAAAAGGCATAGTTCACACAAAAGTGAAAATTCTGTCATAATTTAATTTACTCACCATGTCAATGAAAAAGTGTATGGTATTCTTTCTACCGTGGAACACGAAAAAATATTTTGAACAAAAAAAAAATCTGTTCAGTGTTGTTTTGGATCCCATTTATTGTAATTGAATGGGCAAAAACAACAAATACCTTTGTGTGTGTTCCACAGCATAAAGAAAGTAATGCAGATTTTGAACAACATGAGGGTGAGTAAATGAAGAATTTTCGTTTTTTAAGTGAGCTATTCCTCTATGGTACATTAATACTTATTCCAGGACTATACTGGATGTAACCAATGGAATTATATAGTAGTCAATGTGTCTCACTGAATGCCTCTCTATCTGTAGTATACAAATCACCTGAATATGAATCTTTGGGCTTTGATCTGACTGTGGAACGGCTGGTCTCCATTGGCTACCCACAGGAACTGCTCGGTTTTGTTTACGACCCCACTTTCCCTACAAGGTAATGAACTATCATTGGCAGACCATATTTGAGAAAGTTATCAGTACCAAGATTATCTTTTGATATTATATTTATAGGATAATTAGCACATCTAACCCATTATTGTCCTTTTTTACAGAGGTCTAGTGTTTGACACCATGTATGGCAACCTCCTGAAGGTTGATGCTTACGGAAACATCCTGGTCTGTGCCCATGGCTTTAACTTCCTGCGAGGGTGAGTAATCCCGGCCCCCGATGGATTGAAGCCTGTGGAGTATGTGCTCAAAATGTTTCTGTGTCCCATGCCAGACCTGACATCCGAGAGCTCTATTCCAACAAGTTTATCCAGCGTGATGACACAGAACGCTTCTACATCCTCAACACACTTTTTAACCTTCCAGGTAGGCACTTCATCATATCCCTGTCACTGGCTGCCATTCAGAGACACATTACATGATTGATGATCATAACATGTTTGTGAGGAGTGTGTATTTGAAATTCCTCAGTTGAAAAGTGTTTGAAAAGTCTGATCTTTGTTCTGACTGCTGCCATATTATATATAATAATAAGGAACAGGTTCTACTGTATTTGTGTGCAGTTATTCTCTCTGGAATTTTGCTGTACAGTAGTACAGAGTGAGTAATGAAGTGATTTATACTTATCAAAATGCAAACTTGGTTTGTATTTTAGAGTTGCAATTGTAACACATGACTTCCTGTTACATTTAAAGCAGGTAATTGTTAATTGAACTAGTATAATTTACTTACTAAACTTTATTTGTCCCTTAAAGGGAAATTTGTTATGGGCAACACAGGTAAAAGCTGCATAACAAGATACTCGCATCAATACCATAACAATCAGACAGTTTTGTCCCTTGCACCAGAGTTTAACAACCTTGTGGCCAAAGGAACAAAATAATTTTTATAGCGGTTGTATCTAAACCTTGGGGTCGGAAAACGTCGACCAGATGGAAGTAGTTCGAATTCTGGATAAAATACATGAGAAGGGTCCAAAGTCATTTTCCTTGCCTGTTTAAAAATAATTTTGTTAAATATAGACTGAATATTGGGGTAAACCCCCAGACCAACCACTTTCATTGCTGTTCGCACCAAACGGTTCAACTGAGATCTAAGAGTAGCTGTCAAATTACCGAACCAGGCCGCTAAACCATACAGTAAGATGGACTCGATACAGGCATGATAAAACATCAACATGACCCTCTAAGACACTCCAAAAATTCTCAGCCTCCGTAAAAAGTAAAATTTTTGTTGCACCCTTTGACACAGATTATCCACCCTTTGACACATGCACTCCCCATGAAAGTTTATTATCAATAAGCAGACCTAAATATTTGTATGAATTAATGAATTTGTATGAATTAATGTTTACTGGTTCTAATAAACCAAGCAAATTAATGAACTTAATTCAGTGATGATTACGCACCATGAGACATATGGAAAAGCAGCTTTGTCGTTTTGTTTGGGGAAAAAAATGAATAGGACATTTTTGACAAACACCTTTTTACCTACAAAATGCATACATAAATTTCAAAGATACAAATCGTTTTTGTTGCATTTAAAATGCACTTTGAAAACAAAAATTATTCAGTATATAATTGCCTACATATATAATACCAGGGCCTAAAAATAACACTCGGCAAGGGCCAAATGCAAGTAAAAATCAACATTGGCGAGTATATGAAACACTGTCACTCGACAGTTGGCCAGTAACTTTTTCTATTCATTCTAACAATTCCTGAGATCGCGATATTCTTTAGCCTGTTAATCAAATCGCAAAGCCTGCATTGTAATTATATTGTAATGCAATATGTAATCTTATGCACTGCATATTTCAGAGTGATGGAGAGCACTGTGATCTTTTCACATGAGTGTTTTGAGTGTCTCAAAGTAGCTCGGTTGCAGTAAATGCTGTTCCATACGAACACTCAAGTTGTGAGTTTAAATCGCTTATAAAGTGCATTTGAAATTGCAACATGTGCCAAATATCTTCCTAAGTTTTTAATGAGAATGGTTTATAAATCTGTTGTCAGCAAAAGATAAGCAGTTCAGTTAAGAGAAGTTTCCCTGCAGTTTCCTTTCCAAGGGAACTCAATGCTGCGTTAGTTGTTGACCCACAGAACTCTGTGTCTCAAGCACTTGTGAAATCATGCCAGTCTTATTGGTTGATGGCAGTCCGATTAAGTTACATTGAGTGCCCGAGCATATGAAAGGGTGCCTGCATTACACGTTATCAGCTTTGTTGTCTTCAGGAAGCCACTTTGTTTGTATGTGCATGTGAAGCTAGGAGTCCATCGGAGCGCGTTCGACTCTTGAGGGAGCAGGATACACTCATTGTGATGCATTCAAGGTAGGAAGCTCCATTCTTACTTGACTGTCTCTCAGGGGGATAAAATCAAGCTTCTGCATGGAATGTGTTCAGCTTTCGAGGGAGTTAGATGCACTCATTGTGATGTATCTGCAGTTGGAAGATCTGTTCTTTCTCGACACTCTCTCGGGATGAGAATCAAGCGTTTGCACGTAGCGTGTAAGGCTCTCGATGGAGCATTCGGAGTGGGAAGCTCCTCCCTTGCTTGGCTCTCTCTTGAGGGATGAGAGTCGAGCACCTCTAGGTTCTTAGACTGTAGGCAGAATGTGGGAGGAGTATTTCCCTTCTTTGGGCTTTTCTCACTAGCTCTATTGCTCTCATGCTGAATCAGGAATCACACTTGAGGAGTGGCCAATATGCTATTGGTTTGAGTTGGCAGAGCTTGAGATGAGTGTTCCCCTTTCTCTGGCTCTTCTCCTGACTCATTTTTAGATTTGGAAGCTTGCTCTGCAAATTCTCCCAATCCAAATAAAGGCCAATAAAATTTTTGTCACTGACAGGCTCGGATAGGAAAACAGTACGGAAACAAATTTTGGTTAATCGCAAGATACTTTTTGTTTAAACGCAAACGGACATTTGTCGTTCTCCTCAAACCCACCGGACTCCATTAACAAATACAGTACTTTTACCTTGCGCACCATCATAAAACAAACTTCGTTCAAACTCAACAGAAACAAAATAAAACGCACCAAAGATCCACCATTTAGTTTTTTTCCACTGTTCCAACAATCATCGACTCTAGTTTGGAATAGATAATTCACTGAGTTCACTGATTTTAAAATGTTAGGAGACCAGTGAGGTGAAACAGGATAGATGTCTAACTCTGTAATGGTGTTTTCGACCAGAAATTACTGAGTGCGGGAGGAGATTGCAATGTTCGCTGGCTAAATTTGGCGTTTCATTCCACACCAACTATAGCGTAATAATAAAATTATTTTTTACGTGCCGAACTTTCAGACATCCACCATTCTCCTTCTCCAGTCACCAGCACAGAAATCCTGTATTATTGTCTGGTGTATTACAGCCAGGTTACAGCAATGTTACAGAAAGACTAAAATATTCCTGCTAAATCGGAATGATCCAGAATGCAATATAAATTACGGTATTTTACTGTAATGTAGAAACGTGTTATTGTACTGTAGGTTTTTACAGTACTGTGCTGCTAAATCTACAGCGACATCTACCACTGTGTCTACACCGGACGCAACAGTTGACGCGTTGCATCGCACTGTGCTACAACAACTAGAAGCTGTCTACACTGGACGCGACAAAGCAACCATTGCAAATTTGTCCTTCCTATGAGAAGTATTGTGAGTGCTTAGAGCACGTCATAATTAGAACGAGGCATCAGTTTACTGTCAGGGATTTATCGTGTCGCACTTCGCCATGTCACATCCAGTGTAGACAACATCACTGATTATAATGTGTAATAACAAAGTATAATATAATATAACATATAATAATCCATTGTCTTTTGTCACATCGCATCACGTTGCTCGCGACCAATGTAGACACGGTGTAACAGTGTGGAGTTGCTGCAAGTGACTCCATAGTTTACCTGTTGACTGTTTCGGCTGCTGGATTGTAGTGCTATGGACTTAGCTGAGGCTATGTCTGTAGTCTCCCCTGATAGCTCTGCTCTTTCGGGATCTGGGTTCCCCTGTAGCTGTGGCTAGGACTGGCTTGGGAAAGAGTACCCGTGTCAGGAAAGGTGGAGCAAGGAAGCTTCAGGGCTTTTTTTCCTAGTCCCTTTAACACTAGCTTTCTCAGGAGCAAGGCTGTGTTGACACAGATTGCGTCCTTATTTGTTACTGACGCATTTAAGCCTGACAAAATTGTGCTTGGTAACCTTCATTAGTCAGCATGGCGTAGTGGCATAGTGTCCCTGCGTTGACTTCCCTACGAAAGGGAACGTCTCTTGTTACTTATGTAACCCCCGGTTCCCTGAGAGGGGAATGAGAAGCTGCATTGTCATGCTTCAGGCTTGTCTGCACGTCTTCCTTCCTTCAAATAATGCACATATAGTTTAATGACTGATAAAAATTATTTATGGCCAGTAAATTTTCTCAAGTCATTGGTAGGTGTGGCAAAATGTTACTTTTACACCCACCACCATTCAAAAGTTTGGGGTCAGTAAGAGTTTTTAATATTAGTCAGTGGTCTCTTGTCCTCAACAAGGCTGCAATTATTTAATCCAACACACAGTTAAAACAGTAATATTGTAAAATGTTATTACAATTTAAAATAACTTTTTATTTTAATATATTTTAAAATGTAATTTATTCCTTTGATGGAAAAGCTGAATTTTCAGCACCCATTACTTGTCTTCATATGATCCTTTAGTGTTGAAAACGGTTGCGCTGCTTAATATTTTAATGGAAACTGATACTTTTTTTTTCAGGATTCTTTGATGAATAGTTAGTTCAAATGAATATAATTTATTTTAAATAATTTAAATTATTTGTAACATTCTAAATGTCTTAACTGTAACTTTTAATCAATTGAATGCATTCTTGCAGAATAAAATTAATTAAAATAAAAAAAAATCGTACTGACTACAAACTTACGGTAGTGTATCATTTAAATTATGTGCAAAAAATTGTAAGTTGTTCATGCTTAAATTTGAGAACAACTTTCACACTCTCTGTCTTTCTATATATTTTACTCTCTCTCCGCACAGAAACATACCTCTTAGCCTGCCTGGTTGACTTCTTCTCAAACTGTGACCGATATTCCAGGTAGGAGTTCCAGTGACTATGATTCTATTACTCTGTTGCCATGGACACTGCATACAGCCAAACCAGTGATTGATAATCAGTATCATTTACTGTGGGTGAGGACTATGTGACGCTCTATATTAGTCCACTAGAAAGCACGCTACAACTTGATAAGAAAATCTTAAAAGAATTTTACAACTATGCTATAAAACAGGATGACACAAGCAGTTGTCAGCAATTGTTGTCTGTAATTCAACTATGGTTCATGTTCATGCATGAAATAATTTATCATCAGTTTACTGTAACTTCCTAATGACTAATCACAGTGCATGTAAAGTAGGTCAAATAGAATTAGACATTGTAAACAGCATGGAGATAACTTTATTCATGCTCTGGGGGTAAAAAAGCAGCCAGACCTATGTAGATATAATCTGTTAAAATGTAGTAGTCTGTGATTTGTGTTTTGGTATGGATGCATGTCCTCTGAAACACCTGTTGGTCCTTTTAGGGGGAGAGAGCTTTCCTGTTTGGCTCGGACAACCTCAAACAAGGGAAGACTGTCCCATTTAAACATGTCTGACTGTCGATAAATGGCTGGCGCTCGGCGTCTTACTCTGCTGTCCCTTTGTTCTTCTAAACCTTTAGCTGTGAAACAGGCTTCAAGGATGGAGACCTCTTCATGTCCTTCAAGAGCATGTTCCAAGATATCCGAGATGCTGTAGACTGGGTACATTTTAAGGTACAAATGTTCTCTGCTAGTCTTTCTTTCTTTCTGAAGTCAATTCACCTTTATTCATATAGCACTTTATACACAGATAAAGCAAATAATGAGCAGTGATGCACACAGAGTCCAATTCTGCTGTAAAGCAGCTCTAAAAAGACAATAGTGTCGGTTCGGTTCAAGGTGTAAAGTTCATTTACATTTATTGATTTAGCTGACGCTTTTATCCAAAGCGACTTACAATTGCTATATATGTCAGAGGTCGCACGCCTCTGGAGCAACTAGGGGTTAAGTGTCTTGCTCAGGGACACATTGGTGTCTCACAGTCGAACCCGGGTCTCTCACACCAAAGGCATGTGTCTTATCCATTGCGCCATAACCACCCCATGGTGGCACAGCCACCACCCCCACCCCACCCCACCCCATCCCATCCCACCCCACCCCACCCCATCCCACCCCATCCCACCCTTCATATTTCACTTCCAAAATATTCAAAAAAAAATGTTTTTATTCAAACAGGCAATTTTCAGTCATCAGAATATGAACGCGCAAAGTTTCACGCAGCGTTTCCCTGTGATATTTCAGTGGCATAGTAAATCATAAATCAGACGTAGGCTATGTACAATAACATTATGATGTCCAGCAATCTATTTAAATAGTACATTGGGTTTCATCTGTCGTGTTTAATGAGATCTAATATGTTGTTTAGAAAACATTGTAGAATTTTCACGTGAACAAATACAGATCCGACTAATTTACGAATCTACTTTAATGGTCGAGTGGCAGAACTTTTGCCAAGCCTGTCTGAGGTTCTGGGGTCTAATCCGCACTCGTATAGTTTTTTTTTTTCCTCATTAAAACCGATCATATTTATCAGTGGTTGTATATCAAGCAGGGTATATAAGTCAGTAAGTCAGAGTAATCTGCTAGGGTAACATTTCTGTGTACATTTAATAGCAAGCAGCTAGGATTAATAGTACCTTGAATATAAACAGCAGGTGTTTATTGAAAGTGTTTTAGATACATGTCATAAACTTGCTCCGTTGCTGATTTACTCAGGGATCATTGAAGGAGAAAACAGTGGAAAACCTGGAGAAGTATGTTGTGAAAGATGTAAGTTTGTCTTAATTTTTTTAAGTTACTGATTTGCCTTTTGTGTTACAGTTTTTGAAAGGAAGTGTATTTTTTTTTTCATTTAAAGGCAAAGTTACCATTGCTGCTGAGCCGCATGACTGAAGTCGCAAAAGTTTTCCTAGCCACCAACAGTGACTACAAATACACAGAAGTGAGTTTACTGATGCAAACACATTCATAAGCTCTCTTTCAGAACCCAGTGAGCTGCCTTGCTGCATACAAACAACACAGCCACCTATGGCAGCTTGCTATCTATAAGGAAAGATTTGGAATGCTTTACATTGGCAGCTTTATGTAAGCTAACAGCTCAGTAACATAGCACACACAAATGTTGGGAAAAATATAAAATTTTAAATGAACTTCGGCAGGGTAGACGCCAGGCTGTGAGGAATAGACTTACAGTATTTATTTACAATGGAATCAGCTGTATAATGGTCCTAGATCACATGTTATTTTCACAATTCACAACTTTCAAAACCGTTTTTGTGTACTGAAAGCCTTTTGGAAAGATTTCGTCAGCTAAACAATTGATATTAAACAACAATACAAGCCATTGAACACACTGTTTTTTGAGCCTATACCTCGCAGCCTCATTTTTTGCCGTCAAAACTTAAACATGGCACTGCTGCTACCCTCACTGAAGTCTTATTACATTTAACTGTTTTTATAAGTGCCTTTTAGTATTATCAACACTTTTTGCAATCAATATTATAATTTTATTTTATTTTGAATGTTTCTGCCTTAACAATTGGTAGAAACCAACTTTTACTCACAAATAGCAATCTCTCAGCAATTTCTAACCAATTATTTTAAAGCTTTACATAACTAGAAAAAAATGTTCATTACTTTATATATATATATATATATACTACAGGGCTGTTGAATGCATGATTCTGTGTCAACTGTAATAACGGAAAACAGGATGCAATTCATAACAAGAAGTGACAGCGACAAATCCACTTCAACTTCAAGAGGAAAAAAAATGACAGACTATTGATTTTACGGAAGTAAATTTTAATATTTATGGTGAACATAAACATTTTAACAACTGGGCGACCGCAGTATTGGATAGCTCAGCTGAAAAAACAAATAAACGGAAGAGGTCATCAAAGGCTAGCCTCGTGAGACCATCCTGATCTCGCGAGCTGTCAAGGTTTCACTCGCAGATCAGTCTGGATACTTTCCGTTAAAGAAAATTTGGGAGCAGTTCACCAAACGAACGTCCAATCAGCGTTGGCTTTGAGGTGGGTTGAGGTGTGACGCAACGAGAAGCGCGACAGTTCAGTCTAAAGAACATGGCGGCTTCAGCAGATGAAACTAGCATCAGCGTGGCTATCGAGCAAGTTTTATCGGAATTACAGAGTATTTCTTCACTGAAAGAAGAGCAAAACACTGCTCTGGAGGCTTTTCTCAGAGGAAAATATGTTTTTGCTCTTCTCCCGACTGGTTTCGGCAAGAGTTTGCTTCGTTGATCTGATTGGTTGATTTGGCCCGTCTATCACCAACATAGGCCAATCAGCTAACCAGTATTTTCGCCCCTTACCAAAACTACTTCAACGGAAGGTTTCCAGATGGATATGCGGAGCAAATCCATCTGGCGGAGTCAGGTTAATCAAAGGCAGCCGGCAACAACAAAAGACATAAAACAATCAGCGAAGAACAGATAGACCGACTCGAGGGCGAAAAACATGAAGAAAACACCAAAAAAACAACAGCTTGGGCTGTCAATGTGTTTAACGACTGGCTTAAGCCAAAAAATACTGTGAGAGAGACGGGGCAGACTCTTTAAATACCCAGCTGCGGGCTTTCTATGCCACTGTCCGAAACGCATCTGGCGCAGAGTATTCAGTGTCAAGTTTTCTCTCCCTATGAGCTGGACTGAACCGCTATATATCCAAATACAATATCTTAGGACAGACAGAATTCAAATCATCCAACGACGTATTTTAAGGCTGTCCTGAAAAAGTTTCGCAAGGCTGGGAAAGACTCCAGTTCTCATCATGCTCCCATTTTGACCGCTGAAATAGAGCGCATTCGCAACTCTATGTATCTGTCACCAGACACAGCAGCCGGGCTGGTTCGCAAAGTCTGGTTTGATATTCAGCTGAATCTGGCAAGGAGGGGGCGTGAAGGAAATCGGGAAACTAACTCAAAAATGACGTTTTGGAATTAGCAACAGAGGCATGGGATTAGATTCGTAAGAAATTAGTCCTACATACAAGAGCGTTTTAATGACAAAAACTTGACAAACGTCTAGAATCAAATCACCTGAACAATGTTTCGAGGTGTGGTAACTGTAGTATAAGCGGAATAATTGACTCCGGCCGTTGAATTATTAGAAAAATAATGCACACCCGAGGTGTAACGGCCACTTCCTTACATAAATTTCCATTACTTTTTTATGGTCTAGTAAAGATACTTTTAAAATTCCCTCATATCTCTGGATTTTCCAAGACTGTGAGAGCCCTGGTTCAAATGACGGTTGTTGGGGGAATGAATTAAAAAACCTTTTCAAACAGCTTTGCGTCAGAACTGTGCCCATGATTCCTTAAAAATCCCTCTGTATGCAGCTCTTTTAGGTTTTGGATCAGAGCAACAGACAACCACACATGCAACTGGTTTGTTTCATATTTGGACGCACATATTATCTGCCTCATGAAGCTATTTGTTTAAGTCATCATCATCTTTTAACAAACCCAGCTTTTGTTTTGATTTGTTTTACAGAAAATTATGACATACTTGTTTGACTTCCCCCATGGCCCAAAGGTATTTTCAACCTCTCTTTGAACTTTTCTAAAGAGTTTCCTGTCATATATTGTTGCTCATAGTAATATTTTCTCGTTGTAGCATGGCACTCCACACCGTCCTTGGCAGTCGTACTTCGACCTCATCCTAGTGGATGCTCGAAAGCCTTTATTTTTTGGAGAGGGAACGGTTCTGAGACAGGTGGATACGGTGAGTAAATAACAACAAAACCCCTACTTAAACAGAAGACAAGTCAGCAGGTATAGAATTGCACATTCTAGAACATTGTATCCTGCTGTACGCAATCACAAAGAGGGTTAGTCAGCACTGAGTTTAGAGCGTTTATACCCAAGTCTGCTGAGCACAATACAAGCTGAAAGCTGAGCACTGTCCTGACTTCCCTTTGCAATATTAAGGGGCTAAACAGCTCACATCATCTATAACTGGCCAGCAAGAGCCAATCTGAGCAGTGCAAAATGCAAAATTGATTTCCGTTCTTATTTTATGGGTGTATTTGCACTATTACCTGATTTGCATAATTCATTGATTGCGTCGCATGGTAAACAGCACATTATGTGCACATCAAGCAGGCACAATTGATTCTTTGTGATTCTTTGTTATTTATATGTGCTGAGAAAATGTAACATTAAAAAGGAAAAAATTTACAGTAATGAAGTTCATTAGTGGTCCTCAAACATTTTGACTGCAATATTCAAAGGCCAACCAAGATATTTCTGGTGCTACTGATGTAATGGCAAAGCTGCTTGTTTTCAAACTTTTGTATGTACAGTAACTAATAGTGGCATTGATCATTCCGATCGATGAATCCGAACATAGTGTTTAAATGAACGCTAAATAAAGTCATGGGGTTGATGTGCGCGTTTATATGTCACAAGCTTCAAATTGGTTTTGATATTTTGGCATGCGCATGAATATACAGAGTTTCCCGCTGTTGGCACATACTAACCATCAACCTACCATAGCTTCATTTCTTTGTAATAAAAAGCAGACTTAATATTTATCTATTTTGGGGTCCTGGTTAGGAGACAGTGGTCAGAGGAATCTTTGTGCCGTGCTGCTTAAATTTATCAAGCAAAAAAAACGCACCCCTCCCACGCCCAAAACAAGGCGTGTGTGGATGAAGCAAGCACTGATGGGACAACGCTGTCCTGCAGCACTTCATAGACAATGCATTGAATGAGAATTTACACTATATTCAACAACATCGGCTCGTTTCGTGCATCGTATTTGATTACGCCATTTCTACGTCATTGCACATTTCGCAGAGCTTTCCATTTTCTGTTTTTAATCTGATCAAGTCAAGTGTTTACTTGTTCTATCGAACGGTTTAAAAAAAGTTTAAACCACCTCTTACAATCCAAATTAAATTTTAATTGGATTTGATACGTGTGACTTTTTTATTCAGACTGTGCTAGTAGTCTCATTACAAATTGATTATTAGGGTCCATGTAAACGCAGCTAATGTCTTATTTTAAGTCATCTTGCGGCCCCCTTTTAAGTGTGTTGAGGCCCCCTAGTCGGCCCCAGCCCTCTTGTTTATAACCACTGAAGTACATTGAATTAATATTCAGACAGTTTGGACATCTAAATATTAATCGGTCTGTTCTCTATCCCAGACCACAGGGCGGCTGAAAATAGGAACATACACTGGACCTTTACAACATGGCATTGTTTACTCCGGAGGTACTGGAAATTCTTGGATAAAGATGCAAACAACACACTCACAGATGTATCTCCCTGAAGTCCCTCAAACATATTCCGCTGATGGCTAACATTTAGATCACAAGTCTATTACAGATCAACACTTTATCACATGATTTTTTTTTAACTGCACGTGTAGTCACTTAGTTTGGTAATGTAATATGGTTTACATTAGTTAACTACATTAGTTTACATGAAAAAATGCTTCTAAAGCTTTTATTCATCTTAGGTAATGTTAATTTTAACATTTACTAATACATTATTAATATCAGAAGTTGTATTTGTTAATAGTATTTAATGGACCTGAGCTTGCATAACTAACAATGAACTGGTGTGTTTTATTAACTTTAATATTAACAGACATTAATAAATACTGTACAAATATACATGTATTGCTCATTGTTAGTTAATGTTAGTTAAGGCATTACCTAATGTTAACTAATAGGGACTTGGTGTAAAGTGTTATCCTTAGTTCGGATTCACTGAAGGCAAAACCTATGAGAGCATTGATTGGCTGATATATTCATGATAAAGTCATATTGAGATTATTTTGGCAAAAATAGTGATTGTGGTTTAAATTGGCAAAAAGGCAAAAAATCACACTGGAACAGCAACTCTCATGTTCAACAGAGAACAAATTGGAATGAAATAATTTCAAATTGATTAATTGTGCAATCTTTCTCTGGCCATTGAATATGCCATAGAAATGATATGGGTAACACTTTATATTAAGGGTGCAGAATAATGCATCAGTTAAGCATTAATTAATGAATAACTTGTTCACAATTAATCATTAGTTAAAGCTCCATTCCGTAACTTTTTGGGGTTAAAAATTATCCCCCAATTTTGTTTTTGAGCAAGTACATAACCAGCCAGTGTTCAAAACTATATACTTGCCTTAGCTCGATTCAAAATGGTAAGCTTATAAGAATGTTTTTAATTCCAGTGTTACTGGTGGATTTCCGCGGGAAATTCAAGCATGTCTTTGGGTTCAAACGACAATCACTAGTGACAACTGGAGATTGTAAAATACAAAATCCGGACTTCAGAGTGGCTACAGAAAAAAAAGAGACTGCAACCGGGCCCATGGGAAAACATGGATAAATATAGGAAGTGCATTAAATGTAGTCACGCAATGCTGATGTTGTTAACATTAACTATTCGAAAACAAAGTATAATTTGCATGGTTTGACGTGATATGATAAGCGATCGTTAGATTTAATCTTTAGTTTGTCAGAACAAAAGTGGATGTTACTTATTTGCTCAGATGACATTTTCTGGTGAAAATTCTTAAGTTGGTCATACTTCCAAACAGTATAATCTGTGATTCCGAATGACAGTATCCACACCAGCACGGCGACTGACAGCCGCACATTCTCCTCAAAACATTAGATACATCCGCGCTGTGCCGTGCCGAGGCACAACCCACATAAAGTTGATAATTCCGCAAATAACTGCAATTGCAGATTTCGAACAGAGATGACGACAAAGAGGAAAAACTACGGACTGCAGCTTTAAGCATGAACACACTAGTAATTAATTGTTTAACTTTACATTTTAAGGGTCCTTAATTATGTGCTGGTCAATCATAAATAAACTAGTAATTAATGATTTACTTGTTCACAATTATGCATTAGTTAAGCATGGACACAATAGTAATTAATGATTAATTTAATGTAATGTAAGTTAACTGAACAATAAGCTAGTAAGTATGTTTAATTACTGCTGGTTTTGCAGTTATAAATTGCTAAAATAGTGTAATAAAGAAAGACAATTTGACCCCCTATTCTAAAGTGAAAGTTATATCCTCAATTCTGGCTCTTATTGGGTGGTCCAGTAGCAGTTTTTGGCACGGGCGAACCGGGCAGTCGCCCGGGGCGGTATATTTTCATGTCACATGGGGGGTGGCAGGAGCAGTTTAAAAAAAAGAAGAAGAAAAATCCTCTGCGCCACGAAACGGTTTTCTATTTTCTATAATTTCAATTAAATTATTGGCAATGGCGTCCCTGCTTGCTGAGAAGGTGCAGTGCACAGAAGCTATGTCAGGGGGGTCTCCTGATAGGAGGAAGCTCACCAAGGGGCCGTTCACATATCGCGTCTTTTTTTACGAACTCAAGTTTGTTATTTCAAATGTAGGCACACGGGAAGCGCGCTCATAATTGAAGTTACGCGCTTATTTTTTCCAGGGGCAGCAAGATGTAATTCAATGTAGAACCGCCACTGGGGTGGTCTCATTGTTATATGCGTATTAATACGTAACTTTTACAGACACAAAATAAAAAATGTTTGTACGTTTGGGTTAATGGTGAAAGATGGACGTATCGTCAAAATTTAAACATAAACATATTGCACTTTTACTGCAAAACAAACTTTATATATTATTTACGAATCTTTTAAATCATAAAGATATCTGTATAATTTCCCTTTTTACCATTTTATAGAAATGTTATATACTTTAAAACCTTTTTATTGAGAATATAAAATGATACACAACCTAAATGACAGAAATTATTATGATTATTTAGGAAAATATAAATTTTAGTAACAATAGAGTATTACAAATAATTTTGAGCCACTAATCCCACTCAAACCCCTAAACCTACCCATACACATTTCTTAAAAATATAGAGTTATGAAGAAAAACATAACAGACAGAAAAGTGTAATCACAATAATTTATTAAGAAAATGTCAAAAGCGGTACCAATAGTCGGCATGTCGCAATCTGTGACGAAGCAGGCGAGAGCCAATCAGCGTTTGATATCTGCCGTAAAACGTGTTGTGTCTTGCTTTTTGAGGCGGCGATTTTTGAATTCATAGTAAGCGTGAGATTTGTTTACAGTCGCTGTTGAGAATGGAGATGAAGATCGCTGGATAAAGAATTGAATTTGGATCTATTCCTCACAGTCGAATGGATTCTAAAGATGTGGATTACAGCGAACACACTAAATTAATGTCTTTTGTGAATTTATGTTGCGTTTTGGTGTATTTTATAGTCCTGTGTCTGACAAACACCTTTTGTGTCCCAGGGCGAACAAAATAAGTATTGCAAGATAAATAATGTTTAAACAATTACGAAATTTTAAAGTGCAGTTTGTTTAACGTAATCCTTTGAAACGAGTCTGCAGCGGAAGTCACAAAGAGCAAAATGTTTTTAGTGCTGTCAATATTGTATGTTTCAGTGTATGAAAACATAAGTAAATGTATGGGTTGTAGAAACATACTTTGCATAAAAACACACATTCTCGTGAGATCATGTTGCAGAATAACTAAACAAACCAACACTGTATATTAGAACCTATCTTTAGAACAAAGGGTACAATTGTCTTTAGTACTGTATTAGTGGCAGTTTAGCCTTAATGATTTGCTTATTCTGGTCAATAAACTTGAAAATCACTCAATAAGTGCCATAATTAATGAGGATATACCTTTCACTTTAGAATAGGGGGTCAAATTGTCTTTATTACACTATTTTAGCAATTTATAACTGAAAAACCAGCAGTAATTAAACATAATTACTAGTTTATTGTTCAGTTAACTTAATAGAATGGCACAGAAATATAATTACATCACTACACAAAAATAATAAATGGCTTATTAAGTTGTAAATAATGGCTAAAAGGCGTTTACTGTACATTTAATCGTTAATCCTTAATTCATCATTAATTGCTATTGTGTCCATGCTTAACTAATGCATAATTGACTGTGAACAAGAAAATCATTAATTACTAGTTTATTTATGCTTAACTAGTGCATAATTCAGGACCCTTAAAATGTAAAGTTAATCATTAATTACTAGTGTGTTCATCCTTAACTAATGCTTAATTATGAACAAGTTAATCATTAATTTTTGCTTAACATATGCATTATTCTGGACCCTTAAAATAAATGGTTACCCATTGTTACACATTATATGTGAAAATGTCACTCTATTTAAAAAATGTATGTTGTCATCTCTGCCCAGGTTCCTCTGACACTGTGTGTGATTTACTCGGAGCGAAAGGGAAGGATATTGTGTACATTGGGGATCATATTTTTGGAGATATTCTTAAGTCCAAAAAGCGACAGGGTTGGCGGACGTTCCTGGTTATTCCTGAATTGGCGCAGGAGCTGCACGTGTGGACAGACAAAAGCTGTGAGTGTCGCCATATTTCAGTAAAATAAGCCTGTTTGACCTGTTTCACACAGCACGTAAGCAGCACACATTTATTTGGGGTGCCCATTATTAATAGGTTACAGCATGGTTGGCATAAGCACATTGGCGATGAATAGAGTTTTGGCGCTGAACTACATATCCTATGTAAACCTATCTTTTGCAATAAAGGATTTAGAGCAGTTTATAGCTTTATATTGGGATTTGGGTTCCAATCCATGAAGATTCATTACCGTTTTGATGTAAATGTAATCCCTCTTTGCGTATTTAGATTTGTTGACTATCAATTCTGTAAGTATATTATGATCATTACAACATTAATTACTTAGTGTCATAACCTAGAAACTACTTAATGTTTTGTATACATTTTTTGCAGCAGTTCTATTACAAAGCAAACACTGTCATGAAACAGACCTTCTTGTGCGAAACTCAATAAAGAAAGTAATGCTCAGAAAGAGAAAGACGAAAAAGAGTGTCAGATAGTATGTTAACACTTGAAAGGCTAAGGAAGAGATGTGAAACCCAATCATGACAGGGTTCTGCTCTCTCATTCACAGCTCTGTTCGAGGAACTGCAGGGCTTGGACATTTTTTTGGCAGAACTATACAAGTGAGTAAAGCTGCCTCTGTACCTCAACACGTGTGTGTGTGGGGGGGGGGGGGGGGGGGGGGGGTATGTTATGGGGACAAAATGTTCCCACAAAGATGGCAATATCCCAAATCCTTGTCCTTGTGGAGAAATGTTTTGGTCCCTATGAGGAAAACGGCTTATAAATCATAAAAATTGTAAAATGTAGAAAGTTTTCTGTTATAGAAAGTTTCTGTTGGTTTAGGAGTAGGTTTAAGGTTATGGGATAGAATATTCAGTTTGTCTAGTATAAAAACCATTACACCTATATAATGTCCTCATAATGATAGGAATACCTTTGTGTCTGTGTGCGCCATTGGGTGATAATGACTAATGTCCTGCTAAATAAACTATTAAAAAGTGAGTAAAAAGTTTATCAATAAGGCATTTGCATAAAAACTGTTGTTGTATTGTAGTTTTGTCTGTTGATTACTCAAAATACGCATATTCATTTTGGAATTTTGGCCATAGAAATGCACAATTCAAAGTCTGGCTGAAGCCTATCCCAGTTCCTTAAGCCAGAGGCAGAGGAAAGCACCCCGACTCTACTTTTCTCTCGCTCACGTTCTTTCTTTCTGTAGGCATTTGGACAGCAGCAGCAATGAGAGGCCAGATATCAGTGCCATCCAGAGAAGAATGAAGGTACACACTGAATCACACACGCTCATTCCACATATTTCAATTATGATCTGATTTTACTAGATGTGAAACGGCTCAAATTTCATCTTAGTTTACAGTATCTATCCAACGGTCTCACTTTATATTAAGTGTATTTAACTACTATGTACTAACGTTTAAATGACTCATTTGATTAAATGCACTTAATTTGTTCATACATGTCTTTACATTATACTTATATTTTTAATACTGTATACCAGTAATTTCTGTAATTACATCTATTATTACACTGTTGATCTTTCCCTTACAACTTAACCCACAACTTAACCCACCCTTAAACCTACCCATACCACTAAACCTAACTTTACCCGTATCCCATCTCAATAGCAGCAAAAGTGTTTTGCAATACAACACGAACACAATAAGTACATTGTACCTAACAATGGTTTTATTTATGTAAGTACATTTAAGTGCCCTAATAACTTGTAAAGAGTTATAGAGTTTAGAAATAGTATGGGTTATATTCATGAAGAGTATCTGTGGAATGCTCTTGAGCCTAATAATTTAGACTTGTTCCTCAGTTTGCATCACCTCAGTTTGCATCAATGCTTTTAATGGCAGCTTATAAGTCTTGTAAGTTTAATTATTGCCCATGGTAATCAACAGCCTGTCACATATGCCGTCCATAAATACTTGGATGGAATGAATTAGCTACAAGAGGGATGTTATATATTGCATGTTGATTCAGTAATTCGCTCTGTGCGTCTTGGCTCATCAGAGAGTGACTCATGACATGGACATGTGCTACGGGATGATGGGAAGCCTGTTTCGCAGTGGCTCTCGGCAGACTCTGTTTGCTTCTCAGGTGATGCGTTATGCTGATCTGTATGCTGCCTCTTTCATCAACCTGCTCTACTACCCCTTCAGCTACCTGTTCAGAGCCGCCCATGTTCTGGTGAGAACATACACCCATACACATAGGCTTGGATTAGTGATACACATACCAATACAATAGCTGGTACCAATTCCTATGTCCCAGACTAATAATAATAGCATTATTTAAGGTTAACTGTTCATATTAATACAAAAATAAAATTATAATAATAATTGTGTTGCCTTAACCTCAACCACTCGGTCAGTTGCACAGTTTTGAAAACGAACGTTAAGGGATGTTTTAAGGACATGTTTGTGCATGCCGGTAGACAGCCACTCTGAAGCGGTCAGAGGCGATTCTAAAAAGTCGAGACAGGACCCATCGTCAAAATTTCTGTGTCCACCACTCTAGTTCATCCAAAACAAACTAGAAAATAGACTCAAAGTGCTAAATACCGGAATTATTCTTTAATGAATACACAGTTGGTCTGGTGAATTAGCCTGGTTGAGACCATCATCGTATAAAGCCCGCCTCAACGTTTGTGATTGGTGTCTCGATTCGGGAAAATTGGAAATGGGCTTGAATGGGCTCTTGGCCAGACGGACTTGCAGAGCAAATCTCAAATTTGCCGGAAATTCGTCAGGGTTTTCCCAGGCTACTGGTGAATGTAAACTGGAGAAATACAAACACTGCACATGTGTCAAAATACTGGATTTGTGTCCAGTGTTTTATTTCTCCAGTTTACATTCACCTGACCAACTGTCTCTTCATTAATGTCTTGCCAAGATGGCCATTTTAACAATGAAAAGTGCATTTGATAGTTCATACAGTACACAAATGTTCATACATTTGTTTGATTAATTATTTTATTCAGCAAGGATGCATTAAATTGATCAACAGTGACAGTGGAGACTGCTCTGTTTTTCAATATTTATAATAATAATAAATGTTTCTTTGAGCATCAAATTAGCATAAAGAATCAAACGAACCTGAAGACTGGAGTGTGGCTGCTGAAAATGCTGGAATAAATTACTTTTGAAAACCTATTTAAATAGAATTGTAATAATATTTTGCAATATTATTGTTTTTACTGTATTTCTGATCAAATGAATGCATGCTTGGTGAGCAAAGACTTTCAAAAATGTTTTTAAAAATCTTACCAACCCCAAACGTTTTAACGGTTCAAAAGGTACTAGGCATAAGCGCTACAAGTTCTACAAGTCAGGCGACAAGTCAGTTCCTAAAAATAGAAAAGCCTGGAATGAAAAATCTAATATGGTTACATTTTTCTAACTCAAGTAACGACTGGTACCGAAACGGGTGTGTACACGTTTTTCCTGTTCACTTGGTTTTCTCGTCTGTGCCTAGTGACCTATTTAACGCACCTGTTAAACATGTTTTTTTTTTTTTCCTCTCTTTCCCAGATGCCCCATGAGTCCACAGTGGAGCACGCCCATGTAGACACAGAGACCGAGTCTCCTTTGGCCACACGCAACCGCCACTGTGTGGACTGCAAGGACATTGACTGCAAAAGAAACCAGCTCACACGCTCTATTAGCGAAATCAAACCGCCCCACCTATTTGCTCAGCCGCCACTGGAAATCACACACTGCCACGATGAGGATGACGATGAAGAGGAGGAGGAAGAGGAGGAGGAAGAGGAGGAGGAAGAGGAGGAGGAAGAGTAGATGTTTTGGCCCATTCTAGGGTAAAGATACATAGGACGATGATGAGAGAGTGATGATGATGATATCGAGTGAGGTAGAAAAGGAGGAGTGGATGTAAGAAGTAGACTATAATTGCCAAATCAAGCTCAAAAAGCTGATGTTCATAGTAGAGTTCAGTTCACCCTCCAGTAAAGATGACTAAAAAGAATGAACGAAAGTTTGTTCAGAAATACGTTGGATGTTATCTGGAATCGTTTGTCAGTCACTATATAAGCACATTTGATAAACATCCAATGGAAACACTGCGAAAGGACACTCATGAGTTTACATCAGACTGTCATGTATGTATCATACATGTAGCATGTTGGCTAAAGCTTGCATACAAAGACTCACAAATGAGTTAGGATGAGTGTTTAAGTCAGTTATTGGATCCTTACAGGTACACAACTTAGTTTATAGGTATGTTATAGTCAGATTGTTACTATTATTTTATAGTTTTTATCAGTTTAGACAACTTTTGAGTTGCTAGTCCATCCAGTCAGATTAAGTTGGTTACTACCTCCTGCAAAGGCTGTATACAATAATTGTCCCTTTGAAAAAAAAAAAAGTGTACGTGAGTGTATGTTGGCAGAGTGTCTGTGTTGAAGTTCTGCATGTGTTGGGAATCTAAATGAAGCACAGAAAAACCGAAGCATGGTTCATTGTGACGTGCATGAGGAAATGCGGCCAACACAAGAATCCAGTTACTTGGCAACAGCATGTAGCCACTTTTTTTTTCTTTTTTTTTTTTTTTTAAGAGGTTCGCTGTTAACCTCTTGTTTTTCATCTTTTTTCATCCAGACGTTTTGAGCTAGTGCTACAGAGTAGCAAACAGATGCCTGTCTTATTAGGGTTCACATAGGTGCAAAATGATTCAGAACACACACAGACACATCATTTCAGCACCTGTTTTAAACCGTTCCGATGTCACATTAAACAGTGACATACTGTATATTTTTATACTCCTACATGAGCTAAACACAACTGTTTAGTTTTGTCTTAGTTTTGTCTCATATATTGCCTAACAGATGCAAACTATTACGTATACAGTAAGTGACCTTGATATGCAAAAATAAAACATACAAGACTGTTTTTGGCTTGAGGGGCTTGTGAGATGTATTGGTCATTGAGAAAATAGTAAAATGAAGTTAACAGCTGGGCATTCTGAAACTGAGAGTGCTGTTGCTCTGGTGACTGTTTCTATGGAAATTAATGTAGTCCTGGCTAATGTGTGAACTCTGTTGATGGTTTACTCCCATGTGGACCAAAACGGTGTCGAGAAATTGGGTTTGATTTAGCTTGAAGGGTCTCATTAGACATTTTTAGGTGTTCCCACAGGAAGTATGTGGAGTTTTTAAGAAATAAATGTCATTCTTGAGTGTTACGGTGGGTCACGGTTTAGGGAGGAAATGGTTTTAACGCTGGGAAGTGTTCCAAGTGCACAAAACAGGTATCAGGATGGTTAGTGTGACTTATATTAATTATTCAAAGATAATAGTAGGCAGGCTCTGATTGAATGAAGATACCCAATCCATAGTGTATTACTCATGCATATTCTAACTATGTTCTTTTCTTATTATTTCAGAGAATGTAGTTTTTCATGGGTCTTACTTTCAGTTTTTAAAAGGGAAGACCAAGTAAGTCTTATAGTATAAAGTTTTGTGGTTAGGCACACACAAAAAAAGGTTTTCTAGGTTTCCATGCGTCTGTTTCAAGGAACCAGTTAAATACGTTTAGAGATAATGTACAATGCATATTTGATCTGTGTCAATTTCAGTTTGTAGTTTATTATAAACTGGACATCCTAAAATGGGGCAGCTCTTGTTCTTGGTCCCAGTCTTTAGAGACTGCAGTATAGAGATTGAAAGTGTTTGTCCCTCAAAATCCAGCATTTCTCTTTCCTCTGTTTTCATTCACTTTTTATACAAACTCAGCATAGTATATAATATGGCTGGCTCCCTGGACATGGATTAAAACTAGTCCTGGGCTAATTTGCACTGGTGTTGGCTGTTGTCCTTTTTAGTTGTCTATGCAAGGGACACTGGCTTAGATTATATTTAAGAATAATATAATAGAAAAGGCATCGAGTTTAAACAATTCACCCAATTATCCCAGTAGTCATTACCTCCTCAACGGGCGAAGATCTCATCCGTTTAGTCATAGATAGCATTGCATACATCTGTTTCGACCAGTGTTTTCATATATTATGGCATAGTTTACAGTTGCGTGTTGAACATGCCAATAACTTATATACTGTATACAATAACTAATATACTGAGTTTTTCCTCCTTTCTATTTTTTACCTTTTTCCTAATTTCTGAAATCTTTTTTTAGTTCCTGATGTTTTTTGTGTGATTTTTATTAGCTTTCAGATGAGCAAAGATGCAAAACGGTTGCGTCTGTAAAAGAGATCGAGAGTAAAATAGCCATGGCATTTATTAATCCTGTTTCTTTTCTTTTGTTTTTTGTTGTCGTTTGTTTGTTTAGGGCATGTGATTTTATGTCTCCAAATATTAATTTTGCTTCCTCAATTATGATAGTTTCTGATTTATAGAGTTCTAAACCTATACAGATAGGAAATTGCATTGCAATGTAAAATAAATATAATTTTCCTTAATAAATTCACCATTGGTCTCCTGTCGTGTTTACTTCTGAGAGCATATGACTATTTTTCATAACAGCTTTTCTACTCTAACAAAGACTATAAGTCGGCCACTTGGATTCCATTTCTGATTTCTGTAATTTGTCCAAAATACTGCTCCATGTCTATGTACTGCATATTGTACATTAAACATGGTATAAAATATTCGAACAAAAGTGATCACGAGCAACATGGTTGAAAAACATGAGCCTGACAAGTCATTTGTCTGTTCATACTGAAAGCAGAAATATGATGCAACAATCGCAGTCAATCAGAATATATTTGATGTTTAATATGCAAAAAAAGTGCAGAAAGAACACAGTACCATAGTGAAACTGATGAACGTTTAATAGCACTTTCTCTAGAACCATTTTCCTCCCTAGGTTTACATTTTAGTAACAAAGTAGCTACAATTCATTAACAAAGCAAATTAGAAAAAAAATGTAAAAAGCCAGAACCTGTATTTAACCCCACAAGAGCATCTTTCTAGGAAAAAATAATCAAAGTAGGCTTTAATTTACTAAATAAAACCCAACAATCTCTGATCTAACCTCTAATGTAAAATCTTTGGTATAAAGAGCAACAATTTTAAGATACATTATCAAGGTTGAGCTTGGCTAAATTGTTAGACCGTAGTGCCAAGCAGTGGCTGTCTGTGGTATTGACCCATGTATAAATAATAGAATACAACAAGTAATGCATTCCTGTTATTTATCTGTTAAGGTTCAAGTAACCAGTGGAACACATGAAAACATCTAGGGCGAAGTCTTAAAAGCTGCCTGAATCAGATTTACCACAAAGTCTGACATTGTAGAAACAGGGTCACGCAGCTGCCACCTATACGAACATATAGGAATAGTTATTGGACTGAGTTATATGCTGTTTGTTGATAAGCTGTTTTGGGTCTCTGAGGATATGGGAGGGAGGGATGGGATGGGGGGGAGGGGGGGAATGAGACCACTAACATTTCGGCAAAGCCTTACTGCCACTATTGGTCATTTGGAGTATGGCTAAGGGTCACTTTTGTGACAGTTGAAAAAGAAAATGTAAGTGGTTTATCATTAACAAAACGGTACATTCAACTTTAAATACAACTGTATGCATAGCAGGAGTTTCCAGCATTCATATAAATAACCATTGAAGTCAACATTACAGACATAAAGATAATCCAATAAGTCAAAATGAGTGGAGGAGCGACCTCTCTTACAGATGTGTGATGGGTATTACAATTTAATGTAGTAGTTGTTTTAATGACGTGGTAAAGACTAATTTTGTTACGAGCTGGATTCAGTTAGGAATCGCATGAATGCATATGGATTCTCCCTTGCATAAAGTTCTGACAGGTCTTTGCGTTTAGTTAAAATAAAGCGTTCGGCTTTAAATGTAGTTATTGTGCCTTTGACAGACTTGAACTTTTAAAGCAGACAAATAGGACCTGTTCATCCTTGGGAAGTCCATCCAAGTGAATCCAAAATATCAAATATACAAACATGATACAATGAATGCATACAAATAATATATAATTTACAAATACAGTCATCATGATAAATCATCTTTTAAATAAAATGTGTTTCATTGCACTTGTTAAAAAAAATTAATATGATTTTTAAAAGGCAATATAATGATTCATTAAAAAAAAGTGTAAAAGGTACTGTGGGATATACCAGATTTATAACAGTAAAAATAACCATTTCTGAAATATACATGTAAAAGACCCTCACCAGTACATATACAATGATGTTTTTGAAACTACGTATATATAGCATGTGCATGATATCAGTGACACTCATAGAGGCACACATGCACAACGTACAGACAGGTGTTTGCATGTGCCGACAATTACATCCTCAGACATGCACGTATATACAAATGCATACAAAATAAATAAATATGTGAGTAGAATGCTCTTGGTTCACGGTTTCCTTCAAAGCAGTATTTGGAGCAGTCTTTGATTTACCCTATTACAGCGTCTGCCTGGAGTATTTCTTCTGTTTGTGAACATCACAGGGCAGTTTGAGTGTAGCTGGAGGGGCTCGTACGAGCACTAGACTGTCCATCCTCCAAACTCTTTGGCTGGGGAGACATAAACACTGGTTTATCTGAAATATTAAAGGGGCCGAAGAGCGTCACTGGACCATCCATTTTGCCTTGGGTGAACCCAAGCTCTGGCCCCAGTAGTACTGCACTACCAGTTGTTTGGGGTGGTGAGGCAGCTCTAGGGTTCTGCTATCGCTTCGCTCCACCACCCCACTGAGGGCTAGATGGCCCCCTCACTGTGTCCTGTGTGGTTCGACTTGATGTGGGCGACGCAGTTCTGTGTCTGGTTAAACAGAGCGGTGGTTTCATCGGTCACTCCGTCGTGGAGCTCTGTCAAAGTCATTTCGATTTTGGTGTACTCGCTCTCTGAGGACTGTGGCGTCTTGTCAATACGTGATGCCATGACGGCGTTCTGATACTGCTGCCGTGTTACCTGTCAAAACACACGGGAAAGGGGGTTACAAAAAAAAACTTGTAACATCTTACTCTGTGTCCTCCTAACCAGATGGCGCAAACACAGGATAAAAGGTATTTTCCCATGGTAATCAGAGCTTTTGTCCTCGCCAGCCATGACAACAAGCGTTTCTATTTTAGAAGCAATTTCTATTTCTGCAACGTTGCAGTTGGAACAACAACATACAAACGATGACAATGATAATCTCAGGTACTGATTATGTGCTTTCTTAATGTTAAAAGGGTCTATTGTGGGTCTATATTTTGAATATAATCTTACATGACCTTTATAGCCATACTGAAGCAACAATAGATAGTTTACTTCAGATCTTGCAAATAAATGAAAGGATACATAAACATCTATTCAGACAAAGATGATGCTCTTCTGATTGGCTGTGATTTGTGATTCCTTTTTTCCTCAGAGCTGTGGCACGTCTGGTAATAGCCCCCCACACATCAATCCTGGTAAATTACCGTAAAAATCCCAGAACGACTTTACCGGTAAATTCAAAAATGTGTTGTTCACACAAACAACAGCGTTCTGTCTGGTAACAGACCATTCACTCATCAGTTCCAAAATACCGGTAAACTCTGTGATAATGTAATTAACTGGAAGTTTATGCCTTGTTCCTGAAGCAGGCTAGTTAATTTATCATATGTGACAGTATCACTAACTGTTGTTGACAAATCTCTTCATCCGCCCAGACGAAGAGAAGAGCTTTAGTTTCAGTTTCACTCCAATTTGAAGACATTTGTTAACAATCCTGGGTAAACGTCATCTGCGTCACAATTTTATGAATGGCCCAGAGCCGTTGCTCTTTCAAAGGCTTCTGATTGGCCCAAATCACTTTTTACGTCAGCGTGGTCTGACCTCGTACGTGCAAAATACCGGTAATCTTCATTCCGCGTTCACACATTTATACAGGTAATTTACTGGTAATGTTACATCTTCGTTTACTGGTAAATTGCCGGAACCAATTTACCGGTATTTTTTTAAATGTCCTGTTCACAAATGATCTGTTCCTGGTAATTTACCAGTAAAGGCCATATGTGTGAAAGGGGCAGACAAATTGTTTGTTGGTGGAATATTATTGTATTGCTTCTGGTTATGACACTGTGTTGGTGTTCTTTTAAAAAAAAAAACTAAAAACTAAGTCCTGCCTCTGTCTAACCGTATTACCATGACTGGGCTGGCCATTTTTCCAATCCAACATCAGGCTTTTGAGGAACGTTGCTTATATATATATATATATATATATATATATATATATATATATATATATATATATATATATATATATACATCTCTCACTCATCAGTGTATTGAATTGCATTATATGTTTTGCCCCCCACAATAAAAACTACTTTGATCATAAAATTGTCTTACATATTAATCATCTTACTAAGGCATATTATTGGGAGTGACTACTGATATTTATATGCATTTTATGTAAATAGTCTGTTATACTGTAATTAAGATCTCATTGATTCACAATAATACAAGCTATCAGAAACTTAAAAAAAAAACATGCACCAAATTGCATACTTTTGCTAGGTTTTGGGCATCTAAATAAAAAAATTCCACCTTGAGTACGAGCTCTATATTCTCCAATATCATGCATACTATGAGCCATAAAAGCCTGATGTATCAAATATAATCCTCAAAAAAATATATATATTTTGAAAGGTTCAATAAACTGATTGTATTATTTCATACATCAGATTCCACAAAGAACCTTTAACATCCATGGAACCTTTCCATTGCATTTGAGCTTTGGGGAGCCAAAATGGTTCTTATGGAATCACTGTGAAAACCTCTTTTATTGAGCTCATTCCATGGCCACATCAGAGCCCATGTCAATGACCACAAAGTCAGCTCATGTCTCCATCTGCCACAGACACTAAACCAGGGCTCACGTATATCACAGACCTCTACTCAGTGCCAAACTCCACATCTGTCCCAGAGCCATCACCTAAATCCACATCTGCCATTAAGCCACAGCCAAAGATTGTAAATGAATAACAGTCTATGTAAGGCAATGAACCATAGCCACAGTCTAGCACTGAACTACAGCCATTAGGCCACAGTTTAGACCACAGTCTGAACCCCAAGAGCCACAATGACACCAACAATGCGCAATGAATGTCTTCTGAAGAATTACATTGATTCTGATTGTTTTGGGCATGTTGATTGTAGCAATGTTCAGGGAAGAAGGAGGCGGGAACCGGCGAACCATCAAAATATAATTTATTTAAAATAAAACAAACAACCAACCAAAATACCACCAGCACCTCGCGGACGACTGCTGGCTACCGAAAATAAACATAAGGAACTGCCAGCAGCCCCTCGCGGACGACTGCTGGCTAAAATAAAATACAAAAACAAAACACAACTAAAATACAGGCCTGTTCCTCTCTCGATCATCAACGTCGTCGCTCCTCCTTTATGCTTCCGCTCCTCCGTGAGAGATGCGAGACCGGTGTGCTTCACATGTGTTGCTCATTAGCAATCGCACCACCGGCCTCGCGCCGTTCTCTCACGTCCCTCGGCCGTCCTGTTCGCCACATACCCCCATCGCCCCTCACAGGCCGGGGGGTACCCACGAGCCTGTGCCTACTCCCCCCCCCCGGCGGCGGCGATCCCTGGGGAGTATGGACAGACAAACCGAGGGAAACGGAGACGGAAGCATGAGGAGCGACAGATCGAGAGAGGGGAGAGAGGAAAAAAAAAAAATTGGTCCGGTTCCCACAACGCGCTGCCATCTGGTCCCCCACCAGCTGTGCGCTCTCCTCCGCGGTGCCTGGCGGTGACGCTGGGTAGCCCTCGGTGGACGGCTCGACGCTCCTCCGCCGCCCGGTGGACGGCGACGGCTCCTCGGGTGCCTTGGGCAGACGGTAGGAGTCCCCCGTTCCCTGCTCCTCCCCTTCACTGGTGGACGGCAGCAGGCTCCGGCCCACGGCGAGCGGCGGCGACTCCTCCTCTCCCTCCCGGATGGCAGCCGCCCCTCCAATACCCAGGCGGCCGGCAGCGAGCTCGACCGTCCCACCGGCAACTCACTCCAGCGCACCGCCTCGAGCGTCCCTGGCCGCGAGTCCCCCGCTCCCTGCTCCTCCCCTCGCTCGGCGGATGGCAGCAGGCTCCGGCCCACGGCGAGCGGCGGCGACTCGCGCACCATGCTCGATGGCACCGCGGATTCCCCACACCGGCGAGGACTCTCTGACAGCGCGTTCCTCCCTCTTCCCGGGTTTCGGCACCAGTGTAGCAATGTTCAGGGAAGAAGGAGGCGGGAACCGGCGAACCATCAAAATATAATTTATTTAAAATAAAACAAACAACCAACCAAAATACCACCAGCAGCCCCTCGCGGACGACTGCTGGCTACCGAAAATAAACATAAGGAACTGCCAGCAGCCCCTCGCGGACGACTGCTGGCTAAAATAAAATACAAAAACAAAACACAACTAAAATACAGGCCTGTTCCTCTCTCGATCATCAACGTCGTCGCTCCTCCTTTATGCTTCCGCTCCTCCGTGAGAGATGCGAGACCGGTGTGCTTCACATGTGTTGCTCATTAGCAATCGCACCACCGGCCTCGCGCCGTTCTCTCACGTCCCTCGGCCGTCCTGTTCGCCACATTGATTATGTTATGTAATGACATATATATATATATATATATATATATATATATATATATATATATATATATATATATATATATATATATATATTCATAAACTACAAGTGAATTGTCATGTTTGTGCAATTCTGTTTACCTTGATGTACTGTACGTCTGACACCGCTCTGACAGAATAGTCTGGCACATAGATCTGCAGGAAGGCATTGAGCTGGTTGTTACTGCTGCCCAGTGACGGTGTGATGGATTCAATCCGCTCGCTACGATTTAATGAGTCAGAATGGTTCAGTCCAAATGGCCGAGGAGGGGATTTGTTTTCTGCAGAGGAAAAGGGAAAGCATTGTGACTTCAGTAATCAGGACAAACATAAACACATGAAATCAAGAGCACAACAGGGAGGGGGACACAATCTAAAGCTTATCAGCCTTGCTCATTAATATTTATTATCTGACCTGATGTAGCAACAATAGCTCAACCAATGACACGAATTAGGGGAGGGACTATCTGTTTGTGAGAGTAATGATAGAATTGGGGAGTGTTTCCAAACCTGTCTGAAAACTGCTTTATATTCTGAATGACACACTTTACAAATCAATTAACACTAGCACTTTTTTATTAATTGATATGAATAAACAAATTGAATAAATTAATATTTTTACTCAGCAAGCAGGCATTTAAATCATCATATTAGAATGATTTCTGAAGTATCATGTGACACTGAAAACTGGAGTAACGGCAGGAATGCATCACGGGGGGGGGGGGAATATTTCACAAAATTAATATTTTTACTGTATATTTGATATAATAAATGCAGCATTGGTGAGTAAAAGATAATTCTTTCAAAAACCTTCATTTGACAGACTCCAAACTTTCAAACAGTAGTGTATGTTTGTAGATGTTTATGGCTTTTTAGTACACTGAACCCTTTAGTGACTTTACCTTCAAATCCAGCTTTAAAGAGACAATATTTAGCACATTGTATATTATGATGTTATAATAGCTTGTAACAGCTTCTTAGAACTCAATAATCGCATTGCTAGTTATGAAGGGGGTGTTTCATGTATGTAAAAGGGTTGCCGCTGGCAAGAGTATGATAAAAAGCCTAAGAGCTTTCAAAGTGAAGACTGGCTTGTTTTTTAATTAAACACAGCTTATGTTTTCCACTTCATAAAGAGGGGGAATTTAGTCTCAAGTCTTTAGTTCAAGGCTCCAATGCTGGCCTGAAGGGGCCCAACTCTGAACTCTACATGCTGGAAGTCAGCATGAGGTTTGTGAGAACCGGGAACAGTGTGTGTGTGCATGTGTGTGTGGGTTACTGTACAGAGGTGTGTGTGTGCGTATGGCCCCGCTGTCGCCCTTTACTCCAGGAGGCCTGTGAAGTAGAAATGTGTGGGAGGAATTCTGTGGGTTTACTGTAACATACTGTATGATTTACAGTGAGTGACAGACAGACTAATGTCTGACCTTGTCATTGTTTGATTAGTCATTTTGGTTTAACTATACCTGGAGATCCAGCAACAGACTCAGCCCTACTGACCACAAAGGTACAAGAAACTGCAGGGAAGAATAAAGAATAGGAGGAAAAGAAAAGCATCACAAGAGGGTGGGAAACAAAAAGGTGACTGAAAGGTAGAACTGAAGAGCTATAGGAGTAAAGAAATCACTAAATACCACTTGTTTTAATCCACATTAGAAAATATTATCCATTCCCACATAACAAAAGCACTTTTAGTATTTCTGTAGGCCCATTTTCTCACCACCAGAGGTCACCTATGTACTGTGATAGTCCCCTAACTAGTGGCATATGTGACACTTGGTTGAAGGAACACACTTACTTTTTGGGACTTTAGCTTATTCACCGTGTCCCCCAGAGTTAGATAAGTCCACACACACCCTTTTCATCTCTGTGCGTGCTGTAACTGTCTGACGCACCAACTGCTAGCCTAGCTTAGCACAAAGACTGGAAGTAAATGGCTCCAGCTAGCATACTGCTCCCAATAAGTGACAAAATAACGCCAAGATTTTCCTATTTATATATTGTGATGTGTATAGTCACAGTGTGTACATATAACAAGATCATATGAGACACAGGCATCTTTTAACCGTATACATACTGGGAACTATATTCTTAGAAGGCGAAGCACTGCTACTTGGGTGATGAGTGATAGCGCAACACTCTGAGTGAACTCTTCTAAGTGCCTTCTAAGTGCTGAGAATATAGTTCCGGGATACAGTGAATAAGCTAAAGTCGCAAAAAGTTGGCGTGTTCCTTTAAGATTTGGCAAAATATTCAACCCCTATCAATTTCTGATGGATCTAACTATGGTCAAAATTATTTGAAAATACCATACATACATTATTTAAAAAAAGAGTCAGTGGATACTCCCCATTAAGTCAACGCATCATACAAAGCTGCAAGTCAAGGCACTCCAGTTTCAATGTTTCCACTGAAACAGGAAGCTAAGGCGGGACATATTGAATGGCTCCTCCCCCTTTTCAAATAGCCAATAGCGTTTAGTTTACCTCACAGACTGCAAGTCTACCATGGAAGCGAATCCGAGTGCTGATAATATGTTGGATTCAATAGTAGAGGAATCATTAATTTCATTCTTAAGCAACGAACAGTTGGAAAGCGGAATAAAACTCGAGCGTTTGAGCAACCGAACACACATCTCCAACCCACATCTCCTCCGTGATGTCGTGTCAATGGTCGTTTTGGCCAGGTGGGGGTGGGAGTCGAGGGACGCTTTAGATTCTAGACAGCATTTGATTGGGCTGAAGATGTGATGAGAAGCTGAAGTCCGCGGTCATAAAAATCCATGATCCATTTTAGCGGAAATGAGAGTATAAATTTTGAAAAAATCTCCTAAATGTGAATTTTGTCATTTTTTTGGAACACACAAGCTTATTCATACTAAAAGCTAAAAAAACAAACAAAAAAAAAACATACATTTTGATTTCAGGGGGCATTAAACTATAATACTTGGCAGTATAATGATTTAATGTGAGTATGAATAAAAATAATAAAAAAATCCATTCATCCATCCATTTTCCAAACCGCTCATCTTATGCATGATTGCTATAATAACAATAATAATAAATGTTATTATTTACTGAACATTAGTGTCTTTTATCATTTGTATTTATATACTAATCAATGCTGACACTGATAGCTGCACAAATATGTCTACTGTGGAATACACAATATCTCAGTTGTTTCACAGATTTCTTCTGAGTGCAAAACAAATGATAGTCTCAAATTCTCTTGCCATTCTAAATGCCATGTGACCTCTGGAACAAAGCTTCTGTGACACTGTGTTATTTTCTGATAGTGTATACAATAATACAATAATGCCTGACTGGGATTAGTGCATCATAGTACCAATAGTACATTGAAAACAGTATGTCAAAGGTGCCAGAATGAGGCTCCGCTTCCTGTGAATCTTCAAAGTATGTATCCGTGCATATACTTTTTGGGCTAATGCTGCCCACAACTGCTTGCACTGTTGCAGGGTATGTGGGTGTATCCTGTGGTATCGAATGCATTTTGTATTGCAGTATTATTATTTTTTAAACCAGCATAAAACCTCTTATGTAAAGTGTTTAATTTTTCTAAAAAATGTAGGCCTACATTTAAGATCTATGTATTTAAATTGCTTTGGTTTACAGTTTTAACATTAACAAACTAATATACCTAATGTAATATACATCTGTCAGTCATACTTGAGTTAAACGGGCTAGAAACAAGCCAGATTTATGCACTCCAAAAAAATCATGGAATAGTTTTTAGTAAGTTTAAATTTAAGTATTGTCCTTTCGGAAAATCTAATTGATTTTATTTGAATAATCATATTTTCAAAAAAGCATTTATTCAAATGGCTTAGTAAGCACATTATTCAGTTAAAAAGTATAAATATGTCTAGATATGGAACAAGTAATATTCAATTAGTTAAATGTATGGTTAAAAAAATGGACTTATTGATGATAAATATATAAACCTGGTAATTGTGTATTTAAAACACATTCACCTGTTTCTTACGTTTTATATATGACAGACAAATATGCATCATATTAAGTTTATTAGTTTATGTTAAAACTGTGTAATCTAAATCTAAGAAAATTTTATATGAAATTTAAACACATAAACCTTAAATACCAGTAAGTACAGCGCACATAGCATATAGGTTACTTTTCGTACTTTGTAGAAATACTATATGCAAATGAATGTATTATTTGTATTTACCTGGAGAAGCGGTGAGAGCCATGATCCCATACGAGGAGAAAGCTCCAGCTTCAAACTTCATTCCCTCCTTCCCTGCCTCCACTTCCACCTTCCCCTTAGAGAACAGATCACATTGAAGGCCATACTTTCAATACAGCTAAGATTTTTTTTTTAGATAACTGTTAAGTGGATAGATTTACAACTAATGGCAGTTTTTTGCAAAAGAAGGCTTTCAGTAATTCCTTTAGGAGCATGTCTGTCTTTAACTATACTCACTGAACTAAACATTCTTCTTTTACGTAGTTCTTTCATACTGGGCGTGTTAAATACTTGCGAAAATCCCAGCTTGTTCTAGGCTAATAAACTCAATCCTTTCTCTCTATGCCCTCCATGGCCCTGGACCAAACAACCAAGCTGACCTGCAGAATGAGGATGAAATAGTCCACGGGCTTGTTGCGGTGGAAAAGGTAATGCTCAATGGCCTTCTTATTCTTCTCATTATATTTGACCTCCTGGATGACATTGGGGTGCTTGAGGAGACGCAGAAGGATCTTCTCAGACATCTGGCTGGAACTGAATAACTCAACTTCTGTAAAGCAAAAGAAGATGTGACATCATCTTCCTGTTCCTGTGGGTTTTTCACTATTGAAATTGTTGCCTCAGAGCCATTCTAAACCATGGTTAAAGGTAATATTGCATTTTCAGGTTTCAAAACGTCACGCGGTATATTAGTAAACCCTGGATAAATGATGCTCTAACATATTTTTTGGGGGGGACGAACAGCTTGTGGCAGGCAAATACTCTGTTATAATAACTGCTTATCCATCGGTGACACTGTTCTGACTGTTTAAAGTATTCTGAAACATACAAAAACAAACACATATTTTCATTCCTGTTAACACCGTCAGCTTTCAACATTTTATTGTTCTCTCAAAAGCTGAAACTTAACAAAGCGTGAAAGTTTCTGTGACTACAAAGTTTATGAATAAGCACTGTTTTCTCTATTATGATGATTGTCGGTTGCTAAATAACTCACTGTAACATTGTTCTGTTTACAGTATATGTGTCACCTGGCAGCTGGTCGCTCCTTGACCAGGGAATGCTAATAGTATTGTATTTGTTAATCAATGATTAGCGTAAGCCACAAAGGGGAAAGTTTTTACCAAATCCTGGAATTAGGTTTAAAGGGGAATACCACTCAGAATGTTTTTTCTCTATTATACACAAACACCCTTGGGACCATTTAACAGCAGCTTGATGTATAGTAACGCAAAGGGTAATGACTTGTAGAGGGGGCTATGGCAAATGCCTGAAGATTTCTAGAAGAATGCCAGAATCAGCAATGTAGGCTGCATTTATTTGATCAAATTTTACAGTAAAACAACTTTAAATAACTGTTTTCTATTTAAGCATATTTTAAAAAGTACTGTATTCCTGTGATGCAAAGCTAAATATTCAGCAGCCAGTAATATAGTATTAAGTGTCACATGATCCTTCAGAAATCATAATGACATGCTGATTTGCAGCTCAAGAAACTTTTATTTTTTATTATCAATGTTGAAAACTGTCATGCTGCTTAATATTTAAAATAATATGCTTAAAATATGCTTCAAATAATATTTTTTTGGAAACTGTGATATATTTTTTCACTCTCTAAATATAGCCCAAACCGTAGTATACAAACAACATCAACATCATGACTTCCACCAAAAACTGGCGTCATTTACCTATAAAAAATGTTTTGCTTTAGACGTTGGTTACGGTAAAAGATTTTTACAATGTTGTAAAATATATCTATTTTAAATAAATGCTGTTCTTTTCAACTTTCTATTAATAAAATAATCCTACAAAAAATGTATTGTGGTTTCCACATAAATATTAAGCAAAACAACCGTATTCAACATTAGGAATGTTTCTTAACACCAAATCAGCATATTAGATGATTTCTGAAGGATCATGTGACACTGAAGACTGGAGAAATAGCTGCTTAAAAATCTATTTTGCCATCAGAGGAATAAATAACATTTATATAAAAAATATGTTAAAATGGAAAACAATTATTTTAATGTTTTAATAATATTTCACAACATTACTGTTTTAATGTATATTTTGTCACATAAATGCAGCTTTGGAGAGCATAAGAGATCCCAAATTTTGAACGACACTGTGTGTTATCTAATATGATATTTCATGTTTAATCAAATTGCTTCCCACAGTCACAATCTGTCAATGCAGTACAGTAACAAAAACATTAACAATCACAAAAATCCTATTCTGGCTTATACGACAAATATTTTTCCTTTCTTGGAGAAACACACTATGAAATAAAAAAGGTAACAAACAAAAAGGAAGAAAGAGTGAGAAAAGATGTTTTCTCTTAGCTGCTTGCAAGGTTTTTAAGGTGCAGGGAGTAATCATTCTATACACTATCCCAAACAAGCTGCTTCTTTTCAAAAGACATCATGGCATGACTTTCACCAAAACCAGAGGCAAAGCTCCTCCCCTGTGTGGACACCCTAACCATACTACAGTCACAGGACACACTGGGGTAAATCAAGCAGATATGCAGTGCACTTGCCTGTTGCTAGGAAACGCAGAGTAGCCAGTAGAAGCTGAGGTGATATTTTAACCTTCATTTCATTGTCCATGTGCTTGAAAGCCGAGAAATCCTGCTTCCTCTCTCGATGGGCGATTTTCTTTTTTGTTTTGTTGTCGGCTGTCAGAAAAATGGGATGACAGGAAGAAAGTTTATTTATTAAATTCTTTAATGATGTGTAAAACATC
The DNA here is from genome assembly GCA_030578275.1 of Meda fulgida. Lineage (NCBI taxonomy): Eukaryota > Metazoa > Chordata > Actinopteri > Cypriniformes > Leuciscidae > Meda > Meda fulgida. The sequence goes on along the minus strand of CM060616.1, from coordinate 25,629,101 downwards.
TTGCCTCATATTTTTGTGAAAATATTTGCAATGACACCTAAAAAGGTTTTTTGGATAACACTTTACAACAAGGTTCCATTTTTAACATTAATTTACCACATTGGTTGACGAGAACTAACAATGAAAAATACTGTTAAAATCAAAATTTGTACCTGTTAATATTATTTAATGGACCTGAGCTGACATGAACTAACAATTAACCATTTTATTTTTAATAACTAATGTTAATGTTAACAAAGATTAATAAATACTGTTGTTAGTACCCTATCAGTAGGTCACTCTCGGCGTACGTCGTGGAATGGGCGAATAGGAATCTGGCTAGACAGACCAATCTACTTCGAGTGAAACTAAACAAGCCAATGCACATTGGTGTGCAATCATTTGCATCAGCTTTTCAGCCACCCAGCGCGAGTATATAATGAGCAGCAGGTGTGATTGCACTTCAGCTGTTTGCTTCGGAGTCGAGCACTTCGATGCCTGTGTTCTCTACCATCAAGAGTGTGACAAGACGAGCGAGCTCTCTACGGGACCTCTCCAATCTGGTGCGGGCAATACGGCGCGGCAGCGTGGTCGACTCTTCTCTCTCTCTCTCTCTCTCTCTCTCTCTCTCTCTCTCTCTCTCTCTCTCTCTCTCTCTTTTACTATCTTTTTTGTTTTTTGATGCACATTCCTGGCTGTGTTCGCTGTGACTGTTCCCCTGCGTGCTTCAGCACCAAGGAGAGCAGTCCCTAAAAGAGCTTAAACTGGTAGCTTAACACTCTTACGTGTGTTTCTGGATGCGGCCGTTACCTGGGATCACGGGATGGTCACGGGCGCTGTATTGCGTTTGTGAGCATTGAACATGCTGAGGCAGCGTTCGTGGATGGGTCATGCACCCATTGTGGGAAGATGACCATCTCGGAGCAACGGTCGAGACTCTCATTCCTGCAAAGGGGTGGAGTCCCTGCGCCTCTGCCGCGATCTAACCCTCCACAGAGGGTTACTTCAGGTAGTGGTGCAGGTAACCTGAGGGTTATGGTGAGCATGCTTCCTTCGGGGAACCAACCCCCAAGGAACCCTCATCCCTTCCACGCTCCGCAGCCAGTTGAGCCCCCGACGGAACTTGCTGGACCATCCACGAGCTGTGTACCAGTCATTTCCTTCGGCGATCCCCATGATGAACAGAGGTCAATTGCTGCATCGGAGGGTGGGTCAGACTTCTCTGCGGCCGATGATTCGGCGCCGTTGCCCCCGTCGAGTGTGACAGCACTGCCCGAGTCGGACCCAGAGATGATGGCCATGCTTTCCCGGGCTGCCAACAGGATCCAGGAAGAACAGGAAATGCATGAGGAGCTTACAGGGGCGTGGACGGCATCTTTTACTACTAGAAACCGTCCCGGTGGCTCCTCCTCCCTCATCACCCTTGGCAGGGTGGCTGAGGGTTACATGTGTATCCCACCAGTGGACCGGGCCATTGCTTTGCAACTGCGCCCTAACTCCACTTGGCGCGGAGAACCGTGTCCCCCTTTCCTAGGCCTGTAAGTACTCGTCGGACTGAACCGGCAAGGCTTACAAGGCCTGCGGGGAAGCCGCCTCGGCCATACATGCCATGGCGTTGTTGCAGGTCCATCAGGCCAAGGCACTGAAGGACCTGCACGAGGGTGGTTATGATCCACAAGTTCTCCAAGAACCACGCGCTTCGTGCGACGAAGGTCACCGCACGATGTCCACCATGGTGGTCCAGGAACGCCATCTCTGGCTGTGTCTGGCTGACATGAGGGAGACCGACAAAGTCAGGTTCCTTAACTCTCCCGTGTCCTGAACCGGCCTCTTCGGCGACGCAGTCAAGAACTTCACCCAGCAGTTTTCGGCTGTACAAAAGCAGACTGATGCGATTAAACACATCCTGCCGCGACGGTTAGCTGCTACCTCCACCCCATCGCCTGCGACCCCTCAGTCTGCTCGTCACCAGGGGCGTCCTCCTGCGTCTGCCCTCGCTCTCGCGCCGCAGCCTCCATCTAAGCGGCGCAGAGGAGCCAGTCGCAGGCAGGTGATCCGGAGATGGATGGGACTGCTCTCCAGGAGATGGCTACCGCACCGCTCCCTCCCCCGGAAGAGGGCCGGGTGAAAAATCTTTTGTTCCCTTTTATTTGTGTTCCTGGCCTTAAAACCTGCGGTAACCAAATTCTCAATAAAAGAGCAGTTTCTTTCATCTCTGGGTCTGAAGAGGGCTCGGAGAGCAGTGGGAGGAGAGAATCCTCACCACTCTCACCTACAGGGTACTACAGTCTCTACTTCATTGTACCCAAGAAAGGCGGTGGGTTATGACCGATCTTGGACCTGCAAGTTTTGAATCGGAGTCTCCACAAGCTACGGTTCAAAATACTCCCACAGAGACACTTTTTCTAATGCATCCGTCCCCGAGATTGGTTTGCAGTGATCTACCTGAGGGACACGTACTTTCATGTATCGATTCTTCCTCGACACAGGCCGTTTCTGCACTTTGCGTTCGAGGGTCGAGCATATCAGCACATGGTCCTGCCCTTTAAGCTGTCCCTGTCTCCTGTGTCTTCACGAAAGTCACAGAGGGGGCCCTTGTTCCCATGAGAGAACAGAGCGTTCGCATCCTCAACTATCTCGATGACTGGCTCAAACTAGCACATTCTCAAGATCAGTTATGCGAACACAGGGACCTAGTGCTCAGGCACCTCAGACAGTTGGGTCTTCAGGTCAACTGGGGAAAAGAGCAAAATCTCCCCCGTGCATTAAGTACCCTAGCAACCATACAAACATATATGCCATATCTCACCACCAAATGAGTGTCGTACTAAAGGCACTCGTTACTAAAGATTTTAAGAACTCTATAAAACCTCCATAGTAACCATCTGTGACAACTACCAACCACCTAGTTACACCATAGCAACCACCAAAAATACCCTAGCAACCATCCTGAATATATATTATGCCATACTAAAGGTACTTGTTACTAAAGGTTTTAATAACTTCATAGTCGCACCCTGGCAACCAACCAGAATACCCTAGCAACTGCCTAGAAACCACCCAGAATACCTTAGCAACTGCCTAGCAACTATCCAGAATACCCTAGCAACCACCTAGCAACACCATAGCAACCACCTAGAACACCCTAGCAACCGCCTAGCAACCACACAGAACACCCTAGCAACCACCTGAACAACATGAATAAGCCATATCTCAGCTATAGAACATTGTACAGATATGGTTGTTGGCTCGTATGCAATCATGCACAACACCCTTGCAACCGAGTGGTGAGTTTTGCCACTGCAAGCACCACTTCACATTTTCTTCTGGAAATGTACATTCTATTGAACATCTTCGGGGGTCCTCTCGGCTAGAAGAACACCCCTCGACGAACAGGTTCCACTTCAAGGTGTACGCACGTCTAGTAGACGGTGCCCGCACAGAAGTGATGGTGTTAAGTACCTCTTGGGGTAAGTCACCTAGAACCTCCGCGTCCCATCCAGGGTCCAGACATGGAGTTTCTAGAGGTCCGGACGCAGGTGCCATAGGGTGCCCCGTCTCTGAGTCAGAAGGTCCTTCCTCAGAAGAATGGGCCAAGAAGAGACTGTCACGAGGAGCATGAGTTCTGGGAACCAGGTCCGGGTGGGCCAATAGGGAGCTGTGGCGAACAGGACGGCCGAGGGACGTGAGAGAACGGCGCGAGGCCGGTGGTGCGATTGCTAATGAGCAACACCTGTGAGGCACACCGGTCTCGCATCTCTCACGGAGGAGCGGAAGCATAAAGGAGGAGCGACGACGTTGATGATCGAGAGAGGAACAGGCCTGTATTTTAGTTGTGTTTTGTTTTTGTATTTTATTTTAGTTATATTTATTTTCGGTAGCCAGCAGTCGTCCGCGAGGGGCTGCTGGCGGTATTTTTGTTTGTTTGTTTTATTTAAATAAATTATATTTTGATGGTTCGTCGGTTCCCGCCTCCTTCTTCCCTGAACATTGCTACACTGGTGCCGAAACCCGGGAAGAGGGAGGAACGCGCTGTCAGAGAGTCCTCGCCGGTGTGGGGAATCCGCGGTGCCATCGAGCATGGTGCGCGAGTCGCCGCCGCTCGCCGTGGGCCGGAGCCTGCTGCCATCCGCCGAGCGAGGGGAGGAGCAGGGAGCGGGGGACTCGCGGCCACGGACGCTCGAGGCGGGGCGCTGGAGTGAGTTGCCGGTGGGACGGTCGAGCTCGCTGCCGGCCGCCTGGGTATTGGAGGGGCGGCTGCCATCCGGGAGGGAGAGGAGGAGTCGCCGCCGCTCGCCGTGGGCCGGAGCCTGCTGCCGTCCACCAGTGAAGGGGAGGAGCAGGGAGCGGGGGACTCCTACCGTCTGCCCAAGGCACCCGAGGAGCCGTCGCCGTCCACCGGGCGGCGGAGGAGCGTCGAGCCGTCCACCGAGGGCTACCCAGCGTCGCCGCCAGGCACCGCGGAGGAGATCGCCTAGCTGGTGGGGGACCAGATGGCAGCGCGTTGTGGGAACCGGACCAATTTTTTTTTCCTCTCTCCCCTCTCTCGATCTGTCGCTCCTCATGCTTCCGTCTCCGTTTCCCTCGGTTTGTCTGTCCATACTCCCCAGGGATCGCCACCGCCGGGGGGGAGTAGGCACAGGCTCGTGAGTACCCCCCGGCCTGTGAGGGGCGATGGGGGTATGTGGCGAACAGGACGGCCGAGGGACGTGAGAGAACGGCGCGAGGCCGGTGGTGCGATTGCTAATGAGCAACACATGTGAGGCACACCGGTCTCGCATCTCTCACGGAGGAGCGGAAGCATAAAGGAGGAGCGACGACGTTGATGATAGAGAGAGGAACAGGCCTGTATTTTAGTTGTGTTTTGTTTTTGTATTTTACTTTAGTTATATTTATTTTCGGTAGCCAGCAGTCGTCCGCGAGGGGCTGCTGGCGGTATTTTCGTTTGTTTGTTTTATTTAAATAAATTATATTTTGCTTGTTCGCCGGTTCCCGCCTCCTTCTTCCCTGAACATTGTTACAGGAGCCACCTGAAGGACCTGCTCCTTATCCTCCCTGACTTTGCACAGGGTCTGTGCAAGTAGGCTCACTACTGGGGGCCAGCTGTATGCCAACTGCCAGTGCCACCCGGTGAGTACCGCTGCTGCCATATGCCCCAGGAGCCTCTGAAAATATTTAATTGGGACCGCTGTCCTGCCTTTGAACATGTTCAAGCAGTTCAGCACCGACTGAGCGCGTTCCTCTGTGCGACCGAATCCAACTCCATACCAAGACAATTGCAGATCCTCTGCATTTAGTACAGCACTCGGCCTTCAGCCTTGTGCCTATGGCCTTAAAATCTTTATTAAACGAGTACATTTAGTCAGCCTGATATCACTCCCATTGATAACCCCTCCCTCAGGAATGATTTGTCTCGCCAAATGAGCAGAGCCCTAAGACAATGGGTTGAGACTTGCACCTTTTTGTGCAGACATATGGAGGGATTTAATAACAGAGAAGAGGTCCATCTCTGACAATCTCTCATGAAATGAACAACAGCCCCAAAAGCCCTACTGCTATGACTGAAGCCATGAGTCCCAGTCATATCATACAAAGCCGAAAAGAGATTGTCTTCCCCAGGTGAAACTGATTCACACAGTTCCATAAACTATCCCTTCTCTGCTCCGAGAGGGTTTCCCAGTGAGTTATTGAGTTCAGGTCCAAACCAAGAAATACCACTAATTGTGTTGGGGTTAATAAGCTCTTCCTCTGGTACACTACGAACCCCAAATAATTCAAATGTATTATTACTGCACCCTCACCATCTCCCTTGATCTGGCACAGATTAACCAGTTGTCAAGAAATGCTGATATCCTTATGCCCTATTGTCTCAATGGTGTCCATGCCACTTCCACACATTTTGTGAAAATGCAGGGTGCTAGAGAAAGGCCAAATAGGAGAACCCTAAACTCAAATGTTGTGCATTTGAACGCAAACCTAAGAAACGGTCTGTGTTGGGGTTGTGAAATAAGCGTCCTTTAGATCGATTAAGATGAACCAGCCTCCCCTCTGAACAGAATGAAGCAGGAATTTTTGTGTCAGCATTGTGAACATCTGAGGTCCAGAATAGGGCTTATGCCATTTCTTTTGAATAAGGAAATACTGACTGAAGAATCCCTTCTTTGATTCATCTGCTGGTATTATCTGAATTGCTTCTTTGAGAAGGAGATAATTTATTTCCTGTCTCAAAATGTTTGCATTCTCTCCCTGCACTTTTGACTGTCTTATCACTGAGAAACCCGGGGGTTCTCTCTCAAATTGCAGTCTGTATCCCCTTTGGATTCTGCTTAATAACCACTTGAAGTCTGTGCAAGCAAGTGTGACATGCTTTCTACCAGTGCTGTGGGTGGCGTTCTGACCAATACAGTTTCTACAGGGTGCTTGTGTATAACAGTATTGTGATGAAAACAATCGGTCTTCATGAGATTTTCCATGATAAAATTGTCTGAATTTAGAAAGGAAAAAATACAAGAGCCCACACTGTATTTTTGTGTGTAAACTGCTTTATTTGATTCGACAACACAGGGGAAATGAGTGTGTGAAAGTTCTTCTTGACATTCTGTACTAAACCCCGGGGTGTGTGCGGTTGTTGGCGAGTACTTTTGTTTCACACCACTATACTCCGGGGGATTTGCGGAGACAGCAAGAAAAAGATTTGGGTTTGTGAAACCACCTGTTTCTTCCTTCTGCCCCCTGCAGCCAAGGTGGGTGGAGGCCTGGCCTTTGCCAGCTGATCAAAGGACTTCCGTTGCCAGGAGGAAGGTTGTTTATCCTGTTCATACAGAAACCCCACCCCTTCTCAAAAATCAATGCTGAGAACTGATTAGATCTTTGAGGTGGCTTAGGGGCAACGGTGGATAATCCGAATGCCGATGGGGATCCAGGTGGCCTGTTAACGAGGCCTTCATTGGCGACATGTGAGACCAGCCCATTTCCTGCACTCCCCCCATGTCTAGTAAGGAAAAGCCATACACCGGAACTCTGGATAACAGTGGTCTTTCCCAGTATTTCCTCCATGCAATTCTAGAAAGGTGGAAGTGTCTGATCAACTGTCAAGGTGGTAGGAAGGAGGAAAATTCCCATCTTGCCTTCAGCATTTCAACCGGTTCACCACCCAACGCCAAGCCTCGTGCAGAGTTACACACCCTGCTGCCATTTGCTGTTCGTCTACCCCTGTAAGATAAACCAGGGACTCGTTTTGGGGAACAAACAGATCTTTCAAGGGAGTAATGGAAATGGAATCGTCGTCCGGTAGGAGCTTCAGGAATGGTTCGATTTCCATCTCGAAAGCGACCGGTTCCCCAAGCACATCCGAAGGAGTAAGCTGGTCAGCCTAACTTTTTATCGACATAGGAGATTCTGTGTCCTCCGGAGATGCCGTGCTGTCTCTCCCCTGTAATGGATTGCAATATGTGACGAGCAGGACGAGGCTGAGGGCTGTGGGAGACCCACTGATGAGCGACACCTGCGCGGCTCAACGGTCTCGTATCTCTCACGGAGGAGCGGAAGCATAAAAGGAGGAGCGACGACAGTGAAGGACGAGAGAGCCCAGGCCTGGATTTATGTTGTGTTCTTTATATTTTATTATGTGACAGCAGTCATCCGTTAGGGGCTGCTGTCTTTTACTATCATTTTGTATTTGTTTTATTTTGTTATTAAATTCTTTAAATCTTCGCCGGTTCCCGCCTCCTTCTTACCATAACATCTGAACTGCATTAAACTGGTGCAAAAACCCGGGAAGGAGGAGGAACGCAATGTCAAAGAGCCCTCGCCACTGTGGGGAATCTGCAATGCCATCGAGCATGGTAAGCAGAGTCCGTCGGCATGGACGCTCGAGACGGTGCGCTGGAGTGAGTTGCCGGGGGGACGGATGAGCTCGCTGCCGGCCGCCTGGGTGTTGGAGGGGCGGCTGCCGTCCGTGAGGGAGCGGAGGAGTCGCCGCCGTTCGCCGTGGGCCGGAGCCTCCTGCCATCACCATGATGGGGTGGAGCAGTGAATGGGGGACTCCTGCCGACTGCCCGAACCTGGAGGAGCCGCCGCCATCCACCAGGCAGCGGAGGAGTGTCAAGCTGTTTACCGAGGGCTATCCAGAGCCACCGCCAGGAAACCACAGAGAAGATCAACCAGCTGGTGGAGGACCAGATGGCAGTGTATTGTGGGAACCAGACCAAGAATATTTTATTCCTCTATCCCCTCTCTCGTCTCTGTCGATCCTCATGCAAGTGGTAAGTTAACTTTTTGTCTATTATATATGCTTGGTTAAGCAGTTCACTACACTTCTTGTTTTATTTGGCCTGACGTCTTTTGGACAGTTTAGTCTTGTTAAACTAACACTTAAGTGTACTGAAAACAGGGCTTGTAGCTTGTATGCCGCGAGTAAAGAGAGGTAGGATGCAATTTTGAGACAGCACTGCTGTTTATATAGGATGGGGTAGGGCTTCCTGGGAGGTATGATTGCATAGGGCTTCATGGATGGCCATGCAAGAGGCCTTTCCCATAGTGAGATGTCAAACGAGTCGACCGATAGATAACTAATGTTAACTAATTAAACCTTGTTGTAAAGTGTTACCATGAAAGGTAAAGGTTTGTGTAATGTCATGCTATTGAAATGTACATACTACATAAAACTGTGCTAAACTAAAAGTACTAAATGGGGAAAATGCTACATATTTTATTAAGCTAGTATTGTAATGTATTTTATTGTATAACTATTTCATAGGACATTAGATAAAGGACAAAATCCACATTTCTCCATAACTCTGTCATTTTACAGAATTGTACAATGTACTATTTTAACTGCTCTTTGTAAAAACATGCAAAAGTTCATGACATTCATGGCACATACTATATAAGTCTGTCTCATCCAAGATTTCAGACTTGATAATTTCTTCAATGACATCCTCCAGGGTGATAATGCCAAGAACTTCGTAGAATGGGTCGCCTTCTCCTTCGTTGTTAACCCGCTGGACTATTGCCAGGTGAGATTTACCTAGGAAATAATACACTTGTTTAGAGGTAGATTAAGACACACACCATTCTTATTTTAAAGTTTAAGCTGTTTGCATATAAAGGACTTTTTAATGCCTTTTCGAACTGTATCAAAATGTAATCAAGCTTAAAGTTATAGTTCACTCAAAAATAAAAATTCTGCCATCATTTACTCTTAGGTATAAATATGACTAATTTCTCTTTAGAATAAAAAAAATAAGGTATTTTAAGTAATTTTTCAACAGTTTTTGTCCATAGATCGACAGTCAATGGGGTCCAAAATAACACTTACAAAATGCTGAGGAAAGTCAGAATTTTCATTTCTGACCACACATATCCTACAATGTGTAACTGCTGTTGGTAGCCTGATAATGGTATTAGCATAACATTTTTTGGAAATGGCAAACATCCTATAGTGGTTTCTACACCAAATCTTAACAAATTATCCAACATATGTACTGTACCTGTACAACCAACACTCTAGAGTATGTCAGAGCGTCTATGGCATGATGCCACACTCTCTCTCTCTGCTAAGTTCAAAAGTCTGACCCTGTTTCCCAAAACACCTAAGTGTTTTGTCTGTGATATTGAAGGTCTAGAGGTCTAGAGTAACTGGGTTCAGTCTCAAAATACTGTGTGTTGTGTCTTTGAACAAAAGTGAGATTGGTGAGATCTTGGTGAGATATCTCCACTGGAGTGAACAAACATGTCATAAGCATTGTGCTGTCTAAAATAACTTTTAAAGTAAGATTGAATGAGCTCCTGCTTCTGATAATTGGTGTTTATTTCAACTAAATAAAAACTGAAACGCTTTCAAAGGACAAGGGTGAAACTTTCAAGTTTCTCCTGAAGCTTTAATACATGTCCCAAAGACAAAAGTGAAAACCTATTTTTGTTTATTCTGTCAGGAAAAACACCAAACAAATTCTTTGCCTTTTCTTAGCTTGTGAACTTTTAGAAGGAATTTTCCAGAGGGCCAGGCTAATATTAGACCTGAAATGAAGTTTCCATTCCACTTGGGCAATATTCTCACCAAAGCGACTGCTGGGTGATCTGATCTGTCTCAGAGCTGGTCGTTTATATGCAGATGGCCATTTGCTGAAATACTAGGAAGCCTGGGACGCACTTGTGGCAAACCCCATGACAACACACAAACAATGATTGGCTATAAATCTATGCTTAAGGAGTGTGGCCTTAACTTGAGTGTGTGTACCTTCTTTTCCTTATTTTGCCACTGCAATGACTTCAATGAATATAAGGCATGTAGCTTGATTCACTAAACATCTAGGAATATGTTGGAACTAGTGTACTTCATGTTTGCAATCCTATGAATCCTATGTTATTTTTCACCAAATTTTGGAGTTAATGAAAATGTTTAAAAAAAATACTGAACTGTCTTATTATTTAATGTAATTTAATTATAAATTGCATTCTCATTATTAATACTCAAAGGTTACTTAGACAGATGATCTGATCTAGAAGAATCCTTGCCCGAACCCATCTGCACAACAAAACTAAATCGCATTTAAGGTAAGATAAACCTTTTCAGTCAAATGACTAAACCTCAAAAGTAACACTTACTAGGAAACAAAGTTATTCTAATTATAAAGGATGATTATGTGATATGTGACAATGAAGTAACTTGATGGCAAAGGTTACCAGTTTTACCACAGAAAACAACTCCACAAGATAGTATTTCAATAAGATCAGTCAATCCTTTATATGCAAGTGGAAATGAATCATCCTTAAAGAGAGGACGTAAGAGCAAGGGTCAAGGGGTAGTAGAAGTCACAAGACTAAATAAATAAGTGCTCAAGCATTAAATCTCAGCACAAAAAGAAGGGTTTATTCAGGCCACAGTGGAAAAAAACATGTTTACTTTATGTATTTTCCTTCATAGGTTCCCTTGAGTACACCATATCTCACCCCTTCAAGGAAACAAGGATATTAGCTTCTGCTCTGTTCCTGCTGGGATTATTTCTATCCCAAGGTAGAGAAAAAAAGAAGATTACAATTTTGTTTCATTATTTGTGGTCATAGCTTGAAAAAAATAAGAAAAGAAAACTCACTGGATTGAAGATTGAAAAGTGTGTGTTTTATAATGCTGAGGATAGATTTGTTATAAAATCACTGCAGTGGTTTCTAATGAAAAACTGTTTGAATAATGTAAAAAGGAGAAAACAGACTCATATTTATATTTAGGGGCCAAGCACCGAAGGTGCGGAGGCACCTATTGTATCTGTTCCGGTTCTTATTATTAGGGGCCAAGCACCGAAGGTGCGGAGGCACCTATTGTAACTGTTCCGGTTCTTCTTCTTCTTCTTCTTCTTCTTCTTCTTCTTCTTCTTCTTCTTCTTCTTCTTCCGACTGGGCGTCTATGGCAGCCCATTTTCACCAAAATTGCACCAGATCATCTCCCAACTAATTTTACGAAGCGCTTGCAAAAACAGACGTAAGGCTGTATCTCCACAACGCTTAATCGTATTCAGACCAAACTTGGTACATGTCATCACAAGCATGATCTGAGGCTACATGATGCGTTTCGGCGCAGCGCCACCAACTGGTCCGGAGATATGAAAAATGGCTATTTTTGCTTATAACTTCTAAACGGTTTGTCCAAAAATCATAAAAGTGGTATCGTTAGATTCAGGGCGTCATGCCGAGTCGACTGATATCCAATTTTCCCAGATCGGCCATTTTGGCTGTCGGCCATTTTGAATTATGTGCTAAAATGCTGTATTTTTTGAACGCATCAACAAATTGTTACGAAACTCGGTATGGGTCATCAGTACAATGCCCTGAAGGAGCCTGAGAAGTTTCGAAACAGCGCCACCTAGTGGTAGAATAAAAATTTCAAATGCTTATAACTCTGGCTGTGGTTGACGTATTTTCACGAAAGTCATACTATTAGTCTCCTGAATCCTTTCCGAGTCCAACGATACCAGACTTGCCAGGTTTCGGCATATGGTTTGTGCAGCGTTGCAATTTAGCGCTTAAAAAACATTTGCCGATATCTTCGAAACCGCTAGTCCGATCAAGACGAAATCACCGTCAGAAGTTTGGAAACATAGGTCGCTGGCTATATATTAATGCCCAAATGCCAAAATATTTATGGTAAAGGGTCGTAAAATTTAATCAAAGTCATGTGTCAGTCATTTTTTATGTGTTTTTTCACATAAATGTCTATAACGCCGAAGCGAATTGAGATATTTTCACCAAAATCGACACACATATGTATGGGCTCACTTTGAGGACACGTAAATTTTTTTTAGGATTTTACCTCTTGGTGGCGCTATAATAGAACAAAACGTGAAATTCCCATTGATTTCAGTACAGTTTTGTGATGTAAAATGCTATACTTAACAAATGCATTGCTGTAACATTATGAAACTCAGAATTGCCACCAGCACCTTGCCCTGAAGGCACTGAAAAGATTTTGAGACAGCGCCACCTGTTGGTCAAAAATTCTAATTACATTTCCAAAAATGCTAACAACTTTTGAATAAAACAGCCTATTGTAATGACACTGGTCTTAATAGATTCCTTGGGTCATGCCGAGAACATGGATACCAATTTTGACGTATTTGGAGAAACTTCCTGTCCGCCATCATGATTTTCATTGAATACCTACTTTTTCGAACTCCTTCAAGGCCGTTTGTCCGATTTTCACCTAAATCGAATCCTACCATCTCCAGACCGTGCCGACTAAAATTTATGGATTTCGTGACGATAGACAAAACCGTTTTCGTATACCGCAGCAGCAAAGTTGAGGGATCCTGCCAAAATGACTACTCAGGTTTTATCTCTGCAATGCCTTGACATTTTGACACCAAAGTTTGTATGTGTCATTGTCACCTCACTCTGACCACATCACATCGATTTCGTAACTGCGCCACCTATTGGTCGAAAGTGATAATCCATTAAATCATCTAAAAAGTTACTGTATATATGATTTTTTAGCCATTTGCCCAAACTTCTCTTAAAATGTCTTTCATTGCTCCTTGCTGCAGTTGGTCTGCCACTCCCGCCTATGATGGCATCTGTTGCCGCTTCTTGCGCTTGGCCCCGGTAATGGCTGCTTGCAGCTATATTTGCAATTGAATCTGATGACATTATTAAATCATGATGTTAAATTAAATCTTAAATCAAGTGGAATCTGCTGTGAAATTTTTGAGAAATCTTTCGCCCTCACACAAAATTCCTAATAGTGTAAATTCTTATTGAAAATATAATTTTACCCCTGAAAATTTGACAAACAATGGTAAAAAATGATAACTCTTTACTCACATATTCAGAAAAACTGAAAACATAGAGAAGTTAAAGCATAAATGTACAGTACAAAACCTAACCTTTTTTGAATGGTTAACACGACATTTAGTGTGAAATCCAGACTTGCTTCATTCCTCATAATTGTGATTTTATATATTATACTGTAACTTATTGAAAGTTTATCTTAGAATTACATGTTTTATTTCTTTGTGCTATGTATACAGCTGTGGACAGTAAAGTAATCTTACTTTGTTACTGTATTTAACTAAGCACTTAAGTACATTTTCCAAGTATCTATTCAGTGATTTCTTCAGGTTGAAATCACGAGGAACAATATGTTTTATAGAATGTAGTGGGGTAAAAAGTTCAATATTATGCTTTGGAATGTAGTGAAGTAACAAAAAGAAGTAACAGTTCTCAACTCTAAAAAAGTTTCCCAAGATAAACATTCCCAAAGCATAATATTGTTCATTTTACTCCACATTCCACACAAATGTCTTAGGGTTACGTATGTAGCCCCGGTTCCCTGATAAGCCCATTTTGCTTAAGAGTCTACCAGGCTGTACCTTACAGATCTAGAAAGGAGCATAGCCCTACTTTTACATCCATGCTGGAGAAGGCGACATATTAGAGAATGGGTCGCTTCACGAGTCAATCACCTCAACCTTAATCCGTACAGCTCTACTAAAAAGTACAATATTGCTCTACCCATTAGGAAGGAAGCATAAGCCCAAACATAACCCCTATCTAGTCTATCTATTCACCAGTCAGCTCCACGCCAGACATCTGTCAAAGAGCACAGCCGTGCTTACGTCTTTTACAATACAGTGGGGAGGACAACAGACTCCTCGGGTCTGCTTTGATACCCGATGAAGGGCTAACAGGGTGGAAAAATGGGCCAAACCGAAATCTGGACCACATCAACACGCCTAATCCATCTCAAGTCCTAATAAAGATGAGAGGAAAGGTCTTGAGTGTCAAGCTCAACTAAGGCTGGGCGATATATGGCAAAACAAAAACAAAATATATATATTCCCTAGTAATCAATCAGCGCCACCCCATCCCTTAACTCGCCGCCCTTCGCCAGGTTCCCGACTGGAGTGGGTGTGATTGGAGAGGAGGGGCGCTGAAGAAGAGAATTGGCGCCGTGTGATGAGGCACAACTGACGAGAATGAAGCCTCATCACGCCACTGTAAATATTCTGATTTTAACCATTTGTCTTCCAAAGTAGCATACATTTAGATCATAATAACGTCTCGGTTACGTATGTAGCCCTCGTTCCCTGAGTAGGGAACGGAGACGTTACGTCGGAATCCTATCAAAGCCTATCAACTTCGAGTATTAAAAAACGAGCCAATGGCAAAGAAATGCTATGGGTCTGCGGAATTTGCATGACGTAACTCCGCCCCACCTCGTCTGTATAAAAGGAGGACGCCGGCAACATGCAGTTATGTTTCTTCGCTGAGGAGCCAAGACTGAACTCAGGCGATTCCCGCGGTACAGCGGAAGTGGCAGGAAGACGTAACGTCTCCATTCCCTACTCAGGGAACGAGGGTTACATACGTAACCGAGACGTTCCCTTTCGTGGTCACTCCGAGTTACGTCGGAATGACAACGAAATGGGGTTGACAGTCTAATCACGCCACCTTCACAGCTGTCTTCCAGTGCCCTGCGTAAATCTGAGACCCTTGTGTGAGACTAGCACGGACGAAGGACTCCTATTTAACACAGGAATTCCAAGGTACACTGGGAAGCATATCCCATAGTTAGAGGAAATATGCAATTAACACCAACCCAGAGGGGGGGGGGGGGGCATTTGGAAATACACATATGACCCGAAGGAAGATATAAGATAAGATATGGAGAATACTGGGGTGTCCAGCCGCAGGTGGAATATTTCAACCCCAGGGGTGGCAAGGTGGCTTTTCAAGGGAAAGACACAAGCTCAGAGAGGCTTACAGTGGAAATACACATGTGGGGGTAGCTCCGGGGAGGGACCATAAACACGGGAGGCACCTAGCTGACGCACAGGCAATAGACACTGGCGCTAGCATCAGGGGTGCTGGAGGAACTCAGGGCTTGCGAAGAAGCTCACCTGAGGAGAATATCGCACGTATCCAGTCCGTGGAGTGGAATGGCGAGCAAGCGAAGACACCTGAGCGGGTCCAGTACTAGCTAGTTGAAGCGAGTACATGAGAGGACACTGGCTCCACTCGGAGATTGTAGAATCTAGCGAATGTGTTAGGTGTCGCCCAGCCTGCAGCTCTGCAGATGTCTGTTAGCGAGGCGCCATGCGCTAGAGCCCAAGAGGATGCCACACTCAGGGTGGAGTGGGCAGTCACACCAAGGGGGCACGGTCGACCTTGCTGCTGGTATGCCAAAGCAATGGTGTCCATTATCCAGTGAGACAACCTCTGCTTAGAGAGAGCCTTTCCCTTCAGCTTCCCACCATAACAGACAAAGAGCTGGTCTGAGGTCCTGAAACACTGCGTCCTGTCTATATAGGCGCGGAGAGCGCGTACTGGACAGAGCACTGCCAAGGCTGGGTCTGCCTCTTCCAAGGGCAGCGCTTGCAGGTTCACCACCTGGTCCCGGAAAGGAGTGGTAGGAACCTTGGGCACATATCCAAGCCGGGGTCTCAGGATTACGTGAGAGTAAGCCGGCCCGAATTCCAGGCACGCTTCGTCAACGGAGAATGCTTGCAGGTCCCCAACCCTCTTGAGAGAGGCCAATGCAACCAGGAGCGCTGTCTTCATTGACAGGAACTTAAGCTCCACTGATTGCAGAGGCTCAAAGGGAGCACTCTGCAGGGCAGTTAGAACCACTGCGAGGTCCCAAGAGGGAACGAGAGGAGAGCGAGGAGGATTCAGTCTCCTCGCTCCCCTCAAGAACCTGACGACCAGGTCGTGCTTCCCTAAAGATTTACCTTCCACCAAGTCATGGTGTGCGGCAATAGCGGCAACATAAACTTTGAGGGTGGAGGGAGAGAGCCTTCGCTCCAACCCATCTTGAAGGAAGGAAAGCACGACACTGACCGAACACCTCCGGGGTCTTCTCGGCGAGAAGAGCACCAGTTGACGAAGAGGTTCCACTTCAACGTATAGGCGTGTCTCGTGGATGACGCTCTAGCGGAAGTGATGGTAGCCACCACCGCTAGTGGTAGGGTACTCAAACCTGCCTCGTCCCGTCCAGGAGCCACACGTGGAGGTTCCAAAGATCGGGACGAGGGTGCCACAGGGTGCCCCGTCCCTGAGAAAGGAGGTCCTTCCTCAGAGGAATTGGCCAAGGAGAACCAAGTCCGGGTGGGCCAGTACGGCGCAACCAGAAGGACCTGCTCATCGTCCTCCTTGACCTTGCGCAAGACCTGTGCAAGAAGGCTCACTGGGGGAAACACATATTTGCGGCCCCGTGGCCAGCTGTGCGCCAGAGCATCCGTGCCGAGCGTGCCCTCGGTCAGGGAATAATACTGGTCGCAATGGGTCGAGTCGTGGGAGGCAAACAGATCTATCTGTGCGTCCCCGAACTGGTCCCAAATCAGCTGAACCGACTGGGAATGGAGTCGCCATTCTCCAGGGAGGGGCTGAAGCCATGAGAGCTCGTCGGCTGCACAGTTCAGGGCTCCGGGAATGTAAATGGCTCGAAGCGACCTCAGATGCTTCTGACTCCATAAGAGGAGGTGGCGAGAGAGTTGCAGCCCGTGGTGGAGGCATCAGTTGAGACAACAACATGCCGGGAAACTCGTTCCAGGGGGACACCTGCCCTAAGAAAACTGAGGTTCGACCACGGGGTGAAGGTCTGACGGCAGGTCGGAGTAACTGATACTCGGAGTGTGCCTTGTTGCCATGCCCACCTCGGGACTCGGTCGCGAAGCCAAAGTTGAAGTGGTCTCATATGAAGCAATCCGAGCGGTGTCACCGTGGCTGCAGATGCCATATGCCCCAGGAGCCTCTGAAAATATTTCAGTGGAACCGCACTCTTGCCCTGAAATTGTCTCAGACAAGTAAGCAGTGACTGTGCGCGCTCGCTCGTAAGCTGCGCGGACATGGCGACCGAGTCGATGTCCATACCGAGAAAAGAGATCCTCTGCACGGGGCAAAGTTTGCTCTTCTCCCAGTTGACCCGAAGGCCCAGACGAGCTAGGTGCCGGAGCACAAGGTCCCTGTGTTCGCAAACCTGGTCTCGAGAGTGAGCTAGGATAAGCCAGTCGTCGAGATAGTTCAGGATGTGAACCCCGTGAACCCGAAGGGGAACAAGGGCTGCCTCAACGACCTTCGTGAAGACGCGAGGAGACAGGGCTAGCCCGAAAGGGAGAACCGTGTACTGGTATGCCTGCCCCTCGAAAGCAAACCGGAGGAACGGTCAGTGTCGAGGAAGAATGGAGACATGAAAGTAGGCGTCCTTCAGGTCGATCGCTGCAAACCAATCCTGGGGCCGAAAACATTCGAAAATGCGTTTGGCGGTGAGCATCTTGAACGGCATCCTGTAAAGGGAGCGGTTCAGCACGCGCAAGTCCAGGATCGGTCGTAACCCACCGGTTTTCTTGGGGACAATGAAGTAAGGGCTGTAGAAGCCGGACCTCATCTCGGCTGGAGGGACAGTCTCGATTGCACCTTGCACCCTTCGCAAGCAGGGTGGCAATCTCTGCTCTCATGATGGGGGCATTGCCACCGACCAATGTGGAGCGGACTCCCCTGTAGCGGGGAGGAGACCGTGCGAACTGAATCGCATAGCCGAGCCTGATGGTTCGGGCGACCCAGCGGGACAGACGGGGAAGCTCTAGCCAGGCTCCCAGGAACTGAACCAGCGGGGTCATGCGAACCACAGGCGTCCCCCCGGAGGGGCAGCGAAGCGGAGTAACTGGCCCAGACGTGGACGGCATAGCGGCCCGGTGTGGGGGCACAGTTAACAACCGCGCCCTGGCAGAGGGGGCCAGGGAAGGACCAGGCAGCTCGTCCCGCGGGGGCCTGCTCTGCCAGGGGTCTGGCGACAGAGCGGGACAAGGGCAAAGCGGTCCGTGGACAGCACGCCGTGTCAACCGACTCTGGGACAGAGGGGGACGAGGAGAGCACGGCTTGGGGGCGGTGCTCTGTGTCGTCCGAGAACTCTGTGAGCTCAGGGATGAGAGGATTGTTTCTTTCTTTAACCACATTAGGATGCTGCCCACCCGTGGGTGAGCAGCGGGGAGTGGAGAACAAAAGATTCTCCCCCGGCCCTCCACCGGGGGAAGGAGTGGTCCTGCTACCATCTCCTGAGAAACAACCATCATCCCTGAGCAGCCCGTCTCAGGAGCGCCGCTTAGCCCGGCGCTTGGCGGGGGGCGGGGCTGGAGAGGGCTGTGGCGCCTTCCTACGGCTTCCTCTGCGACTGGGCCTGGGTGAAGGCTGCTGCTTTGGCCGAGCGGGAGGGGCGGGAGCCTTAGGAGGGCGCCCTCGGCGGGAAACAGGCTGAGACGTCTGCCCGGCCAACGTCGAGGCAGCAGCGGGTCGGCGGGGCAGAATGTGTTTGATGGCCTCAGTCTGTTTCTGTGCAGTTGAGAACTGTTGGGCAAAATCCTCAACTGCGCCGCCGAAGAGGCCGGCCTGGGACAGGGGTGCATCGAGCAGACGAGTCCGCTCGGTATCCCACATGTCGGCCAGGTTCAGCCAGAGGTGTCTCTCCTGAACCACCGAAGTGGACATCACCAGGCCCAGGGAGCGCGCGGCTACCTTAGTCGCCCGGAGGGCAAGGTCGGTTGTGGCGCGCAGCTCATCAAAGAGCCCTGGGTCTGTCCTACCCTCGTGCATGTCTCTGAGCATCTGAGCCTGGTAGACCTGCAGAGTGGCCATCGCATGCAAAGAAGCAGCTGCCTGTCCCGCCGCTCTGTAAGACTTCCCCACCAGAGTAGACGAAAATCTACAGGCCTTGGATGGGTGCTTAGGCTCGCCACGAGAAGAAGCACTCTGAGGACACAGTTGCATCGCAACAGAGCGTTCAACCGGGTGAAGCCCAGTGTACCCACGGGCAGCTGCCCCATCGAGGGGAGGAAAGGCGGATGAAACCAGCGAGCGGTCCCAAGAAGACAGGGGGGTCTTCCAGGACTTCGAGATCTCATCATGCACGTCCGGGAAGAAAGGTATTGGGGTTTGCCGTGGACGCGGGTCGGCGGCGTTACCCAAAAACCAATCATCCAGCCGCGAGCGCTCAGGACAGGGTGGAGGCCTCCACTCTAGACCGATGCTCGCGGCTGCCCGGGAAAGCATGGCCGTCATCTCCGGATCAGACTCAGGCACAACCGTATGCACACCGGAAGGTGGCAGCTGTGCTGAGTCCTCACTTCCAGAAGATTCAGACCCACCTTGTGATGCTGCTACAGACATAGCATCGTCCTCTGTAGCTTCAACCGAAACTCGCGGGCCACCCGAAGGTCGACCCGCGGGAATCGAAGGTTCACTAGCGGGCACCGTCACAGAGGAGGGGGGCTGGGGTCGCGGACACATAGTCGGCGCCTTGTTCCAGACCGTAACCCTCAGGTCAACAATAGAACAATAGCGAGAGAGCAATAGATCGGGGTGTGGATGAGGGGACTCTCACTCTTGCGAGTTCATTGAGTCTCGACGTAAGTGACGCGATGATCATGTTCCCACAGAGAGAACATGAGTCATCCACGAGCGCTGCTCTAGCATGATCCATGCTCAAACATACTAGACAGCGCTCGTGCCCATCAGAGTCAGACACTAATCTGCCGCAACAAGAAGTGCACGGGCGAGGCATCTTTAAAAAGATGTGCCGCGTGCAAGCTCTTTTGTGAGAGAAACACTCTGAGTGTTGAAGCGCCCGGGGAGACACGCACTCACTGGCAAACCACTGCACAGATAAGCAGGAAGCACGCGCTCGCTGGAGATCGCCGTCACACCAACAACAGAGGAACTCGTTTGTGAAGCTGACAATTCAGAGATGGCTTGTGGAGTGAAGAGAAACTCTTGGCTCCGAAGCGAAAACATAACTGCATGTTGCCGGCGTCCTCCTTTTATACCCACGAGGTGGGGCGGAGTTACGTCATGCAAATTCCGCAGACCCATGGCATTTCTTTGCCATTGGCTCGTTTTTTAATACTCGAAGTTGATAGGCTTTCTAAGCGAAACCCTATTTCGTCGTCATTCCGACGTAACTCGGAGTGACCACGAAAGGGAACCATAGTTAAAACCACACACTATGGCACCTCACTACCATGGTAAAATGTAATGTTTTATATGGTATTTGTATGAGCCTAAATACATTGAGTATAAATGCACAAATGCTATTGCTTAATCACAAAACTGTAATTATATTCCATTGCTCCTTTAACATATTTAATACATGTCTATATTAATAGTATAATAAAATGTTATATGATTATCCGACATTTCTGCCACAATTCCATGATGCAGTTAGTGTTACTACAGCAAATCCATGCTAAATGATGGCGATATGTACATTGAAAAGCCTTCTGATTGTATCATTGTGCACTGTGTTTCTCCAGTTTGTCAGCGCTGTTTCACCTGGCTTTAAACTAATTTATCATCATACAGTAAGCTCCTAATGTGCATAAAAGTGAAGAATGAAGCAACCAGGAAGGAAAAAAAGGGGTAAAAGCCTAAATTGTATTAAGCTCAATCACCTGTCTTTCCCTTCTTCTTCCCAGCACAGTGCCTCTTCCCCCACTCCTCGGAGAACTCGTACAAGGAGAAGGATCAGAAGACTTTGGAAGAGCCTGGACCCAGCAAGGGATATATTTTTTTGAAGGCAGCCGATTGTGCTATCGCCTCCCTATACTTATCCACCACAGTCTCAACAGCAGTGGCGAAAAGCATGGAAGGCGATGCCAGCTAAGGTCTTTAACCCTGCTCATGGATACCCACTGCAGAACCACAAGGCTCAGAGGCTTGATTTCCATCACTCATGAAGAGAGCCAAGCGGGATTGGAGCTGAACGTGCGTGCTCCGCTCCTAAACAAATGACATAGCCTACAAGTAGTGTGCATCGCCCGTTGTAATATAATGTTTATTTTCCTATCCGTATTGAATTAACTCCTGAAAAAACAAGACTTTTCCTCACAATGAAGCTGATGACATGTTTGCAGGCACCCCTTTATACCCTTGGGCGCTCCGCCTGACGTCATAACACTGAATCGGCCTGTGGTAGGAGCGTGAAGTTACACGTGCCTCAGTTCCACAAGGACGTGTCCCTATAGCGTCAGCAGCTGACGCACCATCGAGTTCCCTCAAAAGGGACCATATCATTCCTTGTTATTTCAAACTGAAGAAATCACCACCACATCTCAGAAGTAAAAACGATACCTGAATTGTGAACAGGTTGATTCTTTCCAACTGATTTTTTTCTAACTGATCCGATTGTAGCTGTTCTTGAGACAATAACTCTAAATTACAACTAAAATTAGCCAATAACCAAGATATTATCAGAGCTTGAGTGTACACATGACTGATGGCACAAATATATATTAATGTAGTATTTTAATATTGATCATTGTAAATGAAAATATTTATAATATGTATTTTGAATCACATTGAAACGAATTTGGATATGTCTGCATTTGTACAGGGTAGGCTATAGGTAAAATAAAACAAATGAATGCCCATGCATCAAATGAAGTTTGATTATTTGTAGTTCAAAACATATTAAATGTCTGTAGTAATCTTTCATACTAGAGCTAAATAATGACTAGTGCTGGCTAAAATAAATACTGAACATGGTTCATCAATCAGTAGCCTACTTTTTACTTTTGTTTCAAGTACTCAAGTCATTTTACAGGAGTTAAAAATGAGTACTTGTACTTTTACTGGAGTAATAATTTTGGGGTAATAATTTTAGTGTGTGTGTGTGTGTGTGTGTGTGTGTGTGTGTGTGTGTGTGTGTGTGTGTGTGTGTGTGTGTGTGTGTGTGTGTGTGTGTGATGGGTAGGTTTAGGAGTTGGGTTAATGTAAGGAGATAGAATATACAGTTTGTGCAGTATAAAAACCATTAAGTCTATGGCGACGAAATTTATTTACTTATTTTATTGCTGTCACATTCCACTGGGTTGCCACACGCCAAAACCCACTATAACATCTCACAGGTCCAAATGAACACTCCTCATAACCGTACATTGACCATAAAAAAAAACCTATAAAAACTTCACAAACAATATTATTGCTTCAATAAATCAATACAGGTAAAAAGAGATATGCAATATAATGCTAAACAGATATTTTCATTTGGTCACATTTGTTTAAATTGATCACTATTACAATCTCCAGCATTATCGTTGTCAACGTCATCTTCATCCTTATTAAGAAATTTACACATATTGTATATCATTTAGTAGGGATAATAGCTAAGCAGTAATTTGTGGATGGAAGATGGCCACACAACCCTGCATGAGAACATCTACTGCACCCCCTCAGCTCTTCTGAGACTCATTGTGTGCTCTTTTCCACCATTTCCAGTTTAAGTCTTGGAATGCAGTTTGTCATATTTTTCCATAGCCTAATTCCCACCATAAATAGTCACATAAGGCAACAAGGCCAGTCTCAGACAGACAGTGATCAGCCTTCTCAGAAAATATTTTAGTTCTGACAGCTACTGGGACACTGGAAATGAGCGGTGGGATATCACAGATTAAGTGACGTTCTTGAGAAATACGTCAGGACTTTCTGAGAAAATCATTACATTGTTATCCAAATGCTTGACCCTAAATTTCATTTGTAACCTTGTAACCATTACCTATAAATAGCTTTAAACTTTTAAAAAGATTGTGATCAAATAAAGGACGGGAAAAAAATCGGAGTATTTATACATAGACTTTATGTCAAGATCAGTAAATAATATTAGATGAATAATAGCCTAATCTTATCCACAAATTTGACCTTTTTATGACAAAGCAAGTTTAGTTCAGATCGTAAAATAATATGTGGTGCAACACCACAAAAACTTTAGATTTTTATGAATTAATAATGAAAAATTTATGAAAAATATTTTTTACCTTAAAATAATGAAAAAACATATAAAGCCTTTTTTAATGATCAAGATGTGTACAAATGTATTTAGTATATAAGGAAAATATATTATTTTATGATGATAGGGAGTAAAATTATGAAACCAACATAAATGTAAAAAAAAATCTATGAACATACTATGAACTTGGCACATGTGTTTTAAACTACATTTTTAAAAAGATGTTGGTAACGCTTTAAATCACAGCTTGCAAAGTACTGCATAAGAAAAACGAATTTACAGCGCACCTTTCGCTAATTATAGTGTGCCTATAAATTATGTATATGTACAGGTATAAGGTAACAATATGTAAAGTTTGGGGAATAAAGGGGTTACAACCAGGAAAATTAACAAATTATTTTATACTGTAAGTATTTTAGAATTAAGGGGTACTTATTCTACTATTATGATAGGCAACAATCTTACGTTCGGGAGTAATTTAGTGAGAACATAAAATGCATACCTTTTTGTAATATAGTGTACATATAGGCTTTTTAAAAATGAGTCATTTACTCATTCACAATCAGTGCAATTATACAGTTTAGTTTTTTAATAGCAAAAGTGCACTAATTAAGTTTAGTCTTCTGTGTTTTAAGGCATAATAATAAAAGAGTTGCAATAGTTTTACTTTGCTTGAAACACAGAAGCCCAAACTTATCCAGTGCACTTTTTCTTTAAAAAACTAAACTGTATAATTGCACTGATGAATGCACTTGTTACGAAGCATAAGAGTCATTCAGATCCAAGTGCAGCTTGTCTTTATTAAACAGAGTAGTCACCAGGCAAGAGTCATACACCAGCAAACACAGCAGAGAAGATAATGCAAAATAGTGGTCAATAAACAGGCAGAATATCAGGGCAGGCAGCAAACAAACAGGATACAGGAACCAGGCAAAAGATCAGGAACAGGTGTGTGGTGTAATCAGTTCAGGGAGATGAATGATGGGAAATGGAGTCCGTAATCACCCAGGGAGTGCGTGGCTAATTGTGACAGAGTCCCCCCTTTAAGAGCGGCTTCCAGGCGCTCAAAAATACAAAACACTCAAAAGCCCAGGTGGGAGGCGGACCAAGGGCTGACCAGACAGTTCAGGGGGCCAGGGCGGACCAGACATTTCAGGGGGCCCCAACAGAGCCGAACAGACGCGGAGATGGGGTGACACCAAAGGTCCGGAGGGCCAAGGCGGAGCTGATGGCTCATGGGGCCGAGGCGGAGAAGGGGCTCTGGAAGACCGCAGTGGAGCCAGTGTGATCGAGGACGACGGTGCAGCTGGAGGGAAGACGGAGCCCGGTCGAGCTGAAGGGACAGAGGGCAGAGGTGTAACCGGCAAACCGGAGTCCCATGGTGGAGCCAGGGTGACGCCTGACCAAAGCGGAGGCGGTAGGACAAGCGAGCCTGACGGAGCTGGTGGGCTGACAGACCACGGCGGAGATGAGGGCACTATGAGCCAAGGCGAAGCCGATGGGTCGGAGGACCAAGGTGGAGTCCGAGGCTCAGGGGACGGAGGCGGAGATGGGGTATCCTCAGGCCGGGGCGATGCTGAGGACTGGACACCCTGAGGTGGATACACAGTGTTACAAGCTGGTAGCTGTGGATGAGCAGAGGGGTTGACAGGGCTCAGCGAAGGCAGGACAGCAGAGCAGGATGACTCAGATAAAGGAGGTGGGAGAGGGAGGCTGGGCGGGAACGCCAAAAGTTTGCCACTGGACACCACCTCCAGGGCTCCAGCGGTGTTATATGTGGCCCAAATACACCATAGCGCGACCCCCACTAGGGGGAGCGCTGAGGACAGGTCAGAGGGGAGTTGCAGGATGACAACCGCCACAAAACATGGCTCTTGAAGGTCTGGAGACACAGGCATAGAGTCGGACATCTTGTCTGGAGACACAGGCGGAGAGTCGGCTATCTTGTCTGGAGACACAGGCGGAGAGTCGGCCATCTCGGGATGAGACTCTGGAACGGCGGCAGCCATCTCGGGACGAGACTCTGGAATGGCGGTGGCCATCTCGGGACGAGACTCTGGAATGGCGGTGGCCATCTCGGGACGAGACTCTGGAATGGCGGTGGCCATCTCGGGATGAGACTCTGGAACGGCGTGACGGCCATCATGGGCGAAGGTTCGCGGGCTGGAGCTGATGTGTGTGCTGCCCATACACACATTATAGCCATGGTGGCTATGAGGATAGCTGTATCATCCAGAGCTGACTCAGGCGAGGCGGCAATCTTGTCTGAAGACACAGGCACAACAGGCATGACGTGAACAGTCTCTGGTTGGGCAGCTTGACGTGAGCAGTCTCTGGCTGGGCAGGACTGAGGTGAAGCTCAGGCTCGGCAGGAGGGGATACTGTGTGTTCACAGAGCTCCTCCTCTACCACGCCCACAGGAAAAGATGAACCGCACAACAAAAGGACCAGGTCAATATAGTGCTCTAAAGTCCAGTGAGGATCATGCAAGGGCATGAATAAACTGAGCGGCTCAGATAGTCTGCCCCGAAAATAGATCATAAGCCATTCTGTGTTCATTGAGGTGAGATGTGCCATTTCAATAAACTCTTCGACATACTTCTCATCAGCCAATTCCCCTGACGGAGACGCAGGATTTGTACAGCTGTATCCATGGTTGGCATCGCTGCTGGATCTTGGTGTGGCTAAGTCTTCTGTTACGAAGCATAGGAGTCATTCAGATCCAAATGTAGCTTGTCTTTATTAAACAGTAGTCACCAGGCAAGGGTCATATACCAGCAAACACAGCAGAGAAGATCAGGCAAAATCGTTGTAACGAGTCAGCTCAAAGGGGAAATATTAATAATAACGCATAACTTGTTATGATTAATTATGAATATTTGGGTCAGTTAATTGGATTAACTTGATGTAGCGAAATTAATATTACAATCAATTAATCAGTTCGTCCAACAAACTCTTTTGATTATTCATTTATTCTAAGAAAAGGACATCTTTCATTGCCACAGAAAAATTATTATTTCTTAGCATGTACAGCGCTTAGAGCATGTAACAAGATCAAGATCGTAACATAGACTTTGTTTCCAAGCAGAGAATCAGAACCAAATACATATTGTGCACAAGTTTTATTAACTAAGTCACAAACACATAACTAACATACAAACAATTAGACATACATGGGTAGATGGTTAAGGTGACAGAATGGAATCGGAAGCAGGAAATGGAACTATGGGAAAGAACCATTTAACTATGAAAAGAACCATCAGCATATCATTTTCAAAGCATCTCATTAAAATTGATACTTGCACAGCTTTGCAGTGGGAACAATTCTTGAAGTTGTTGAAAATTGAAGTCGTTGATGATTCCGTGAGGGTCAAAGGTTGAAGAATCGTTTTCTTCTCAGTTGGATGGAGAAGATATGATGAACTTGCATGGTTAGTTCGACTCTGTTCTCATGGCTGGATTGCAGAATGTGGCCTGCCAGCCCTGGGCCAGCCAGCAAGTGGCTGCGATGGACTTATTCTGCGTTGAGTTGAAGACGTTGTGCCAAACTCCTGAGGTCATCCTTGGTTCTGTTGTGGTTAAGAGTCCTCTCTCTCTCCTGAATGAGCACATGGCTGGTTGTGAGTCATGGCCTGCTGCCTTGGGGCCTGCTGAGGCCACGCAGGATAGCACACCACCCTCAACATATAGAGAAGGCCAAAAAGAGGAGGAAGGGCTTGTGTGAATGCCCTTTAAAGTCTGAGAAAGTTCCAACTCCTTAGGGTTGACTCGACCAATAAGAAAGGTGGAATTTCCGAGCTGGAAAATTCCTCTGTGGGTAATTTATGAGTCTTTGTCCTAAGCGTGCTCATTTGCATGTGCAGCTGGATTGGTTTCTGATGAAGAAACTAGGGAAGATTCTTGTAATACTAATATGTTGCGCAGCTATCGGCATATCATGTACACAATGATTTCGATCTTCAAAGTACCAATCTATAGAGACCAAACGTGGTATAAGTGAGTTACATTGACCGTTGGTTCTATAATTAAATACACAGTATCAGAGAGATAATAGTATCAACAGATAATAGTATTAAAAGACACAACATAACACAGTAAATCATTCACAAAATGTTCTGGAATGCATATTCATTTCATGTTAATCGGTTCATCGATAAATGAATGCAGGAAAGTCTGTTCTGATTTCTGTAGGTCTTGTAGCAGGGACCTATTCACATTGCTAACACTCATAAAATGAACTTGATCATGGTCATGATAACCAAGACCAGAGATCCCAGAGTGAGTTTTAAAGATTGTTTGGTACATATACCAAATAATTGTGTCGGATTTGTCTCAGTCGTTACATCGTGGTCAATAAACAGGCAAGAAAGCAGGGCAGGCAGCAAACGAACAGGATAAAGGAACCAGGAACCAGGCAGAAGATCAGGAACAGACAAGGTCACAACAGGCAGGCAGGTAAACACATGGAAACACGCTTGAAAATGTTTGCAGCAGCAAAACAAGACTTAGCTCAGAGTGTTTTGTAGGGCTGCACGATACTGGGAAAATATGCGATATTGTTGTTGAGTATTGCGATAACGCTATTTCTTTACGATATAAAATTATATAAAATAAAAAACGATATAAAATTTCCCTAGAGAAATGCTATTTTTATTAAGCTTCTTTTTTTTTTTAAATAATTTATATATGTAATGATCATACTACAATAAACTGATAGACTAAAATATATTCTTCTAATCTTCAGAAGAATATCTCAGTTTTTTCCAGGAGTTAACTTACACTTGCAAAACTTTGGTTGTCTGTGAGACACTGTTATTTCTACTTGGCATTTTGTTAGCAGTTTTGGTAGATGTGGGCTTACACTTTTCGATGTCTTCATATAGCCTAGATTCCTAAGGCTGCGTTTCAGATGATTGTGGAGATTAGTTTCCTCTCGACGTGGCCACAATTTTTCTGCACGACTTGGTGACACCGTCACTTATGTTCACATATCGCGTTTTTTGTGTGCACAAATTCGTTATTTCAAATGCAGGCGCGCGGCAAGCACGCTCAAAATGTCTAGAAGGAAAGCTAATACAAGGGATAGAAATCAATGAATCCTTTGCTGATACTTATTCGTCATCATGGAAAGCCCTCAGTGCAGTTCACGGTTGCACAGCAACGACAAACGCAAGTGCTTGTGGAAAGAAGGAGATAGCGGCACGGCCGCACTGTCCAGGCGTTTATAGACGCGATATGTGAGCGGCCCCTTTACACAGTTTCAGCATTTGTGACACTTCTTCTCTATTGAAGCCAAAATATTGCCACATTTCAGACGTACAGGCCAATCAGGATGTTTTCTGACTTACAAGCGCTTCATGAGGCACGCACACACAAGGTCTCTCGCTCTCTCCCTCTCCGCCATGCGGGCTACACGGTTGGAGCAGTCTTTTCTGTCTCGCATGCGCGCTCTTGCTCGCTCTAGATTCCGGGAGATTTTAACTAATTTGCAGGAATCAGGGAACCTCTATCAATATGCGGGAGACTTGAGATGAAAATAAATGTAATTTATCGCACCTCTCTGCGATACGGATATCGCATACTATTACCGCGATAACGATAATTTTTCGATATATCGTGCAGTCCTAGTGTTGTGTGAGCGTGGCTTAAATGAGTGTTTGACCATGAGGTGCAGGTGTGTGTGTAATCAGCGTAGTGCAGGTGTATGGTGTAATCAGTTCAGGGAGATGCATGATGGGAAATGGAGTCCGAATCACCCAGGTAGCGCGTAGCTAATCGTGACAGCACTGATATGTACCCTGTAATTTTAAAAAAATCCTATAAGTATTGGTACACTATTATTACAAAAGGTATGCAGTGTATGTTCTCACTAAATTGCTCCAAGATTGTTACCTATGATATAATTGTAGAATAAATACTTCCAGTATAAATAATTTGTTAATGGTTTCCTGGTTGTTACCCATTTATTCCATAAACTTTACATATTGTTCCCTGCATGTACATACTTTATATACAATAGGTACATTATAATAACCGAATGGTACGCTGTAAATTCGTTTTACTTACACAGTTCTTTGCATGCTGTAATCTAAAGCGTTACCAAGATATTTTCTCTTTTATCTTTATCATTTACATTCTTCTTTCCATAAGATGCACAATACTACACACACACGCAGGGTGCATTAGGCTGCAGGACTTAGATTAATCTACAATGAGCGATCACGCACCACAATAAATGCTGATTCGTTAGAAAAGTTCAACATGGTGGTAGCAGTAGTTGAGTAATGGTTGAGCATCTGCATGTTTAGAAAAACAACAGCAAGGAACTAAAGTTACTCTGTTATTAATGTGCCGGAGCAAGACTCCTAACCCTAGGCTATTCCAATGGGGACTGTCCTGCAACTGGTATACTGCTGTTCTGGATGAAAAATCATCTGCTAACTTAAAAAGAAATACTGAAACTAATGTGCTGTTGAATCTAAATCAAATATGGATGCTACACACTATACTAAGCTGTAATCAAAACCCTGAACATAGAAAGACATTTTGTAAAAAAATAAATGAATAAATCAAAATCAAAACAAAACAAACCCCCAAAATGTCTTAAAAAATCAGGTCAAGTTTATTATATATATATATATATTTTTTTAAAGTCACAGTAAGAAACCCCACAGTGATTATGAACTCTGGCCAAAACAACCTCCAGATAACCCTGCTGCAAATCAGCCCTTTTTCTAAATATAAGCTCCCTTTAGAGCATGTCACTAAACTTGTTCTTTTTTTCCTGACAAATATAAATGGACTTCAAATAAGATTGATATCATCTGAAGAAAACAAATTTTGCAGTTTCATGTCATCGCTTTGTTTACATAAACCAAATTACAGAGTGCAAAACTCATATTACTCACTACACTGACCTCCTTGTTAAAAAAGGATTCATTTCTTTACTCTGTAACTAAACCAACCAACATCTTTGGTTCCTCAGTGAAGGTTTGCAATGAATAACAGTGATCTGTCTGTGAGCGTTGCGTTACAGGTGCCGGAGCTCTGGGTTAATGCTGCTTACAGATTCAGCATTGTTAAGGGGCCGGACAGACACAGTCACAAGATCTCTAAACAGTTTTTAAAAAACTAGACTGATATTGTTATCAAGCAGCAGAGCACTATGTAACAAGTGAGTTTCTTTCAGCGAATATTTTAGAGAACGCTTGATTCAATTCATTTCTACTCAACAGATGGTTTGATCAACAACAAATACTTGTTTATTTGGAAAGAGCAATTGTATTGTTATCCACTAGTAGTCATACAATAAATGTAATACAATAATACAGTTGAGGATAGATTATACTAACATTAACAATAGAAAAACTGCAAAACACACTGCAGGGATTCTTCAGGTTCATTTCCTTGCATAGAGAACACATATATTACTCCCAGAACGTTTTATCACCATGGGTTTGACTCCCTCACACCATTCCCAGGGTTTGCAGGACTTTGATTAGGAAAATTCAGGAAGCATCATCTTCATAGGTGTCCTTGGTTCATTTATCGAACAGCGGTTTCATTGTGACATCCAGTCTGTTGGAATGATGAACTATATAAGGAGTAATAGATAAGACTGGCAAAGTGAGTACAGTTGATACAAAGTTGCTACACATGGCATTCTTGTACTATGACTACAGTGACTATGCTGTGAATTTACAGAGGGAAGAAATGTAAAAAAAAATAATAATAATAAATGAGAGGGGGGAAAACTTCTCATACTGTTTTTTAAAACATTTTTGAAACCCTCGCTGAAAAGTTACGTTTCTTGAAACCCAAAATGAATTGTTGGGTGGTTTCATGTGGTTACAAAGCTGAATGCGTTTCTTTCTTCTGCTGAACACAAAAGGATATATTTTGAAGAACTTTGGGAACCAACAAACATTGAAGTCCATTGACTTCCATGACAAAAAAAAATAAAAAAAATAAATAGCTAGCCTACACATTTCTCAAAATATCTTATTTATTGTTCCAAAGAAGAAATAAAGTCATATAGTTTTGTAACAACATTAGGATGAGTATATAAATGATGACAGTGATTTTGGGGTGGACCTTGAATTGCTCTCCTAACAAGAACAGTGGGGCAGGAAATACTGTCCGTCTTCATCAGTGAAATAACTTTAACATTTGATTGTTAACAGAACCACATATTATCAATATAATTGGGTTTCAATATTTCTTTTTCTTTTTTTGGAGTCGGTTCTTCTGAATAAGGATCAGTTCTAAACCTAAAGTCCCTGGTATGCATTATACTCATTTTGAATAAAATCGGGCCAAAACAAAGTTTGTTCGGATTTTGTTTCAGGATTGCAACAGCTTGCCAAAGCGAATTTTCTGGAAAAGTTTTCTCCAGCTGGTAAATGCCTTCAAACTACCATTGGTGAGTAGCGATTACATGATTAGTAGGTGTGCTCTAGGGCTTCGCCTTGTTTGACGTGGAAATCTTCTCCAGTTCATTTCTTGAGTTAATTTTTTCGAGGTCAAACATCAGCGACTAAAACATGAACCCACTGTGAGAGCCGTTTTATAGTAGAAATTAATAGTAGAAGTTATAATACTACTTGAAAGATACACTAACACTGTTTTTTTCATGTTTAATACTATAAAGCTGTCTTTATAATATTATAAAGCAATCTATTGTATACAGTACTATATAACTTCAGGGCCTTTACACATGTCACTTTTTGTAATCTTTTGGGAATCATGGGCATCACACCTTAAAAAGTGGTGGGAAGAATTACACACGAATGAATATAAATTAGATTATGCACATAATTTAACACGATCATTTAATGTTTTGTTAAGTAGTCTGTCATGCATTAATTAGGAGATCAGGTCTGTAGTACTGAAATGTAAACAATAACATAATGATTAGAAATATCCAGATACAAATCAATTCAACGCCAACTTCTATAGAGGGTATGCATTGACATCACTTTCACGCCGGAACACGCCCCCCTCAGCCGGACTGATTGACAAAAGAGCTGCTGCATTAGTGGATTTTATAGGGGAAACTGAGAAAACGCAAGTAAAACAAACAATTATCAGTTTAAACTAAAGGTTGGACTCCATATAGTGTTCCTTACAACTTACCAAAGATCCAGTGATCCATGGATATTGACATGCAGCCAGGAATTGTGTTTCCTGAAATTTATATGTGCCTGATTTCGAAGCTGGGCAGTACATAAAGCAAATTTGCCTGCGTTTTATATAAATACAAGGTAGGTCTAAATCCATGTGATCACTTATATCAATGTTGTATATAACATTATATTGTCCAGCCTTAAAACATATATCGTTTGTTTTGTGAGTGTTTATTTAAAAACGTCTAATTATGTCGAATATTAGATGGTAAATATTTAATTTATGAGTTATACAATATATAACAATACAATATTTAGGGTATGATTTTACCCCTAAATTCAGCATAACGACACAAAAATGATAACTGCAAATCCAGCTTTTGCTGGAGTCCAGTTGTTTCTATGTGATCCATTTGCTTCTCTGCTTCTGTAGCTTTCAGCAGTCTGTAAAAATATGCCTCAGATTTCTTGTCAAATTTATTTGTACAGTCAATCGCAAAGCTCTTTCCTGTTTTAGATGTGCTTTGTGTGTTTTTTGCAGCATTCATGCTGAAACCAAATGCTTCACTGTGGCTGGACTCCATTAAGCTAAAAGCAAAATAAGAAAAGAAAGGTTTTTAACTGTCATGCATTTCCTCTAGAATCAGACATTAATTAAATTAAATATTTAACTATTTTGAATTAAATTAAGCTTCAACATATGTCTTTAAAATTACAACACTTTAGCAGTAGTAAAAAGTAGACATAAAACAAGTATCATACACCCTGCAACTGGTCGTGAAATCTAATAGATGCAAGAGGCAGCCTGCTTCAGCCATGAATTTTTGGGCCTCGCATGACGTGCTGTTTAACGTGAGTTAAGTTCAGTCATGTCTTTATCTGACACTAGCGCTGTATTTTATACTCCATGGAAGCACCCGTTTGGCATGGGTGTTTTTCCTCTCACTAAGAGAGGGAGAGAGAACTGCTAACCGCAATCAATGTTGCCAGCCAGAGCTCTTCTGGTTGGAAGACTTCCATGCCAGAGCATTAGGCAAGGGTTTGTGTCGCTTGTAATTTACGACATTGAGAGAAACGGGCAAAAGGACAATATGGGAGGGGGGTCGGGGGAGGGGGCATGGCACGGAAGCCCTGGGAATGCCAGGGGGCAGTTTTGAAACACAAGTGGGTTCTGCAACTCTGAATGTGTTGTGAAGTAGATGGCAGAGAGAAAGAGGGAGAAAGGCAGAAGAAAGAGAGTTTGGAAGAGAAGTGTTACGTGGAATTTGCTTGATCTTTAATTACAGTAAAGCAGGAGAGCTGGATACAGATTTTCTTTCCAAGAATTGAAGTACAGTGGCAGACCTTAATTTAGGCAGAAGCTTAAAGGGAGTCTCAAAATACAGCATTAGTGGCATAATATTCCTCTGATATTCACTAAGATTAATGATTTGTGAAAACTAAAAAAACTGTTAAAAAGTTAAAAATAAGCTCATAAAATCCGTTTAAACTCTGAACATGAAAAATCTGTCCTCCAAACTGCTCCAAACTCTCCTTAAATCTCCCAAAAATATTACAAACTGTAAATAATAACATCCAAAAAGTATTTTTGAAAAGTACGTTTCCATTTGTATTTGTCTGGAAGGTTTCCAGTTTCCAAGCGGAGACAGATTAATGAGCGAGGAATGGATACAAGCAGACGTCTGAATCAGAGGACAATCCGATTGCATAATAGTCAGGAAAAATGAAAGGCCATTACTCAGCACTCAATATTTGATTTGACCAAGACTCCTTGATTCTATTAACCTGATTCTATTAGAAGTGATTTTGCCAAGCAACTTCTAAATAACTATTTCAAAACACTGAGTAACACAGAGTAAAACATCAATATGCTTGTTATCTTTGTTAAAATTAACAAGACACAACAGAGGCTAGTAATGATAGATCAGACAGACTTTGTTGAGGTACTGGCACTACTCAGTTGTTTAACTAATCGGTTTTGAGGCCATTTCATGTTCATGTACCAGAATTTGAAGAATGTAGGCCATTTGAAAAGCCACTTCTTAGCATGCGCTTGAGCTGCACACGTGGAATGACAATGGAGAGCAGGTTCAATAACATTTAACCCTAGTCCTAACAGAATTGACTACTACTGCTGATAGCTTGACAAAATCAAAATAAGTCATCCCAACAGTACTTTAATTCTGAGAAAGTTATTTTTTGAGTGAAAAGGCTTATTGAATGAGAAAATGTAGGACAGGACTTGATTTTGTCCTTTGGAAATTGATTGGATTGCTGTGGTTTGCTATTGCTGTGATTTCATGTGAATGACAGATTGTCCCACCCTCGCGCCAGTAAGCACATCATCAGAGAAGAAACAGTTGTGGAAGGGAAGTTATTTTAATGGGGTTATGCGCAACAAACTTTAGTATTCTGTAAAATGGGTTGAGTAATTTCGGGTTCAGGTCTTTTGTATGTGTTTCGTAAAATAAAGAGCTGTTACTCAAGATGCCTTCAAAGGAGTGAGCAAAGATGAGCATAACTTATTGAATATTATACTTACCATACGGTTCGGGACGAATACATGTACCATTACATCCCTAATGTATATCATACTGCCCATCCCTAATCTAGACCTGTTAGAGTTAGTATAATATGGGATTGTGAGTCTGAGGGCGTTTTCACACAAGCAGTTTAGTTCAGAACGGGGCATGGTTTGGATTAAGAATTGGTAATGGCATGCGGACCAGGATGTACCGAACCCGAGACTACCTAGAGGAGGTGGTCTGTGCCGCGATTTGCGTGAATATGAAAGCAGGTGCACACTTGTTCAGGAAGTACTGTAAAGAAACCTGTGCATGCGTTTTAGGCGATTGTATTTAGTTCAATAAAACACATGTAAGGGATGATAGTGTTGATGATTTACCTTGGATACGAGCGAGAGTGAGCCTGCAGTGTATTCACGCATAGTGAACGCAAACAGGGCAGCAAATTATTGGCAATCCACTTTTTTATCCTCAAAAGAGTCTGTTTGCAAGCAGCAGAAAGACGCCTTCATGCGACACACATTCAGAGTGTCGTTTACTCAGCTGTGCACCAAAAAAAAAACACAATATATTTGACCCGCATTCTTTTTTCTATCATGCGCCGTGCATGTTTGTGATGACGTAAATGCACCAGGGTTTGATAGAATCAAGTTGAGAGTGAAACCAGACCAACACAGTGGGGGGCGCCAGGAACTATCACGCTCGGACACGGACTGCACCAAAAGTGCCGTAAGTGTGAAACCATAGTGTGTTCAAAGGGGGATCCCACACACTACATCCAGCGGATTTCCTGCCAATATGACGCCGCATAATCCCCACCAGCAAAAGCAAGTGTTACCAAGTACTGTATACGCTCCAACATCTATGGAGAAATCATTACACTGGTTGATTGCTCATCAGATGAACAATGTCAAAATTGAATATGTGGGGTGCCACAAAAATGAATCTGATTTAATTGAAGAGGATGTTATTTGGATTGAGTAGTGAAAGAAGGAGGGATGTCATCTATTATGAGACATAATGCAGCCATAACTAGGCCAAGTGAAGTAAAAAAGAATTCCCACGTTAAAACAAGAGGAAAAGGAGGTTGCTGAATCTGAATTAAGCATAGATTGGCCTACATTAGCAGGCGGGTAGTTTGGTTCAATACATGCAAGAACTCATGTGGAGGCCAACCACCTTCAGTGGCCCTGCGTTACAATAATAGTACTGTACTGTAAATGAACTACTGTGGTTTATGACATCTATAGATGTCACTACTGATAACATGATAGGTGCAAACTAATACGTATGCAGGCTTTTTAAGGAGCATTGAACATTTGTGACATATTTTGAAGGTATAACAACATGAATAAGATTAAGAGATAAGATTAAGTGTCTTAATTACTGATTCCTTTAACCATAATGACAAAAACATGATCGCAAAACACTTATTTTGGAGATACAGATGAGTGTGGAGTCACTGAAGGCCAAGAGTACATCTACATGATTTAAAATGATAACAGATCTTCCAATCTCACATAAATTAACAGATTGATCATCTCAAGCGTGTGATAGCAATGCTGACACTGAACCAAGTCATATTGGAGGGTTAGTGAGTTCAGGAGAGTTAGGCTCTGATTTCATGACCTTTGTCTTTACGTACTTTGTTCTAACTTTAATGCAGAGAGTATGTTTTCTACATCCTTCTGCAGCTAAATGAGTTTGATGAGTAGTACTACAAAGTACTACAAAGAAGTCAGTAACCTTTCTGTACTAGATTAAGCACTGAATTAAATGACAAGATGTATGTTGAGATTTGATCAAGCATGATGAAAGCATCCAAGGGTTGGTCACTCAGGATGCGTACTTGCTTCCATTTACAGTTTTTTTTTTTATTTATTTAAGTAAGCATGGACTAGATGAACGCCTTTGCCTGCTGCAATAAATCTAGTTGTTTTTCAGCATCTTGTGCCATTGAGTGTTGCATTTATATAAAGCTCTGTCAAGGTAAAAAAAATATTGACAAAACAACAAAGTTGCACTGTGTTCCATTCCTTTGGATTTGAATTAATAATTTAAGTTCAGGGATCAACAATATGGAATTTTTTTGATGGCCAATTGGGCTCGTAGTTCTGATTTTTACTTGCCCTGCCACAAAAGAATGGAGATGTATATATAATTATAATTGGAGAAACACCATTTTTCTTCATTATGTTGAAGGGAGAGCCAAAAAGGTTGTTCCAAACATTGCGACAAGTCGTTCCATATATAAACACACATACTTTGTATACATCACGTATGGTAAACAGAAACTTGTGTACGCATCACTAGTTCGTTATGCTCTAAAACAAACCTTGTTGGTCCTCGTGCATCACGCACGTTATGTTATATGGTCTATGTGTATGTGTCAATCATTCTTTAGATGTAAATTAAACCTAAATTAAATCTCTTCATATAAAGCGATCATATCTCTTCACAAGACTTGGATTAAGCTGCTTGATTCATATGGATTCATTATGACCTTTTCAACAATGTACCTGGACTTTTAATATAGGAACAGAAACTTCTCAGGTTTCATTAAAAATATATTAATTTGTGTTTTGAAGATTAACCAAACTCTTTTGGGTTTAAAACGACATGAGAGTGAGTAAATGATGACAGAGTTTTCATTCTTGGGTGAACTATCCATTTAAGGTTTCTTAAAAATAAATTTGTTCACTCATTATTTTTGACAAAAATAATATATGCCACAAGCTGGAAATGATCTGCACAGCTTTGGGTTAAGCCCAGATGATGAACAATGCCATTCTCATTAAACACAAAACTGCTGTTTGGCAGGGGTCCCTTTATGACACACTAATTATTTCAATCATAAAGGCGCTAGTCTGTAGCTCTAGGAATTTTAGGGCTGACCTTCAATGTCATGATTGCAGCCAGAAGTCCTCCTCATTCGGACCCAAATTAGTTGACTATTATGAGACATCTGAGTCAATTTTCCTGTCAGAATCGAGCATCATCTACCTCATGTTCAAATGCTATCACGTAAGTCGGCTGCAGTAATAATAAAAGCAACTTTTGCCACTCAAAAAGCAAAATCAAAGAGAAACAAATTACACTTTGAAGGTGTGCTTGGCAGGAGTGATGTATTTTGTTCCTACTTTGGATGGCTGTGCAGCTCCACAAGAGGCATTAGATTAATTAACACTGACTTACAATACAAAGCACTAAGTTTGAACTGAGAGAGTGCCCAAACCACAGCCAGATTGACGTGAAACTTTGTGTCCACTCCCCTAATCTGTCATTAGAATACCAACAGCCAATCGTGAGTTTTCTCTGGAGAGAAGCCAAGAACAAACGAGTCACAATAATAGCCAAGGTTGCTAAAATTCTTATAATGGCTGTGTATTCTTATGTTAACGTTTTAATGCCTTTTCTCACAAAAAATATAAATGAAATGTATTAATGCATTAGATGACCTAGTTAATTTTGATATAAATTGTAAGCTGGTTTGACTTTAAATAAAACATCAGGATTGCAGAGGTGTGGATACTGTCATAAGATCATATGAGGCTGTGTCTAATGCAAACTGATAATGTAGGCTAATTGGTTATCACATTTAGTAAGTTTGGTCTGTACATTAAAGGGTATGATTCACACCATTAACTTTAAATCTACTCTGTCTTTTTTAAATCTATATGGGGAATAAGCTATAAATACTAGTTTTCTTTTTCAGAATGTATAAGAAATGTCTATCTACTTCCCATCAAGACTCGCCATTTTACCACATAACACAAAATACAGATCGTTGAACTGGCATGTTATTTCATGCATTATGAAGTATTACACCTAATAACCCCCCTGAGTCATCCTTTAGCAACTGTGAGTACACCTGCAGTGTATTTCCATTGCATCACTACATTCTCACCACTGCTGCAAGCATTAACCCTTAGCTATGTGAGGGCACATCGAGATACCGCACTTCCCTGCACGCAGGCACATTGTAATACGTTTGTAGGGTCCTGAGGGCAGCAAGTGAGGTCAAACAGGTCAAAGCTGACAACTCAAAATAGTTTTAAATAGTGCAGGAACAATAAAGAAACAGCAAGCAATGGGTATGGAGAGGAAGTATTTAACAAACTCTGAAATGGGATGACCATGAATGGGAAACTAGACCTTACATCTCAAAAGTTCACATTATTACTATAACAAATTATTCCCATCAATGTAACACTATAATTTAAAATAACACTATATATATATATATATATATATATATATATAATGTTTACAGAGTAGAGATGCTTTTTTTATTCTTAAGTAAGCTAATCCAAATTAAAAATGATGCAAAAAAGTGCAATCTGTGTATTACCTACTGCAAGTTGCCGATTTTACTTAAAATCGTAAGGCATTTAAACGCTAAGTTTTATCCCAATTTAGCGAGTTTAAATCAATATATAGGTGATAAAAAGTGGGAAGACAAAGGACTTTAAAGGATAACATGGGATGAAATAATGATGGGGGACATACCATAATAGCCTATACGTACAGTATTACATAATTATTAGCCTATTATCAATCACAACTAAATATCTGAGTACCTTCAAGTAAACTGAATGAATGGACTATGTAGGTTGCCTTCTAGGTCAATGTTTACAAACCAGAATAGACATATGTTGGACAAAACAGCTTAAAATTACTTTTGTGAATTAAAGGAAATGTAGAATCTGTAAATGAAATCTAGTCATGCGTAATACAGCCGGTGCGTAAAAGGCACGCGACTGCCTTGATAGACATGATGCATGATAGTCTAGCTTTCATATGACAATAAAACCTATATGTGCAACATAGAGTAGGCTTAAATAGGAAAACACTCAATGCAACATTGTTCAAAGACACATCTTAAGCACATCTCTCAACGCGAGCGCGTTCTCACCTTTCTTGAACTCCTCCAGCATAGCGTCGAGTTTAGTGTCGTTGAAGACGAAATGTAAGGGGTGGCTGTAGAACTTCGTTATCGTCTTCAGCGGGGTGCAGTCGTCGGGATCCACAAACGCAAGGTCCTTCACGAACAGCAAGTCCACGATGTTGGACCTGTCGCCCTCGAATACCGGAATGCGCGTGTAGCCGCTCTCCATGATCTCACTCATAGAGTTGAAGTCGAGCGTGGCGTCCCCGGCGATCATGAAGCAATCGCGCAACGGGGTCATCACATCTTCCACTGTCTTAGTCCTGAGCTCCAGCGCGCCCTGAATGATGTTTAACTCCTCTTTCACCAAGTCATTATAGGGATCCGTGACCCTCAACATCTCCAAGAGCTTCTCTCTGTTGTACACGGTGCCAATCTCCTGTCCGAGGAGATAATCAAGCAGTTTACTTACCGGGTAGGACGCAGGGAAAGTGAGCAACATGAAGAATTTAGTCAAGAAGATTGTATTCGCACCCACAGCGAGACCGTGTCGTGAACATATAGCTTGAGGCACAATCTCCCCAAATATTACAATGCCAATGGTTGACATCACTACGGCTATCAATCCAGAACCGGCGATATCATCCAACAAAATGGTCAAGGTCGTGTTGACCAGAACATTCCCCAGAAGAAGCGAGCAAAGCAGGTAGTTTCCTTGGCTCCTGACAGGTTCGATCTTCCTGGCGTAGTTCTTCTCCTTCTCCGTCCCGCAGTTCTGGACGATCTGGAGCTCCATGGGATCCAGCGCCATCAGACCCAAGTTCAAGCCGCTGAACATGCCCGAGAGGCAGAGCAACATGGAAATAAAGGTGACCTGAAGCCAGAAAGGGAGCAGAAACTTTCTCTCCTCCACCACGATCACTTTGGTGTCCTCTCCGTCGTGATAGATCCACGTGGTCTCCGTCCACGGGTCGTGCATGCCAGCCACAGCAGGTGTGGAAGTGGCGATGCACAGGTAGTACGCTTTGCTCCTCTCAGTCTTTCGCAAAGGTTTGACCTCGATTTCCACGATGCCAGACGTCTTGCGGGTTAAAATGATGTTGGGTAAGATCAGAATATCTGAAGTCCTGATGCCACAGGGGTGCAAGCCCGACGTGTCCTCCTGACTCTTGTTGTCTCCTGAGGAGCTGTCGATGTTGCCAATCACTCGACTCCTCTCGTGTTCCGTGAAGGCGATTTTGGACCACGTCTCGTTGTTAATGTTTTGCCCGTACACCCTCAATCTCACCCGAGACCTCTCACTGACCCGCAAATAGCCCCTGTCCATGAAGGAAATGTCGTCCGTGTCCTCCAGTCTCAGCCCGATGATGACAGTCTCCTCTCCCCCTCCTTCCTTGCCACTTGTGGGAGTAATTAAATAACTGCTTGCAGTAAAGAAAATCAAAGTAAATGCTCGGACCCGGCTAAGTGACGCCATTTTTTGAGGGGGTACTGGAACCGACTGTTGATAATGGACAGCCTCTTGAATGAAAGGGCTTCTAAAAATCAGAGCCAATCCGGCTTCATCTCCACTGCGCGTCGCCTTGACTTGTGCATCAGGTCTCGCTGAGTCCCACTACGCGGCTGAAACTGATCACACTTCAGCGAGAGCAGCGCGAACTCGTGCCTCTACTGATGTCTCGGTGACAGGCGACCTGGGCAGCCAATCCAGTGGCGCAGCTGGACGTTGGGCGGGGCCTTCGCTGCTGGAACAGCCAATGAGCTCCGTAAACAGTCGCACTTCATGCAAACGAGCGCATACAGAAGTTTCCTCGTGACTGTTTTTTGGTGTTTTGAGAAGGATATTTGGTGACAGCATTTTTGAATAATGCCAAGATACACGCAGGAAATGTAATAAATACCTAAACAAGATTTTAGAGAGTTTTTTCAACAGTAGATTTAATGGACAGCTTATAAGGACAACCTGTGGACTGGTGCATTTATATCACACACTAGATGGTTTAATTTACAGTCTATTTACAATATTTTATTAACAACAGTAATTTGGCATCACAAGAGAATTCTATAATTTCCTTTTTGTATTCCCAAATTAAATTGTGTCTGATATCATTCTGTGCTAAAATCACAGTGGTGAGAATTACATTTTAAACGTTTTTGAAAATAAATGACTTACATATCTTAATGTACCCTCAATTAAATTGCCCGAAATGATACACAATAAAAAATAAAATCTAAAACAGATATTTAAAACAGATAGTTGGGCTCTCGGGGACCCATTTATCCAGAACATGTGCACAGCTGCACAACAGATCTTACAATAATTAATATCATTGTTGGATTGAAAGTTTGTGTCTGGGACAAGGGTGAAATAATAAAATCTACAAAAAAATCATTTGAAGATAAGCAAAAAGATGTGGCAGAAAAAAAAAGTTGGAAAACAGTTCTTTAGACAAAAGTTCTCACAGCTGGAGAAACACCACAAATGCAGACATTTTGAACAACGATTCAGTCCATATCATCCTAAAGAAAATGAACAAAGTTGTACATTTATTGTGATTACTCAAAAACGTGTAATAGTTAACTATTTACCTTATATAGATAAGGCAGGGATTAGCGGGATCTTAAGAAATGCAAGAGGGGCAAAACCTAAAGGATGTAAAAATAATCATGGACTCAAATCTCCGTACAGTGTTCATTTTATCATTATCAGGTCGAGATCAATCCAAACCAAAGGAGAGTTGATTGATTATGAACTATTTCACAACCCAAGAAATCTTCACAGGTGAAACTTTACATTTTCAGTAAATTAGAGAGCATTTTTAAAACTGTTGGAAAAACTTTTTACTCTACAATGGAAATCTGTACAAGATTCCTTACGTTTCTATAACCTAAAGTTTCTATAAAATAAAATTATTTTATTTTTCAGAAAAGACCATTGGTCCCAGAATCGCAGCAAAG
The DNA here is from genome assembly GCA_030578275.1 of Meda fulgida. Classification (NCBI taxonomy): domain Eukaryota; kingdom Metazoa; phylum Chordata; class Actinopteri; order Cypriniformes; family Leuciscidae; genus Meda; species Meda fulgida. Next base: position 25,586,360 of record CM060616.1, on the reverse strand, counting down.
GGTTGATGTGTTCCCCTCTCACCTGAAAATCCTGTAGTGAAATTTTAAAGGATGGGGGCTAGATTATATTTAATAAAAGGTGATTTTCATTTGAGAGACCATGCATGAATATTCTCCAGCTGATAGTAATGGCCAGGAAGTCAGCTCAAACTTTTTTATTACAGCAGTGGAAAAAAGTGATTTGATTACAAAAGATCAATAAACCATGAGTTTTCAGTTAGATTATATCTAGCAATACAATAAAGATACAATAAAGATTAAATCTGGCAGGTGAATGCTTAAGATTATGCAACTATAGACTTGTGTGATGTACAAGATATTACCATACAATAATCAATATAATTAAAAATGCATGCAAAACACTGATCGATGTCCTCGATTTATTGTTACCTTTCACAAATTATGAGTAATGTTAAATTATGTACATATTATTTAAAAAAATTGTAATAATTTTTTTACAAAATCAGTTAAAGATTACAACCAATAACTTGGTTCTTTCCAAATCATAAACAAGCATAACTGATTTTAAATTAGATTCAGTTGCAGGATGATTCCTGGCTTGCACAGCACCCCCCAGTGGAAGCAGTTACACTCGCACTGCCCGACTGCTGGACCAGTTCAAAGGGATTCATTGACACTGCCTGAGGATAGAGGAACATTCTCAGTGGTTGGAAGTACAGTATTTGCATTAATCATAATGTATAGCTATTTGGTTCCAAAGTACTCAATGACACAGAGCATTCAGACTGATTCATTATGCAACTGCAGCCCATTACATCATTGCTGTGTACAAGTTCATTCCATTCAGGGACCGAAAACTAGAGTCGTCTAGAACAGGGCTTTTCAAACGGGGGTCCGGGGAAAGTTCAGAGAAAAATGATGTGTAAAATGTGTTTTAAAAACTATATACCTCTTCAGGTTTATATATATATATATATATACTTGAAAATCTATAACAAAATCGCATTTGGGGGGCTAGTGCATCAAGAGGTTTGAAAACTCTGGGTCTAAAACCACAGAAACAGCATCAATCTGGGTGCAACACTTCCTTATTACACTTTCAAATCAGACAAAACCAAAATAGAGCTAATACACTGTAAAAAAATAAATTAAAAAATGCCGCCTTTAATGTTTAAGTACAAGCAACTTGAATGTTTAAGTAATTTCAACTTAAATTAGGGTTGGGCGATATGGCCAAAAAAAATTATCACGATAATTTTTTTATATCAGTCGATATCGATAATTATCACGATAAACGTCAAATCTTTATTTCTTTCAAGCAGATTTTTGCTCCTAAGTGAAAGTTGTAGAAACCAGAGTGTTAATTGTGGTTTTAAACTACTCCTTATTGTCAGAACATATCATGACAAACAAATCTGAGGTAGAACATTCAAACATTTTGTAATTTTTCCTTAACAAAATAAATATCTTAATAGAAAAAAATATTTCTTAGTTTCTGCATGTGCTAATTTTTATTTGGTAAAATGTAATATTCTGACTGAGTTTAATTAAAATTAGCCATTGGTCATCCAGCATCATGCATTTAGATCATGATAACCACAGATAAAAGCACCTCACTATGTTGGCTAAATGTTACTTTATGGTTTCTATGGTATTTGTATGAAAAACAGTAGCCTAAATACATTATTAAATACTGTTATTATATTCCATTAGTCCTTTAATACATTGTCTACAATAATAATATAATACAATTCAATATGTATATCCCACATTTCATAGTGCAGTTAATATTAGTAGGCTAACGTTACAGTAAATCCATGGTAAATGATGGGAGTTTGCAGCCGGAAAAGCTTCTGACTGGATCGTTGCGCACAGTGTTCCTCCTGTTCGTCAGCGCTGTTTCATCTGCCTTTAAACTGGTTTAAATCACTGAGACATTTGTGTTCTTCGCTGAACTCAAGCGCTTCTCACTGGATCTCGTGACGAGACGATCAGAGTAAACGCGTCTGCTAGTGAGCTCGCGCTGCGCTGCCGTTTGGACTTTGAGCCGAGCGGATAAACGGTCCGTGAGGCGCGCAGTTCAGATGAGTTTTGTTCCGCTTTTGGCGCACAAACATTATCGAACATTTATCGAACTCTTGATATCGTTTTATCGAGAAAAATGATATCGCGATAACTATCGTTATCGTTTTATCGCCCAGCCCTAACTTAAATTACATTAAACTTAATTAAAAACAATGAGATGAACTTATAAAAATGTGAAAATTGCTTAACTTATTTTCAGGTGTCAAAGCAAGTGTAAAACACATATTGCCATTACTTATTGATCTTTTTTCGTCCTCTTTTTTCTTTTTCTTTTTTCTTTTTACAGTGGGCAAAGAACATACCCATGCCTTATTTACTAGGTAAATCTTGTTTTGGTTTACAATATATATATATATATATATATATAAATGGATTATACAGCACTTATGACATATGTCTCTGATATTTGGCAATGATATTATATTTTAGGCTTTCTGTGTGAAAGTAAAAACCCACTGAAGCATGGCAGGAACCTTTTTAGCTCTTTAGAAGTTTTAGAAACTTTTAGATATTTAGATGAATGAAACCAAAACAATGGTCAAACACACATTTAGTTAAATGTTTAAATCAGGATTTCTAAAAATGGAGTAAACCTGATCCAGGCATCAACAGTGATAATTAAACTACCTGGAGGATGACCACCTTGCGTGTTGTTGTAAGTCGATTCTGGCCCTTTTTATATGTTTGCAAAGGCTGAATCACCACCAGCACTGATAAGATGGTATTCTGTTTGGAAGGGCGGACATTCCTCTGTGTTCAAGGCTTTGTGGTACAGATGGGTGACCTTGTGTGTCTGTATAGAGCAACTGAAAGTCCAGAGATAATCACGGCAAAATTCTTTCTTAAGGGTAAAAAGTAGTTTGAATTACTTTTCAGCAGTATGCTGTTAGCAAATATTCACACTGCTGAGAGCACGTTCCTGGAAAGTTCGCTTTGGCCTGATTTTGTTTGAAATGATGTCACACCAGTTCGTTCATTGATTTCGCTTGAAGTAAGAACATTTTTCAATGCTAGATGTCAGTTTTGTGATAAACAGTTGTTTTGAAAGATGATGAGTAAAATTGATTTTACAACTGAAACTCAAATTAATCCTTATAATATTGAATGTAGAGGTGTGATACACTATAAGTGCATTGCAGATAATTGGAGGCCAAGAAAATGAGGCATGGTAGGAACCGAGTCACTTACCTTGGGTTTGGTCCAGCATCCTCCAGAAGCGGAGGTGTTCACCTCCAGAGGCTGAAACGTGAATTCTTCAGCAAATCTGGAATTGCTCAAGAGGCTGGCCACATCACCATCCACCTCAATCACTTTATTAACCTAGACAAAGACCAAGAATTGTCTTGATTATGATTGTTCACAAAATACAAGTCTTTCAAAATTTAAGATCAGTAAAATGTTTTTTTTTTGTTTGTTTTTTAAGAAACAGCTTATGCAAACTACGGCTGATACAAAATTCAGTAGAACTGTACTATTATTGTGAAATATTATTACTATTTAAAATAACTGTTCTCAATTTGCTTCAGTGTCGCATGATCCTTCAGAAATACTTATAATATGCTGATTTGTAAATGGAATATAAGAAATAGTTAAGATATTTTTTAAGCTCACACTTACATGACACTTATTTTCCAAACAACATGATAGTGACATGTTGTCGAGATTCAAACAGTTAATCCCTGGATGTAACTATAAATATACTGTTAATTTATTAAAAAATATGAATAATTACTAATGGGACAAAGAACAGAAAGAATGTGCAGGATCTGATATGTGTTATGAGTAGTTCAATTCTGATGAACTGGATGTAACTACATACCTGAAAGGTAAACTGGGCATCAAACTCAAAGCTTTCCTCCGCACCTGTAATGTCTCCATTGTACATGACCAGACAGGACCTCTTCTCTGAACCTTTTGGTAACTTGAAGAGCCGGTATGTGGCAGACACAAATTTGTAGTCACCTAAACAAATTTTACAATTTAAAATGAAACTATAAATATGACAAAAAGATGTGACCAAGATGACAAAGGTTTAACTTTATGCAAATGCAGAATGACTTAATATAATGTCTACCAATGGGAGACAAGAGATCAGATGATCAGCCTCCTGTCTACTACTGTAATCAAGTGTCAGCAAGATGTGCGTGTTGTGTTGATTTGATTCAAGTTGTGTTGTGTTGTGATAAACCCTACAAAATGTCCCCACAATGGCAATATCTGAAATCCTTGTAAGGACATGTTTTGGTCCCTATGAGTTAAACAGCTTATAAATCATACTAAGTGATGTTTCTTGAACATTTAAAATTCAGAAAGTTTTCTGTGATAGGTAGAGGTTTAGGGGTAGGAGTAAGGGAAATTAATATAGTTTGTAGAGTGTAAAAATAATTGTGTCTATGTGATGTCCCAATAAAACATGAAAACACAACGTGTATGTGTGTATGTGTCTGTGTGTGTGTGTGTGTGTACCCAGATAGACTGCCATTTGTGCTCTCTGAGCTGATAGATGGTTGCAAAGGCAAAGAGAACAAGTTTATTCTCATTAATCTTTGTTATGATCCATTATGCACTGGTGCAATTTATGAACAACTTGTTTCCTCCAAAATGTTCAGCATTACTGCAAATCATCCAAAATGTTAAATGCATCAGTTATATATTTTATATATATATATATATATATATCATTTTAAGCTTGGTAAAGAAATGTACAGAAGTTGCGTAATATCACTTAATAGTAGAACTTAATAGTTCTACACACAAGAATGTTTGTGGCACGAAAACCTAATAAAAATGTCTTGGTATCAACACATGCAGTACATATGTGGTAACTGTGGTATAAGAGTAATAATTTCCTCTAGATTGCTTCTTTAACCAATATCACAAGAGTAAGAGTGTTGTAGGACTGAAGATCAGCATGGCTGTGATTGAGCCTTAAAGGGACAGTTTATTAAAAAATGAATTAAATTACTAATGTCATTCTAAACTGTATGACTTTCTTACCTCTGTGGAACACTAAAGACGTTTTTGGCAAAATGTCTATTTTTTTGTTTTTGTTTTTTTTTGCAGAACAGACTTGAGCCAATTATTTTTTTGATTACCATTACAAGGTGGCACATTTCACCATTTTAATGTCTCACCAAGAAGTTTCTCTAGTTCCTTGTTGCCCACAGTGGTGATACTAGCAGTAACCAGTCTGGGTTTGCAGAACCCAACCTCTTCAGCCAGTCGTATCAGGTCTTCCCACCACAATGCTCCACTCAGGCACTCACCTGATCAACATATGCAAATACGCCTATATCAACGTCAGGTTTTATTTGTTGTGTTTAACACAGTGGCACAACTAAAGTTAAGCTATACCTTGTAACATTTAGAAAGAAAATAGGCTAATTAGGATCAATGTCTTTTCTTACCCCATAACACTTTGTTGGCCTTGAGGTCCTCTGGGATTCTAGCATCACTATAAATATCACTAAAGTACAGTTCCCCTCCATCCTAAAAACAAAGACAATTAAAATCCTTTTTGTTTGTTAATGAGCTGAATATACAAAAATGTCCAGTGTTATTTCCAATATTCAAATTAATGCTTCGTATAACTGTTGTAATTAGTATAGTATCCGAGTGTCAGGGATGGGGGGAAAATATAACTGAAAAATTAAATAATTGAATTCTGAAATGACTCAGAACACTGGCGTGAGTAAGAAATAGAGTTACCTTTAGTACATGGTAAGCCTCCCTCAGGACACTGGTTTTATCTGGGGACAGGTTCACCACACAGTTTGATCTTTTGAAAGAAAAGAACGAAAACTGCCAATTAATTGGCTGTTTATGCAAGCTAGTAGTGGAAACGAACAGACTGAAACCTGTTGAAGAGAATAGTCTCAAGTCGGAAAAGAAAACTTTTATTCATGTTAAAGTCACCATGAAATCAAAAAGGACATATCTGTTTGTTATAGTATTAATTATGAATTTTTTTTTATTTATTCATGTGCCATTTGTATGTACTGAAAATGGGATGAAAATACAACCGCAACTTCCATTTTATGGTGACTTTAAGGCTACTATTTTGAAACTTTGAAAGCTTACATGATGATATCATATGATTTCTCCTCTAGACCTGCTTCAGCCAAGGCCTCAATGTAACCACAAACAAAATTCACATTTGTCTTTTTGTAACCAAATCTTTGCATGTGGTAGTCGACGTACTTCTGGGCCACCTCAAGCTGCAAAAAAAATATAAAAATAAAAATTAAAAATAAATAAAAGTTGTAGCTCACAATCACATATACTGTTTTTGCCATTACATCTAGGATGTGTTAAATAAATAACTTATTTTTATTAAAGGGGTCATATACTGCCATTTTTGTACAAGTTAATATGAATATTTAGGGTCTAAATGAAAACTTTTCAGTTTTCAGTACATATGCCTTTAAATGATAATGAGCTTTGCTCACTCCGCCCCTCTGATCTTATCTCAGATTATGAATTATAATGAGAACGTCATAACGTTACATAGAAAACATGCCGTAATATACCCTGAGTGTTAAACATTAGCCGCATTCATCGTGAAGCGTGCAAGTGATTTGCAAAGATTAATATTTAAAGGTTAATAAAACGTCACACTCACTTCTTCTGGAGGTGCAGCAGGAACACAAATAGTTGGTATCGATTCTTTTTTCAGGAGCAGCTTCTTAGCAAACCCAGATTTACACTGACCCTCGTTTATAAAGCAGTCTGGTGAGCAATGATTAGCGCAAACATAAAAGCATTTGCGTTGATCGTTGGGAATATTCCCTTCAAAAATAAAACTCAGCCACTGCGTTTTCAGCGGTTCAAATTTAGGAATTAAAATGACTGCTGTGTTCCTTATTACACCCAAGAACAGAACACCACAATTGCTTAGACGCCATTCTGCTCCAGTGTATCAACAATGGCTGACTACGTTGACAGCTCGCTCGGGGCGGGTCTGTGTTGAAACGCTGCTGTCAATTATCAATCGTGGGAGGGGCGTCCAATATAGTGATGTCACAAGATTGAACGGCTCAGTTTGAGGCAGCGGAAAAAAAATATCAGGAGATTAAAACAAAAACACTGGATGGATTTTTATCATTATATGATGGTTGTGTACAGGCACTGCCAACACACATTTCAGTACAATCAACTTGTAAAAGTGCAAGTACCATTCTATGACCCCTTTAAGACTGTCACCCCCGGTTTCACAGACAAGGCTTAAGCTAGTCCCAGGCTAAAATCCATGTTTGAGCCGTTTTAACTGAAAGCAACTTGCACTGATACATCTTAAAGTCACCCTTTTTTATCCCTTAAAACTCATATTTGATTAGCAAAATGACATTTAAATGAATTCTCCTTGAAAAAAAATTATACATGCCTTAAAATAGCTTGAATGTAACTCTACACCCTTGCCTCATTTAGTATACGCGTCCTATAAATATGCAAATTAGCCCCATCTCCCCACATCTCTCACATCAGCTCAGAGATGCACTCGTTGACGATCACGTTGTCATGATTGGTTACAAGGTAGTTTGTGACGTCAGAAACCCCAGCGATTTCAAACAGTTTTTGACACTGTCTTTGGTTCACTGCAGATTTAAGGAGAAAATACTCAGCAATGGTGTTGATTTATACATTTGCACATGGTTTGTCTTAAAGCATATCAAAACACCACATAGACCTATAAACAACATTAAAAGCATGATTTTCACCACAGGGGGACTTTAAAATATGTCAATGTCATTGTTTTGTCTCAAGATGCACACCAGTTATGTTTTTTTTTTAAGGCATGTTTATAAAAGCTACTTAAATGTCCTAATTAAACTAAGCCCTAATCCTGGCTTAATCTAAACCCTGTCTGTGAAACCGGGCCTGTATCTATTAAAATAATTAAACACTATTAAAGCCGGTTCACACATAGAACGATAACTATAAAGTTAATGAATATAACAATAACTGTTGGCGTCCAAAACAATCGTTTATTATAAGCACCCACTACAGTTGTGTCATCTGTTTTAAATGCTCGAGCTCTTTAAATTAAAGCAGGGTGGATTCTGATTGGCTGTCAGAGTTTTTGACATTGACTTCCTCTATCGTTACCGTTCCTCTGTGCCATTGTCTTTATAGTTGTAGTGTGGACTCTGCAATGATTTTTTTCTTATTTATGCTTTTATTTAGAATGATTTTAAAACTATATCTTTATCATTATAGTCATCGTCCTTGGTGCGAACGGACCTTTAATCTCACTGAAATATGAAACAAGCACAAAATGATGTTTTATTAAAGTTCGGGAGGAGCACGTTCAGTTAATTAACACGAGTGGAGAGCACTCAGCAATCAATGATAAGAGGTATATAGACTCAGCAGTCTCACCTCAATCCATTGAAAGTTTAGCAGCGTCCCTCCACCACCCCTTCTCCACACTTCTAGTCCTAACCATTTACATACAGGGAGAATATTCTCGGTTCGGGCCAAACTCCGAGCTCGGAGCCCTCCCCCCGGACAGCACGCCAAATACGCATCAAACCTTATCCTATCTAATTGTATGTAAGTGTGAACTTGTGAAATTACTTATTTACTAACTGTGCACATTATTATTCAAAACCCTGTAACCCTAATCTGCAGTTCAAGGGAATTGACCTGAGCTTCAGTCATGTCGATGCCTGTAACATGTCCCTTCTCTCCTACGAGCTGGCTGAGCAGGTAGCAATCCCGTCCACTCCCACAGCCGAGATCAAGCACCCTCAAGCCCTCCAGACACTCAGGGACCACCAGACCACAGCCATAGTACCTGAGAGGACAGAAACAAGTTATACTGCCACCAATGGCTAAGCATTGAAACATGGGGAAAGGCTAGATGCAAAAATGCAAAATAAATTTTTTTTTTTTAAAAAGTATCCACAGAATAAAGTAGTATTACTGTTATGAGACAAGGTATAAGCAGTAAAAATTAAAAAAAATTCTAAAGGTTGGCTTAATTTAAATATGTTACAATTATTTCATTGTATCAATTATATTAAGCCCACTTACATAATTTTTCAAGTTTTTAATTATTTTTTTTAAATTATTTTATTATGGCAACAGCCTTCCAATAAAGTAGGTATTAAATAATAATAAATTAAAATGCTTTATTTAATAGCAAACATTTAAAATCTGGAATATGCTTATAATGTACAATTACATACATACATACATACATATATACATACATACCAAGGAGATATATATATATATATGTAAAAAATGTACATACATACATACATATACATACTGTATATATATATATATATATATTTATATTCATATTCAAATACATAAGTACACCAAAGATAAGACACACACCACGTGTGTGTATGTACGTATGTATATATATATATATATATATATATAATCTCTTTGGTGTACTTATGTATTTGAATATGAATATATATATATATATGTATGTATGCATGTATGTACATTTTTTACATGTTTTACATCTCCTTGGTATATATATATACACACGTGTGTGTGTGTGTGTGTGAGTGTGTGTATATGTACGTATATATATATATATATATATATATATATATATATATATATATATATAAAATCTCTTTGGTTTACTTATGTATTTGAATATGTATATATATATATATATATATATATATATATATATATATATATATATATATATACCAAGGAGATGTAAAACATGTAAAAAATGTACATACATACATACATATATATATATATATTTATATTCATATTCAAATACATAAGTACACCAAAGAGATATATATATATATATATATATATATATATATATATATATATATATATATACATACATACGTGTGTGTGTGTATGTACGTATGTGTGTGTGTATATATATATATATACACACACACATACAACACACACACATATATATATATATAGCCTGTATTGCATCAACACATCATTTATCATGTAAATCTCACTTTGAAATGACATCTGGATGGATCTCAGCTATCAATTTTCTCACATATGCAGGGACAGACTTGGCAGGCGGCACACAGGCATTGCTTTTCAGGTCAGATGCATTCTTCAGTGTCTTTCCATAGTACTCCTGTATTAATGGTGAGTAAAGTCAATTGGCTGCGATGTGAGATGCAAAATATCTACACCCATACATACGCATATAGGGGTGTCAAAAGTCGGTCCTAGTGAGCCACAGTCCTGCAGAGCTTTGATTCAACCCTTATCAAACACACCTTAGCAAGCTAATCCAGGTCTGAAGGGCTTTTTCAGAGTTGGAGAAAACTCTGTGGCTCTCCAGGACCGACATTCGCCTCCCCTGGTATAAATACACACACGTATAATGTACATACATGTTTTTATTTTAGTTTAGTTGTACAGCCCTTTAAAGTCAACAAAAGAGTTTCATCGTTTAACGTTTGGAGAAATACATACCTTCACCTCATTGTTGACACTTGTAATAGCCGTGTTACTGTGAACAATAATAAGAAACTTTACTGAGACTAATTGACTCTATTACAGAATATGTTGTGCAATATGCTACAGCAAAACTGGACGACTCGCAAAGACGTTCTGTCGCTATGTAAAATCTATTTAGTTATTGTTATTACAAAATGAAAGCTCATACTTTGCCAGCTTGAATGATACTGCAAATCACATGTAAAATATTCGAGTACCTACTGAACAACATTTTTTAACAAACGTACCTGGCTGCTGTAGGTGCTTCTGCCATGATTATATGCGAATATGTGTTTTGGTCTTTCTGGGTTTCGGTAGTTTGAGAGTTTACGTCAAATACGTCAACGGGTCCGCCATTTTGCGGAGGGCAAGACTGCTCCGTAATCAAATACAAGTAAACGGGTGAGATGCATTTTTTTCTGGATAAAAACAAAAACTGTTTTTACATTTATCAACCGATTTCAGTGGTTTGTATGTGGTGTACAAAAAGTTCCATCTCTAGTTGTTTAAAATCTCGATAGTTAGACTTGTAAAATATTTTTTTTTAAATAATGGTCAAAGCTCAGGCTTGTCATGGTGTAGGCCATCAGTACAGTGATTGACATGACCAATGAAAACTTTAGAATCGGCTGCAGGGCGGGATTTCTGCTGAAGTGGTTTGGGGGAAAAAATCACGCCTTGTCATGTAGGCCTATCTGGCTCTTTATTCTTGGATAAGAATGGGGAAGACCCCAATACTGAGATATCATTTAAGTTTTCTCATTGTGGAGAAAAGCATTTTCTGTGATTGACCTGATTTTAGCAATAACAAAGATAACTGATGGATCCTTTATGATAATTCATAATGTTATGGTACAAATAGTAAATATAACATAAAGTGAGAAGAAATAGTAAATAGTTTAGTCAAAAAATAAACTAATAGTATACAGCAAATAAAATAGTAATGAATAGTATAATTATAATATCATAAGTACAATAATACAATCATAAAATATTGATAATAGCATATACTTTATTAATAATATTATAATAATAGCAATAGAATAAGACATATAAATTACAGAATATACACAATAAAAAGAATTTAAATAGTGACTTATATTTAATATTTAACTCTTTGTTAAATGTCAGTTTTATTGATCAGTAATAGCCATTATAACAGAAGTATCTTCAGTCAAACATACAGCAGGATACAACGTTAAAATAGCCTAAATATAAAGTTATGAAACTTCACTTTCTTCACTTTGCCCTCAGCCAAAACGATTTACCAGGGAACCATTTATAGATTAATGAGACCAAAGATTACCCGTTAGATATACACAAGACAAATTATATCTCATGTTTAACCACTAGACTAGAGACATCCGAGCCAGCGGCAAACGTCAGAAGCACTGGCCGAGGTACGGCAGTTCCAGGCTGTGTAGACGAGCTCTGAGCGCCCGGTGATCGCATCTTACAACTCCCAAAACGTCAATCAAATTTTTAAATAGGCGCTATCTTTATAAACAAACCACATATTTGAGCTTTAAAAAACTACATTGTCGACTGAAAAACTATTAAAACTACATTTCGTGACACAATAACAGTAGTATTTTTAAATGTATCCTCTGAATGTTACTATTATTACTAATTAAATCATGACCAAATAGAACCAAAAACAAACGTTTGTTCTTGCTTGTGAAAGGTAATTCCTCGAGAGCTGTTTTCAATTGTTGGGCGATTTGTACAGTCCCAAACAGAACACGAAACAGGCATTTTTCTCAATTCCCGGTATGAGAGGATGGGAAAGTTGCCATCCCCAATATGGCGGCCCCGTTGACGTACGCTCCAGCGGCCAATAAGGCGTCTATGTATTTATTATGTCTATGGGTAGACGCATAGACATAATAAATACATAGACTCCCTATTGGCGGCTGGAGCATACGTCAACGGCGCCGCCATATTGCGGAGGGCAACTTTCCCATACCTCTCATACCGGGAATTGAGAAAAATGCCTGTTTCGTGTTCTGTTTGGGACTGTACAAATCGCCCAACAATTGAAAACAGCTCTCGAGGAATTACCTTTCACAAGCAAGACTGAACATTTGTTTTTGGTTGTATTTGGTCATGATTTTAGTAATAGTAACGTTCAGAGGAGAAAGGCCGCGAAATTTAAAAATACTACTGTTATTGTGTCACGAAATGTAGTTTTAATTGTTAAATAGTTAAATTGTATCTGAGGTTTTTGGAGTGAGATGTGATCACCGGTCGCTCAGCCTCGTCTACACCGCATGGAACAGCCTCACCTCGGCCAGTGCTTCTGACGTGTGCCGCTGGCTCGGATGTCTCTAGTCTAGTGGTTAAACATGAGATATAATTCGTCTTGTGTATATCTAACGGGCGATCTTTGGTCTCTTTAATATATAATTTGTTCCCTGGTAAATCGTTTTGGCTGAGGGCAAAGTGAAGTTTCATAACTTTATATTTAGGCTATGTTAACGTTGTAGCCTGCTTTATGTTTCACTGAAGCTACTTCTGATCAATAAAACTGAAATTTAACAAAAGAGTTAAATATTAAATATAAAGTCTATTTAAATTATTTTTTATTGTGTATATTCTGTAATTGATATTTCTTATTTTATTGCTATTATAGTATTATTAATAAACTATATGCTATTATCAATATTTTTATGATTGTATTATTGTACTTATGATATTATATAATTATACTATTAATTACTATTTTATTTGCCTTTATACTGTTTGATTATTGACTAAACAATTTACTATTACTTCTCACTTTGTGTTATTTACTATTTGTATTGCACTGTAGTTGTACCATATCATTTGTACTACCTTAAAGGATCCAAAAGTTATCTTTGTTATTACTAAAATCTGGTCAATCACAGAAAATACTTTTTCCACAAAAAGAAAACTTAAATTATATCTCAGTATTGGGGTCTTCCCCATTCTTATCCAAGAATAAAAAGCCAGATACATGACAAGCCTGAGCTTTGACCATTCTTTATATATATATATATAAATATATATATATATATATATATATATATATATATATATATATATATATACATATATATATATATATATATATATTTTTTTTTTTTTTTTTTTATTTATTTTTTTTTTTTATATATATATATATATATATAAGTCTAACTATCGAGATTTTAAATAACTAGAGATGGAACTTTTTGTACACCACATACAAACCACTGAAATCGGTTGATAAATGTAAAACGTTTTTTGTTTTTATCCAGAAAAACGGCAGCTCACCCGTTTACTTGCGTTTGATTACAGTGCAGTCTTGCCCTCTGCAAAATGGCGGACCCGTTGACGTATCGCAGCAACGTTCCAAAGTGGCCAACAGGGCGTCTATGTATTTATTATGTCTATGGGTAGACGCCCTATCGACCGCTACTGCCTATTGGCACGGAAGAGAATTGGAGCCGCCATCTTAAACCGGTCATCCGCTCCGCTCAGTGTAATCAGAATGGCAGGTGAAATGAGCTGTCAGCGCATTAAATTAATCATATCTCACTGATTACTGAACTGATTTTCACGCGTTTTGTTTGTTGCAAAGGTCATTCATGTAGCTATGATACAGGACACATGGTTCGGCGTATTTTAATATCCATAGTAGGCTTAACAGTGATATAACATTCTGATATAAGATATAAAGTGACCATAACAATATGTGTGATGAAGGATATAATGTATTTTATAAATCACACTATAAATATTATAAAGAAGCTGAAACAGATAGTTTCAGTAAAGTAAGATATTTTAATAAGTTGAAGAAACAATTTATGATTTGTGACACGCACATACACACAAACGAACACGGACACACACACACACACACAGAGAGAACGTAGCCACCGAATCCACCGAACCCAGCCACCTGTAATAAAAATTGAGAAGAAGCTTTTCGACGTGTTTGCATCAGTAATTTCTAAAAATTAAATTCGGACAACATTAAGCCTATACCTTTTTTATTGTATGTGGATGTGGGAGGGGAAAATGTCGAGACTAAAGCCCTATTCGGATTAAGTTTACAAGGGTAGATGGAGTAAGTCCTGTGGTAAAATTACATTATTAACTTACTCCATCTACCCTTGTAAACTTAATCCGAATAGGGCTTTAGTTTTGACATTTTCCCCTCCCACATCCACATACAATAAAAAAAGGTATAGGCTTAATGTTGTCTGAGTTTAATTTTAATTTTCGGACAGATAGGCAGTTGAATGCTTATCTGATAACCTAGAAGCTCTTGTAATTATTACTTTAACAGTACTTTAACCCCACCTCTCTCCATGCCGGGTGAACACCGGCTGATGCAGTAAACAGCATTTCACAACGGTTTCAGTACAGTAATAGCAAATATCAGCTTGCTCCTTCTCGATTATCTGGTAATATTCTATTCACAAAATACAACCAATAGTACGATAATGTCAAGACTTACTTGTGAAAAGCCCTATTTTCGATGGTCCGGCGATTAGAACAGGGAAATGCTCCACAATGCTCTGGTATCTTATCTGCTGCCACGCAACGAAACTAGGAATACGACCGGTTCAAGATTGCGGCCGGATTTCTCGGTTTCCAGCGGCCAATAGGGCATCTAGTCTCTATGTGATATCTATTTAGCCCACATTCTTAAAGGGACTTTGAGAGAGACACCTAAATCATGCAGCAGGAGAGTGATGAACGACTGTCATGATGATGATGAAGCAGTGCCCGATTAAATTATTAATTTAATGTGATTGAGAAGACTGCTATGGGTTTATTTACACTAAAGTTGGTATTAACCCGGTACTAACCCTAAAAGGGGTATAAAAAAACAATAACACATGAGAAAATTCATTGCTATTTTCCATCTTATTAGGATTTTTTTATTTTATTTTAATGTTTGTATCCCCCAGGATACGTCGTTTTACATTTTGGCCAAATTGTTAGACAATTTATTCCCTCATAACTTAAACTAAATATTATTTATAAAATGATGTTATTGAACAATAAGTATTATGCTTATTTATGAACATATTAACCTACTGTATCATATCTAATATGCAAATGTATAGGGCCTATAAATTATACAATATGACCAAAACTTTGCTGAAAAATGTGTTGTACAGAATCTACTTCATGCATTCTGTCCTCTGATTGATAGTTCATCCTTTTTTATCAAGTAAAATCGTTTTTGCTAAGAAATCATAAAGTAACTGTAAGATGAACAAGCAACTTGGGTTTACTTGATCATTTTATAATGTTAAAAATATTTTTTACATTTGTTCATGTATGTTAAATATGACACAAAAGGCTTTTGTGGAACATTTATTGGTCCATATCTCAATTATCATTGATAATTTCAGGGAGCAAAGTTGCATCTGAATTTGTGTCAAAGTTTTTGACAATTTCGCATGGGAGTTCCAAATGTATAGTAACAAAAGAGGGAGTGTAATGTTAATAAAGCTTTTTAATGTTTTTTGAAAGAGCTTTTCACTACTTTTCAGCAGGTGAAAATGCATTTAAATGAGTGTGAAGTTTAAGTCAATTTAATTATTTAAGTCAGTTATAAATGACGGCACTCTAAAAAAAGGTCAGATCATATTTAGAAAACTAATTTTGGAAAATGACTTTTTTTCTAGCTGTGATTTCATAATTAGTCCCATAGAAGGTTAAATCAAATGATTTATGTTAATGTATATTAATATTGTTAAAATGATAAAACTCAAAAGGATACGTCTCCCATCAAAATGTGTAAAGTTTGCATTATTGTTGTCCTGTCATGGAATAATACTACGTATAACCTGTAGAGAGCACTCTTCGAGAACAAATGTGGCATTACCTGTTAAAATCATAATTTATCATGAACATAGAGCCTTCAGAAATTCATGCAATAAAATATGATAGTAGCCTATATTTACAGTATATAATTTACAAAAATATATCAGTTTTATTGTTAAGGGAAATGAGCCATTTACAGTCTACTGTCAACCAGCTGAACTTTATGTAACCTTCTAAAATTGTTCCATATAATTCTGATTTACGCCCAATAATAATTACTATAATAAATAGGGAAGATTCCTTAAGAACAATGTGGATTTACTTACAGTAACAGTAACACATTTAGATGTAAGTTTAGCTTTTGCTGGAGGATGATGCATCAGCCGACGTGGAAATTAATGTAAACATTCGCTAATTTGCTATTATTTATACATTTTTAAAGTGTCATAAAAATACTAAATCAACTATTCAATTTAAAATGTTGACAATTTAGTTGAATAATTGGATGACAGACAAAGCAGAATCCCAGTAAAAGGTAAAATCGCTCTGTCTAATGTAGTATTGTAATGTAGTATTTACATATTTAATTTGAAGATATATCATAATAAAAACACAGTAAAATCAAATTGAATATCACTCAATTAATTATTCAATTTAATGAAATCAAATATGTATAATGTACATCAAATTTGTGTAAATACTAAATAACAACCCCATTAATTACAATAAAATCAATAACTTTTACTCCACAAATCCCTCAGACACACATTTATATTCAACATAATACGGCATAGATAACTATTTTCCAGAGACACAAAATTAAATAAATTAAACTCAAAACTGTTTTGGCTGACTAAATCTCACAAATGTTGATATTCAGATAGCATAGAAATAGCATAGCCATTAATCCAAAGTTCTAAAATGAGATTTTGTGTAATCTAAGGTCAGGCAATACAATTAAGGTGGATGGGGGGCTGGTCATCTTGCCCAATGTTACCCTACTACTGTAAAACAATAAGAAACTGCTTAAACACTTTCCATTTTAATTAGAAAAGTGTAAACATGCAATTTTATTAGGACAAGACATGTTTGGGTCATGATCAGAACGAATGCGTTTTTAACTAATGAATGAACCATTTTTTGTGACTCACTAAACACTGGATTTTTCACGCCACCCAAAACCACAGCAAGGGTCACTGAATGGATCTGGTTAATTAACTGATTCTAAGATGGCACAGGAATGAATCAAAATCCCTACAGATAATATCAACAGGAAACTATGGAAAACAATGACACATGTTGTGTTGATTTGTGTTTAATAGACAGAGTCACAATTAGATTTTTTGCAGAGTATCAGAGTTCAGAGTATCTATAACTTTTTGAAAATCAGCAGCTTATTAATATTTCAGAGAAAGAGATTGATTCATATGTATCTGTCTCCAAGCACAGCTCTAACATTAGATAGTCATCACAGAGACACCAGTAAGAGCAGCATCTCTCTTTACTAATAACATTCATTAAGGCAGTGAAATAAATAATTTGCTAAAAGAGTGCTTCAGTCATGGAGGAACTTAAAACTGAAGCTACATTGGTGCAGAATTACAAAAATAAATCATTTTATAATTACACAAGTATGGCTCATTAGTTTGCATATGAACAGAAAATCAAGGCACTTTATAATTGTTACCAAAGTACATGATGTGAAAATTACAAGGCACAGATTTTGAGCTTTCATGAAGAAAATTATTTACATACAAATATATATTCTATTAGGCTGATGTCCAAGATGATACTGGACAACTGGCACGTGAATTGCAGTTAAGAGTGGTTGTAACAGAGTGCAAAAATAATAAGGCTGTACTGGTGTAACATGAATTGCCTCTATGTACCCATATGTGTCGGATAGCATCAATCTCATCAAGACACGTTTTACAAATAGAATTAACTATATTATCATTTTAAAAAAAATATCAAAATGTTTCCGTCTTTGGAGTTCACATAAATATGTTTCAGTGAGAAACTAGTTTATTTTACTTTGTAGCTTACATCAATGGATAAGCAGCTATAAGACCTGACTTCCAGCAGTTTGTGTCCTAAAAACAACTCCCTTTGGCAAGGTTTTATCCCTACAGATTCAGAGGAACATACAACATGTAGTCTTTCTATGCAATCAGAAAATTATGGCAAGTAATAATGCAGCACTTTCAAGCTCCAACACTAACAATTGACCTTATATAGCCAACTTTGGCTATGAAAGCTTAGATTTGCGAATCAAACTTGTTCTGAATACACATTCATCAGAGCTTACAGCAGCAAAAACAACACAGACAATATGTGAATTAAGACTGTAGGTATGTAAATACTTTGTGTTTAAAATGAAACAATACACAACAATGTGAAACAATGAACAAAAACTTAATTTTTTAAACAATAAACACCATTAAAATGTGTCCCATTACATTAGGGAAAGTCGACAGGCCTCAAAAGCATCTCTTTTTTTGCGGTGTTCCGTCAGTTTTTTACATTTCTCTCTGACTGTCCTGAAAAACTGATAGTTCAGCACTTTACACTGTGGATGTGGTTTATGATGCTTATAAGTCAATGTCTGAAAGATCATATTTACGAGATGAATGCAAAGTCGTAATTACAAAGTGGTAAGCTGGATGTTCTTTGAGCCCAGAATTGAGTTGGGGGCGTTTCAGTAAGAAAAACTAAAACTAGCTATGTTGCATGTACAAAAGTATTGTACAATTATGATTCAGTTTACAGCACCTTAATAACATGGGCATTCTTTGTTCATCATTTTGCTGTATATTTTTGTGTAGAAAAGGCACTACGGCATCTTGCTCCGACCACTTTGAACGCACCTGACGTTGTAATTACGACTTCTCAACTCATAAAAACGAACCTCACAGGAGGACATGAACGCGCCATTACAGAAACTACATAAATAGATGCTTTGTACATAACATCTCATATACTTCCATCAGTATGCTCCCTATAGCTCACTTTTTCGTTCACCATCTCATTTAGCTTTTTCTAAATTAGTATTCAGCTTTAAGATTCGGCGTTATTGTGAGGACCCTCTTGTTCATTAATAGTATGCAAGTAGAGACAAACAGGATGAGGTTGAGATTGTGCCAGTGGAGATGCTCCACACTCCACTCTGTTTTCCGGGGATAGACGGCCCTGATTTTCCTCTTTGAAGGAATGGAGGCCACATTCCTCACAGAAATCCTCAGAGTCCTCCTCGCTCAAAAGCCTCTCCAATTCTTTGGGTTCATGGCTTTTCAAGCCTTGCCCACAAATGCACACCTCAAACCCAGAGTCCCCCGTAAATCTGCGGTGCCTTGCCAGAATCCTCTCTTTCTCATCAGGCATCAGCACATTCCTGAGCATCTCCTTCCTGCACTCAGGGAAGGGAAGAGCACTCTGCGTGGACCTGCTTCGTTCTAACTCGATCTCGCTCTTGCTTTCGTCTTTGTGGTGGTACCCGTTGGAGGTTTGGATCTCTTCTAGGCTGGGTCTGGAACAGAGCGTGTCAGATGCAGGGGGCACTGGAGTGATCTGTCTGGGTGGGCAGTGCGTATCCTGCTGGTCAGTGGTTAAGGGGCTGGTGTAGGCTGGAGGTCCGGTGCTTAAGGCACTATATGGGGGAGGGGGCGTAGCAGGACGATGCACCGCTTCCTCATATTCTGGAAGGAGATAGTTGGGTAGGAATCCTGAAAGAGAAAGAATGCCAAGAAAATGTCTGAGAACCACTGTGAGAATTGAATTCAGACTTTGTTTTGGTTGAAGAATATGGAAGTAAAATAATGCCAAATGTTTTTGAAACAAAAAGCCTGTTGAATTGCACTAAATATGCATTGCATAACCATGCTTCCATTTTAAAATATTCCAAAATATTCAAACTGTTTAAAAATACAACCTATAATATTCAACAAGCAATTTTCGGTCCATTTTATTTCGCTTTCGAATTTGATCCACTGAATTTGTGAAAGTGAATTTGTACAGTAAATTCAACATTGACATCCAGGAACTGCAGGAAAAGCAGTAGATTACCGAGCATAATCTCCATCTGCTGTTAGTCGACCTCACCAGCAGGGGGTGCAAGCGCGTGTTGTTGACGAAGACCGAGCAACAGTTAGAGCAAGCCATACATTCATAAAAACACATTTATAGAAATGTAAGTGTATTTGTGATTATTATGAGGGCTGTTTTTATGTTTAATTTAGTGTCTTCACGGTCCCTGTGTAGCCTACATGCAGCTTTCTCTACCGTGAACGAGATTATAATGTTACTTCCCCGATGCTGATGTACAGATCAAATGTTAGGCCAACATTTGAGGTAGACATATTTCTCTTGGTTGTTTAGTTGCCTTAACTTTATATCGCAGCGATGTGCTACAATACTAGGGTTTCCCTCAATACTTCAGGATTCCTGGACATATAAAACGCGTAACGTATCTTAACTAAGACATTTCTGCCACAAAAGAAAAAAAAAAGACCTAATTAAAACATTTGGACTTTTTACTTATTTTGACACCATCTTATAATTGATAACACTGTAGTATGTCATAGTTTTGACTTTAGCTAATTTTGTATTTTTAGTATTTTAATTTTGAAATGCATATCCTAATGCAAGGTTCCTACACATTTTCCATTTCAAATTTCCAAACCACTCTGTAGATTTTTCAGACCATAATTTGTCAATTATACCAATTTAGAATTGATTATAAGGTTTTAACTTTTGTATTTAAAGCCTTGCATGGCCTGACTCCTGCTTGCATTACAGATCTTATTTGTCCCTACCCAGAGATCCCTTATATCTTCTTCTGGTAAGTTATTAACCGTCCCGGTTTTTTATCCATGTCATATTAGACCATATGTTAGGATGTCCATTGTCCACCAAAGAAGATGCACACCAATTTTCAACTTCATGGATCATACAGGTACGAAGTTATAATAGATTTTAGTTGCAGCGCTATGGAATTACTTTTGGGCCAATAATAATGAACGTAACTTTTCAAGAAACTAATGAAAATATAAATTGAAACTGAATAAAATATCTTTGAAACTGAAAAAGAATAAATTGCAAGCACATTTTTTGACTTCGTTTTTAATACACTGCATGTTTTGCTAACTATTTCTCATATTTCTTTCGCTGATCTGAACTTACAAATGCGCTTCCAGAGTTTCGTTTACGCTCCGAGTTTTCATTCGCCGATTTGACAGCTCTCGTGGGGGCGGGGCTAGTAGCAGTGTGTTCTCATTGGCTACTGAGTTTATGATTGACAGCTTTTTGACCTGGAAGTGAAGACGTCAGTGTTGTGTTTACATGTGTGGATTTGAGTGATATTAAGGTTATATCTGTATTTATTTGCTGCTACACTATATTTTTTAGATGATTTGTCATCTACAAGATGACAAATCATCGAGAGCTATGTCTCAGAACAGCGAACGAAAACTCTGGAAGCGCATTTGTAAGTTCAGATCAGCGAAAGAAATATGAGAAATAGTAGTATTAATAGTGTAAAAATGTGCCTGCGATTTATTCTTTTTCAGTTTAAAGATATTTTATTTAGTTTCAATTTATATTTTCATTAGTTTCTTGAAAAGTTACGTTCATTATTATTGGCCCCAAAGTATTTCCATACAGCGACCCCTATTGGCAGAACTGTGCGAAAAGTGCGTGTCCTCAGATTGTCCTGTTGTCTTTGTGCATCAAGTTTCATTAAGCTTGGACATTGCGATCAGAAGCTGTAGGTTAACTCATAAAAATGGGCATTGCCTTACCAATGAAATAACTTATATTCAGTTATTAAATAAAATATATTTGCAATGCTTGGACGAATCAAGGTTCTTTTGCTAATTGTTTGCCAACAATGTCCCTAGCTGTTGTGTGCCAGTAGTTATTACCGGACACCATGTGTCAAAATGATTGATGACTTCCGGTTGACCTTTGACCTTTTCCGGTCCCGCCCTTTTCCTGGTGTGCATCCGTTATCTATAGATAAGGATTGACCTATTGACCCCACCCATCCAATCGATGTGTTTTGAGAGATTGTGCATCCGGCGTCTATTGTTAAGGGTCAAGCAGTTGACCCCGCCTATCCGATCAATGAAATGTTTTGACCATCTGGCCTCTATTGATAAGGGTTGTGGTGTTGAGCTATCTGATCAATCAACTGTTTTGGCATTCCAGAGGCCATAGTGGTTTCAATGTGATGTGGGTAATGTGAGAGGAAAAAAGTCAGTGTCACAGACGCTCCCCCTACCTCTGCTCTGGCCTCTATTGATAAGGGTTGTGGTGTTGAGCTATCTGATCAATCAACTGTTTTGGCATTCCAGAGGCCATTGTGTTTTGCTGTGTAATGTGAGAGGAAAAAAGTCAGTGTCACAGGCTGTCCCTCACCTCCCCTCTCTATGTGTGTCACAGACACTCCCCCTACCTCTGCAAGTGTGGCATTCCAGAGGCCATTGTGGTTTCCTGTGTAATATGAGAGGAAAAAAGTCAGTGTCACAGGCTGTCCCTCTCCATGTGTGTCACTGACGCTCCCCCTACCTCTGCAAGTGTGTCACGGGGGTTCTTGCCTACCCCTCCATGTCTGCTCTGATATCTGAAACAATGTTACATAAACAGGGTCTATCGTTTAAAATATTATTCAAATGAAAGTGTGGCATAATGAGCTGAAAGCTCATTTGTCCGCATTCTAAAATAGGTGACGTCATTAATCTGCGCTTGCATTTAGTCTCCTTGCGCGTCTTCTGTGAATGCTCGCCTTTTTGCTGCGCGCTGCTGTGACCACTTCCAGCGTGTCTTTTTGAAACTCTCGCCTGTTGCTTTTTGCTGTACGCGGCTGAGCCGGTGACCGTTCTGGGCGGACAACTTCCCATTTGCGCTTCATTCAGAGGGCTGTTGTGCGGGCGTCTGTGGACTTCAGTTCGTGATTGGGTGGGTGAATGACGACTGCATTAAACTAGTGAGGGTATGTCCTTTTGGGTGCCTGGCCTCGCAGTTACGGAGAACTACAGTTCGCGCAGTGTCACCGCTGTTTTGTCCTAGGCCATTTGATACAGCTGATACAATGTTTTGAGACTGCTGTGCTGTCACATCTTCATATTTTCTGCTTCCACACACTTCCTCGGTGGATGTTTTGCCCACAGTAGGATTTTAAGTTAAATTTTCCCATTTGATATCTTATTTTGGAGTAATTTTGGTTTCCCTCTTTTTTGGGGGGTTTTCTTTCTTTTGTATTTTTCATGCTTTGAACTGTCTTTCTTGGTAAATATAATATTGTGAATTGATTTATTTTTTGATATTGTTTATGCATTTGAAGTGTTGATTTATGTATAACACAAAATAATTGTTTTTTGTTCATTGATTTTTGTACAGTTTATTTTCAAAATTTGTTTACTATAATTCAAGGCCTGTAGGTGGATGAGTATTTGTCATCCACCTGTTTGCTTGTATGACCTTTTTTATTAATCTCTTATTTTTGTGTGTGTGTGGTGTAGAGAGTGTGTTTGTTTTTAGGAGCTGTGGCCTTTTGGGCTTAGGAAATTGATTGTTTCCCTCCTATCTTTGGTGGTGGTGTTTACAACGTGTGCCGTGACCGATCATTTCACTGGGGCTCTTTGTGCTGTGAGAGTGAGTGTGTAGTGTGTATGAGGGGAATATGCACATCTCTTGCCAAGGCCGCAGCTTCCTTTTTTGAACGTTGTATTTGAGGTTTGTCTTTCGTGTATGGGGTCCTGTTATAACTTATAATAAACTTCTTTTTTGTAATTTTGTATAAATACCTGTGTCTCCATGTTTCCTGTCTTTAGTGAGGAACCTGTGTGCGGATAATATTCTCTGGGTGAAATTCCCAGGGTGGCGTAGTCTAAACTAAAACATACAACATATATGAGGTGTCCTTTGTCCCTGTGGTTGCCACAAAAGCAGAGTTGAAAAACATACTGGTCTTTATAAATGTTTATAAAATAATTTAACTACAGTTGAAAATGTATAGTTTAAATGATGTAAATGAAATGGTTATAAAATAATTTAACTACAGTTGAAAACGTATAGTTTAAATGATGTAAATGAAATGGTTATAAAATAATTTAACTAAGGTTGAAACATACTATTCTTTATAAATGAAATGGTTATAAATAATTTAACTAAAGTTGAAACATACTATTCTTTATAAATGTATAAATGAAATGGTTATAAATAATTTAACTAAAGTTGAAACATACTATTTGTGGCGAACAGGACGGCCGAGGGACGTGAGAGAACGGCGCGAGGCCGGTGGTGCGATTGCTAATGAGCAACACATGTGAGGCACACCGGTCTCGCATCTCTCACGGAGGAGCGGAAGCATAAAGGAGGAGCGACGACGTTGATGATCGAGAGAGGAACAGGCCTGTATTTTAGTTGTGTTTTGTTTTTGTATTTTACTTTAGTTATATTTATTTTCGGTAGCCAGCAGTCGTCCGCGAGGGGCTGCTGGCGGTATTTTCCTTTGTTTGTTTTATTTAAATAAATTATATTTTGATGGTTCGCCGGTTCCCGCCTCCTTCTTCCCTGAACATTGCTACACTGGTGCCGAAACCCGGGAAGAGGGAGGAACGCGCTGTCAGAGAGTCCTCGCCGGTGTGGGGAATCCGCGGTGCCATCGAGCATGGTGCGCGAGTCGCCGCCGCTCGCCGTGGGCCGGAGCCTGCTGCCATCCGCCGAGCGAGGGGAGGAGCAGGGAGCGGGGGACTCGCGGCCAAGGACGCTCGAGGCGGTGCGCTGGAGTGAGTTGCCGGTGGGACGGTCGAGCTCGCTGCCGGCCGCCTGGGTATTGGAGGGGCGGCTGCCATCCGGGAGGGAGAGGAGGAGTCGCCGCCGCTCGCCGTGGGCCGGAGCCTGCTGCCGTCCACCAGTGAAGGGGAGGAGCAGGGAGCGGGGGACTCCTACCGTCTGCCCAAGGCACCCGAGGAGCCGTCGCCGTCCACCGGGCGGCGGAGGAGCGTCGAGCCGTCCACCGAGGGCTACCCAGCGTCGCCGCCAGGCACCGCGGAGGAGATCGCCTAGCTGGTGGGGGACCAGATGGCAGCGCGTTGTGGGAACCGGACCAATTTTTTTTTCCTCTCTCCCCTCTCTCGATCTGTCGCTCCTCATGCTTCCGTCTCCGTTTCCCTCGGTTTGTCTGTCCATACTCCCCAGGGATCGCCACCGCCGGGGGGGGAGTAGGCACAGGCTCGTGAGTACCCCCCGGCCTGTGAGGGGCGATGGGGGTATGTGGCGAACAGGACGGCCGAGGGACGTGAGAGAACGGCGCGAGGCCGGTGGTGCGATTGCTAATGAGCAACACATGTGAGGCACACCGGTCTCGCATCTCTCACGGAGGAGCGGAAGCATAAAGGAGGAGCGACGACGTTGATGATCGAGAGAGGAACAGGCCTGTATTTTAGTTGTGTTTTGTTTTTGTATTTTACTTTAGTTATATTTATTTTCGGTAGCCAGCAGTCGTCCGCGAGGGGCTGCTGGCGGTATTTTCGTTTGTTTGTTTTATTTAAATAAATTATATTTTGATGGTTCGCCGGTTCCCGCCTCCTTCTTCCCTGAACATTGCTACACTATTCTTTATAAATGAAATGGTTATAAATAATTTAACTAAAGTTGAAAACATATAGTTAAAATGGTGTAAATGAAATGGTTATAAAATAATTTAACTAAGGTTGATCGTTTAAAATATTATTCAAATGAAACTAGAGTTGAAAAACATACTGATCTTTATAAATGTATAAACGAAATGATTATAAAACAATTTAAGTTGAAAACGTAGTGTTAAAATTGTAGAAATGAAATGGTTATAAAATAATCTAACTAAAGTTGAAAACATACAGTTAAAAGAGTATAAATGAAATGGTTATAAAATAATTTAACTGTATGGTTGAAACATGCAGTTAAAAAGTTGTAAAACAAAAAAACAAACAAAAAAAAACAGTGTTTCTCACGAATGAGTTTACAATGTCTATAATACTAAACAGTCGTGACTACAGTGTCTATAAAAGTAAAAGCAGCGTGTCTCTATGTATGCTTATCAGTGTGTGTGTGTGTGTGTGTGTGTGTGTGTGTGTGTGTGTGTGTGTGTGTGTGTGTGTGTGTGTGTGTCACGGTGTCAAAGCAGTAAACAACGTATCTCTGATACACACGGATGAATAGGTATTTGTTTAAAACACAAATGCGGACATTTACCAGTCCGTTTGACAGCTTGATTATATTACGAAACTACGGTTGCTATCTGGTTCGTAACGATAGCGATAGCGACATCCTGGATGCGAAGTTATTCCTTATGCAATACCTCCATCTAGTGGCGAAAGAGTACTGTTTTTCACCACGTGCTACAGGTGTATAAATAAAGCTTGGATTCCAGCCAAACGCTAAAAACATTGGTCAACCACGCTAGTCTGCCGACCATCAGCGCCCACCTTCGTCAAGATGCAAAAAAGTAAGTGTTTATATGTTATATTAATATACTGTTTTTATACATTAGGAATAATTTATTACTGGTTTAATCATTGGTCGAGTAGTTGTTGGAGTTATAGAATTGTTTTATCTAAAAAGATTGTTTTAACTATATTATTTTGATCTGATGTTTTTAACTCTATGCTATTGTAAGCTTTTACCAGTTATTTGTATCGGCTATCTGTTCTTTTTATCCGCTGTCTGATGTTTTTAACTGCTTTATCTGCCATTACACCCATTATCTGCTATCTGATATTTTTATCCGGCGGTTGATGATGCTGGATGTTAAAATCTCTATCATTGTTACGATATTAATTTTATACATACCCATGGCTTTTATTATGAAAAGACTAGGCCTGCCTTAATTTAGGTTGATGTTAGCATGCTACAATGTTTTTCTATGTTCGACAATAAACAGAGACAAATATTTTTTTCTTACCTTAATCGTATCCCATATACTAACGCGACTGTAGACCGATCTCATTTCTGCAGTCTACATAGTTCTGAAGTTAGATTGGTTTGTTTTCGCGATGTTTTAAAACCTAAAAGCATGTTTTAACACTGTCTGAAAGTTAATGTTGTCGTTGTTAGTGTTTTAAAACTGCCGCCACATAGCATCCCTTAGCCACGGGCATGTGTGTACTTCATCCTGATTTGCGAAATAGGTGCATCTTGTGGTTGTAACTGGTATGACGTGTTGATTTGTGAAATAGGTGCATCTAGCGGTTGTAGCTGGTATGACATGTTGATTTGTGAAATAGGTCCATCTTGCGGTTGTAACTGGTATGACATGTTGATTTGTGAAATAGGTCCATCTTGTGGTTGTAACTGGTATGACACGTTGATTTGTGAAATAGGTCCATCTAGTGGTTGTAACTGGTATGACACGTTGATTTGTGAAATAGGTCCATCTAGTGGTTGTAACTGGTATGACATGTTGATTTGTGACATAGGTCCATCTAGTGGTTGTAACTGGTATGACATGTTGATTTGTGAAATAGGTCCATCTTGTGGTTGTAACTGGTATGACACGTTGATTTGTGAAATAGGTCCATCTAGTGGTTGTAACTGGTATGATATGCTGATTTGATTTTAGGATCGATAATCTTTTTTTTTTTACATAATTATTTTAATTCTTCTCATTTATTTATTTTTTATTTATTTATTATTATTACTATATATTTTTTATTTGTTATTTTTGTATGTGTGTGTGTGCGTGTGTGTGTGTGTGTGTGTGTGTGTGTGGGGGGGTCTAATTTGTTAAAAGAACACCCATTTAGATTCTAGCGTCAGTTACCCTCTCGAGGCTGAAGGTTGTATATGTGGATTACATTACATGCGTATGTGTTTTATTATTCAGAGTTGATGTGTATAAAATCATCTCACCAATTTGTCTTTCATGCATAAACAGGTTTTATATTTTCCAGGCACAAATACCCCGAACATCGAATTGGGTGTCTTCCAAGCCATTAATGACGCATGTGAGAACTTTTATATTGTATTACAAATTAAAATGAATTATTTTATTTTAACATAATTTTTAATTCGCAGTATTAGATGTCGTGGATCTTACACATGTTGATAATGACGGTGAGAGTGCAGGACCCTGTGATGAGCCTTTGAGAAAAGTCAGAAAGACCGACGGTTCCAGCACGTCCGATACCACACCGCTTGCCGTACCACCCCCCAGTCGTATCACCCCGCATGCCGGTTCTCCTTCCGTCCCTCAGGCCATTCTACCTAACACCCCACCGGCTACTCCGCCTGCCATTACCCCTGGTACCTTGGCTATCAACCAGTCTGCTGGTCCATCTACCAGTCGGACATGCAACTTTCATCTCAGTCCTAATACGACAGTGTTTTACGGTAAGACTTACTACATTATCGCAAGTTTAAAAATCTAAATTGAACAAGACGATTATGATTTTGTTATTTTTCTACACAATAGGTTCGAGCGGAAAGCATAATGATATGACGGATTGGAATAGCGATCAACTGGAAGCATGGTCCTGTGGTTCTTGGGCGAGCGGGCTCGACGACGAGGTATCGGTCATAGAAACTAATCAGACTATAGATGAAAACAACTGCTATCACCAATCGTCGGAAGAAGATCAAGGGCATATCGCTGCTGAATTAGTACCAGCGACTCGGCCGGCTGATGATGAGCATCCTACTCCTCTGATGCATGCGCTTATTGATTCAGTAGAATCATTGAGACAGCAGTTTCGTGATGCACACACCAATACACAAAACCGCTTAGAGACAATCCATGCTGAGCATCGCAACGCACATATTGATACACTTGTTAGGATAGAAACACTGCAAGTTCAGGTTTGTGATGCTCAGATCGAAACACATAGTAGATTATCCTCATTTA
Organism: Meda fulgida; assembly: GCA_030578275.1. NCBI lineage: Eukaryota > Metazoa > Chordata > Actinopteri > Cypriniformes > Leuciscidae > Meda > Meda fulgida. The sequence goes on along the minus strand of CM060616.1, from coordinate 25,557,184 downwards.
GCAGAGATCTTCGCAATTCTCACCAGGAGATACATGACAGAATCGATACGCAAGATCGATTTATTCGAAATTTGGGTGACGAAATATTTCGTCGTGTCAATAGAAACGAGCAGATGTTCACCGAATTCCATCGCGAACTGATACTATTGATTCATCATCTTCTTCTCATTCTCCTTGAACAGTCGGATGAGTAAGATAGAGCTGTGTTATCAAATCAGGCATTTCATTTATTTCTATTTCATGTATGCTTTTTTATACTTTTTACATATACTCTGATTTTGTACTATTTCGTGTATGCTTTTTATATTTCATGTTTTGGTCTGAAATCTAAAATGGAGGGTGCTAAAAGCTTTGACGATACAGAACTGTCACCGGACGAAATCGAAATGCTAAGTATACTTCCGAATTCTTTAGAAGACTATTTGGTTAATTTAGAATCTTCGCAACCCGTCGCTAATTTGGATCTTTTCGAATTAGCGGTAAATCCAAATATGAATTTATTCGATCCTGTTGTACAATTCGCCGGTGTTTTAAACAACCAACCATCGCTATCACCAAAGCTCCCTGACGGTGATGATACATCACAACCATCTACATCAGGTAATGTTGATTCTACTACACAGCCTCGATTAAACCGCACCGACATCGATAGATTGATTCGCGACGGTGGGGACATTAACGGATATCATGTTTTACCACGACCTCGTTTCAATGGCGTAACTCTGAGAAGGACTATGAATCTGAGAGAGATTAACTCTACAGATTTAGCCTCTTATCATACTTACTTACACGACATGTTAGTAGGGATTGTTAATTTTGCTAGAGAATTCGACCAGAGTGAACCCGTAATCAATATTACATTGTCAGCTCCCAGTCTCCAAGAACCCGTCAGCGGGATTTTAACTTGCGGTAATAATTATGACATAGATCCGGTTTTTGATCAAATTGAAAAAGTTTTACAGAGCAACAATCGGTTACTATCTGACCAGTCCGTTGAAATCGACGCGTCTGTAGTCTTTAAGCGACAAGGTGGGGGTCGACGTAAACTAACAGATCTGGCTGTTGATGAGGTGATTAAAAGAAAAAAGACGAACTTATTCTGCCCCACAAATATTTCGAATAATTTGTGTTTCTCCATCTGTCTCGCCCGTTTTCTTAACCCCCAATTACCCGAGAATGAGTTAGAAAAACTGGCTACCACTATCCAAAACAATGCCGGCTTCTCAATCCAAGATCAAATCGGTCTTGACGACATAGCATCGTTTGAACGAGCGCTAGACATTAAAATTGTCGTATTTTACAGATCTAATGCTATGATAGTAGAAACGTTTAAAAATTCTGACGAACCCCACCCAAAAACAGTTTTCTTATACATCCACAAAGATCATTATTACATGATACTGAATTTGGAGGGATTCATGGGTTCTAGATACGTGTGCTCATTCTGCTATAAAAGTTATAGCTGTCGCAGAGACCATCGATGTAAGCATGTCTGCAACATCTGTTTCGACGCCGATTGTTACACGTTCCCTGTAAGAATCATACATTGCCCCGATTGCCTGCGTTACTGTAAATCTGCCTATTGCTTCGAAATGCATAAAAAAAACTCACCTCCTGGTAAGGAACACCCCGCCTGCGATATTATAAAATTTTGCAAACTATGTAACAGGCGTTATGACGTTAAACCGGGCGACAAGAAAACCAAACACACATGCGCCTCGGACAGATGTGTGCATTGTCGGGAGCGTCTGACGGGGGATGGTGAGCATCAATGCTTCATACAGCCCCTACCGCCTAAGGAACTGTGTGAGAAATACATATTCTACGATTTTGAAACGCGTTATGAAAACGGTAGACACGAGGCCAATTTTGTTTGCGCCATCACATTCAAAGGGGAGAAATTTACCGCTCACGGTACCGACTGTATCGCTAAGCTAATCAATCGCTTCCGACAACCGCGATATAATGGTTACTGTTTCATAGCGCATTATTCATCCCGATTTGACTCCTTTTTAATTCTTGAGTTTTTCTGCAAAGCCGGGATTGCGTTTCAGGTTATAATGCAAGGCTGCAAATTAATTTTCATGTACGATGAGGCGTATGCCCAGAGATATATCGATAGCTACTCATTTTCCCCAATGGCTCTTGCCAAAATGCCCGCGGCGTTAGACTTAACGACGACTGAAAAAGGTTACTTCCCCCACCTTTTCAACAGGGTGGAAAATGAGAACTATCAGCCATACCCTGACAAAAAGCTCTACAATTACGATAACATGTCGGTCAAAGAAAGACAAAAGTTTTGCGAGTGGTACCAGACGGTTGAGGGTAAGTTCTTTGACTTCAAGAAAGAACTACATGAGTACGGTGTTAACGACGTCGTCTTATTACGTGAAGGATGTATGAAATACAGGGAGTCTTTCATACATTGTACCCAACTCGACCCTTTTTCGTTCACGACGATCGCCGGCTGTTCGATGGGGATCTTCAAAACACATTATCTCACCAGAAACACGCTCGCCCTAACTCATAACAAAGCGTACATCCATCAGAATAAGACTTACTCAAGCGGTGCGATAGAATGGATCGAGTATATAAAAAAGACTCGAAACGTAGACGTACACCACGCCTTAAACCACGGCGAAGTATCGATCGGTAAGTACTTTTTAGACGGATTCTATGAACGCGATGGTATTCGACACGGTCTAGAGTACGCGGGTTGTATTTTCCATGGTCATTGCTGTCGCTTTACACCTCATCAGACGCATCCCTTGTCCGGAGTACCCTACGGGGTTCTCAGGAACCAGTTTGACGATAAGATCGAAATTCTGCGGAACGCGTACGGTTTGCAAATCGAAGTTCTTTGGGAATGCCAATGGACCGATATGAAAAAAACCGACCCGTCCGTGATCGAATTTATGACTGATTATTCCGCGCCAGAGAGATTGAACCCGCGAGACGCTCTGTACGGTGGGAGAACGAACGCCTATAAACTCTATCACAAAGTGACCGGTGATGAGAAAATAAAGTATCTGGACTTCACCAGTCTCTACCCGTATTGTCAGGCGAGGAAAAGCTACCCGATTGAACACCCCCAAATCATTTTCAAAGATTTTGAACCGATTGAAAATTATTACGGCCTTGTCAAAGCGACCGTGTACCCTCCCCGCAAATTACTGCACCCGGTTCTCCCCTACAGATGCCAAGGAAAACTCATGTTTCCCCTTTGTGCCGCGTGTGCTCACGACCAAAACCAGACCACGAGCTGCACCCATACGGACAAGGAAAGAGCGCTCTCCGGTTGTTGGGTCACTATCGAGCTTTTAAAAGCCATCGAGAAGGGTTATGTGGTAGCCAAGATAGACGAGGTTTGGCATTTTCCACAACAGTCTGACACGTTGTTCGCTGAATATGTAAAAACGTTCTTGTGTTTGAAACAGCAAGCGTCGGGCTACCCTTCGAATGTTGTCACGGATGCTGAGAAAGAGACGTACATTCGTGACTATTTTGAAAAAGAGGGGATTCAACTCGACCCTGAAAAGATCAAGTACAATGCCGCCCAGAGGGCAATCACAAAATTAATTCTGAATAGTTTGTGGGGGCGCTTCTCTTTAAGACAGAACTTGCCTCAAACGACTCTGGTGAGCGACCCTGAAGATTTCACCAGAATCGTTTTTGGCAATACCGACACATTGACGTATTTCTCATTCATCGCAGAAGACGTAGCTCTCGTCCAGCATAGACCGTCTAAAGAGGAGGTTTGCAAGGCACGCGATGTGAATGTTTTTGTAGGGGCCTTTACTACCGCACACGCCCGACTGGAATTGTACGAATTGATGGATAGACTCGGCGACCGACTGTTATCCTCTGACACAGACAGTGTCGTATTCGTGTCTAGGGAAGGGGACTGGGAGCCTCCGTTGGGGGATTATTTAGGGGATCTTACTAGCGAATTAGACGATGATGACCATATAACGGTCTTTTGCTCGAGCGGGCCCAAATCGTATGGTTTTGAAACTGTCAAAGGTAAATCGTGCATGAAGGCTAAGGGGATAACCCTGAATGCTAAAAATTCCCAAGCTATCTGTCTCGAATCCCCGATTGGTCTGGTTGACAGCTATGTGACGTCGCATGATAGATCCAAATACATCCTGGCTCAGACGGAAGACATTGTGAGGAATAAAAAGTCTCTCACACTGCACAACAAATCAGTCGTTAAAAGGTTTAAGGTGGTCTATAATAAACGTAGGCTTCTGTCTGATTTCACCACACTTCCTTATGGCTACTGATCAGACGATGCATAGAGGGGGTCAGGATGTTTCCGATTTCGATTTCAGACTTCAACACCCTTTCAGTTGTGTCGTGAGTGGGCCTTCCAACTCTGGAAAGTCATATTTTGTAAAACTTTTGTTGGAAAAAGGTTTGAATATCATTTCCATGAAAATTGAAAACATTGTTTGGTTGTATGATTGCTGGCAGACTTTGTATGATGATTTACTTCAATTGTACGACATTAAATTTGTGCAAGGAATACCCCAGACTCTGAATGATGATGATTTACTGCCTGTCACCAAAACAAACTTGCTCGTGGTGGATGATTTAATGGAGCAAGCTAGCGGTAACGTGGAACTTCAACGTGTTTTCACCCAATACTGTCACCACCGCAATCTCAGCTCTATCTATATAGTGCAAAATTTATTTGCCCAGGGTAAGTCCAGCCGAACCATAAGCTTAAACGCCAATTATATTATTCTGTTTAAAAATCCACGAGACGTCAATCAAGTGGCGATGCTAGGACGTCAAATGTACCCGGGAAATACAAAATACTTTATGGAGTGTTATCACGATGCTGTCGATCGGGCTTTCGGCTACCTAATGATAGACTATAAAGCGAAAACTCCGGAGCAGTACCGTCTCAGAACAGGATTACTTTCCGACCGTCAAGTGGTTTATATTCCGAAAAAAAGAAGAACGCTATAAATCAGCATGTCTGCCAGACTTTGTAAACATTTGCCTATGTTAAAACTCTTACATAAAGCCAGTCCTAAACAGAGACGTCTTATTTTACAATCGGCGTCCGACGAATTCATTTTAGCGCTGTGCGAAGTGGCTCTTAACATCCTCTACGGTACCATCCCGGTCAATAAGCAACAGTATCGAATGTTGAAAAAGAGAAAAGCCGAAATCAAATTTATAGTCGATAAAAAAATTGGCATAACTGCTAAGAAACGAGTCTTAAACCAGAAGGGCGGATTCCTGTTGCCACTCCTAAGCGTCGCAGTGCCCTTTATTACAAGTTTAATAGCGAATCGATAGGATGGAGTATGCAGAGAAGATGTATTTAGTTCCGCGCCATCAACTGGATAAGATGAAGAGTGAAACCCCCCGCGAGAACATTCAACGGAGCGTAGAGAACGATTTGGATGACGCCATAAGAGATATTCTACGTCGCACAGACTTGAATCCGTACGAAAAAGCCAAACTTTACACCAATACCCTTACCAGGTTTTTGAACATCGTTAAACAAGGCGATCGTGAGAGTAGCGTTTTAACGCTTTCGTTACCTATTACTGATTCCGGTCATAAAGATGAAACCCAGGGGGAGGCTGCTGGTGCTATCGTTGAAGACGGCAGAGCTGTGGGGGAGGATATTGTCGATGAAGTTCTGAAGAATATCCCTTCGAGAAGCATGAAAAACAGCAGATACATATTAGACAAGATGTCTAAAGCTAAAGGTCTAAGCGCATGGAACGAATCGGGCGAGTTTGTGTTCAGGGGCAACACCGTACGAGGGTCACACATGGTAGATTTGTTAAAAATTGTTACGGCCCCTCAAAAGGTTAGGGATGATCGGAGACCTATAGGATGGACAGAGTTTCTACGGGCGTTTGCTGAATTAAACATCCCATTTTCTACAGTGCCGAATCAGCAGGTCAGACACAAAATTAACTCTCTAAAGCGTAAACCCGGCACCCCAAGCCCTCGCCGTGTTAGACCTTATAAAAAAACACAAAGATATACGCCTTACGCGGTTCCAGAGTCCAAAGACACTGTGTTTAAATCGCCGACTCTCAAACGAAAGCGATGGTTGGAATTTGAATGAACATTTCCATTCAATGTATACATTAAATAAAAGACGATAAACAAATATATAATGATTTAAAGCTTTTCATTTATACGTCAAACACGTCTGCACACAGTGAATGCATGATAACATTTTATCATTACAAACATGTGGTCTTAATCTCTTCACAAATAGGGACACCATTTTATCGTTTTTAATAGAATCATCAGTGTATAATTTCATCACATGGTTATAGTCGTAGCCTCTAGCTAGATGATACAGAAAAAACACGCAGTGCTGTCCGCAGGTATCCGATGAAAAATCCTGGACACGTCTGCCGGAATGTAACACATCAACATCGTTGGTTGTTAGAAAGTTATTGATGCTGATTGGAAAGCGGGGGCTGTCGGGTGGATTACCGAAGCTGTCGAAAAAACAAGACGGTCCATCCTGGGTTAAATAAACGGCGACCCAATGCTCTCCCGGCAGCTGTGCAGGGTGAGTGTTTATGATGGCCATCGACGGTAAGATCCTCAGCGTTTTTTGGGGAAGTTGATCGCATGGTAGCACCCCGAGAAAATGAATCCTGCACGTGATTTTATCCATGACAGCGGTGAGCTGTAGCGTATTCATCTCAGTAGTAATCGACTAGTACCTGTCTGCGATTAGACAGTTCTATAATCGAGTCAAATACCGAGTAAATTAATAAATTAACGGTATTCGGCAATGGGTGTCTGAATCGTGCTTCGAGTCTGATATTCCCGGACTTGATGAGCGATATGTGCTGACCGCAGTCTTCATCAGGCGTCAGGTTAAATGCGTAAAGTGTGTATCCGTTCAGGAAATCACCCCTGTCTATGGAGAGTGCTTGGTTTTTAAGATGTCTCCCCGTCGTCATCGCCAACTGATAAAATTCGCGTACAGCCGTACCGGCTTCAAAATTAGGTTGTAGAGGCTTTGCGGGGAATTGTTGTCCGTCGACGTAGACGGCTAGGAACTCCAGATCGTAATGTTTGAATGCAAATGGATTTTTTTCGTAGGAACCCGTGAATGCGTCATTGTCGACCATAGCTATGACGATAGATTTTGGTAGGGTTCCTAAAAACAGATTTTCTTGATTTGACACACGTGTCCCCTCAGGTATGGAGAAATTTTTTAGAAGCACCCTATCTATGGGATACTTGGCTGTTGTCGAGAGTAACGCCTGGGCATGTCCCAGTCTCACCGGCGGTGCTACAGTGACTTTCTTGACAAATAGGGATGCTGACTCTATTTTTATTTTGTAAGCCACATCATCGCACCTCATCAGACAGAATTCATCTTTTGCTCTAATTAGGCGTATTTTGATGTCTACACCGTTTAACAAAAGTTTTTCTTGAAAGAATATATCGCTATGTATAGGGGCCATCAGTTCCACCACCTTGCTCTCGCTAGTGTACATCGATCTCTTCGTCAGCCCTGCGTTACGCCCAACTGGGTCGTTAGAATCCATATGACCAGAAGTGTCTTTGTAAAACAGTCCGGCGGAGAAAAGAGATTCCAACGAATCTTTACTATAGTTGATCAGACTCTCTATGATGCATCGATAAGGATAGGTGTTCGAACTCTGCGATATCAGACGATCGCCTAGGGTCACATCGACTTGTGAAAATATTGTGGCGCCGGGATAATTTATTAACGCAACTCTTGCTGGATGTACGATGTCGGTTCCATTAGGTCTTGTGATTTTCAGGCGTAGGTAGAGCATCGTGTTATTTAGAGCTACATAATCATCGCCGTTGCCCGCAATAAAAAACTCTAATGGGGCGGTGTCCGATATGGCGGATAAAGGGGCTACTTCTAAATAACTGTTTTTCTCAATAACCGTCTGTGTCAGCGGGACTGTAAATAAGTCCAACTCGGACTTGATGCATTCTCCCGACATACGATGCAGTAGCGCCATGCTAGAATATGGTTTTTACGAATCTCTTGACGGATGATTTTCGACTAACAGACTTCTTACGCTTTCTGCGTATGACTGGTCGCTTCTTTGGTCCACTTGTTGTTTTCTTCTTCTTCTTACCGCATTGACCACGCCTCCTCACACCGGGTGGTTTAGACATCCTCTTACGGGCCATGACCATCAGCCCTGATCCGTCTTGACCATTAGCATTATTGCTATGGGCACGCGTCAATACGTTTGAGACGACGTCGGATACTATATTTTTAGCAGCGGATTTTAGATGGGGTTTCGCGATGCTAAATCCTCTTTTTAACAGAAGTATGGCCATCCTGAAAAGACCTCTGAAAAGTCCACCCAGTCCAGATCCGTACATAACCGACCCGCCGGAATAGCCTGGCAAACCCCCTCCGGCCTGATTTCGGTAATAGTCCACATAGTCGGCTGTATGGGGCTCTCTAGGGTTATAGTAATAACTCATTTTTAAAGAATAGAATGATTCGCTGGTTTAAAGTGTAGTTTTACGATGACTTTCCCGTAAGAAAATGGTATCTCGCGGTTTTGGTCGTCCTTCAACTCTATGGTAATGCTGGTGATGTGATCCTTGTTTATCGATACGTAATGGGGGGAGTCGTATCTAGCAATGACTGTGTCATTGCTTTTACCGGATATATGTACGCATCTCAAAAGGGGAACGTAAGAATCGCCGACCGATTGATATTGGATGATGTCGGTGTAAACGTACAATGTGTAGAACCCACCGTTGATATCGGATTGATGAGGAGCATACGTAGTGACGCTCCTAGTAAAATCGGCTGCTTCATGGTAGTTTGAACGTCCAAGATTATCGTCCGGTATCATTCCTAAAATAGTAGCGAGTTTACCTTGGAAACTGACTGAAATGTTGGGTCTCGCGACCAGAAACACTTTGTTTTTTAATTCATCGTGATCCAACACTGCCAAGGGTGCGAGAACTTGATTTATCAAACGGATGATTGCACGAATGTTTGCGTAGTACCCCCCGCTTATTTGTAATTTCCTCGATACAAAAAACCCTGATAAGTCTTTTTTAAAAGGCCCGCTGTCTGTAGGGGAGGCGTTATTCGTAGGTCCCGGGGCTGTGTGTAGGACGAAATAACCGTCTTCATCATTAAAGTTATACCAGCTTCTAGGATATTCGATTTCGGCTAGTCCCACCTCCCATTGTCCTTTCAATTCTATAGCTTTTGCTATCCTGGTTGTGTAGGCGGATATACGATTTCCGGGGTAAACTGTCGAAGATGCATTGCACGGTAGCGTGACGTAGAAACCTTGATCGTCCATGGTAATCCTTCACTCGTATGATCTCATCCGTTACACGCAGGCTTGTTTTAAGGAGATTGTAAGTCCACCAGAGTTTTTTTTATCTATATAACTATTGAATTTTGAAGGCCAGCCTACCCATTTCACTAAAACAAGCCTAGATTTCCCCTGTTTTTTCTGACCTAAAATCTTTTCCACCTTAAAAGATTTGTTTTTACTCACAATTATTTTTTGCATCTCTTTTTCATAAAAAACTCCCTCGATGACATCGCCGTCGTAATCTGTGAGTCTGTAGACAGGTGGTTTGCGCGGAATGCGATCGGATACGGTGAAAAATTCTTCCGTGTAGTTCTGCTCATAACCTTTGGCGAATGGGCCTCTCACTTTAGAAATCCTGACAATGTCGCCGACTTTGAAATTAAATGTGGGTCTCTCGGTCTTCTTTATACCCCCGGCACGTTTTGAAACACTTGACCCTCATTTAGTTTGTTGACGTCCACGGGTCTCATTTTAATACTTCGGTGATAACTGACGTTGTACCCCTGCATAATGTCTTGTAAAACATCTATGTATCGTCGTGAATTTGTAGCCGTTAAAAATCTCCACATTCGACTTTTTAACGTTCTATTAAATCGTTCCACGACGCTGGCTTTCAAACCGCTAGTGGTAGCGAAATGATTAATATCATGCTTTTTCATTACATCTTGAAATTGTTTGTTAAAAAATTCCTTTCCCTGATCCGTCTGCAATTTCTGCGGCACACGTCCCTCTTCGAGTATAGACTCGAACGCTCTAGTAACCTCTACACCACTCTTATTCTTCAACACGCGAACCCACGAATATTTACTAAACACATCTATACAGGTCAGCAGATATTTATTATCGTCATTGTCCTGGGCATACGGGACCATGTCGACTAGATCGGCCTGAAACTGCGTATCGACCCCGTACACAACTACTCTATTTCGTTTGTATTTTATAGGGGCTGTTTTGTGTAAAGTGTAAGCATCCTCACCAGACAGCCATTCTGAAACCTTTTTATCGCTTAGATGGACCCCGCTATCTCTTAAGATGGCTTCTTTTAATCGTTTTTTACCCCCTAAAGAACCGGGGTTGGAGGGTGTATAATAAGCCTTTTTCATGAGCTCCGTCATGCTGTCGTTTCGATCGCTGTAAAAGAATAACTCATACATGCAGTTTGAATCAATCTTTTATTAAAAAAAAAAAAAAAAAAAAAAAAAAAAAAAAAAAAAAGTTACAGGATACACAATTTAAGTAAATGGCAATAATATAATACATGATACTAGACATGGCTATTATAATAATAATAATAATAATAATAATAATAATCATAAAAATCAAATAGAAGGTAAATAGAATAATATTAGTACTACAAAATCTAAGTAAAATTGAATATAACGAGGTTAGTACAAAATGCATATAATAAAATATATAATAATTGGATATAACGACGTTTCATGCATAGTCTAAGTATAATGGAGGGTGATAAAAGCAGGATAGTCATAATGATGTCACTGATAGTCGAGCCAGAAAAGAAAATCGCGACAGGCCAACATGTGTTTGTCTAGGATGTAGTCGATATACATTACAACAATTTTGTCGATGGTGGTACTGATTTCATCAATTTTAATACCATCATCGTCATCATCCGGGTCGTATTGTTCTGACCTCAAGGTTAGCATGGTACAGACATCTGCCACATACGTACAAGTACAGAGCATGTCGATGACCGAGAGCTGGGATTGTGATTCACACATCATATCCAAAATCTGTTTTATCATCACGTCGGGTTTTTCGATACCATGAATGCATTTGCCCACCAAATCATCCCAGGAATTAGCCAGTCCTCTTATATTCACCATTTGTTTCTTGAAATTCGCTTCACGTGTAGTGTCCTCCATAAATGGATGACCATCGCGCGATGCATCTGTAATAATCTTATTCACCAGTTTGGTCATCTGTCGGTTGTAATGTCTTTTAAACATGAATTCCATAGTGTTCTTTACGGTACAGGCAGCTCCCATACCGGTGGCGTCTTGATCACTCTCCATTCACGATCGCGAGACCTTCCCAGAGATCGACGACGTCGTGAACTACTTCGTCGCAGGGTTTCTCCAGAAGTCCTACTCTGATTTCTTCAAGCTTAACACCAATGAATGGCTCGTCTTTTAATTCGTGCAGAATAGTCCCGACTGTTCCTTGAATCCGTTGAGGGTCAGATTTTAACCCACAGCGTTTTAGCAGGATAGCGATGATGACATGAAAATAGGGTCTAAACAGTTTGGTTGAAAGTTCATCAAAATGCGTGTCCAAGTAGTAGTTAGGAGGGTCAAACAGGCAGGAATGCTGCAGCTGGCTGGGGTGATCAATCTCACACCCCTCGCACTCGTTCTTCAGCTTCGTTCCGATGAGATGTTGGAGCAAAACCGCAGTCACAGCTTTTATGAGTTTGAACCCCAACACATTGAAACATCCGTCTGTGACGTCGAAGGTTTGATTAGCACGTGGCAGGGGTCGGTCGATTTTAGATCTGTCGTACGATTGCTGATCGTTATGGAGCTTGAAAATTTTGAATGTCTCCAAATCCTGGTCTTTGTCGCGCTCGATACAGTTACCCGGACCGATGTCGTTTTGCGTGTTCAATGGTTCAGGGTTGATAATGTTAGCCGGACCCCAATCGTTTTCAATGCACGTTTCAAAGCCTATGCGACGTTTGATAGTTTTAGTCAAACCCCAGTCTTTGTGGTGGTCCGGCGGGTCACAGGCGTTGTCGTTGGGAGGGTCAAGAATGCTGCCGAAAGAAATTCCGCAGCTGCATACATGGTCGGCTTCTGAACCCCTATCTTCACCCATGGTTTATAAATGATGCATAGAGGGTTTGGGTCCCTGAATTTATGGTCGTTGTAGTAAAGGGGTGGAGACGCCGATTTATAAACGACGCTTGGGAGGGTCTCCCCGTCGAGGTTTATGATGGCTGTAGCGAATGGTGGAGGACGGTAGACAGTCTATACCGCTGCGCACGCATCTCTCAGGGTGGAACAACTGTACTTTAATCTTGTTGTATCCGTCATGCATGTCACACCATTTGAACATTTTGTTGATGATTGAAAAAACACCATTCAGCAGATTCAGATCACACCACTTGAACAAAAATTGCATTTCATACAGGTCATGATGATCCTTGGGCAGGACACTTCCTGATCGGGTGTTGGTGAGCTTAGTCTTGTCTTTACAGCTGAATATGTATACAGAATCATTCGGCGGCTTGTTAGTATGGTCGCCTACCACACGGTATTGGACATTCGGGGTCTCCCCGACCCACTCCGCCACATACAAAGGCTCTTCCCCAGCGTCATTCAGATCCTTCCAGACAAATTTGTAAAATAGACCCCAGTCTTTTTCAGGAAATGTCACACATGGATCTTCCCCAGCCTGAAACTCGCCGACGCCGTCAGTGGTGTAGAGCATAACCACGCGTGTTGGTTTGTGAAATTTATACCCGAATACACGATTACTACACATCATAAATTCGGCTTCAGTCCATTCCGAAACTTCGTGGAGAAAATTTGTCAAACGAACATGACCATAAGGTTTTCTCGGAGCCATAGTCAGACTTTCCATCATCCTGCTGGTCAGCCCCGTCTCGGGGGGTTGTGGGGAGGCTAAACCGTCCATGCTCATGTAGCTCATGGTTCTGTTGGTTGTAGAACACACTGACCCCATTTATATATAGAGCTGCCCTATGGAATGCCGGTGGTACATGTTCTATAACAACCGCCTCAAACTTTCTACCATAAAAAAAAAAAAACGCACAATGCTTATGCCAAAACAGTTGATTGATCAGATAGCTCAACACCACAACCCTTATCAATAGAGGCCAGAGCAGAGGTAGGGGGAGCGTCTGTGACACACATACAGAGGGACCCCCGGTGACACTGACTTTTTTCCTCTCACATTACCCACATCACATTGAAACCACTATGGCCTCTGGAATGCCAAAACAGTTGATTGATCAGATAGCTCAACACCACAACCCTTATCAATAGAGGCCAGATGGTCAAAACATTTCATTGATCGGATAGGCGGGGTCAACTGCTTGACCCTTAACAATAGACGCCGGATGCACAATCTCTCAAAACACATCGATTGGATGGGTGGGGTCAATAGGTCAATCCTTATCTATAGATAGCGGATGCACACCAGGAAAAGGGCGGGACCGGAAAAGGTCAAAGGTCAACCGGAAGTCATCAATCATTTTGACACATGGTGTCCGGTAATAACTACTTGTGCCTATTTTGGTGAGGAGTTCAAAAAGTAGTGTAAAAAACTTTTAAAAAATCTGAGATTTTGGCTTGACTCAAGGATTCAGGGAAGAGAAAATTGTCTTTAGCCCTTAGGGTTCCAAAGTTATAATTCAAAATGCAAATTGCTTTATTATAGCATTATAGCACCACCCACAACGGCTGAGTGTCTGTGCGCTTTCAGTGCCTGGACCCCTAATAATGAAAAGCCATAAACTGATAAGGCACATAACTTTGAACAATAACAACTGATGTATTTATCATCATGTGACGCGCTCTCAATATGACCAACAGGTCTTTTGTTTTAACCTGTCTGGGCAAATTAGATTAAAACTATAACTCACGTCGATCGTATTCCCTGATTTTTTTTTATTTTTTTTAATGGCATCTGTTTTATTCAATTGGTAGATGCATTCACAAGAAGAAACGTTTCTTGATCATTTCTGAAAGTTCACACATCACTAAAAACTCGAGTAATGGAAGCTGAAAATTCATCTTTTGTAACAGGAATAAATTACATTTTAAAATACAATTTTTTTTTTTTTTTTTTTTTTTTTACAATTTTACCGTTTTATTGTATTTTTTGATCAATGCTTATTGGTGAGCATAAGAGACTTCATTCAAAAACAATCTTACCGATCCCAAACTTTTGACCGTTAGTGTATATACAGTTTTAATATAGCGTTGTAAGACAAATTATTTTAATGGTTGTTGTTATACAGATATCATTGTGCACTTGTTTTGATCACAACCAGTTCACTGTATGACACAATTTTCACTAAGAACAGGAATATTGACATTATTCATAATACTAATCTTGAAAATAGTTGCCCACACAGTCCTTAAGGTTTGTCTTTAAAGGGATAGTTCACCCAAAAATGAAACTCACCCCTCAAGTTGTTCCAAACCTGTATGAATTTCTTATGCTGAACGCAAAAGATATTTTGAAGAATATGGATAACCAAACAGTTCATACAGATTTGGATTTTTTTTTTTTGTGAAAGCAATTTAAAGCAATTTCAGTTTGCTTAATGTTGTAAACATAAAACTATTGACTATAAGACTACTGTAAGACTAATTTAAAAAAATTAATTTCTAAAAATAAGAAAATTGCTGTGACTAGGTGGTACTGGAAAAAAAAACTAATTCAGGTTGCTCTACTAGCTGAGCTAATGGGCATACGTTTTTTGTGACAGTGAAATGGAATCTTAAACTGGTTTTGGAGATTTGGAGATGAAGAAGAGAACAGATATATTTGCATGCCTATTGCCTACATAGAAAAGAATTGCTTGGAGCATGCCCGACACTTACACTTACTTGGCATGCCATTGTGTGAAAAAAAAAAAACTAATGCTAAATGTTTGATAACACTGTCTTTCACACATGCTCTTACTGAAACACACAAAAGGCAGCAAGTGCCAAGTAGGTGTAACCGAATCTTCTCATCTATCAGCAAAACAGGTCAAGACATCTTTTTTCACTACTCACTGCTCCTAATGGGTGTGCACTAACTTGAATGGGTTAAATGCAGAGGACAAATTCCGAGTATGGGTTAACATACTTAGCCTTCACGTCATGTCACATTCACTTTCCCTTTAAACAAATCTATAATGTGACCTGTTCTGGAAACAATAAACGAATTACTTTCACATTCTCAAAAAAAAACCTTCAAAATGATGTATGATTTGTTGGAATCAGACCAAAAATGACTGAGCTACACCTGTTTGAAGTCGATAGTCACCAAACTAAATTGAGAAAAATCAAGTTAAAGTTTTCTGAAGGTTCCAAAACAAAATTACCTAGCAACCATTATTTAAAAAAACTGTAAAATATATAAACCTGTAAATATAAACCTGTAAAATATAACTTTTCTCCATAATACCATAATTGTTTGATTAACATTAATGAAACAGACAGCCTGTACAGACCTAATGTACTGCACGGATCTAAAATAATGTTACACATCAGATGTTTTCCCCTAACAGTTAACCAAACGTTCAAAGTAATTCATTTGGTTAAAATATTAGATTGACGGCACAGATTTTCTAACAGATCATTTGAAAGCCAACAAATTCTAATCTACACAAGCACTCACAAAATCTAGCCAATTAAATATTTTTTTGTATTAATATAAGAAAATGCCTATTAACAATAGAAGCTTTTCCAGTATTAGAATGTTAAGTTTATTATTAAACATTCTATGTTTGAGCTGTAAAGTAAGCTTAAATAAGCATTATTACTTTGATTTTTAAATTCCCTTATTTTTCTAGGTTCTTTGCTAAATGAATCAAAGTAGCAAATAAAACAGAATGTGTACATAAGAGAGATATTACTGAAGTAGAAGGGGATAGAGGTGTTGTTGTGAACCCCTCTGTAGGCAATGAGGTTGATCTCGTGCTGTCGTTGTTGCTGTTGCAGTCTGTGTTTGGTGCGACGGTGATGACACACGCAGCAGCAGCTCAGGATGAGGATGATGACCCACACCAGCCAGAACCCTGAAGAAAAAAAGAAAAAAAAAAACATGGAATAATCCACCACGGAAACTATATAAAACATTTAAAGTATGCCTTTGTACTTTATACTGCTACTTAAAACCTGACTAATTCCTCTTAGACTAAAACCACAGCTTGTGCATATATGGTCACACGTAAGTATTTGCGAGACTCATGTCATTCTTACTCCACAGTTTGCAGAAGGTCGAGCATCTTAAGCTGAACGCACTTCCTGGACAACAGCCTATTCTCCTCATTTCAGCATATATATTGTTTAGTTCTTCTATACCTCTTAAGGCTGGGTTACATTTCATCTTGGACAGAGAAACTCCACAGGCAAAAAATTAATTTCTCTCAATCTATGGGAATCGGCACGATCAGGAATTTCAGCTGATGGCGGAGGAATTTTACGTAGGGTTGAAGTTTAATAAATGTTTGGAAGTTTTATTTCGTCATCATTCTTGAATGTGAACGAGACTTTACGAATTCCTATGAAACACTGTGACCCTGATATTAAACATGAAGATGCACTTACACCAAATTTCATAGTAGTAGCTACAGCACTGGGACTCTCCACAACAGTGTCCAGTCTCACACACGTAGCTTTTATTATTCACCCCCTCACAGTGAAGTACCTGATGGAGAAAAAAAAAAATATATACAAGATAAATGTCTTGTGGATTCAGCGTTTATCTCTAGAACAGCAAATCTTGACCAAAAAAACATTTTTTTTTGGAATTCTTGGAAGGAACTTTGAGAAACTTGGAAATAGAAAAGTTTGGGATATGGTATGGTACCATTTTGATTTTTGGACTGAAATCACGCTACATTAACCACGGTACAGTATATATCCACTATGAATATATCATTAAGCGCAGTGTAGAATTATACCATGTCCCATAATTATTCAGTAAGTATTATATTTCCATCTTATACCATCACTGTACTATTCTACCACCAAATTACTTGTCTTGAAACTGTTTGAAAATAAAATAATGAATAAGTTTAGCTCAGTTTAAGCAGTATAATCCAGTGTGTAAACTATTTACTCTAAAATACAGTGCAATATTTGGGTGAAATAAAATTTGTGTTTCACAGTAAACAGGTTAATCAACTGTGTGAAATAAAACAATAAATATGTTTTGTCAGGTAAAACTGTTGAATCAAACATTTTACCAGAGAAGTGGGTCAAAGTTAAATAATAATGCCCATTAAAAACAAAACAACAAAACCTTAAAATTAGAAAACTATGCCATTTTTGAAAAACCAAAATGTCATGTGGAGTAGCAAATTAAACAGAAACATATTTTCCTTAAACATCTTAATGTAGACATTAATAATTATTTATTTTCAAAAATGTTTAAATATATTTTTCAAGATACATACAATTTATATGCTGAATTGATTTGTAAATTTCCTTTTTTTTCAGGTCTGAAATAACTCTTATATCTGGGGGTAAAAAACAAAACAAAAAAGTCACTGAGCAAAGCACTGGCTCCATTATTGATTCATCTCAACTACTTGACATAAAAGAACAAAAGCTGCCTGGACACTCAGAATATTTATAGCATCGAAATGCCAATGTGTACAGTGAAATCAAAATGTACAGAATCTTTTCAATTAACCTCCTTTCTCTTTTAGTAAATCCAGTTACACATTAAGAACCAGACACCATGTACCCTCAAGAAAACAAAGACTACAGGTAAATCAGAACAAAATAAGCAGAAAACTTCAAAAGGTAGGCACAATAGGCAAGGCATGTTTGTTCCATTTCATGAATCAGTTAATGATTAAATAAGAAAGTTAAGAGATCAGGTTCTCTACCATTCTTGTCTTCTGGTGCAGTACAGACATGCTACTCCAGAGCCCTTCAGCCTTGTGAAAGTCCTTTCAGCACAATAGTCGTGATACACAGGGAAGGAACAGGGGTGCGCACACACAAACACACACACACACACTTAACACAAACAGGGGACAGGGATTGGTCTACGGAAAATTCCATGCAGCAGAGAACTGTAAGGAGGTCTGCATTATAATGAGATGCTCCCTCAATATTATGGGAGTAGACATTACAAAATAAAATGAAGAGGTTACCAAAAACATTTCCTAACATTCTGCTCCCAATGCCATACAAAGTTTTGTTCTGTTTCAGTAAGTTAGATCCTAAAACTTATCTAAAGCAGCATTTTATTCACCGTTTTGCTGTTGACCCTATATTGTAAAAACATAACGTGAATGGGAGGGATCCTGCAACAGTTAAACATCTGATGATTGGATACAATTACATTACCATAGAGTTAAAAATTCTATTAGATTTAGTTTAAATATAATATGGTTTTTGTAGATGAGTTCCATAGAATTTATGGTGAAACTACATTTACACAATTCAAAATTATTTTCAACAAGACATTAGATTAAATGGTTCATGCAAAAATTACATTCCTGTCATCAATTACTCACCCTCATGTCGTTCTAAACCCGTAAGACCTTCGTTCATCTTCAGAAAACAAATTAAGATATTTTTGATGAAATTGGAGAGCTTTCTGTCCCTCCATTGACTGCAACGTTATTACCACTTTCAAGGCCCAGAAAGGTAGTAAATACATCGTTAAAATAGTCCATGTGACCACAGTGGTTCAAACTTAATGTTATGAAGTGACGAGAATACTTTGTGCAAAAAAAAAAAAAAAAAAAATAGCGACTTTATTCAACAATCTTTTCTCTTCCATGTCAGTCTCTGACGCTGTTCACGTAGTAAACACATTGCAGCGCTTCCAGGTTCTACGTCAGAACGCCGGCTCATTATTGGCCCACGCTGTTCACGTGAGCACCACGACAAGTGTGCTGCTGCCGTAGGAGCCGGCCAATGCTGAGCCGGCGTTCTGACGTAGAACCTGAAAGCACTGCACTGTGTTGACTATTCAACAATCTCTTCCAAGTCATTTTCCTAAGCTGTTCCCAAAAAGTCGCACAAAGTATTCTTGTCACTTCATAACATTAAGGTTGAACCACTGTGGTCACATGGACTATTTTAACGATGTATTTACTATCTTTCTGGGCCTTGAAAGTGGTAATAACGTTGCAGTCAATGGAGGGACAGAAAGCTCTCAGATTTCATCAAAAATATCTTAATTTGTGTTTAAGATAAACAAAGGTCTTATGGGTTTGGATGACATGAGGTTTAGTAATTAATTACTTTTAAGAATTTTCTAATTCAATTGTCAACTAGGCTAACCCTTTAAAATATTTTAATTATAATTAATTATAAACTACAAAGTATAGTATTTATAGTTAAAGAATTATGCCTTTGTGTGGGTAACATTGGTTGATGAACACTGTTTATATATATATCACAATTTTTTTAAGCTTTCAGTATGGGCATGTGATCTATTTTTACATCTTGTATTATTATGGTGTATCAGTATAATCAGTGCATTTCAGCAGTTCATGTTCATGTAGGCTGTACAGGCAAAAAATATCATCCCATAATGCCTAAAACATTGTCACAAATTGTTTTTAACCACAGCTTACAACACACACAGCCATTACCAAGCATAATGACTGTCCACCATACAAGCAAGGTCAGATTCAAGACCAAAGTAGACATAAAATTCCAGAAATGACTTCATTCAGCTGAGCAGGTCAAGTGTAGCCCCATGACACAATGTTTTTCCCTTGAGAACGTCCAGGACTGTCACAGCACTTTGAGTGCGTCATTTATCGCCAACCACAAATATCAACAATTAACCAATGCCGACTCTGCAACATGAGACTGGGCATACTGTTTCTGGATATTATTAAACACATGACTCAAAAAAAGTATTTGGACACTTAAGACACACAAAATGTACGAATCACATTACACTGTGACTGAATACAAAATATCAAGCCATGTGGAATCTGCAAACAAATGACGCAAGACCTTTTCTCAGAACTAATTCTACTTTCCTGACCCATTTTTGGATATGCTCTTAACCAAATGGTGTCAAGGTTATTTTAAAAGACCCAAAACCACAAGAAAAATGTTATATATTTTGTTGATTAATGTACTTGCATTATCTCAAATGTTTTCAGCAATGTTTAAATCCAGAGAAATAAGCTATTTTAACCAGTGTAAGGGCCCACGTCACCTGTCGATAACGCCATTTCCAAGCTACCCATTTTACTTCCGTAGAAACCATTAAAACACTAGGGCTGCGTCCCAATTCGCCTACTTATACTACGCCCTAAAAGTATGTACTCTTTTTGTGAAGAAAAAGTACATACTTTTGAGTGTGTAGCAAAAGAGTGGTTTTTTTTGTTTGTTTTTAAGTAAAACCAAAATATTACTTAAAAATACAAAGAAAATAAATAAATACAAATTTGAAATCATATCTTACATGAACTTAGGGTAAAAAAAAAATGAAAAAAAATTATTTTTTTAACAAGTAGTGGGAGGGATTTTAAAAAAAATCTACATTTGTAAATGAAATATTTTGCCATTATTACAATGTTATTAATCAAATAAAAATAAACACAGCTTTCTTTGGGAATTCCAAATAAAATGTGTTGTAAAGTAAAAGCAAAACCATCAACAACCACCTCCTTTTCTAGCAACCAGTCCTGAACTGATATCCAGAAGATTTTGGAAAAATTGCATGTAAACAAGAGTAGGCAAGCTTTGGGACATACTACTTTGTCATCTTTAACGGACAGCTCTGTCGTGTGCATCCTGTCACCGTAAACTGCCCTGTCAATCATCTAGTCACAGTTAATATCCTCCATTCGGTCTAATTTAATTTCCTACCATTTCGGAGAGAAATGTAGTAGCACGTTAATCTGCCAGTCGCGGGTCTTTCATGCGGAGACTCTCCTCATGTGTTTGCAATTTGAATGTAATGATGCATTTAAAAGTTAATGGCTAAACTTATCTTTACAAAAGTTCACAATGCTGCTGCAAATGCAATATAATGGAGACAACATTGAATACAAACATTTTTGTCAGTTTAGATACATATAATTAATCACTCAAACCCCTTTATCTAAACCTCTATACATAACCGCCGGACTCGCTGTATAACCTCCATGTCTGTAGTTTATTTTGTTTGATTTTTTACACTTTTCACTCGTGTTTGTAGTTCTAACCGCATCCTCGTCCAACACGTGATGGGTTGTGGGCAATATTAGCCGTTAGAGTGTGCATCAATCTGCAATAGAGAGCCTAAGTCCCTCCCATAGACAGTAAAAAAAAAAAAAAAAAAATGGACACAGCGACCCCCTTGATTTCAACGGAGAGAATTGCCCTTTAGAAGCACTCACTTCCTGATGGCTGAGTGTACTGCACAGGCTCAAACTGAGCTTGATGTGACGTGAGCAACCTGTCTGTCTTCTAGTAGCTGTGCCGAGAAAAATCTGAATCATTCCCTTCCGAATCTCACAGAGACGGAGAGCGCGAGTATCAGCTGTCCATGAGCTATAGCAGCAGGAGCAACTTTCTGACTCTCTATGGGCTTCTCCCTTGACTTTATCGGACTTTACGCCTCCACGTCCCCCCGATTGCTTGCAAGCTTCTCCGCCTGTCTATACGGTCATTTCTTGACTGTGCGACAGAGTCGCGTGGTTATGATGCAATCGTTAGCCTATTTTTACAAAACCGGCTTCTACGGGCCATTACGTAAGATACAAAGTAATGGAGCCTTTTATACATTGTCGTGTTTCTTTAGAAATAAATAATGGACAAATGGAGTCTTTGGACGCCTCAGATGTAAAGTTATTCGCTGTCGCCAAGTGACGCCAAAATGAATGGGAGTCAATGGAATGCTAACAGCAGGTGAAGTTCTGCTACAATGGCGGCCCCCAGGGAGGCTTCAGTTTCCGGCTGATAGATTACCCCCTTGGTCCCTCCCCTTCCCTTCCGGTTCATGGGACCTTATTTCGGAAAAAATATGTAGCCTATGGTAGTCAATTGCGAGAGACAACTTATCTTTTTATTCCGTCTGAACTGTGCCCTGAATTACACATATGATGTTTGTCAATTTAAAAAATAATTATGAAAGTCAAGAAAGTCACAGTTTGTCATAAAACGGAAGAGTAACATTTAGTTTTATGTGAAAATCGCTCAATGAATTACATCTCTCATCTCGCACTATGTACGTCACCAAGCTCGTACGTATGGGTGCAGTCTGGTACAAAACACACAGGCATGACGGCGTAACGTTACAATTATAACATTGGGCTATAGAAAAAATGACAGACGTTAGCTTCAGTAAAGTTAGCTTCATTCAATGGAAAGGTATAATGTCACATGCGCGCATTTTGGGTTTGTATTCTTTGTAATTGCGTATTTTCTTATACCTCAACAGTTTTACATCAAACATAATAATGTTAATGTGATCAAATGTAAAAAAGTTCAAGATCAGGGAAGAAAGAAGCGAACGTTAAACATAACTTTAATCAAAATATGCATCAACAATGAAGTGAAAGGAGCAGCAGCAGTTGACTGTGCTAAATTAGCATAATAAAAACAAGGTAAAATGTCCCAGGCTCCCGCCCTGCTTCATACAACAGTAACGCTAATACAACTTTAATACATTAGCATCATTTCTGCCCGAGTCCTGTCGGATTTCTTTCCATTGGCTGTGGAGGGGAATACAACAACTCCCATGATTCCACACTCCCATGATTCCGTGTCATCAAGCTACTACTTTGTTGTTGTTAAGAAAAAGCGACCTCTAGCAGTGAAATTTACATACTGTGCCTTTAAGTCACTGTTTAATGTCAGTTTTCCTCAAGTGTCATAGCAGTGTGATCCCAAGTGTTGTTCATCAAAATAACTATGAAGACCAAGTTTGAAAACCATAAAGTACATATTGTTTATCTTCTTTTCTATTGCAAGCTTAAAAAAAAGTTATTTAAAATAAATGGCACTACATGTTTTTATGTGTGATTTTTAAATGTTCTAAATGTGTCCAAGAGAATGTGTAAGATCTGAAAGATGTGTGAGGACCTTGGCAGATTGAACTAATTTGTTGCAGCTGCAGAGACTATCCATATCCAGTTTCAGTGCCAGAAAACAGTATATCAGAAAACTAATTAAGTTTAATAGAAGTTGCTGAAAGCAGAAGATAATGTTGGCCAGTCTAATAAGGATCCTTGACTAGCTAACATTGTTTTCCACAGTCTTAGTGAGAAGTTGAGTATCAGCGACAGCATTTGATACTAATACTGAGTCAGCTAAAACTCAAGAGACTTTTGGGTGAACATGAGATTTTGATTCTTATTTGGAGGGAGGAACTGTCCACAAAATGCACTCTGTTACACAATATACCCCAAAGCAGAACTCTGTTTAACTTGTAATCACTTTTTCCTGACTTGCAATCTTTTCCAGTGAAATCACAAAACAAAATGCAACCAAATATTTTCCCACTGCTGCAACTTTGGTTCAGTAAAATAAGTGTGAGGCTAAATAAAAGTGAAACCCCCTCACACTGAGGATAAAATCTTTACCGTTTAGGACGGTTCTAGACTCTGTTCACACTTGTTTTCTTGGATCTTTTGGTCAGGACCAAAAAAGAAAATACATTTAGCTCTGGTTCGCTTTAAATTCTCACTGTCATTTTTATGACCGAACCTAAAGTTAAAAAAAAAATATATTTTGCCACAAACATCCAAATTAATTCTATGCACGGTGCTAAACGTGCGCATTGTACCTGCATACATATGATGGTGATATTTAACTGAGAACTTGTGAAGAGCTTATAAAACATTTAAAAGAGTCACTACAGTGTCTGGAATTCCTCCGTTGAACACAAATGAAAATCTGCTGCAAGGAGACGGCGTTTCCACGTAGATACTGAACTGTGATGGGCAATGTAGCTCCTATGATGAGAAAAAACAGGGCTATGTCCGAAATCGCCTCTTATATACCCTTAAATAGGGCACAATTTTAGGGGACCGCCATTTTAGTAATAACCAAAACCATAGTGGACGTTATCGAGTGCACTCACTCATTCAATCCCATAGTTAACTGCAATAACAAGTGTACAACTGATGTACACTCAACAACTAGAAAATACCCATAATGCACAGTGAGGGTCGAGCCGAATTAATTTCCACCTTGCCCAAAGATGGTGCCAGCAGCTGAATCATTCATCTATCCATTTTCCAAACCGCTGGTCCAATGTGTACAGCGTAATATCATACAGGTATAAATTAATTGATTATTAAATTGTGTAATTAAAGTTTATATATGCTAGCATGACAGAGTTCAAGATAAATATGTTCAATACTACTGGTCTGGAGCTGCCAGTTTGCAAAGTTTCAAATGACTAACTACACAAAAGCGGCAGCCCTTTCCGGCACACTCACTCCCAATTCACTCACTTGTTTTCGTTCACTCATTCAAGTGGACTATATTAGGAGTAATGTAGGGAATGGTAAATTAAGGAATAGAGGCGAATTTCTGGGTCACATCTTGTTACATTGAGTCCTTTTTTTGGTTCAGTTAGGTGTCTTTGGTCCATGCTCAGTCAAACCTAAGTTTGTTTGGAAGGTCCAAATCCGTGTGAAATATTGTTCCCGCAGTCTGCGTCCCACGCACTACAAACCAATTTTTTTTTTTTTTAATTACTTCAAAAATAATCATTAAAAAATGCCCACTCTATAAACAAATATATTCTACTTATGGATTTTAGCACATTTACAAGTATCAAGGTCAGATTGCAATCCAGACAACAAAACAATGTTTTGTTTTGCCTTTATTTTTTAGAACAATACACTGAAGGCATTTGGGGACGTTTCACACTAATTGTCAGATTTTGTTATGCTACCAGTTTACAGTCCATTTGAATACAACGTGCTGTAGGGCATGTTTTTGCACCTTGCAGCACTTTACTGGATAAAAATATATATTTGACGAGCCAAGTAGTACTCTGATCAAAAGAGGGATCCCTCAAAGGCCAAGAAGGAAAAAAAAACACTCAGAACATTTCACTCAGCACATTTTAGTGATACATTCACTTCTTTGAACTACAGACAATGGGCTCAGCACTATCGTCAACAGCGATAACAAAATCCATAGACCTTAAAAGGAGAAAGACGTGTCACGAGCAGATCCGGACAGTAATGGAGTACATTTACTTGAGTACAGTACTTAAGTACAATTTTGAGGGATCTGTACTTTATCGAGTATCATTTTTGGGGATTACTCATGACTTTACTCAAGTACATTAGAGAGGCAAATATTGTACTCTTTACTCCACTACATTTCTATTCATAACCGTGAGTACCCGTTACTACTTCAAAAAAAAAAAAAAAGGAAGGAAAAACGAAAAATCTCGGAAACCCTCAATTTGTTGTTCTCCTCTCAAATGTGATTGGATTGTGCAGGCGCCACTGATTGAGACAGCCTATCAGCAATCACCTTCAGCTTACCACCAAAGTCAACTCATGGTCAGATTTATGTTCCAGGCAACCTGTAACCCGTGTTTTTCCAACCTTATACCAATGAAAGTGCACTGGAATGGCAGTTAAACCCGTGACTTCCCACCCGTGAACTCGTACTAGATCGATCATGTACTTCCAGTTACGAGCTCTGACGTCACATAGCCCGCGAAACCATTCAAAACAACAATGGCAGCCCCTACGGATACAGTGTTTCTGCAGGCGGTACATGGTGAGAATACACTTTAGGACAAGATAACGTTGCAGTCAAATTAATAATAATAATGATAGTAATACACACACGATTATGTATTACAATGTTATATGTCTGAAACAATAAGTATGTCGTGAAAGTGTATTGCCGCATGGAAATGTTATGGTGACGTAAACCTGAACTTGACAGCATCGATCATGCTTATGAAAAAAAAAAAATCCTTGCACTCAGGTAACTTAGTTTGGCGTGAGTGGCCTGGAACGCTACAAAGTCGTGAGTCGTGGTTTGTAGTCGTGATTTACGTGCTCAAAAACCTGCCTGGAACGCAGCTTTATAGGAGACTAAACCATGGACGAAAAAATGTAAGAAGACGCAGCAGGTCCATCCCGGGAATGTGCCAACCCGTGGCCCCACATGCCAGACTATTTACATTTTCTGAAATTTTCTTAAAATGTTAAATAAAGCAACATGGTAAAAAGATGAAAATGACTTGATTTTACTTTCAATTCCTTTTACATTCTCCAGTATTAACATTAACATTTTTCATAACTCCATGTAGGACGTTTCTGTACATAAATGTAAGCACTGTGGCAGTAGTAATGCAATATTTAGAAAATGTACTCTTGTACTCTTGATACTCAAGTACTTTTAAAAACAAGTACTTCAGTACTTTTACTTAAGTAGACATCTGACTAGTACTTTTAACTTTTACTTCAGTAAAATTTAGCAAGGGGTATCTGTACTTTTACTCAAGTAATGAAGCTGTGTAGTCTGTCAGCCTCTGGTCACGAGCGTGTGCTAGACACATTTACAATTTAAGATTAATTAGATTTTTTTTATGACTTAATCTTAATTGTTGAATCAAGTTACAGTGTGCTCATAGAATAATTTATATTCTCAACACAATTGGTAATTGACAACAATTCTAGTTCAAATCAGCTATAAACGCCACTATAAAAGACTCGAAATCTGTGACATTTGAATTGTTAGCCACTGCTAACACTGCAGAATTTTGTTTTCGGAATCTGGCCCGTAGGTGTAGGCCGTGTCTCCAAAACATAGAGAGGTCTCTACCTAGACAGCATTTTGCCATCACGTAGCCCACGTCCAAAATAGTGTCAAGCAAGCAGCCAACTAGGATTTGAGACAGTTCCACACTTCCGTGACTTGACGCAAGACTATTAGCACAGCAGCACGCAAGACTCGTAATAAACAGATGTATCAGATTGCAAAATAAATAAAACGACGAGTGACTCTGTTAATAACACACTTCATGCGCTACAAAGTGAGGATAACATGCATAGTTCAACCGGCAAATCAACAAGTGGCAGAGCCTGGAGTGTGCATTCAGAGCCCAACAGTATAACAGTCACAAACAACCGGCAAAGTTCAACAAGACATTTAAGTTTTTTTTCTCACCTCATAGACACTGGCCTCGGTGGGGATGGCAGATCCAGCGATATATAAAAACAAGCCCATTTTCAACAGGCTGAAATAACATTACAATTTATCAGTGTTTACTTTGGTCAGCTCAAGTGTTGCACATACGAACAGTAAATGGCTCTCGACTTGGTAATGCACTCGCCGCCTTCTGCTGTTATTGTTCTATTGGGACATGAGCGGAGGCACAGCAGTGGGGCAGGAGCAGGAGCAACAGCAGCATGAGCTCCGTGGTTGCCCCTAAATATTACACAAGCGAGTCCGCCTGCGAACTGCAGTTCAGGCACAGCTGGGTGTGGCGCTTGCCATAACCTACGCCATGTGCGCAACGTGATAATGGGACCAATAATGTGCTTGGCTCCGCCCACCGAGGGATGGTCTGACTATGATTTGATTATTCTCAGTGACTCGAATCATTTGACTCAAATTGCTTATTGACCCTTACATCGAAACGAAATTTCTGCAGACATAGGGAAATTGGAAATATTGCATTGAATGAAACCAATTGTACTTTTGTTGTTTAACATGCATTTAGTGATTATAATTGTATCAATGTGCCTCAGTGAGCCTCCTCTGACAGCGTGGGTCATCCTAAATCGTCTGACCCAGGCCAGATATCAGGGTATGTGAGAGCCGAGGTTCTAACATTTGGCCTGATGTTCCTGGCTGAAGAACATCTTGTGACAACAGCAACAATACCAGAATTACCTGAATGAAATAAATGTCAAACTGGTATGTGAAAGTAATTGATGGATCAATCGAAGCAACCATTCAAACAGAATGAGGAAACACAGAATGGTTTCATTAGTAAAGGCGCACGACAAGGTCACATTCTTTCTTCAGTAATCTTGTAACAGTGTTCAAAAATCAAATTTGAGGACCAGTAATTCTAAAATATGATATTGTTTCTTAAATGCATGGTTAACATGAAATAAATCAGTTCTGAAATTGTTTCTAAATTTGGGCACATGATCTATACTGATAATACTGTTGATTAGAGCAGTGAAACTTATTGAAAAGTACAGCAATTACAGTTTACATCAGGCATCAGAGTAATCTAAACTTCATAAACCAGAGCTTATAACACAAATTTGTGCATGAATAATCAACTAAATATGAACAAAAACAATCACACTGTGAAAAAAAAGCATCAGAAGCTCAAAACTATATTGTTAGGCCATTGTTGTTGGTGAAAAAGTAATCAAAATATAATTTTATTCAAATTGTCCTTTTTCTGGGTTGCATTTCTAATGTCTGATTGTATGTTATGCATCAAGACAAACTGCTTGGGTGTAGAAGAAATATTTTCTTAAACCAATTCTTAAAAAAAAGAAGGGCTTATGTTTATGTCATATATCATTGTTGTTCCATATAAAGTAATTAGTTGGAGAGAAATTATGCTTGAAAATCATGGACCATGTCGAAAGTGCTTGCTTGTGGAAGGTAGAGCCACAGGAAGCCTCATTTTATATTGTTTGTGAAGCCATTTCACTTAAATATACATCCCAATAGGGAAGAAAAGACTGTCACAACTTTTGTTTGATGTTGACTTTAAACTTTAACAATTCCTTCAATATTACAGAGATATAGTGGGGGAACTCGTATACAGTGGGGAAAATAATTATTTGATCCCCTGCTGATTTTGTAAGTTTGCCCACTTAAAACAAACTAAGAGTCAATCATTTTTATGGTAGGTTTATTTTAACAGATAGAGACAGAATATCAACCAAAGAATACAACACATTATATATAGGTTACAAATTGATTTGTATTTCAGTGAGTGAAATAAGTATTGATCCCCAAGCAAAACATTATTTAGTTCTGGAGAAACCCTTGTTGGCAAGCAAAGAGGAAAGACGTTTCTTGTAGTTGGTCACCAGGTTTGCACACATCTTAGGAGGGATTTTGATCCATTCCCAGAGCATAATGTTTCCGCCTCCGTGCTTGAGGGATGGTGTTCTTGGGTCATAGTCAGCATTTCTCTTCCTCCAAACATGGCTAGTTCAGTTGATGCCAGAGAGCTCAATTTTGGTCTCTTATGACCACAAGCCTTTTCTGAATCATTGGATGTTCATTGGCAAACCTCAGACGGGTTTCTGTATGTGCCTTCTTGAGCAGGTGCCACTGCAGGTTTTCAATCCATTGTTTGTGTTACCAAATGTTTGCTTGATGACTGTGGTCCAAACTGCCTTGAAATCATTAACAAGCTCCTCCCATGTAGTTCTGGGCAGATCCCTCACCTTTCTCATTATCATCCTTACCTCATGAGGCCAGATCTTGCATGGATCTCCAGACCGAGGGCGATTGATGGTTATTTTGTATTTCTTCCATTTCCGAATAATGGCACCAACAGTTGTCTCCTTCTTACCAGTTGATGATCTTGTAGCCCATTCCAGCTTTGTGCAGGTCTACAATCCCTGATGTTCTTTGACAGATCTTTGGTCTTGGAGAGGTTGGAATGGAAGATACATATTCTGTGGACAGGTGTCTTTTATACACAGTACGAGCTGATAGAAGTACTTTCTTAAAGTGACAGGACTAGGCCTAATCTATGTTTCACATGGGCACATAACCAATCTGAGGGAAGCAGAATTCTTGCTGGTTGGTAGGGGATCAAATACTTATTTCACTCTTTCAAATGCTAATCAATTTATAACCTTTATATAATGTGTTTTTTTTTTTTTGGTTGATATTCTGTCTCTATCCATTAAAATAAACCTACCATAAAAATGATAGACCCTTCATTTCTTTGGGCAAAGTGGGCAAACGTACAAAATCATCAGGGGATAAAATAATTATTTTCTCTTCTGTATACAATTTGTTCAAAAATAAATGGTAATTTAAAAAAAAAAGATGTTAATAGTACATGTAAATCCTAGGCAAGTACTCCATAATTAGGTTTAAATATCTTGCTTTCTGAATATATTATTTATCCATCACACAAAGTTTGAGATATTTGTCTTCATATTGAAAGTGACACACTTCCTGCTGCCAGTTGGTGGCACTATGATACATTTCAATAACGCCCCCTTTCGTTCACCAATAAGATGGCTTGCTCATCCAATTTATTCATGAACGACACAAGTTCATACTTTGAGGTTTTTAATAATTTACATATTTATAGTAGCATAAATCAAGAGATAATAATTCTCTCATTAAAAAATTTATCCAATAAAACGTTATTTAAGATCTTTGATGACAATTGATATCAGGATTAAAAATTCCAATTCATTTCCAACCCTTTATGCACTCCCACATTAAAAAATGTGATTACAACAGCATGATTCCATAAAATCATAAGGAGTTCCAATGTAAAACTTGCAGTCACATGCAAAAAATAAGAATCTATCCTTGTCACCAGTCTCGCTCATGTGGTTCTCTGTAAGGTATGCCCAGGTGTTTGAAGACATCCTTCTCTGCCAGTGTGTGTAAAGGAGTTCCCGCCACCAATTTCACGCCACACTGCCGCACGACAGAACAGTTTAGCGAGTGCTCTGATAAGCTCATGTGTTTGGTCTTAGCCAATGCCCTCATTGATCGGTTAAAGTGGGCGGAGCCAGTAAAGTACAGAAGAGAACATGCAAATTCAGCATAGGGCACTACAATGATGTCTAGGCGTCTGTGGCGCTGTGAAGGGCCTGGAAGCCTGCAGACGCCCAAGTACTTCTTCTGCTCACCGTTCTCCTCATGGCTAATAAGGTCGTCTGTTAGGAAACCTGGATGGTAAAAGAAATATCAAATGTGGGTTTATTGAATCAATCTAAATTATTCTACATTTCTCTGTAATATCACAGCATACCGCTCTGATGGAGGAAGTGCAACACTTTGCTGAAAACACCCTTGTGTGATACTCCATCAGGGTGAGTGATGAGAACGTCCACATCTCCACATGTGGTCTTGCCCCTGCGGTATGAGCCACACGCCATAACCACCAGCTGTGTGTCCACACTGTGAGCTGCCTCCTCCACCTGTCAATCACAAAAATATTCATGTTTTTAAGTTGTATAATTTATTTTATTCATATGTAACAGTTTGTATATAATTGATGTACTTTATATACACTACTATTTAAAAGTTTAAGGTCAATTTAATACTACTTTTATTTTCACAGCAAGCACACATTAAATTGATCAAAAGTGAAAGTAAGGAAGACTTTCACGTTGTTACAAAAAAAATCCATTTCTTTTTAACTTTCTATTCAAATCATTTTTGAAGGAAAATAAATGTTTAAGCAGAATAGAAATGTTTTCAACATTTATAATAGGAAATTTTAGAATAAAAATTTCTGAAGGATCACATGACACTGAAGACTGGAGAAATTATGCTGAAGATTCAGCTTTGCCAATATTTTAAAAAAATAATTTAATTTTTTTTTTAAATATATTAAAATAGAATAAAAATCAGTTATTTTAAATTGTAATCATATTTCAAAAATATTAGTTTTACTATAATTTGATCAAATATGCCATCATTTTCATTTAAAAAAAACAACAAAAAAAAAAACTTGCATTTAAAAACCATTTGTCAGTTTAAGCAGTCTCCTAAGGACATGGAGATTAAAAATGTACCCATGCTTATTTGTACCTAGCATTCAGGCAATTTGGAGCTGAAACGCTGAGAGCACATACGTTTACATGCTCTACAGATCATTCTGCCAAGCTAGGACAGCACATGCTGCACTCATCTGCCCTTTTTATCTATCAGGTCTGTTAATAGGAAAACAGGGGGCTGTTCCAAGTAAAAGTAAGAAAACAATTTCCTTGGGCCAAAGACTCCGTAAGGGAGCTCGGTAGCTTCTGACTTATGACGCGCCAGCTTTCAAGGACTCTCACTCTTCCTATGGGATGAAAGACTCACTAACAATCTCTGTTATGTCCATCAGCAAACAGAAAAAGATTGCCAATGCAAAATAGTTTTTTTAACCTGCTTGTGCTTTAGAAATTAAGTTTTATTATTTACTGCTTTGAAAATCAAGTAGATACATTCTTGCTCTTCACAACCGGATGCTGTTGTTATGGATAGGAGGAGCAAAGGAAATCCCTCTGTTAAAATGCTTGGTTATAGCCATTTTCTTTTACTACAGGCCTTTTAAAATAAGGTCTGTTCAAACCTTTTTCTCGATTGCATTTGCTTCACTTCTCGGCATCCGCTCGAGGAGATCGTCATAGTGTTTTAGTCCAATCCTTAGAGTGTGATTCAAAACTGCCTTAGTGCGAATATCCTCCAGTGTGCGAAATCCCTGATAATAAAAGAAATCAAATCATCCATTTAAACTTAAACGTAAAATATTATGCTTATTTCTTAATATTATTGAAAACTGTTGTTCCACAGAGTACAAAGCTGCTGTAAATGTTCTGCACTACTAGTAACACCAAGTATACCCCATCTAGGCTCAGAAAGACAGCATTAAAGTGTGTTCCACATTACTGTTATTTTCGACCACTACAGCAGTCACTGAGGAGGGTGAAGGCATTGGAGGGAACCTGGCATTGGCTGGCCTACTTCTGAAAGGAATGTACTGACAGTTAACAGATGACTTTCATGCCTGAGAACACTAAAGTTTGAGAAGTGCCCATTGTTTGGACTATCAGGTAATCCGGCTCTAAATTCACATTACTGGTTGAAGATGGCTGAGGGCTGCCTCCATGTTTTTCCTGATTAGCTAACAGAGTCATATGGTGCGTCCCAATTTGTACTTATGCACTATTCTATGACATTTTGTAGTATAATAGTGTGAGTAGTGTCTTCACATTGAAAATTCCCAAAAGATAAAATTTAACTTGAAATACCCAGATGATGCATTAACCAAGAAAAACAAAAACAAAATGTGGAACGTTGGACACTTAATGCACTCGACTGTCGCGGACTCCAATGTTGAATGACAAAATAACCTTATTAAAATTTATACACTACACGGTTGAGTACATAGTTCATAAGTACATTATGTATAAGTGCATAGTGTGTCATTGGGACACAACTATAGCCTTTTTTTCCTAGGGCGGTCATAATCCGAACTGTTATGGCGATAATTTATTATTTCGTTCCCTTATTATAGTTCAATCGTGACCACATTGTACCAATTAATTCCCTCGGTTTAGTTGAATTTGTACAACGATTTAAATAAAACAAGGGAAAAAAATAATAAATTGTGGGGATGAGCTCTTAATTCAATATCTTTCTGTCATGTGTGGGGCTTTAAATAATTTAGAATAATAATGTTGCGTTACAGTGGCACCTGACATACAAATGCTTAATGATTAATATCAAACAGTGAACTGCAGTTTCCTTGTATAACAGTCTTACCTGTTGATACCACATCTGTGCAGTCTTGGCCCCAGCACCCCAGATGTTAGTGAACATTTCAAGAACAGGTACTTCCTCCCCAATGTGATCCAGTTTACGCAAGTGTCCACTTTCCATGATTTCCATGATCTTGTCTGCCATGCGTTTACCAATGCCTGGAATTTTACATGCTTCCTATAAATAGAAGGGGTAAAAAGCATGTTTATGTGCAGGTTATTGTTTTTTTTACTGAATTAATTATTAAAGAAGCCATAATATGCCCTTTTACAAAGTCTTGATTTAGTATTTGGAGTCTACTAGAATAGACTTTCATTCTTGAATGTTCAAAACTTTTGCAGATATTTTTCATGCTCAAAATGCATTACACATTAAATAAAGTTGAAAATGTTAAAAAGCAAAATAATAAAGTATTGTATTATTACTAAATTAATTACTGTTGCACGCTTGAAACTACCTTTGCAACAGCGGCCATATGTTTTCCTAATACAAATAAACACCTCCATGAACCTTAAAACCTCTGAGGACTCGTATGCGTATCTGAACTGACCTCATATGAAGTGATGGGCTTGTGGTAGCTTTTAAGGGCATTGATTGCTTTAGAGTAGCCCAGAGCTCTCCATTTATCACCCTTGTGTGTATAAGCTTTTGCCAGCGGCTCCAGTTTGTCAGTAATGTGCTTGTTATGGTTCTCCCCTTTAGTCGTGGATGGTTGGGAACAGACCCACTTCCCAGACAAAACTGGATTCGCTGCCAAACTCTGGCTCTGGTCCTGGTTGCTCTCGGATGGGTGAACGCCACTGATCAAGGCCTCCAGATCATTCTGAGAAACACCATCTTCCTCATGGTGCTCCTCCTGAATATCTGGCACCTGTGAAATGAGTCATATTAAATGCACTGCATGAGGGGGAAAACTAAAACAAATTATGGATCTTACAATAACCTCCCATCCTTCCCTTTCTTACAGTCTCTGTGGGGTTTTCTTGAGGATCCTGAGCTACAGCTACTTGTGGAACTGGGCTGACTTCCGTCTCATTTAACTTCTTAGAAGGGGCAACTGTGGGACTGAGCACATGTACATTAAGTATTTAATTTTTTCTACACAACTTCCTTCAGAATAAACATTTACAAATGTATTCAAAAGTCAAACAACAAGTGTCTAAAAATCAATCCAGTTATACACATTTCTTAAATAAAACCACAGGCAATGCTACTGCAAATGAGTCTAATCTCCAGTGCCCTACCTCTCAGGAGGAAGGAGGCTGTAGTCTTCCGGGGCTAGTAATCTTTTCTCACTAATGCAGGAACTTAACCAAGTGCATTTGACCAGTTGAACAGCAGAGGGCAGTCTTTCCACTTTCAGAAGCCTCAGAGCTCTATTACAATCGACTGAATCATCCACCACAATGTGTGTGCAGCTGGGAGAGAATGTGGACACTTCCTGTCCTCCATTCTTGGTGATCTGTCGATGGAATATATCACACCTGGCTTTCCCTATACCAGCTGGAACTATATATATAGTGACTCCTTGGAATAATGTACCTAAGAAAAAGAAGCAGACATTTAAAACATAACCACTATTGGTACTCATACCAGATTGGGCTGACTGAAGCAGGTTGAGAGGAGCAGGAAGTTAAACTTTAATAATATAAATAATTATAATACTCATTTATTTATTTTGATATATATATTAATTCTTCTAAAAAATGTACTGGAATTAGCAGGTTGAAATTGTTTTAGAAGATTCATATATTAGAATAGAAATAAAGCGTAGAATAAAGCTGTCAGTTCTGGCAGGTCACATCAGTCAAGCTTGCATCAGCTGACTCTCAGCTTAACCACATCTACCTATAGGAATATGATGCCCATCACAGCATCCCTATATATAAGGCCCACACAGTATTATCAGCAGCTTTAAAGTGTTGCTCAGTAGCTAACTACCCTTCCCCATCCCCCAGCTCCACCTCTCTTCCAGTCAGGGCTTGGCCTTCTGATATTCTCATTCATTTATTGTCATTAAGAATGTTATTGATATGGATGGGCAGTGAGTTCTTGCCCAGAGCAAAAACATATACGGTACAGATTGTATTCTAATTTCTAATTGTCAATCATCTTTGACGTTAGTGGTCCTGACAGAACTACTTGTTCTAGTTGCTTTGGTAGGTAGGTTGGTTGATTTCTAAACAAATCCAATGTCTATGGAACTAGGGCAATTCAATTGTTTTTTTATTGCATAATGGTGATTTTTCATTAAAACTAATTCACAGTAACATCCTAAACCATAAAATGACCGTCAAATTAAAAGGAATAGCACTTCACCACTCAAACAAAAATACATAATTCAGTGGAAGAAATTGAAGGATATCTATTTGTCAAAATATTTACATTAAGTAAAATATGGAACTTCAATATCTCAAACAGTCCTTGTTGCTTTACTCAAGTGTACTTTGAAGGGTGAATTATGAACCTGTTATTGGTTTAGCGGGCGTCCGCTTGTGGGGAGGCGCGTCCTTCTGATCATTCGGCCTGGGTCTCTTTACTTTAGGGAAGGCTTTCAGGATACCATGACCTTCCATTCCGGCCAGGGTAGGGAAAGGAGCCTTAAAAACAAAATGATTGAGATCAGTAGGCTTCATATATCTACAGAACACAGATCGAACCTACAGAGGGGTGTTAGCACTAGCAGAAATACTATCCGAAGAATCCATAAGACTAATGTCATCATGCAACCAGAGCAGCAAGCGAATAAACGGATTGATGTGTTTTAAAACATACATTAAACATGAAATATATTTAAAGGCACAACAACTTATAATTACTTAAATGACTTAAAACACCCCATACTTAACTTACCCCTTCCAGCTCCTCTTTCTAATAACAACACAACACACGAGTGTTTTAACAAACGGATCAACTTCCGGGTCATAGTCAACACTAGCAGTTGCGTTTAAAAAAAAAGAAGAAACATTTGGTATACTTTATATACTTATACTTTGCTTTTGTACATAATTTGAATACATTTCATTGGTCATAATTATATATCTCATTGTATATACATATTGTAAATGCATTAAAGATACGAAATATCCTGTTTGAGAAATAGCGGTTGCCTTGGCAACTTCAGGCGTGGGATTGTTTGGGGAAATGAACGCGCATGAAGCATGGCTGTTCAACACTGGGCAGATGCGCTTAGGAAAGCCAAGAAAACTGCCTTAATATCGGATGGTGCGCATATATATTCTGTATTATGGTTTGATTTGCTATTTTGTATGTGTATTTATGCTGGCAGTCTTGCTAATTGTCTTGCTAATAAGTGTTATAAGTCAAATACATTTGCTACTGTGCTGGCTAATAGCATTGGAATTGCAAAATATCATATAATACTGCTACCTGTTAAAAGACTGTTTTATTTATTTTAAAGCGTGAATGTTGTTCGATGTAAAGTAAAGTATGAGTTGAGAGACTCCTTCATAACGTTATGCCTTTCTTTCTCATTAGGGAAAAGGAAAGCTCATTATCTGTTTGAGGATGGAAATGAGATGGCTGAGGAGTATGACCTGAAAACTGACGAACTGGTCTGTAAGTGATTTTATTTTCTGTTTTAGTTTAATTTAATCTCATACTAATTTAGATTTGTATTTTATAATCATTCTATCTTTCTTCAGTGCGAAAGTGGCGACATAAAACCACTTTTGGAGGGCAGGGGCAGTGGACATGGGAAGTTGGTGAAACAAACCCAAACGACATTACCTCTGATTTAATAAAAGAGAACAGTTCAAATGTAAGGTTTACTTTCATTGTTCATTATGTTTAACCTTTTCCACTCTAAGGCATATTTTGGAATTCCGCCTGAATTTAACATACCAAAGTTTAAATATTCAACCTAGACACATACAGTGTAGGAAATTTAAAAAGCTAGTGTCATTGTACAGAAAACCCTTCAAATGTATTAAATCAGATTGCAAAACTTCATAAATAGCATTGTATGCTTTTAAAATATTACGAGAAACAAAATAAAATAGGACTTTTATTTTGTATTTTTTTATAAAATCCTGTCTTTGAAAATCTGTGATTCAGGTACTGTTTGATCTGGGGACCTGCTGATTATATTGTTTGACTATAGTAGGTGGCAGTATCCACCAGAAAAAAAGATTTTTTCTTTATCACATTCTGAGCAAGAGTTATTCAAATATAACCGAAGGGAGGTAAAGTATCATTTTTAGTGCATATGTGTCCTTTGGATTTTTCTAATACTCTAATGCTATTTTTTTTTTTTTTACTAATATTACCCCAAAAATCCTACCTTTAATACATACTTAAGCACTTTACTTCATTATCTATTGATTTTCTTCATTTTCATTCAGGTTTAATCTTTGTATCTGAGAAACGCAAAATGGTATAAAGGAATGAGACCAAATAACATTGTTTGTGTTTTATGAATAAAAGCACAACAAACGTATTCTCCTTTCAGAAAGACACTAATCAATTAAAAAAAACTGTCTTGTAGAATTTATGTGGTCTAAAACAAACCACTTGTACAAATTGAAACTTAAATTAAATGAGAGACTATAGAAATATGAAAGTATATAACGTTAGGCCTAAGATGCACGCTACACGATGCACCGTCAGTTTGTCTTTCAAGCTCTTTTAATATTGCTTCAACACAAGAGAACACCTTTTTAGCTACTTTTCCCTCTGCAGATGCCATTTTTTAATCAAAACGCTCGAAAAATACAAATATATCCAATAATTTTCTGTCAGTCCAGTGACTCACTTATATCTACTCGCGGCGCGCCTATCATAAACAACGTCGTCATGTACAAAAGGGATCCCGTGATCCCGCCCACCTACTCCACTGATTCGTTGGATGATTCAGCATGTGACTGGATATGTATATCATCGTCATGATTAGAGGACGCTTGCAGGTTTTGATGATGATGTGTAGATCGCGTATTTCTCCCGTCTAGCGCGTTTTGTGTTCTGGACATCCGCGACATAACAGTGGATTATTTACTTAGAGGAGATCACAGAAAAGTACAAATGGACTCATTTGAAAGATAACATCCTAAGGTAAAACATTATATAGAGTTTGTGGCTGATTTTAGCTTAGAGCACCTGTAATCGAAGTAGAAATGAGACGTTTGTCTTTGTTTTTTTCACAGAAATCATATTTTACTGCCCAATTCTTGTGGAGATAATGTGAACTATGATGTTAAAACAATAAAACAAACTACATAGTCACATTTCTGAGAATGAGAGCTTTCTTTTGATATGATTTTTCTGTTTTGTGAGATATGGAAAAAAAAAATACATATTCATATTTACATTTCTGCATCGCCATTTTGGGGGAGGAGCGATTTTGTGACGATTGTTTTTTTAAAGCTTTATATGAATTATTTTTTCCATATACACACATATCATTATATTCTGTGTAAAGATTAGATTTTAAGATTTAAAATGATACTATATATGGGGTTATAGTATCTCCAGAAACATAAAAAAAATAATTTTAAATATAATGACGTAGCTCTATGGCCCGCCCACGTGCGATCAGAGTGGAAGAGGTTAAATGACATGTTTAAATGACATGTTTTAATATTTATGTGTGCTAGGCACCTGTTTTGTTACCTAAGTTTTTTTTTTTTTATGCCCACAGCCATTGTTCATGCGTAAGGACACAAAGGCCAGTTTCCAATGGAGGATCCGTAATATTTCTTATCCTGTTGAAGTCTACAGTGTGTCAGCAGAGCCGACGGAAAGATGTTGTGTCATTCGAACCACAAACAAAAAGTGAGTTCTTTAAAATCGATGCAAGTAGGAGATACTTCAAATTGCTAAACCATTTCAAAATCAACTAGTCTTGATTGTGGCCTATGAGTGTTTTTATGTAATTTAGTGTTTATTGACTGTATTGTAATATGTGTTCATGTGTTAAAGTAGGTAGTTTATGTAATAGTTGTATATAATGTGTGTGTGTGTGTGTGTGTGTGTGTGTGTGTGTGTGTGTGTGTGTGTGTGTGTGTGTGTGTGTGTGTGTGTATACTTTAAAATATAATTTATTTATGTGGCCAAAGCTGAATTTCCATCAGCCATTACTCCAGTCTTCAGTGTCACATGATCCTTCAGAAATAATTATAATATGCCGATTTGATACTCAGTTGTTATCAGTGTTGGAAACGGTTGTGATGCTTAATATTTTGTTGGAACCTGTGATACGTTTTTCAGGATTCTTTGATGAATAAAAAGTAAAAAATTACAGCATTTTTTTCAAAATAGAATGTTTTTTTAACAATAGATATCTTTACTATCGCTTTTTATTAATTTAACACATCCTTGCTGAATAAAAGTGTTCATTTCTTTTCAAAAAAGAAAAATGACTGACCCCAAACTTTTGAACGGTAGTGTATATTGTTTCAAAATATTTATATTTTAAATAAATGCTATTCTTTTTTAAAATATTTTTATTCATCAAGGAATCCTGAAAAAAAGTATCACAGGTTATTAAAAAAAATATATTAAGCAGCAACTGTTTCCAACATTGATAATAAATCAGCATATTAGACTGGTTTTTGAAGGATTATGTGACACTGAAGGCTGAAGTAATGGCTTATTAAATTCATAAATACATTTTTTTTGTATATTTATTATATTAAAATAGAAACTAACCCATCATTTTAAATTGTAATAATATTTCACAATACTACTGTTTTTTTTTCTTTCTATATTTTTGATCAAATAAATGCAGGCTTGATGAGCACGAGACTTCTTTCAAAAACATTAAAAATAAGTTTGTAAGCATGTTCATTTATGCATTCATCTTAATTTTTGAGAAATACAATAATTATAATATCATATCAAATCAAATTTGTCAACTTCTGCTTATAAATTCAGGATTACCTAGTGAAAAGCAGTGTTATTTTAGTATCATATAGTATACTATTAAAATTCAATAGTATCAAGTTTTTTTTTCATCCATTTTTAGACAAGCTGAAATATGTTTTTTATATTTTATTTTATTCAAGTTAAAGTTTATAGCATTGCAAGTAATGTAAATGTTTTTTTTTTATGGTTTTAGTTTTAGTTAGCTACAATAACCCTGGTGAAAAGTGTGTTGATGAACTAATTGTTTAGTTGCAAAAGCCCTACAGTAACCCTATAGGTGGCACTGTTGATCTAGATGGAAGATGGATAGCCGGCCATGAGAAACATTCTCTTGTTCATCTCCTCATTTCCCAGGTACTACAAGAAGTTCAGTATTCCAGATCTCGACCGTTGCCAGCTGCCTTTGGAGAGCGCAGCCTTGAGTTTTACCCACGCCAACAACACTTTAATCATCAGCGTGAGTGAACTATCACCGCTAGTCTCACTTAATCACTTTCTCGAAGCTCTTTCTGTATTGTAAGGTATGCATTCACAGTTTTTTTCCGCATCACGTAGAGGAACTTTCCCTTTTGCTTGGATCTGGGACCAGGTTGCCAAAACACTAATCCCCACTAAGAGAGCACACAGTTCTGGTCTCAGATCATCAAAAGGGCAACCATGCCGTCACTTTATTGGTTCACCTAAGTAGAGAAGGTTGAACTGAACTGCTCTCACCTCTGTTGTCTGCTCCAGTACTCAGCTATTCCATCCAGCAATGGATTTTTATATTGAGTTTCTCTCGCTTTTGTTGTAGTACAAGAAGCCCAAAGAGATTTTAACGCTGGAACAGGAGCTGCTTGTGGAACTGAAGAAACTGAAGGGGACAAGTGAAGGAGATATTGACTGTAAAACTCAGTGAACTGCTGTGGATCCGGAGCCTTTGCGTTATTGTATTTGTCTGGAAGCGGTTCTGCACATTCAGCCTTGTGCATCCAAGCAACTCACTTTCAGTGTGTGTTCTTTTTCAATGTCAAATTTCAAATGGTGTTCTGAATGATGTTCCTTCAACTGTTCTTTGTTAAATAATGCGTTCACTGACTAAAATAAAATAAAATAATTACAAGTTTGTTTTATTCCAGCTATTTCTACTGTACTGTAACTTAAAAAAATGAATACACCAATGTGTTGTGAGATAAATCATCACTTAGTAAACACTGTTTGTACATTTAAGCAAGGTATGTTTATACAGTACATGTCATATACAATAGTAATTCAAATTTAACATAAAAGACTTCAAAAACATAAAATAGTTATAGCAGATGCATATGAATTAAACATAAAAACTGACTAAAATTAAAATGTATTAAAAAGAAATCAGAAAACATACATAAACAGAGCACTTCCAATACCATTGGTGCTCGGGCCCTAATGATACAGTGCAATCAGCAAAGTGCTCATTCAGTAAATGCAGTAAATTCATAAACTGACATCTAGTGTAATGCATTCACAGTTGTCCAGTTGCATTATTATTGGAGATTCATCATCTTTCTAAAACATGAAGGTCATTTAACTTCAGTTTCATATACTGCCATCTCCACTCATCAGTTTCCTTGAAGTGCATTGTGGCATAATTAAACATTTGATTTATCTTGGTTCCTTGATTTTATCTGTATTCATCTCATGTTTATGGATGATGTTTGGCATGCACCACAGTACTGTTGTTTGTGTTTCTTCTGTAAATAGAATACTACAAACTCACACTCTTTGTTGGTTTAAACCAAGGGAAAGACAAAACAATACCATATGAATATACGGTTTCTGACTCTGGTAACTCTTCACTTCTAGTTCCCAGTCCACAGTTTTTGTGCCAAACCAAGAGACCGTATGCATAAAACAGGCACTAAACCACAAGTCTTTCTCCCTATTGTGTACAACGGCCTCTGAGGATGTTTTCTGCCCTGGAATTCACCAGCCAGGGTTCACGGCTGACACTGCAGTCTCTTGTTTGGGGTTTTAATATGGAAACAATGTCATATTTTAGAATGACAAAGGTGGAAAATATGGCAGATGGCACTCTGTAAAAAGTGATCAGTTGACTTAACTTTTTAAAAAAAGTGCTAAACTTTATGCGTAATTGAAAAAAATAAGTTATGTGAACTTGACACTTCCACATGACTTAAATAAACTTTGTGAGTAATTAAAAAAAAAAATTATTAGGCAAACAGTTTCCTAACTTTTTAAAGTTAAGTCAACTAATCACTTTTTATGCATGTTAATATGTCTGTATTATTTAAGTTGTAAAGCGTGTTATTTTATAGTCGTTTTTGGTTTTAGGCATTACATTGTCATTGTTACAACATTGTAAAAATTGTAATAGCTTTTTTATACACATTCACACTAAAACATGTTAATATGCAGTGTTTACATTTTGTTTTGAGTATTTCAACTTTTTTACGAATTTGCCCCATTCGATTTAAGTTTTGTGTAAATCAACATTACGCCATTCACAAGTGCTGCCAATTAAAGTCGAGATGTAATGAAAGTAGTGACAGATCTTTTCTTTTTTTAAAAAAGAAAGAAATATAGGGAGAACTGGTTCAATCCATCGGTTGTTGTTTTGATAAGGCAGATCTAAATGAGAGCTTGTAAATGTAAGAAAGTGATTTTTCAGATTTTAAACAACTAAAAGATTAAGTTATGACATTTTGATTAAAAAGTATGAGTGATACTTTTCTGGTGATGGTGATGGTAGCAACCTTTGGGACATGCCACATGGCTGTCAAAATGATTTTAAACATACTGACCGTTCACCAGAATCTGCAGCTTTTGCAGTGTGTTCCTCATCGTAGCGGCCTCGTATTGACCACAGAGAGACAGAAACTATTGTGCATCATTACACTCGTGTGTTGACAAGCAGTGCCGCGAGCCAAACATCTGCACACATCATTGAAACCTTCCAGGAGCAGAGCAAGAGTCCTGGCGCTGTCTTCACCCCTTCTTGCACTGCCCAAAGATGGTACGCTCCAGTTCACAGCAATATGAGATTCCAGATTTATCCAATACCAAATATCCATGGGAGATTGTTGGCCTGAGGTCTGTGAAAAATTATTTAGAAATGTCTAACATGGAAAGAATCAGATGTCTATGGGTTAATTGCTACCGAGAGAGATTCGTATAGTTCCACCAGTCCTGTTTTCTTTTAGAGGTACCGGCTCTTCTAACATGGTGACCAGTGGTCTGGACTTTTGGCAGATGTTGACTGTTATCTGTAAGTCAGAGCAGATACAATGGGTCCTACAGGAGCGATATTCAACGCCGTTAGCATTTTGGAGCGAGTTATTGATTACTGATACTTTAGCAATGCAGTTTTTTCTTTAAAACTGTGTGGTGGTCAACATTTGAATTGTTTTGTTTTTACATTGTTTGACTCAAGTTTCCAGACCTTTGACTGGATGTCTGGTCCATATTACAGCTTATTCTTGTAAGGCCTACTTATAGCAGCTTGACTGAAATGTAAAGCAATCAATCACAGTTAGCCTTTTTGAATTCCCACTTCCATTAGATCAATGTGTTTTGTAAAGGTTTTTATGAGTACGCTCAAGGTATTGTCACATTTTATTCCATGAGATAAAATACATCAGTAATACCCCACTCATGTTTAGTCCAGCTTACATGACAATAAGAGATTTCTAACCAGTGGAGAAATGTGACTGGATTTTACTACACAACCTTTGCTGGATTTTTGCCCAGATTTGCAGTGTGGAGTTGATATTAATTTTCAAAAATCAGAGTCAGTCTGCAGATTTTGGACAGTCAGAGAACAGAAAATTGTGTAGAATATGATGGGCACAGACTCCGTGATTCCATCCAGTCTATAGGATTTCAAACATGTTTTCATGTTTCTTTAAGAGCTTGTTGTGTTCAGAAGAATGTAAAATTC
The DNA here is from genome assembly GCA_030578275.1 of Meda fulgida. Lineage (NCBI taxonomy): Eukaryota > Metazoa > Chordata > Actinopteri > Cypriniformes > Leuciscidae > Meda > Meda fulgida. Next base: position 25,512,893 of record CM060616.1, on the reverse strand, counting down.
TGGTGTGATCCTCAGTCGTTTAGTGCATGATGTCCAGTTTTTCTCTGTAACTATTTACAGGAACATGATGCTTAGTGTTTTATAATCTGTTCACATTTTAAAAGTTGTGCAGTGAAAACATTGAATGTTTTATAATACATGGCTGCATATAATACCTTGTATAATACCTAGATCAAATTTGTAGCAATGGTCTGGTTTATATACTGGTATGTTTTTTTTTTAAAACGGATATTGTATGAAAAATTTTAACTTAGGAAATTTGTGATTAATAAGCAGGCACAAAAACATTTCCCCTTTAAAATACAAAAATTAAGTCAAATTTTTTGAATGATGCAGATATAGCATTAGCCTATAGTGGTCTTTTAACAAGAACATGCAGAACAAAGCACCAATTTAAATAGTTTTAGTAGGTCAATAAAATGCTTTTCTAGATGCTTTTCTACCTCAACATGGCTCTGCAGATGGAAGCAGTCCAAGGGCCAACTGACAAATCAGAAGTCCTGGGAAAAGGCGACAGGGCGAAGAGCTCAGCGCTGTGATTTTTGTTCAGTGTCTCTTCTTCCCTTTCTCCCTCCCCATCCTGAGGCCTCAATGGTCATGCTCAACTGCCTCAACAGAGAGACACTCTTTTTTGGCCCTTTTCATTCGTCTGTGCCCCTCTTTGCCTCTTCCCAGCCATTTGCCCTCTTTCAGCCCCTCTCGCAAACCATCTCAACCCATAACACCCCCCGAAACGTTTTCTCCCCCCCCCCGAGTCGCTCTTGGTTTCTCTCTCTCGCCCGCCCTCACCCCCTCTGTGTGACTGGGCTTCCTTTTTTGATAGCTGACCCCTCCTTGTGTTATTATTCAGGTCCACCATTGTATAACATGTTTCTTTTCTACGGCGCCTACAAAGGCAGCATTTGATCAGAGGGTTACGGTGTGCGGGTCGCAGAAATGCAACTACACGGTGGTAACCTTTGTTTGGGACAGCAATGGTGGGTTGACCTCATCTCTTCTAAAGCAAAAGGCCCAAGCTATTCAAAGGCCCAGTCTCACTTGCTGAGCACATTCAATCGAGACCGGCCTGTCACAGATATTGCCTCACAGTTATCTGAGGCTCAGGCCTCTTTTTCTGGGAGTTCGACTGCTGGGCCAAAAACATAACAACAGCTATACGGTCCTGGAGATATACCTCTTGAATAGACCCGAGCATGCCCTTGAGGTTTCTCTCAGGCTGCTGTTGTTGTCAACTGAATAAGCCTGACTCTGAAAGAAACTGGCTCCCAATTTGGCCGACTTGTGTTCCTGGAGGCCTTCGACTTTAACCCACACTTGTCGTGTTCGTTTTGTTGATGCGCCCACACACATACAGTGTGATCTATGAGAGAGCGAGAATTCAACCCGTCAGCTAATGATCGCTGACTCCTTCAAAGCAAATTCAGCGCAGAAGCGCATCTCAAAGGAGTCGAATCAATCACGGTCCGAATTTAAAGTTCCCACAAAAGACGTCTAGGGAGTCAATGAATCACACACCCTATAAACTTGTTAAATCAATACTTTTACATGAATTTAATACACGCTCTAAAATAAATATTTCCACTTTTTGAAGTATCTTACAATCTTCCAATAAAAATATATAGTCATGTACAAACAATAAAGATGTTTTTTGATAATGTCACTACACATCATGGAATCTGTGTGTTTCTGCATACTTTTGAGATTATCAGTAGGTAGCTGCCATGTTCACTGTCAGAAAAAAATGTGCAAAAACAGTACCCTTAATTGGTCAGCTTACCTTAGTGATATATACCCTTAAAGGGGTAAGTGAGGTCCAAAGTTGTTTCTTTAAAGGGGTCCTATTATGTCCTTTTACGAAGTCTTGATTTAGTTTTTGGGGTGTAGAATATGCTTTCATGGTTGATTGTTCAAAAAACACATTATTTTTCACATATTTTACATGTTACAAATTTTATATTTCAAACGCGTCATTAGTCCCAGTTTCGATCAAGCCTCTCCTTCCGAAATTTAAAATGTGCTGTGATTGGTTATCTGGCCCAGTGTGTTGTAATTGGCACCATGTGTTCGGGAAATATCACACCGCTTACCATAACCGCGAGTTTCATCTGCTCAGGTGTAAATATTAAGGATGGTGTCAATTTCAAACCAATTCAAGCCTGATTCAGACTTAAGAATGCTAATGAACAAGAGGACCATCCAGAACGGATTTTGTCTTTGCAACCACGGATTTCACAGGACGTTTCAGAGTGGTACTTTTTTTTTCTGTAATTTTCGTATTCATTTTAGATACGATGTTATACACCATTTAATCATGATATTTGTTGGAAAAATATGGTAATACAAACAGAAATCGATTAAACCATAGTTAATTTCCTAAGGGGCGGTGAACAGTCGTATAAGCAAGAGCTTACAAAAGCTACAGTAAACACTACATCAACACTAAGCAGAGGCAAAGCTTTGCCCTTTGTTGACATCTTAGAAACTACATAAAACGTATAATTGCAACTGTTAATAGAAAACACAACTACAAATAATAGGACATAGCTTTGGAAATGGGGTGGACAAAACAGCGTCTTTTTGCCATAGAGACAACACTGTCTTCTTGAACGCAGCTCATTCAGGCCTCGTCCCATTATTTGCATTTTCTTTGGGCGGATATTATTTAAATGAGTAACATTATGACTTCACAAAGCCCGGAATAAAACGCACTGAAGTCCAAACGAGTCGTTCGCTGTAGTTCTTGGAAAGTGGATTTATATAAATAAAATATCTCCCTTTGGAGTGGACTTTAAGCTTTGTAAACTTGCAGATCTTTTTTATGCTTTTATCTTTTTTATATCTTTTTTAACCTTGCAGATCTTTTTTATGCACTTTTTCAAACTTGAAAAAGTGAAATAGCATAATAGGACCCCTTAAGAGTACTGTCCCTGTGACAAGCTATGCATCCCAAAAGGTAAAATTTGTGCACATTTTTTTTTTGTGTGTGTCATGTGTTCTGTTGTCTTGTTGTATTCCCAGAGTTGGTTGCTCATTATTACAAGGCTTACGGTGTCCTCTGTTCAGTCAACAGTTCAGTAATTGTCCCAGAACAAACTGTTCGTAATACAGTCGTTCATCTGTACAGCCTCCTTTTTTCTTTTTTTTTTCCAGCATCAGTTTGGCATGATGTCTAGAACTATGGATGCACATAGATTAGATTAACTCAAATTAAGATAGCACTCCGGTATAAGATATGATACTGCTCTTTTCTCAATTCGTGCTTGTGCGTTGATGGTGCTTAGTCCTCTTGTTGAGGGGATATGGGATTAAATCAAAAGGCTTCCTTTCTGTTAACAGGTGTCCTCGAGGAAGACGTTTCATGAAATGAGCCTCTCGCTGGTGCTGCTGGGTCTGCATGGCTTTCCTGGGTCGGCCCTTGCGTGTAAAGGCCATGTACCAGCCTTTGTACTTAGCGTTCTGCAAAGCCGTGTAGTTATTTTCCAGAACAATCTCAGTGAATATGCAGTCCCTGCCACGGCCCTTCCTCTGGCAAAAAAAAGAGACAGACAGCGGAGGACTGAAATGACAAACTCAGAAATCTGCTATTCAAGCCTGAGAGATTTATGAGGCTCAGTTTTGTTCACAGGGCATTATGGGTTTACCTGTGATACGATTAGTGCCGTTCTTAGATGCCAATTTAGATGTCTATATTTTATTAAAATCATTCAAGTAAGATTTCATCGCATTCAGCCTTTGGCCTGACTCTTTTATCCAAAGTGACCTACAGTGCATTGCATTCAAGGTACATATTTGATCAGGTTTTTGCTTTTCCTGGATATCGAACCCATGACCTTGGCATTTCTAATGTCATGCTCTACTTTTTGAGTTAAAGGAAGGTATCTTGTAGATATATAATTGAAAAATAATTAAACATAAACACACACTTAATTACAAGTACATTTGCATGTCTATGTAAAAAAAAAAAGTGTGTGGGGGGGGGCACTTAAGGGGTTAAACTCACCCGTCCAATAAGCTTGCCTCTCTTGTTCATGCAAATGTAGTATCCTGTTTTTGCTCCTCTGATTCGAACCCGGCTTCCAAACGTGTCGGTTTCCACAATAAGTTTAGCTGGAAATGTGACAAAGTTTGTTACTTTTACACATCACTTTCAGGTAATATATACAATATAGAGTGATGCTTATGATTGTGTACTGGATAGTTTATGATTTGAATTGTTGTAATGTTGTCTGGGTTGGAATAAAGTGTGAACAAAACTAATATTGAGTATAGATGTGTGAATGCACGTGTGTGTTAGGCCAAGACTACAAAGAGTGAAAGTAAGAGTAACAAAGAAAGGTATAAACCAATGACGCTGACCTCATTCTCTTCATAAACTGAATCATACTTTGAGTTGTAAAGCTATGAAAATTCCTCATAAAATGACCCTCCAAAAAAGTGGGCAAAGTGGATGGACTGCACGAGTGGAAAGATGGCTAGACACACAGAAATACTTTGGTGACAGGAATTCATTCCCAGCGGACGGGATTCTAACCACTGTTTTGTTTGGAGAAGAAGTGCCGTAGCTCACTTAAAACAGGTGCCTTACTGTATAGCTTTAAAATGACATGAGTTCAAGTAAAAAGAAGATTGACGTTTCACTGCCTATTTGCAACATTAAGGCATACTAGGAATCACAAATTTAGCAGAATAAAAATACGCATTTCATTTTGGTGCCAATAACTCTTGACAAGTGATTGAAACTTTAGATCATCATCTTGCTTCACACATAATACAGGAACATTTGCAATAAACATTTGTTTTGGAAGACATGAAAGATGAAAAATAATGATGTTAGAAAATTGCATGTCATATTTCTATCCTACAACTTTTATTATATGGAGAACTATTCAGGAAATGTTAAGACGGCAGAGGTAAGATGAGTACTGATGTGTTTTCCAGAAACGAAACGGGTTTCTCTTGAGATTCCCAAACTCGACAATATAGAATCCATTACAAACTATGCAGGTTACTTTTTGGCAATGGCATTTACTGGACATTCTTTAAAGTAACCTGAGGTGATATCCTCAACTGACTGTTCTGTCCTATTGTTTGAAGCTGACAAAGTAAAATAATGCATATAAGTGCATCTGCAAAGATTGTGACTTGCCATGAATATCTCCATCCTCGCCGTTGGCATTGACCCTCTTATTGCCCAGAACTTGTACATGTTTTCCGCTGGTCCGGCTATAGAGCTGGTAAGTCCTTGTTAATCTCCGACTCATCCTGTCAGATAGACGACTCTGCTCTGTTACGTGGTGCTTAAAATTGGGTACGGAGATGGACTGCATCGTCATCTATAAAAATGTGACAGAAGAACATGCAGATTCATAGTGTATAAACAGAAGGACTACATTACGATTATTGATTCATTGTGTATATTGGAACAATGATCTTAACATTATGGACTGCACTCTTAAGTACAGTAAATTGATTCTCATCAGATTCCAATAATGATTCCATATATGCCTGGTCTAATGAAGTGGAGGACACAAGATGGTTGGCATTCTCAGGGCAAGTGCGCTGTCCACACTCTAGATGACATGCCAATGAGGGTTCGTTTCTACCAACACTGATCTTTCACCCCTGTCTCTCGGGTCTTTTCCCATAATGATTTTCTTTTGTAAGTCAACCATGTGCCTTGCCCACATGTTAGAGCCATTACCTTTAAAGTGAGGGGTTTACGCCTTTTCAAGATGTTTGACAATTTGCCAATAACTCTATTAATAATGAGTTGTTTTCACGGTTATAACACATTTACTACACACATATAACGTCAGAGGATTAATGTGCGTAAAATACTTATCGTTTTGAGCGTGTCTTACTGATGTTTTACTGGAAAATATTTGTAGGGGAGACGGAGTAGTGGTGTAACCTTTTTGTTTCAATCTCTGTGACTGTTATGTGTTGCATTATGTGACCAAAACTTTGACACATTATTCCCATCTCCTAACAAATTAAAGAAATTGTATAATTCTATGAATTATTTATAATCCATAAAAATTAATGTCAGGCACAAAAAGTGTTGCTGTTGCAACCTAAATCTACAACAGGATGGGGTGTAACACTAATAGAAAATTATTTTAAGGTTTATATTTTGTGAATGAATTTATTGTGGTATCCAAACATTCTTGTTCAGAATATTTAGTATTAGCCCATGCATGATCACCCCACCCAATTTATTTGAGAATATTAAACAAAATAAACATAAATGAAAACAGCACATAACATTTTAAACACATTTGAAATATATTACAACTCTAAAAATGAAGAGCGTGGTTTGTCACACCTGTCTTTGTGAGTCCAATAAAAAACACTGTAAAGTCATGTTACAACACTCCCAGTGATATTTTAGCATGTAGGTAAAACGTTTATGTGGATGTTATATATCAAAGTAAACAAAACAGCATGCTCATTCACTTGAAACTGTTCTTTAACATCCACTAACGCCTACATTTATAAACCAGATCTAAACATTTTACTTTTACTTTATTTTATATTTTCTTACAGAGACATTTACAACTACAGGTGACTTCACCCATGTAGCTCATTTTGGTTACACCGATGTTACAATATTACAGTTTCTCAACAGTGTATACCTATTAGTTTGAGATGCTTGTTTGCGAACACTTACATAGCCTAATGCAGAAAACTTACCTGAGTGTAAAAACACAGAGTCATGAATTGAAGGAATCTGAAATACAATAAGCGTGGATTATTATTATGTTTCAAAACATACAGTTTAGCAATAAAACGTCTATATTAAGTATACTTACAGGTAACCTAACCTCGATGATTTCAGCCTCATTGTGAGATTTCCAAACCCTGTATGATTGTTATCCCAAACGATAAGTTCTTCATTAATTCCTCTGTGCGTGTATTTTATTGTGTGAAGATGCTCGGTCCATCAGACTTTCAGCAAAAATTTCCAGGACAAAATATAGCCTTTTGGTATCGATAGAATAATGTGTGATTTATTTATCCACTGAGTCCATGTCAAACGAATCCGTCAAGCAATTTGTATTCCTGAAATTTCAAGCACCTTACAGGCGACTGTTCTCACAAACATAATTCATGATCGATGTCCAATTACAGCGAAGATACGAAAAATAAAACATTCTTCATTGAAAGTCACCGACAAGATGCGGCAGCGTGTGCGCGCCCATGTTGAGACTATGTTTCCACACGGTATCTCCAATTTGGATGTATTGCTAGCCTAAATGTCACTGGAAGAAGTCACATTCGGGTTGATAAACTGTTATGTTTCCCTGACGAGAAGCTGAGAGCAGAAGGCTCACTGTGTCGGTCTCCACTTTCAAACTCCCAATGTCAAACCCACTCTTCACGTGCGTTACCTTTACTGAAGCGCCATCCCACTCGTCAACATCTAAACTCCTTCAAAGACATTCGTTTAACCTGAATCATTACAAGAAGAGTTTATGCTACCCAGTTAAAGATACACTCACAAAACCTGAATCGAATTTTAGTCACAATTTTATGAACAATGAAAAATCCAAGTTTATTGGCGATTATCCTAAGCAAATATAGTGTTTGAAAAGGTAATTCATTTATTATGCTTTTTAGATAAGAATTAGATTTAAAAAAAAACGTGGTTATAGTAGGCTAATTAGCATGGGCTAATACAAAGAACACAATTTAACCTGGCTCTTAAATTTGTGATACAAATTTACGTTGGAATTAAATTAGTCTAAAACGAGTTAATGTAACAAACAAAAAAAAATTTCTGTGTGTGTCAAAGCTCCAAAACATATCACAACTATTTAGCCTATATGTACTTTATGATTTTTAAATGGTCTATTAATAGTAGCACTATATTACTATGTTTGTTCTGTCTCATACACATCATGAAATCAAAGTCCGAGCCCCATTTGGAATAACAGTATTTAAAATATAGTTCTAAAAGTATAACATTAAATGAAAAAGTAAAATTTTCTTCCAGAAATATCGCTTCAGAGTAATAAAAAAAGACTTGTGTTACATAAATTGTAATTAGTTTTCATTTACAGTAGCCAAAAATAAAACATAGCCTATACTTTTACTTTTTTATTTTTGTTTTTTATTAGAAAACATGACATTTGTATTGAACTATCCAATGAGTAGCATGCTTGCTTGTTTATTTGGGAAAAATAGTTATTAAAATGGTTAACAGCACCTACACGAAATATAATAACCTGAAAACCCACATTGTTACATCACCTCTTCATCATTAAAAATGTGCACTTTTTTCCAATAGTTAATATGTGCATATTGACATTACCTGCAAAATCATGACAGACTTAATGCTCATTATACATTTTACATATATAAAAACTAAATAATTTAGCATTGTCGTTACTGGTTTAAGTACACCTCCCAACCAGACAAACCAAAGAAATATATAACCTAGCCCCTAATAGGTGTTTTTTTTTTTTTTGAGGGGAAAAATTCTCCCACAAGGACAAGGGAAAAATTGCAAAGATCCTGGTATGCCCTGCAGAATATACAGCTACATTAGTCTATACCCTGGCTGCCTGTAAGACTTTACTTCATGTGCCTTTGTGGTGACCCCAGTTTTCTTTTTTTCTTTTTTCACTCACACACACTACATGTGTAAGTAATATATCCTCCATGAGAGTACTGGACTTCAGATGTTTATAACATCTAATGGCTAGACATGTGCTGTCAGTACTACAGCTTAGTTAACTTTGATACATTAGATCCACCAAAAAACAAAGCATTTAACAGTTTAGATATTTCATGGAGGAATTGAAGTCTTTAGTCTGCAGCCTATATTTGTGATAATGTAATATTTCAAGGTCATATCATGCTTCCATCAGCATACACTAAATGTCTTAACGCAATGATGATGTGTCACAAAGCTGTAATGGCCCTGGATCATTGGACCACTGGTATATCTCAATTGCATATTGAGATGTCTTTATCTGCTATAGTGTTTTTTTTTTCTTTAAATAAAGGCTTTACTCTTGCCTTTAATACACTCATATCCTGCAATGAACATAACACGGATCACTGCAAGTTCCACCAATCTCAGACTGAGACTATAATTCCCATGTATGACTCAAACCCCAAAAAAGGATTTTCACACCTTTGAGCACTGGAGCGACAAAACAGCTGCTAAGCAGCATAGAAAATGTCATTATCGGTATTGGTTTAATTCTGTCCCATAAATTACTCATATCAGCCCATGTGCTGGCTTAGAGGGTGAGAATGTACCTGATTGATTAGTTCCAGAGGGAGGCGGCCACAAGGGATTTTGCCACATGGAATGATTCAGTGCACTATTGAGGTCCTTTCTGAGATATTTGTGTGTTTAAAACTTTAGTTTTTTTGCAGTCAGATATGTTAAGGTAAAGAGTAGCCTACTAAAAGTACTGAAAGTCTTTTGATTGAAATCATGTTTAGAGTATGCTTATTTATGAGAATAGAAACTTTTGGAGTATAAATGAAAACATATTTTGTGTGATTACCTTTATTCAACTTTGTTTCATGTACGTTCTGTTTTGGTTCAATTAGTTCCTGTACCTGTTTTTTTTGTTCCCCATTACCCTGCCACTAGTTAGTTTCCTTGGTTACTGATTGTTACACATCTGTTTCAGATTCCGTTGGTTAACCTCCCTTCTGTACTTAAGCCTTCAGTTTTAACAGTTCTTTGTTCGGTGTGGATTTTTGTCTAGGTTATTATACGTGGTTGTTTTGCCAAGCTTTCTAGTGTAATCTCCTGCATGTTCTTTTATTGTTCTTTAGTTTTTGATTAAAGGGGTCATCGGATGCAAAATTCGTTTTTATATGGTGTTTGCATTTAAATGTGTCTTTGCAGTGTGGACACTACCACCATACATTGAAAAAAATAGATTCACTCCTTTTTTTTAATCCTCAAAAAGCCTAAACACTCTAAATAATCAAGCCGTTTGGATTTTCTGAGCAATACGATGTCATATTGCTCATGCTCCGCCCACGACCACTGATGGACTGTCCCGTATTAGCATATTTCTGCCCTCAGCCATTTGTGTACTGTCCACCAGGCAGGTTGCCAGGGCAGCACTTTGTGTCTTGTGTTGACACCCCTCACGGAAGAGAGAGGTGGGGTGAGCAGTTGCATTATCATTTAAAGAGACATTCCCCGAAACGGGTCACTGTGAACAGAGCTGTTTTTGAGGAGGTAAAAAGGGTGTTGTTTTACACAACCATTGAGGAATTAATCAAAGTATGTTACAAACTTTACATGAAGACCCTAAAGAATCATACCAACTTGTGGAAAATGGGCATCCGATGACCCCTTTAAAGACTGTTTTTGTTAAATTCTCCATCATCATCCGCTCTCTACAGCCACAGTGCGTGGCTGTTACATTCTCAGTTGACAAATGTCTTGATGCATTGTCGCAAATGTCGCTAACACTTTACAATAAGGTATAATTTGTTAACATTAGTTAATGACATTAGTTAACATAAACTTACAATGGACAAAACTTATACAGCATTTATTTATCTTAATAATTCCAACATTTACTAATACATTTTTAAAATCAAAAGTTGTATCTAAAGGAATAGGAATCTCTCATTGTTTTACTCACCCTCATGTTCTTCGAACCCTCTAGGCTTACGTTTAGCTTTGTAACACTTATATTATAACTACAGATATTTCTAATATTCATCTTTTTGGGGGCATTCATCAATCGAGTGGCTTAGTCCAAGTTTTATGAAGAGACATCATCGCTTTATGAACACATTTAATTTAGGCTTCTATTAATATAAACATTGATCAAAAGACAAACAGTACATCAGATATCATTCAAGAACAAACCTCACTGTGAAGTGTTAAATTATTTATTGATCACATAACAACCTTATTGATAATATAGCATAAATGTGGTTTCTTAGCTGTTTTATAACTATTATTATCCTTATCATGAGCAAAATGATTTTGGCAAGACATATCAGATATAATCACATTACTATTTCTTCCACTTGATTCACCTTAAACACATGAATAGATTGTTTTTTCCCAAAAACAATTTTGTCTTTCACCTTCAAATCTCCTCATAAAACCTTAGCACCCCAAACCAAATGTATTCGATTCCCTGACTTGACTCATCATTATGGACCTGATTTAGTACTTTCAAAATATATGTGTCACAAACTACATTCCCCATAATCCTCCCTGGCACATGATAATGCGTACCTGTTTTTCGTCAACTCTCCACCTGCTCATTCTCCTTCTGCAACAGATAAGACTATCAATTTGGTCACTCCATGATCCAAGTACCTATTCACCTGCTTGTGCTGATCCTGCTGTTGGTTCAATAAACTTATTGCAGCAGTATTCATGTTCTCTCTCATCTCTGTGTCCCTGTGTCTCAACCATGACAAGATGCAGTGTATTCACAATTGGTATAACATTCTCTGTTTTTCTTGGCTTTTGAGACCTTAATTCAGTATGTTCATTTTCCTGTTAGTATAACGTTCACTGCACATAAAAGCATAACTCATTCAAAAAAGTAATTCCATAATTTGTATATATAACAGAACATTGTCTCTATTATTTGTCCCTGTCTTTTTCTCAGCTTTTAAACACCCTCTACAACAATCTGTTCAGGGTGAGGAGCTTGTTTTCTTTCTTGTTCTCCCTCACTCTATCTCTCTGTGGTCAAACAGCCAAAATAATTCAGCAGTGGTTAACCAAGAGTCATGCTTTTGTCAAGTTTGTGGGAACCCGAGGGTACATTTTAATAGCACAGCCATGTTTTAATTCAAACTTAACCAGGTATGGTCCAGGTCTGCCATCTGCCATCTGGTCATTGAGTGGTTGATGCTCTTCCAAACATTGTCCCTGTCCTTTTAAAGAGCAGCAGGAAAATAAAATAGAGAGATAGAGTGAAACAAGAACCCTGGCACAAGGATCTCTGGTTATTCTTAGAGGAAGAGGGGAATGAGTAAATGTCTGAAGCAGCTAATATGAGCCCATTCCATTAAGTAAAGTATTATTCACTCCTTCTGATGCCAAGCATAAAAATACACACCACTAAAGAGAGAGAGAGTGGTGGAAAGGTAGACACCTTGGAGGAAAATAAAACGGAATGTGCCTTGAATGTGGAAACAAAGTTGGAAGCAGATCACAGGTGTCATCCAGTAACACTGATCACAATATATGCTTTTAGAAGATACATGCTGTCAGAGACTGTACACTGAATCCAGACTTAATTATACTGTAACTGTCTGGATAGCAGACATGTGTTAATGCTTTTAGCACAAGCTAATCTCAGGGAACTGTCTTTAAAAATGTTCAGTGAGAGTGAAAAAGGGGGTCCAAACTTGTGTTTGGTGCCTTATTGGTTACAAAGGTTATAGTAGCAGTTATTGACCCATAATTGCAACTAGACTGTGAGTAGAAGTACTACATTTAATTTCTATTTTCTTAATTTTCTTTTCAAGGGCAGTGCAGATTAGGGATCTCTGTAACACTTTACAATGAGGTTCAATTTGTTCAATTTTTTAATTGAATTGAATTGATAAAGTTAAGAATTAATGATTTTTAAGGAGTAGCATATTACAGCACACCGTAGGTGTATATTAGCACCCTTTGTTGTTTGTTTTTGGCTTCTGATAGATTGTCCTGGAAAGGTAAGTTTTTTTTTTACTTTTAGTATAAATATGCTAGCCTATCTGTTATTTATAAGCTAGTGTGCCCCAAAACAATGATGCAATTTGCATTTTGAAGATACAAGCAAAACTTACAGTCTTTCACTTCCGCCATGGGGAGCAACAATTTTGATGACATCAGTGTGCACTTTAGCTTCTCATCAGACTTTCTGTCAAATCAAATGCTTTCTAGAATCAAAAGTGTCCCGCCCCCCATTTAGACACTGAAGCTGCATCTGAAATCGGCCACTCTTCACACATTTACTATTTTCTACATGGTGATAGTGCATTATATATAGGGGATAGAGAAAGATTCAGACAGTGTTAATATGATTTCTATTCGGACGAATAGTTAGTGTCACGCGAACCGCCGCAGCGCACACAGTCTTCTCCGGTCCAGAGACAGCACATGGCGATTCGGCGCAGACCACAAAACGTATCGGACTCATTTGAATTTTGCACAGAATGCCATATTTTAAAGCGATATGGAGGATACTAGGAGGAAACTGCGGCTTTGCCCAGCACAACGGCCCTGGCCGAGCTGTGAAATAAATGAAACTCTATTTTATATGGCTATTTTCAAAAAGTGAAGAAGCTGCTCGAGATGTCCCGCCCTGTCTTCGTGTTCCAGTGGAAATAACTTCATCACATTGAATAATGCTATGTATTTCAAGGCACTTCAGTGGGCCTTTAACAAGCAAATTATGGCTCTATGGAAAACTCGATGATTCGTTAGTCGCCCCACCCACCAGTCGCTGTCATCCATGGCAATATTGTATATCATATTGCTCTGGGTAACTGAAACCTGCGTTACTTTTATATTTCTCATATATCTTGTTTAATACAAATGCAACAGGCATGATCTTGCTTCTCATTGAAAGATTCTATTGAAAATTACATCGCCTTAGGTGGCTATTAATATTAGGCATACAGTGACATAATTGGTCTTGTTGCAAAATAATGGAAGCTTTAAAATAGGTATTCAGGAATTACAGTAATTGTCATTCATTTTATTTGATGATTGGCTGTGTGATAAGCTAGATAATGAACAGTCAGCCCATCATCATCTTAACATATGCTTACTTAATTGTTCATTGTTAGTTCATGATTACCACTGAATGCATTAATGTTAACAAACTGAATCTTATTGGAAAGTGTTGTCTGCATCTTTAAGTCAGGCCAAGGTAGCGGATAGTTCAGGTTGAGAATGCTCCTTGTGCTTTTGCTCTCCTCTCCACCAAGGGGTTTTTCCATTGACATGGGCGCTCCATTCCACTGAATGAGATCTGATTTACTGTCTTGTAAACACATAGGAAGTAGCATTGAGAACGGTTTAACAAAGTCAATAAAAGCAGATATCATTCCTGGTATAGGGCGTGCATGTGGTCTCCCTCATGCATGCACTTACACTCACACACTAAAGCAAACACACACTTTTGTGCCTTTTGCTCCCCCTTTCTTCTGTTTTTCTGTTCTGGGCTGAAGAAAAGCGATTGCTTTTGCAGGCCTACCTGCAAGTTTGCTTTGAGTCTTTCTCTTTTTCATCTGGGTGCAGAAAAGTGGCCCCTGGTGTCCAAACAGCTGTGTAGACCTGGGAGGGAAAGAGGCTTGAAAAGGGACAAGAAGAAAGAGAGGAAATTCAGTGGACCTCAGAGACTCTCATTTTCTGCCTCTTTCCCGTTCTCTCTCTCTCTCTCTCTCTCTCTCTCTCTCTCTCTCTCTCTCTCTCTCTCTCTCTCTCTCTCTCTCTCTCTCTCTCTCTCTCTCTCTCTCTCTCTCTCTCTCTCTCTCTCTCTCTAGCTCTCTCCTCTCCATTTCTCTCTTCACATCTCCCCTTTTCTCTCCCTCTTTGACTTTCTGCTCTTCATCTCCTCCCATCTCTGCTTTTCCAGCCTCTTTCATTCTCCCTCTCTCTCTGCTCCTAAAACAGCTTTAGGCCTCTGAAAGATGAGATAGAAATTATTTTTTAAATCCTAAACATTTTTGTCCCAGGTGCATCATCGATCAGACCCTGTAGTGCGATTATGTTTCCGAGTTTTGAACTTCTTTGAGTTTAGAGCTTTTGTACGGTATGGTGGTGGAAATCCCATTTGCTCAAAACTTGCAAGATATATATATATATATGTTCTGAATATAAATGTACAAGGTCCTGGGCTTACTAAACTGTAGTTTGTCTAAAGTTAGGGGAGAGATGGCTGAAATCTTCCTAGGAGCTATATGGGAGTGTTACCTCCCACAACGGAATTCGCTCTGGAGAGGGTCACTGCTACCCTGTCACTACCTGCTATATCATCTTTCATCCCGAAAAAAAAAAAGATGGAAAGCCAAAGATGAAATGGCTCGCTTTTGACCCTAATACTTGGACTTTTAAACTACCTTTTTTTGGGGGGCAGAATTCTTAGTGTTGAGAGACATATGGTGATTGATAGGAAACTTGAATCAGAGCTCTACTGATCTCTGTTGGCTTGTGTTCCAATGGACCAGAAACTCTCAGTTTTAGCTGAATATTAATTCAGCTTAAGACTAAAATAATGGAAGATCACTGCAGCACATTTGCAATGAAACATTCACAAACCCTGAATGTTTGCTGGAGGATTTAAGGTACCTTATTAGATCACTTATCAGACTTCAGCTGCTCACATTAGAGTAATCAGAAAAGGTTTATAACCCACCTGTTTTTTTTAATGTCAAGATTTTATTTTGTTAGAAATCCAGACTAGACTAGACTTTATATCTCAAATGTCAATTCCAAAATTGAACCAGATCAGAGAAGCTGCAAAATAGGCGTTCTGACTCACCTGCTTCTCCAGAAAAGTTGCAACACGTCTCCAGAGACTTTACAGAAAGAAAGAGCTAGAGAGGGAGAAAGAACATATGTGTGTGTGTGTGTGTGTGTGTGTGTGTGTGTGTGTGTGTGTGTGTGTGTGTGTGTGTGTGTGTGTGTGTGTGTGTGTGTGTGTGTGTGTGTGTGTGTGTGTGTGTGTGTGTGTGTGTGTGTGTGTGTGTGTGTGCTCACATGCTAAACAAAGCGAGAAAACAGAAAGGGATTCGGCTGGCCAGCGTTTCAGAGGGAACTCATTGCGGAGAGGATGAGAGGGGAAAAAAGGGCAGTGTTGAGAGCCGTAATGTTTGTTTAGTCCCCATCAAAGCCAGGCCTAATTACTTTACCATGCTGAGGTTTAGCCTGCTGCAGCATCTCTCTCTTCAACCTTCACATCACCCACACTACCTTAGTCTTACTGTCCTCAGATCCATTGTTTGCTCCCTTAAAACAAGATTTTTCAACATGGGGGCTGGAGACCCTATTTCTCAAACAAACAAACAATCAAGTAAATATATGTTAGTAAATAAATAAGTAATGAAAGCATGTAACAATATAATAAAAATAATAGTAATAATAATAGACAATGCCTTTTAGAATTTGACATGTTTCATGGCTTAGCGCAGGTGTAGATGGCAAGATGAAGAAGATAAATGCAAAAGACTTAACCAAAGGATTAACCATAACCAAACTCTCAAATGTTATCGAGAACCGACAAATGGAAACTGAAACACATGCATATAAATACTAGGAGCATGTATGTATGTTTGTATGAATTTATGTACAGTATGTATGTATGTATGGATGTATGTATGAATGTATGTATGAATGTACAGTATGTATGTATGTATATATGTACTGTATGTATGTATGTATTTATGTATGTATGTATGAATGTACAGTATGTCTGTACATACATTATGTACTGTATGTATGTATGTTCAGTATGTATGTATGTATGTGTGAATGTGCAGAATGTATGTATGAATGTACAGTATGTATGTATATATGTATCAATGTATAGTATATGTATGTATGTATTTATGTACAGTTTGCATGTATGTATGTATGTATGTACAGTATGTATGTATATATCAATGTACAGTATATGTTCAAGTTCAAGTTCATTTTATTTATATAGCACATTTTATAACAGCCACTGACTGACCAAAGTGCTTTACAGAACTACAAAATTAAAAGACACAACACCATGCATAGTGCATAGCACATCATAGAACAGTACAACAAGGTTAAGAACAGCTTAAAACGGGAGACGTCCAAGCAGTCTCAGAGACTATCAGCAGTAGAAAATAAAAACAGAGAAGACAGTAACAGGTTTAATACTAGTATCATACTTAAAGGAGAGAAATATAAAATAGACAGAAAAAAAATATACACATATACACATATATATATACATGTACATGCACCTTATTTGTAGGCCAAAGAGAACAAGTGCGTTTTTAAAAGTGACTTAAAAGAAGTCACAGAAGGGGCTATCCGAACGTCCAAGGGCAAATTGTTCCACGGCCGAGGCCCAACCACAGAAAAGGCTCGATCCCCTCTACGTTTAAGTCTGCATTGAGGGACTTGTAACAGATTTTTTTCACCTGATCTCAGACTTCTTGATGGCGTGTAAGGTTGAAGCAGTTCAGTTAGCTAGGCGCTTGGTTGCATAGAGCTTTATACACAAATAACAGGATTTTAAACTCAGTTCTGAAACGAATGGGCAACCAGTGAAGAGACCTCAGAATCGGGGTGATGTGGTGTATGTATGTATGTATGTATGTATGTATGTTTAGTATGTATGTATGTATGTATGAATGTGGAGTGTATGTACAGTATGTATGTATGTATGTATATTTGTTTGTTCTCACAGTTTAAATTGGTTGAAAATGTAATGGAAGGGGGTCCGTAGTCATATTTGGGTGTCCATTGTAAAGAAACCATTTTAAAAAAAAAACACTACTACCTTAAAATACTCCTGGATAGTCCAGCATTATTTCATTGATGTCATTTTTTTGTTTGTTTTACAGCGACTGAAATGTTAAGGTGAGATACACAGCGATCTGACATGATAAATCTTACCTGGTGGTTTTGGTTGGTATTTGGTATGACATTAGTTTGTTGGCATTCCCAGTCCTCCATATATCCCATGGTGCATCAGTCTCACTGCAACTGTAAAAGTCACTGTAAAAGTCAGCCATTTCATCATGGAAACAGGACTCCTCTTTCCCACAGCCAGCCTGGAGAACTAATCATCTGTCTGTCACAGAGGTGAAGCTGTACATGAGTGTGTGTGGCAAGGGGGTTAAATGTGACCCCAGCTTACTCTGTGACCCCCATCTGGGTGGGAGACAACCACAAGATTGTTAGGGGACCGAAAACCCTGCAGAATCATGTTCCTCTGACCCCATCTTCACTCCATCCTTTAACTTCTTCATCTTGCTCCATTATAAAGGCCACACCTGTAGTGTGTATAAAATGATGAATCTTCTTAAGCTGGCTAATGCAGTCATCTGCGATATTTGAGAGCAACTTTTAAGCATAAACAAACTTTGTGGGGTTGTGCGACATTCAGAATTAAAGAATTGTTTTGTTGTTAGATTCATGAGTGTGAATTTGAATTGAATTGGCCACATCCTAGAGGAAGTTCTTACGATTTTTTTTAAATTTCAGTCAATTTTAATTCTATTTCCTTCCAATTAAATTCAAATTTCAGTTCTGTTTACTAATTGCTACCTCAATTCACATCAAATTCAATTTCAGGAATTATACTGGAATTTAAAAGTAATTTTCAATTTATTTTGGAATGGCACACAACCCTCCACAGTTTATTATACCATTCACATGTAAATTTACAATGAGATATTTTATTTTTATTTTAGCTGGGAATGCTTTTAAAAATGTTCTGTCAGACACATCAGAGCTTGAGATTTGCACATTACAGGGGCATTTCTGTCCCTCTTCAGGCGTCTATCATCTCTATTATCTGTACACATACACAGTCGCTCTGCAGCAACAGTTTGGGACTGTCATTGTGTTAATCACCCAAGAATGCTAACACACACACACACACACACACACACACACACACACACACACACACACACACACACACACACACACACACACACACACACACACACACACACACACACACACACACACACACACACACACACACACACAGACATACCGTTATAAGGGTCACCAAAAATCCAAAGAGTAATAACAGTAATAGAAATTACTTACTAATAATACTACTAATAATAATAATCAATAATCTTCATCATCAATCATTATTACATAATGACATCATGACATCATATATATTACATTCCTGTTTCCTGTCCCATTGATGTAGTCCAGGTTAGTACAGTGGATTAGTGTTTGATTTGTCCCCAGGTGTGTCTTGTCAGCTTGTTACCTCTCATGGATATATACCCCAGTGTTTCCTGTGTTCATTATCAGGTCTTGTCCTGTTATGATGGTGTGCTCAGTTCTGTTTTGTTTCAGAAACAACCTCCTTGGCCATGACAGGACAGGTAGAGAGTTCCAAGGGAGATGCAGACGTGTGTGCGGAGGCACTTGCCATCACAGGCAGCACCGATGACAGTGGAAGGACATCTGGAACCACCGGACTTGAGACCACTGTACTAGGACCACTTGACTTGGAAACGCAGAGTCCACCAGACTTGGGACCTTCACTGGACGTGAGACCACTGGACTTGGGATCACCTGGCTAGGGACCACTGGACTCGGAAGGTCTGAGACCTCCGGACTTGGGACCACCGTAGTGACCACTGGACTTGGAAGTACAGAGACCACCAGACTTAGGACCTCCACTAGGAGTGAGACAACTGGCCTAGGAGATCTTGGGACCACCGGATTTGGAACACCTGACTTGGGACCACGGGACTAAGGATATATATATATATTAGATAGATAGATAGATAGATAGATAGATAGATAGATAGATAGATAGATAGATAGATAGATAGATAGATAGATAGATAGATAGATATTGTAACAATTATAATATTAATTATATAATAATAATAATGATTTACATTGATCAGATTAACATCATAATCCACAAATAACAGAACACATAACACAGACACATGTGCAGCAGTAATCTTTTTTTTCTTCTTCAGCAAAAATACTTAACTTTCTGAAAAATAAGACTTGGCTCTCCAGGATTTCCTCTGGATGAAATGTCTAGAGTCACAGGAAGCTTAGACAGGTATGAAAAACATGCTGTGCCATAAAGGAAAGATAAGACAGAGCTGGAATTCCATGGCAAGTTTTTCAAGTGTTGAAAGCACCTGACTGGTATGTGCTGGTGCTCTTGACAGTGAATGGGTGGGGGATTTGGGGAGATGGTGTGTGTAGGGAGCATGCAGATATGGAGACGGAGATGTTTTGTTTATCCTTGATGTATCGCGTATTATAAATGGAAGGACCTGCATAAGTTAGCCATGAATTGTATGAATTGGATCTTGTGTTCTTTGTAATGTCTTTCAGATCCAAATAAAAGCATTCAGATGTGTGTGTGCATGCGTGCGCATATGGTAGGGGCGAAGGGTGGATGGATTGATGTAAGTGATAAGAGCTTAGTGGACACTTGACACAATCTGTCAGTGATAGTGTGTTCTTGCATGTCTCGGGTGGAACTGAGAGGAGTGTTCATCGATCATCAAACACTCTCTGTATCTGCCGCTCTGTCACTCAAAGCCCAAGAAGAGACGTGCTTGCATGCTACACCCGAATCTCAGAGTGATGTCCCTAGATCACAAAACCAGTCACAAGTCGCACGGTATATTTGTGGCAATAGCCAACAATACATTGCATGGGCCAAAATAATACATTTTTCTTTTATGCCAAAAAATCAATAGGATATTAAGTAAAGATCATGATCCATGAAGATATTTAGTAAATGTCCTAGCTATATAAAACATTTATTTATGTGAGGGAATGCAGCACAATTGAACAAAAATGGACAACTTTAAAGGCGATTTTCTTTTGCACCCTCAGATTCCATTTTTTAAAATAGTTGTATCTCGGCCAAATAGTCCTTTCCTCACAAACTATACATCAATGGAGAGCTTATTTATTCAGCTTTCAGATGATGTATAAATCTCAATTTCAAAAAATGGACCCATGTGACTGGATTTGTGGTCCAGGGTCACAATGGTGCAAGGTGATCACCAAGGTGATCACCGCAAGGTGACAACTCTACCATCCCTGTCACCTGAGGTGCTGGAAAATATAAATTTTATTTAATTTTACAAACACCATGTGATATCATCACACTTTATTTTTCAGATAGTATTACAGCTGCCTTTTATTTTTTAGGGAGGGAGTCCTTCACATGGGGAAGACCCCAGTTTTAGGAAACTAGTCATAGTTATGTCCTGGACGCCCTCTGCTGTTTTTTCCTGCACATGTCATACTGTGGTCTTTCATTAATACACACACCATAAATAAAGTGTCACATGACATGAAATATTAAAAAACAGTTGTTGTATTAATACTTGACAACATTTAATCTGTAACAGTACAAACAAGTACAGTGCAGAATGTTTATATATATATATATATATATATATATATATATATATATATATATATATATATATATACATGTATATTGCTTTTTAGATATTTGACTTGCATTGTTCTAATTTGGTTATAAGTATTTTGTTAAGTGTGACGGGTGCGTAGCCAACCTCATGTATTTGGCATCTGCATGGTTTACATTGGTTATTTTGAAATGTAATATGTTTTTGTTATTTATTTAAATCCCTTATTGTAAGATAAAAAACACAGGACAACTTAACAAGTTAACAGTTTTTTAGTATTGAATGTACAGAAATGCACACTTCTTATATTCCTTTTTACTGCTCTACCTAGATTCCTCTGGTCCAAGTGAGAGGGAAAGGGGATAGGCGATGCTTCAGTCTCCCAATTTGTGCTGTTCCAGAGGAAATTGAACTTTCTCTATTTTATTTCATTCAGTATTATTATTGTTTGGGGTTCATTTGGTAAAGTATTATTTTTTCATTTACCTCTATATTTGTTTGGTAGAGGCTAAATAGGTATTTACAGCAGTGTTGGGAAGAGAGGTTTGTCAGAGTTGTCCAGCCACAGTAACATCATGACCTGCTAATCTTAGTGTTTTTGTTTTGCTGTTACTTTGTTATTTGGGCCTGTTTAATTTATAGGTTCAGTTAACTTCCATCTTAAGTCTGATTTTTATATGGACTTTGTTTGGATATGATCTTCGTTACATCTGCCCTGCATGTTATTTTGTTGTTGTTGTTGTTCTTTTTTTGGAATAAAATAAACCTTTTCATCTGTCCACTACTGTCCTGCCTGTTCTTGGCCACGACCACCACATTAACTTTAATAAGGCTGCGATTAAAACTACTGAATGGACAGTGGTAGTAGTAGTAATAATAATATTAAAACTTTTAGCCATGTTGTACCTGCCTGGTCACAGATTTCAACAGGCTGCAGGAATAGAAATTCTCTTTATCTTTAAATATACAAACCAAATAAGAAGCACTTGACAGGTTATTTGTAATTTAGCTCTTATGTGCTCTTATCCAAAGACACTTGCAATACAGAAACAGTTCCTTGCAATGCAACCTGAGGACAGTTATGTGGAATCAGAACCCATATGCTGTTATTTTTCCATTTTAAACACTTTAATTTTTAATAATCACAGATGATTTTTTACTAAACTAAAAAGGTTAATGGTGACTATGGGCCAAAGCACCCCAAAAAAAAGTCCATAGGGTCTTTCAAAAGTTTAGGGTAAATTATTTTTTTGGAAAGAAATTAATACTTTTATTCAGCAAGGATGCATTAACTGATCAAAAGTGACAGCAACACTTTTACATAAAAATATTAAGCAGCACAACAGTTTTCAACATTGACAATAATGTTTATTATTAGGGCATATCAATCAGCATTGGGATGCTTTCTAAAGGATCACACGACACTGAAGACTAGAGTAATGGCAGCTGTAAATTCATCACAGAAAAAAATTCACATTTTAAAATATATTAAAACAGAAAACAGTTATTTTAAATTGTAATCATATTTTACAATATACCGTATATTGAATAAATATTTGAATAAATAAATGAATGCAGCAGAGCTTAAGAGAGAAAAAAATTCCAATCCCAAACTTTTGAACAGTAGTATAGTCCATATGACTTTTGCTCTAACCCTACTCTAAGCCTTCTGAAGGCATACGCAAGCTTTGTGTGAGGAAGCTCACAGGCAGTTCAAATTAAATGTGGAGAATAATGCAATTTTGTAGCCTTCAATAAAATAATGACATCTTCAAATGAACTCTCAAATATGGCATCAAGCAACGATGTCTTTCCATCAAGGCTCCATTTTTGTCAGATGGACGTGAGAAGTTTGTCTGATCATCACACAAAAGCACCATGAAAATATCCCAGTGCTTTTGTAGTAAATACTCCACAGAATAATTCTTAAATGAAAACATCACATTCTCACAGCACAGTGTTTTGTAGCACCAGAACACAGCATACAGCCCTCTTTTTTCACAACTATTTCTCTATTCTGTTCATTTTTTCCACATCTACAGACACCAGTGCTCCATAACCATTCATGTTTTTGAGCGTGAGGTGGTCAGTGGTTCCCAGCGGCTTGTTTTCAATTTCACAAGCGTCTCTTGAGGC
The DNA here is from genome assembly GCA_030578275.1 of Meda fulgida. NCBI lineage: Eukaryota > Metazoa > Chordata > Actinopteri > Cypriniformes > Leuciscidae > Meda > Meda fulgida. The sequence goes on along the minus strand of CM060616.1, from coordinate 25,489,655 downwards.
AAACATCTCACTGATCTCCACAAAGGTTTTGTTCTTTGTTTCAGGGATGATGAAGTAGACGTAGGCTGCCACCCCCACACACACACCACAGAACACAAGGTAACAGAACGCTCCAGCTGACATCTGAAATACAAAGCAAATCTTTCATTTTAACCTGGAAATGAACAAGAAACTCTCAAATTAGCATGCTGACAACAATTTTCAAATAAATAAATTGTGAACTGCATTCTGTTCGCAATATACAGCGAGCTCCCTGAAGAAAAGGCGTACCTGAAGGAACGGAAAGACAAATCCCACAGTGAAGTTTGATATCCAGTTGAGAAATCCTCCTACAATGTAGGCAGAAGGTCGATGGGATTGTTTAAAGAGCTCTCCTGTCATGAGGAATGGGACACCAGCTGTGCAGGAGCAAACATCATAGCATCAAAGTCAAATTAATAAGATATAATTTGAAATCATTTAAAAAGCAACACAACTATATGATGAGTTAGCATATACATAGTACATGACTTAACGTGTTCTTTTGCAAGAAAAAAATACAAATATACTCCTTCACCAGCAGGTGACACTAGTCAATCAAATAAAAGGCTTAATCTTAGCAAACCTTGGCTTCATTTTAGAATTTGATTAATTAGCTGCAGCAGCAAATAACAATAACATCTATTTACAAGGAAAGTGCAATAAACCATGTCTGACAGAGTTCATTTTGCCAGTATCATTCAATAAATATGACTTATTTAAGACAAACAAATATAAAGAGCAACCTTTAAGAGTAAAATGTACATGAAGGCATGAAAATGAGAAAAAGAGAAATTCCTGTTCAGTGAGATCCTCACCAGGCCCAATGCAGAATCCAGCGATGATTCCAACCACACAGGCCACACTGATGTACCGCATAAAGGGTAAATGAGCCTATCCAAAGACAAAAGTATAGGAAATCAAAATATATAAAAGAAAAAAAGAATTTCAAAAGTTTGAGGTCAGTAATATATAATTGCCCAGAAAGGATGCATTAAACTGATCAAAAGTGAAAATAAAGACTTAAATTCTTAGAAAAGACTTATATGTCAAATAAATGCTGTTTCCATCATGGTTTTTAAAAATAATATTAAGCAGCACAACTGTTTTCATTGGTCAACATTGGTAAAACCTGACTGGTCCCCACAATGTAGGTGATTTCAGATAAATCTAGCTAGACTTTGTACATTTTCTAAAAGTACCTTTAAGATACAATTAGTTATAGTAATAATTAATAACTAATTAATACTTAAGTGTCAAAATGCTTGAGGTAATTGAGACAAGAGCAAGTAAATATAGGTGATCATAATTACCTGTAACATGAGGGAGAAAGTGATTCCAGCACAGCACAAGCCCATAAAGCTGAAGCCACCAATCATCAGAGGCCTCCTACCCACACGCTCAATAGTAAAGCACTGGACAACATTCAGAGAATAATCAGATTATGAATTACTCAGGTTTGCTTAGGAGCCAGTAATATTATCAAAGGTTAAATTTGCCATTCTCTCAGCAAATAGGCTAATATGTACAGAACAAATCACAATTGCAAAAAACAATGTAACATGATTTCCAAATAATTACGGTATGCTTTTGATGTTTGTTGTTTTCTCACCCCTATGAGTCCAGCGATGACCTCTATGGCTCCAGTGCCAACGGTTGTGTACTGAATCTGAGGAGCAGGAATGCCGGCATTCTCAAAGATGTTATTGGTGTAAAACCAGATCTAGAAATAGAAACCAGGTGTTCCATTTTATTATCTCAAATAACGTCATTGCCATTTTATGGTAATTGTCATAAGCAGTACCACTATTAAAAACACACACCGCATCGATTCCGGACAGCTGCATCCCAGCATTGACCACAATGACTGTAACAAGCTGCCAGCGAACAGAGGGATCCCTGATGAGCTGCAATACAGAGACAGTGTCCATTGAAGACAAAGAGCGCTGCTCTTCCTGCATCTCCTCTATCTCAGCCTGGATGTTAGACTTAGTACGGTACCACTTCAGTGCTGCAAAGAGGAATCAGAATCTGAGCGTGATTATATAAGAGTATCGGCTTTGGACTAATGCCTCTGCGTGTGAAAAAAAGAAGTTTGCTTAAAGTCCCCCCGTGGTGAAAATCAAGTTCCCCTTCATCAGATCACTACAATGTGAGTCAGAAGTAATTCTGACGAATGGGGATCGCTTGCGAGAGCCTATCTACTTCGAGTGAAACTAAACGAGCCAATGCACATTGGCATGCAATAATTACACCAGCTGCTGAGGCGCAAGCATATAATGAGCAACAGGTGCCTCGCATCGTTGTCTTTAGCTTCGGAGCCAGACGGTGAATTCTGTTCCTGTTCAGCAATCTTATCTGAGAGTGTTTTATCTTCAAAAGACGAGTCTGCTTCTTCAGGAGAACACCTCTTCAAGCTGGTGTTGGTGTTACAGCGCAGACAGCACTGGCCGCGATCTCACAAAGAGCAAAACAGCTGTTTTCACAGCTCAGAATGTTGCGCCTTCAATGAGAATATGAGTGCTCACAGCAGGCTTGGACTATCATCCTGTTTTTGGATGATCCTGAGTACCTTTGCCAATTCCCCGATCTAGTTCCTCTTCTGGTGGCCACCAGAAAAGAGCTACGTTGGCTAATAGCACTGGTGATCTGAGGATTACAGTGAGCATTCCCCAACGAGACCACCTCCTCAGGCCCCTCACTCCTTTTTCGCATTGCAAACTTGCTGAGACTGTGTTCGTGGGTGGTTTATGCTCTCTTATGAGAGCATGACCACGTCGGTACATTATTCGTCTTGCCTTTCTCACGAGGGCTTGAGCACTCAGCGTGCCGTATCCCATCAAGGTTTATGGCCATATTCATCCTCTCGCATGCTTGGCAGCTTTCGGGTGGAATTACTGGTCCTTCTCATGAGGGACCAAGTATTTCATTCGGGGCTCCAGGGGAGGATCAGATGTCGATCGCTGCATCGGAAAGAGGGCTGTTACACTCTGGAAATGATGATGCTGACTTCCCACTGTAATGGTGTGTGTGCTCATGCTGAATCAGATTCAGACTTGACAGCCACAGTTTCCCGGGCTACTCTGGGGGCCCAGTGTGACGAGTAATCGCTTGCCCTGCCCCCCGTGCCTGCCTGGATGTGTGTGAAAAACTTTGGCAGTATGGAAGCATATTGGTGCCAATGTGGAAAACCAAACATGCCAAAATCTGCAGAAAAAGTTTTTCCTCTCTCACTATCCTTGGTGGTGGGGTGGCTTTGCTAATGGCAGACCACCTCTTCCCTGCATGTATGGCCACACTACAAGTATGCGACTCTCCACAGTTCAGAAGCAGGCTGAGGAAACCAAAAGCTTGACCCGATGTGCTACCGAGTCACTCGTGGTTTCTCCTCAGTCTGGTTGTCGCCAAGGGTGTCAGTTCCCTGTGAAAAAGTCACAGCCAGCGCTACTGTGACGTCTAGCTTTCGCAGGACGATGGAGGAACCTTGAATCGGGCCCTGCACAAGCTCCCGTTCAAGATGCTCACGCAGAAACGCATTTTCTAGTGCATCCGTCCCCAAGATTGGTTTGCAGCAATCGACCTGAAGGACGAGTACTTTCATGTCTCGATTCTTCCTCGACACAGACCGTTCCTGCGGTTTGCGTTCGAGGGACGGGCATATCAGTTCAAAGTCCTGCCCTTCGGGCTTGTCCCTGTTGCCCAGCGTCTTCACGAAAGTCGCGGAGGCAGCCATTGTTCCACTCCGAGAACGTGGAGTTCTTTTTCTCAACTATCTCGATGACTGGCTGATTCTGGCTCAGTCTCGGGATCAGTTGTGCGAACACAGGGACATGGTGCTCCGTCGTCTCAGCCTGTTGGGCCTTCAGGTCAACGGGGACAAGAGCAAACTCTCCCCTGTGCAGAGGATCTCTTATCTCGGTATGGAGTTGGACTCGGTCAACCAGACAGCGAGACTCACAGAGGACCACGTTCGGTCAGTGTTGAACTGCTTGTACAATCAAGAGCAGGACAGTGGTCCCACTGAAACTTTTTCAAGGGCTCCTGGGGCATATGGCATCCGCAGCTGCAGTAACGCCGTTTGGATTGCTCATATGAGACCGCTTTATGACTGGCTTCATGGCAGAGTCCCGAGATGGGCGTGGCAGAGCGGCACATACCGGGTGCACGTTACCCCGCACCTCCAAACCTTCAGCCCCTTAGTTTCTACCGGCAAGTGTTCCCCTAGAACAGGGCTATTCAATTAATTTGGAATTGGGGACAGTTCATGAAACTGAGGCAAAATAAGGGGCCAGAGAATATGAGTAACTATGGTAACAAATTAAGAAATTACAACAACATACTGAAGGAATCAATATATTCTATTTTGTAAATGCAGAACAACATTTGCACATTGTGATGCACTAAGACACATAGGCCCAAGGCATTGTTACATTCAAATGGCAATACAATGTTGAAAAATCAGAGACAATTAGAGAAATGCCATTAACCAACAGAAAACATCCACTTAATTACACATAACTGTACCAACGCAACTTTACAGCTCTTATCCTCAATTGACAATGAGGAGATACATTTCAGTGTTAAAAGTAAAGAGGGAAATAGTTCTACGCGTATTTGTCTGTCCAGTCATTGTTGAACTGCCTGTTCTCTGAGTCAACTGTTCTTTTTTTTAAGGTAGAGTGACATTTCAAACGTGTTTATATCGAAATTTATATAAAAATTACTTCTTGCTTGGCTTGAAAGAAAGTCTGAGCGTTTAGAGCGTGGCACTAGCGCGCATCGCGAATGGGCGATTTTGATTTGTCATGTACATATACTACCTGTTTTGCAACCATGGCTTAAAGAGGTACATACCGCCTCATACTGAACATAAGCATTTTCAATTAACTAATTTTAATTTAAAAAAAATTCTCATCAAAACCGGTTATGTTTATCATTGGTTGAATATCAGGCAGGGACAAGTTTGTGTGCATTTTGTTTTGTAATTTCATCGGAACGAATAGAGAGTCTCCACAATGGATTGAAGCGCGCGTCCGAGTGAAGACTGTGAGCGAGCCACAAGAGAACACAGTATCCGCGCCACTGATCGCAGCAGCAACGAGCACTTTGATCTCTTGATTTCAAAAACAACAACAGCGCTAGATCGCCTCTTATTTAACAGACGAGCGAAATGAATGCTCTGCTAGTTAGCTGGAGATTTTTAATTTATTTGTACTGTTTCATTCGTGCCGCGAGATATTTCAAAAGTGGTGGGGACAATATCGACCTAAACAAAAAGTGGTGGGGACATGTCCCACCCGCAAATTACGCCTAAAGGGCTGGTACAAAATCCCTCAGGGCCCGGACCCGGCAATTGAATAGCTCGGCCCTAGAACAAGTGTCCAGGCATGTTGTGGTCTTCACGGATGCCTCTGCCACTGGCTGGGGGGCCACGTACAACGGGCATGCAGTTTCACGTCTGTGGACGGGGCCTCAACTGCAATACCACATCAATCGCCTCAAGTTGCTCACAATACGCCTTGCGCTGCGCCACCTCAAAAAGCCTCTACATGGCAAGCACGTAATGCTCCGTACGGGCCGATAAAGGTGGTCTACGCTCCTTTGCGTAGCATGACCCGAAAGCATGACCTGATCGTCAGGTTCCTGAGGGGAGCGAGGAGACTGAATCCACCTCGGCCCCCCTCTGGTGCTCAGCGCACTGCAGAGATCTCCCTTTGAACCATTGCATTCAACTGAGTTAAAGATCCTGTCACCAAAGCACGCTCCTGACTGCTCTGGCTTCAATTAAGAGGGTAGGGGACCTGCAAGCATTTTTGGTCGACGAATCGTGCCTAGAATTCGGGCCGGCCAACTCTCACGTTGTCCTGAGACCTCAGCTCGGATATATGCCCAAGGTTCCTACCACTGCCTTCAGGGACCAGGTAGTGAACCTGCAAGCGCTGCCTTCGGAGGAGGGAGACCCAGCCCTAGCTTTTCTCTGTCCTGTCCGCTCTTTGCAGTTTTAAGTGGACAGCTTCAGGACCTCAGATCAGATCTTCGTCTGTTACGGAGGCCAGCAGAAGGGAAAGGCTGTCTCCAAGCAGAGGATGGCCCACTGCATAGTGGATGCCATCGCCTTGGCTTACAAAGCCCAAGGCGTGCCTTGCCCGTTCGGGTTGCGAGCACACTCAACAAGAAGTGCTCCTTCCTCCTAGGCGTTGGCTCAGGGCGCCTCGCTGACAGATATATGTAGAGCTGCGGGCTGGGCGACACCTAACACGTTTGCTAGATTCTATAGCCTCAGTGTAGAGCCGGTATCCCCATGGGCCGGAAACGTGCGTCCATTGCTCCAGTAGTGTTCCCCAGAAATGGCTAATCCTGTGAGTTCTTCCGTCACCCCTGCGGCAGTCCATGTCCAGTCCATGAATCCATGCTGGTTTATGCTGGATTTTTCAGCAGGATATACATATTCAGATATACTTCAATTAGGAATTCAACATGATGTTAAGCCTCAAAACATTATGAGCTACATTTTGCCATGATGACAATATAAAAATCATCCCCTTAAATCATGCACAAATATATCATAATTCTGTATGGAAATGTCTTTGTTTCTACTTCTACTCTTTTCTAATCCTGTCACATTCTTTGCTGTCAGTGAGTTTCTTTGCTGTCAGTGAGTTCTCCACCTGGTAGCTGCTGTATGACTGATGGGCCTTTGTAATGGCACCATTATCTGAAGAGATTACAATAAGGACAATAACTATAATCTTATGAGAGTCTCCTGGTCTGGCCACTAATCCCTCCAAAACAATTCAATCATCTTTAATGCAGTGAAGTAAGAGGAAACATTTAGAAGAATTTCTAGAATCCATTCTTTTCACGGAAGATTTTAAGTATTTTTTTTTTGTTGTTGCTTCAAACTTGACACACCAGAGGATGTAGTGGTCAATGTTTTCCATGCAATTACAATGAATGGGCACTGATACAAAAGCACCAATAAAAATATCATCAGACTAGTCCAGACAACTTATGTGCTGTATAAGTATTCTGAATTTAGACAATAGCTTTCTGTGAGACAAAATTTTGTTATACACTGATAATCTTCATTATTTAAAAAAAAAAAAAAAAATCACCTTTTGTGTTCCAGAAGAAAGAAAGTAATACAGATTTGGAACAACATGATCCACCGTCCTGATGGAACCACATCCGAAATTGCATACTCTCTGAGTAGGTACTTCTCTTGAATTAGTAATTACTTTGTGACCCCTAAAAAGTATTTTATATAGTATGAATGTGCGTAGCATGAATGTAATCCGGATGTACAGTACAACATCCCTCATGTTGTCACTGTCATTTGACTACCGTCAGTTGGGTCGCTTCACTATCATTCACAAATCCTCTCTAATGGCCTCATGGGATAGTAAAATGTCCATCGTTTGCACACTTCAGAATCTCGCCAGAAGTACTGCCAGAGTACTTTTCGCCGACTGTTTTATGAATACTGTGAATTCAGACATACTACTCTTTTTCAGCTATACTAAATATTAGGGAAGTATGCAATATTTGGGTAAACTGTTTCTTTAAGTGAGAAAAGTCTTTACCTGTGATAGTGGCATGAATGTTTCGCTTTTCTATCAACAGATATCTCGGACTCTCTGGAAACCACGGCAACAACATGAGCTGAAAGAATGTAGGCACCACGACTAGGGAGAGAAACAGAGGCCAATGCTCTTCCTGTGTGGAACAACCAAATGATAATGATAATGATAAGAAGACTTAACAAGTCTAAAATTAAAGCAGTAACAGCTCTGTTTAACATGACAAAACATGCTGGTACAACACATCTTAAAAATATATCAATAAGAAATATTCATAACTGAGAAAGAAAATCAAATATTATAAAATGAAATAGAAAGGAACAACCTTGCCCAAGATCTCATGGAGTCCTAAAATCTGAGCGATAAACACTCCTATACAGATGAAGATGCTGGGCACGAGTCCTAGGAAGCCCCGGAGATTCTTTGGAGCAATTTCTCCCAGATACATTGGCACAACGCTGAGAGATATTCCTACAGCAGCATAGCAGAGGAGCACATATCAGTACAGCAGAAAAATACATAAGATGAATATCACTGATGGTACTAGAAATCTAAGTGGAAAATTCAAATCCTATACAAGTAGACAGAGTCAGGTGTAAATTTTTATGAAGGGAACAGTGACACTGCGTCATGGTGTTGACGCTATGCGAATGGCTTCAGCATGAGCCAGAGTCTGTGTGTAATGACATGTGATGTGTAGTTCACACCAAGACATTGGCCAAGGACGAAGTCAGGTGACGCAATGCCATACTTATCAAGCCTATAAATAACACCTGCACCAAAGTGTCACCAGCTTCTTGTCTTTATAAGCCGCTTTGTCTGTCACTTTGTAAGTAAAACTGTCACTATCTGTTAAGAGCAGGTGTTGAAAAAAAAGTCAAAGAAGTGTAGGAGATGTGTCTCGTCGTTCCCCCGATCTATTCGGGATCCTGGAATGCAAGTTTTTCGCAAGTGTTCCTTGTTTTGGAGTGGGGCTCTCGAGGGGTAAGGTGATATTAAAGCCTAGGCCGGATTACGTCCCGAAGAAGGTTAACTGTTTTGATAACTGCATTTAGTAAAAAAACAAAACAAAAAAAAAACACCACGACAATTCTCAAAAAAACTATTTTATGTCCCACAGAAAAAAAGAAATTCATATAGATTTGGAATTGGCATGAGGGTGAGTAAATGATGAGTAAATGATGACAGAATTTTCATTTTTGGCATTAAAGGCCTTAAATTAAATTAAATGAATTACCTGAATGTATCCCTGTAATGAAGCGCCCAATGATGACCATCTCTGGAGATCCACATAATCGGCTGAAGCCCATCAGCCCTCCAGCGATAAACACCAGAACTGTGCTGTGTACCAGTGTCCCTTTCCTACATATTAGGAAGATGCGCAAAACATTCAAGCAGCTATAACACTATAGCCTTGAAGCTGTGTAATGTATTATTCCATTTACATATATGTATAAACCACACTCTACCTCCCAAATCTGGTAACCTGCATTCCCACTGTGAGAGAGCCAACCAGGCCTCCAATGGCAAATATAGACACAGTGACTGAATACATAAGCGTGAGAGTCTCTTCATCCACTCCTGACCCATTCCGCCTCACAGTGGTTTGGTTAAAAAAGTTCTTTATATACTATGAGAAGTGCAAATACAAAGAAAATAAGACATTGTCTAGCTCTTAATTAATATTCATTTATAATAACTTTTCTGGGCATTACCATTCATGCTTACACTATTATAGGCTTATTATAGACAGCGATATGAAATTTAGTTCACCTAAATGATTTATACTAACTTAATTCAAAATAATTTCTCAGTTGTTTGCAATCAGATTTTAATAAAATGGGCCTCTAGTATTATGTAATTGAATGATAGCATGAAGAATGATAACTAGAAGTAAAATAATGCAAAATGTTTTCAAATTGCACTACTTGAAAAAAATATGCATTGCATTAACCATGCTTGGATTTTAATGCATTGTATTTTTAGGACTTGCATTTTTTATTGGCTCAAATTCGAACATTTCAACACATTTTCATTATTAAAAATTCAATAATCCATATTCACCTTTCATATTTCACTTCCAAAATATTAAAACTGTTCAAAAATACAACCTAAAATATTCAACAGGCAATTTTCGGTCCATTTTATTTAATATGAAAATGTGTTTGAAATGTTTTGAATTGAAATATTCACAGCTTAAATATTCAACCATGTCAAATTTGAGCCAATAAAAAATGCAAGTCCTAAAAATACAATGCATTAAAATCCAAAACATTTGTCATTATTTACTTCCATAGCAAGCAAATAAGCAAATCAAAATAGCCAGTCAAAATTATACAGTGCAGACAGATGTTGGCATAGATGAATGTAATCATCGTAGAGAAAAACTCTTTTATATAAACTTATATATATATATATATACCTTTTTTTGTGTACCCTTTTTTGCCATTGTCATATTTAATCTAAATGAGCATGAATTCATGGCATACATTTTTAGCTTCTCCATTACTCTTTCACAAGCTGCAGTTACTCAAGCTTTCAGTACGATCACGCTCTCATACTTCTAGTCAGGACTCGTGACTTGTTGGCAAAAGTGTGTAGCCTACCATTTCAAGCCTTCACTGTAATGAAGATTTAATTATTTAATATTATTTAGCACTTGTGTAGCGCTATTGACATCTGTCATAGTTTAAATAGCCTTCATTCAAATTAAATGTTATGTCAGAGGGCACATTTTAAGAGCATAATAAAAAGCCCTCAATCAACATCAGAAGATTCAACTGATTCCGTGTTTCAGCAAGTAAGTGATTTAATCCAGCTGCATTAAAAAAAACTGTTAGTGTTACTGTATGTGAGGCTATGTGAAAACTTGTGTTTGTTGGTGTCAGTCACCTGAGCAGGAGAATTCACCACAGCCAGGTTATAACCATAGAGCATGGAGCTCCCAAAGGAAGAGAGGAACGCTACTGCCAACAGGGATGAGGTTAGATGCTGGAGAAACATGTGACAGACAAACAGTTTTAATAACATTCCTTCCTGTTTTTGGATTTAAACTTTTCAGATGATGTCTGGCACTAAGATTAAGCACATTATGTTTCTAACATGAGTTTTATTTTCACATGGAAGCTGGTTTAGTAAGAATATGAAACTATATGGAAATAAACAGACCTTTCTTTAATCACACATTCTCCCTATAAGCAGCTTTGGGAGTTCAATGCTGTTGGCAATGGTATATGCAGCATGAGTAAATATTTGCATTTCAATACACACTGCAACAAACATGGACAATGAAGTAAGATCTGGAGTACAAAATCACACTTTAAGCATAAATTTGTTAACTTGTTTAAAAACAGTACACTGAGTCTGAAGTATTGGACTTGCGCTGATCCATAGCATGTGACTGCATAAGCTTGAAAGTGGACCATAGATCTGGCATGGGTGTTCACTGCCCAGGCAAACTGAGTTACAATAATTATCCAGCACATGAACAAAATTCTCAACACTATCACAACCTGCTAAAAGTGTGAAAGCAGTTAAGTGGAATAAATTCTCAGCTGCAGGAGATGGAAGAACTGGAAAACTGAAAGCATGAAGGTTGTCATTCATGGGATGTCACTCGTGAATAAATAGTGTGTAAAAAGTGCAAAAATAGAAATAAACAGAAATTCCTTTGTTATATTTTACAACCAATCTTTGTTCTGACTTATAGTAATAGTATATTGTAGTAGGAAAGACTAATTGTATTATAAAAAATAAATTAGTAATGCATTGTTGGAGACTGACATTCAGAGAAATATTTTTTAAAAAGCAACTAATTGTTTCCAAATTTTCTCATGAGCAGTTGAAATAGAGTAACAACATGTAAGCAGGATCTGAGGTCACATTTACTCAAAATTGTATGGGACAATTTTGTGGGACCTTGTCACAGGGCCAAAAAGAGAACAGGGTTCTCAGTAAGAGAGCTTTTTCTGCATCAGGCACAAGATGTTCACAAGATGCAGTAGAGTTCTGGAATGTTTAATAAAAAAACCAAAAACATTCATTTTCAGTGCATAGAGAAATTGAGCCATAACAGTATAAAAAGGTCATGGTTATCTTTTTAAGAGTTAGGATTTTTCTAGGAATTTCTTTAGGAGTTGCCTAAAAAAAGGTAATGTTGTGATTAATCTCTGAGTTTGGTTTGGTGTATCTTTTTTGAAGAATTTTTAATCCCTTCACAGAAAATGAATGGGAAATATAGTTCCAGTGTACTGCATACAGGTCTGCATGACAGCTTTCACATAACCAATTTTTCATGTAAACCATGCATGCTCCGTTTTGACTAAGCTGCCTATAAAGCCCCTTATAAACAAATCTTTATGATTTAGAGTTACCGTTTGGGGTAGGGCTGTGGGTCTTGTTACAAAAATATACATTTAGGCCTACAAGGCTACAGTGATAAACAGTTTCGTTTTTTCTGCCTCACAAGATGTGTTACCTTTCTTGCAGCCATTTTGCTCAATTCCTAGAGAGTTTAGGCCTACAGCTCGCTAAAAATCTTGCAGCATTTACTATGCATTTATAAACTTGACCATGAAGCATGCTACATGGTCAAGTTCTCGTTTATTTGACAAGACAAATGCCAAATAAAAAGACACTTTGGACCACTGCCTTAGAATTAATTTATACGAGCCATAAATTAATTTATAGAATCTCCAAATCAAACTTACTAATGTTGGGCTTCCTTCACAGAAATATGAAAGCACAAACCAAGGGTTCATGAGCCATATGCTGATTGGCTAGTGGCATTCTTTAGCAATAAATTTGACTTTATTTGGGGAGGAGGGAGATATTTAACTCAGAGAAAGAGCAGTGTTAGTACAGGTAACTGAGGTAACAGTATAACACATGCTTATGAAATTGGACATCATTAGCTCTAAGATACATAAGAATATAAAAAGTGTGTATATTATAGTAATTAGTATTAGTAGGCCTATTAGTATATTAACTATATAAAAATATAATAGCCTATCATTAGAGTCAATAGACGCCTGCATAAATTTAATTCTTCTAAGTTAGAATAGGCTATGTTATCTGTCAAACTAAGACAATAACTATGTTTTTAAATTGTAGAAATGCTATTAAACAGGCACTTCCCAAGTTGGGTTTAGATTAGTTACAGCTTTTATAGGGAAGACACTGCAGGTAAAATAAAGGCTTTGGAAACAATTTACGCTTACAAAATATAATTTCTTTATAATGCCAATTTCTCCGTGTCAATGCGAAGAAATTCCACAGATGTCTCATGACATGAGAGAGAGCCTTTTAATCTAGATAAAACATCACGTTTTAACATGTTTTAAATGTTTTTTTCTCTCTCTCTCAGAACTCTTGCGTCTCAACGTCGCGTAAGCATGTAGTAAATAGCACTATACAGCTTTTGCATGTAGGCTATTATTATTATTAATTGTAAATTATTAATCATAATAATGATAGCCTAATATGCAAAGTAAATTAGGCCTACTTACCCCTCTAGATTTCCCATTAGGATCTATCAAAACCTCCTCTGCCATATGAGCACAAAAGAAAGCGGCTCTCTGAATAAACCTCGAATGAGAGCGGGTATTGTTTTTCCCAAAAGACTTTTTACCACCGGCATCCCAATGCTGGCTATTTCGGGAAAGAAGGCGTGCTGAATTATAATGCTCATTCAAGAGAGAGGAGGAAGAGATTATGACGTTCAACCAATCACTGCTTGCTATCAAATGAAGCTCCTCCTGCAAGTATTTCCCACCATTTTAAAAGGTCAAATTGTAAGACTGACATTATCACATGCTAACAACCCGCGTGACTTAACTCTTTTTTCAAATTAACTGGACCTTTAATGCGTAAGTGGACATTATTCAGCTTTTTGGAAAACCTGCCCCATAGGAAATAACTGAAGCCTTCTCAAAATTAACCATAAATTAAATGCAAGAAGTAGTTGGTCCGGTTAGTTATTTCTTAAAATAATAATAGCCTAATAAAAAAAAAAATGTTGAGTGGAGTAGGCCTATTCTTCTTTTCATTTCATAATGCAATAGGCCTATCTACTTTCCCATTGAAAGCAATTAACAATGAACCACGATGGAAAGACACTAAATAGACATTTTTAGCCTATATTATTAACTTGCATCAAAACCCCAAAACTTTGCATGAACTTTTAGTGAACTGCTTGCAGGTGGGACCAAGTCATTGTTTTGCAAGTCACAATGTAACTTAAGTAAGTCTCGAGTCAAGTCCCGAGTCAAGACAAGTCCAAGTCAAGTTGCAAGTCCTCATCGTAAACAAGTCATTAGTCCTTTTTGCACAAATTAGTGTCGCTGTGTCGGCGCTACACAGACCGATCAGTGAATGACATCAAAGTACCGCGAGAGCGAAAAGAGAGCAGACGGCTCCTTATGCTTTTGAATTGCTCTCGCGGTACTTTGATGTCATAAACCGATCGGTCGGTGCAGCGCAGGTTCAAGTCGAACAAGCTATTACAAAATGTAAATCAATCCATTTCTCCCTGAAAGACATGAAAGTGAGTGGCTGCATGGTGAACAGGGAGAAGACATAGTTACCTATAGTCTAAAATGTGCATGTTGGGGAAAAAAACATTCCTCTTAGACATCAATGTTTTTTTTTTCTTTTTATTATAAATGGTTCGCTGCACTTTTGTATTTAAATGCCTGGAGAAAAAAAAACATTATTTGGTTGAAAACTGTCTGAACGTGTGATAATGACAACTGACTAGCGCTGCTCAACGCACTCATATCAAGCGCTCTCTGGCTCAGTGCCAAAAGTGAGAAATCAGCACTAATCAGCCCTGTGATCCTGCGTCAATGATACAGTGCTATATTACAGTGATTACAACTCTGATATGTGGTTTTAGAAGGTAGGTCAAGTCTTTCCAAGTCACAGGGCTCAAGTCCGAGTCAAGTCGCAAGTCATCTTTGATTATGTCGAGTCGCAAGTCATCAAAAGGCTTGTTCGACTTGGTCCGGCGGTGCACAGACCGACGTCAAAGTACTGACTGGATGAGCATCCAACAAGCGTCTGTATAAGCTGACAGTCTGATCACGGCCATTTGACTGGTTATATTGGGATAACAGTCCCCAAAACATCAATCATACACAAGAATAAAAGCATGACATTATATTCATAATAAGAAAACAATTTATTTCCTTGTAGCGAGAGTGTCAGGCAACGCATTATACTCGCAGTATCAGCCGCGACTGACTGGATGAGCGTCCAGCAAGCGTCTGTAAGCTGACAGTCTGATCACGGCCATTTGACTGGTTATATTGGGATAACAGTCCCCAAAACATCAATCATACTAAAGAACATAATCATATCAACAGATGCATAATAAATGAGCTAGAAAGGGAGGAACACAAAACACAAAAACTGTCAAAAATCAATGGTTTCTGAAACTTGCCAAAGGCAGACTGCCTGACAACTAGCCAGCCACTGGCAGGTCACGTGACATGACAGGTTCAGACTGGCAGCTGCCAGCCAGCCACTGACAGGTCATGTGACATGCCAGTAGCGGCTCCTGCCAGCCAGCTGAAGATTTAACCCCCACTCGATCGGTCTGTGCAGGGCTGGTTCAAGTCGAACAAGCCTAAAGTCATCAAGTCAAGTCCAAGTCAAATGACTCGAGTCCACAACCCTGACTCTTTGTGTATTTAATCAGATTCAATAGGTTAAGTGCAACCACACAGTACTGCGCTCAACAGAAGACCAATGATTCATTGTTCTACTGTGTTAGCCTATAGATGTTTTTATAGGAAGGATTTTGCATCATGAAGATAAGACAGAATTGAAACTCCTGATCCCATTTATCACCACATCTAACTGAAATCTGCCCATGAACTGTGACTGAATTGCTAAATTTTAAATTAGTAAATGTCTTGCAGTGCGAATTAGCACAGCTGTTTAAGCACTCACGTGAAACTAGACTGCAAGCCACTATCTTAAAACATTAGTCATGGTTCGGTGACCTTTGCTTGGCATCAGGTTTTCAAGGGCTTAAAGAGTTAGTTCACCCAAAAATGAAAATCCTGCCCTCATTTACTGACCATAAAGTAAGCCTAATTACAAACCTGTATGACTTCCTTTCTTTTGTAGAACATAAAATAACATATTTTGAGAAATGTCTGAGGTTTGTTGTTATTCAGTGGAAGTCAAAACTGTTTGGTTGCCAACATTCTTCAAAATATCTTCTTTTGTGTTTCACAGAAGAAAGAAATGGATTCAGGCTCTAAATGTTTATAAACCTCTGCATGCATTGTTGTGTAGTAGCCTACCTTATAGTCATGCATGCAGAGGTTTATAAACATTAAATAAACCTCTGCATGCATGATTGTGTAGTACCCTATAATATTGCTATTAATTCCTCTTTTGAATTGAGTTTGTGATACACATTAAACTATTCATTTAGTATTTGTTAAGGGATAATTCACCTTCAAAAGAAAACTGCCATTTTCTTTTGAAGGTGAATTATCCCTTAACAAATACTAAATGAATTTGTTAAAGGTTAGTCACAAGGATGAGCAACTGGAGAATATTTGGAAATGAGGGGAAACAATTTATATTTAATGTTTATAAACCTCTGCATGCATGACTATAAGGTAGGCTACTACACAACAATGCATGCAGAGGTTTATAAACATTAAATATAAATTGTTTCCCCTCATTTCCAAATATTCTCCAGTTGCTCATCCTTGTGACTAACCTTTAACAAATTTTGAAATAATAGTTCTGTGTTTGGATTTATTTTGGCTCTGTACAGCTCCCTCTGGCTTCTTTCTTGGACCTCTCTCCTCTCACATGAGTATGTGTTGACGCTCCCACGCAAGACCTCAGCATTTATATGAAAAGATCGATGATAACTGAATCTTATGATATAAAAAAAACATGATTTTACAAAACATTACATTTTTATACATTTATATATTTATATAGTTACACAAGTGATTGGGTTGTTTAACTTAATATATATATCAGAGAGCGACTTCTGCTGACAGACCTGGCAGGCGTCTTGTGCTTTTTTGAGTAATATGTTCTCATGTCAAATGGTTTAGGTCATATGACTCTCAGCGTGGAGTGATGTCCGTGGCCGCAAATTTTTGTGAAGAATCAATTATTATCTCACACAGGAGGTTATTCACTCTCTCTTACTATATGAACTCTTGTCACTCATTCATCCAAATATCTGTAGATCTAACCGGTAATGAGAAATGTTAGACTGCATCGGGTAGGAACACGTGGAGGAATTTACTATGAGAGTCACTTGGCTCCTATGAGAATTTTTTTTTCCAAGCACCATATAAATTGGTAGAACTTTTACCAGCGACATTTTTGGAGGGCTCTTAAAATTATGAAATGTAGCCTTTGGTGAGTGATCAGTCAAATGACAGATGTTCCTAGAAATGAGTGGCCACGTGCAAAGATGACAGCACCCAGGCTGAGTATTTCCAGGGGATCAAGGTGAGAAGCCACTGAAATTAATTTTAATATGTTTCTTCAGGTATTATAGGCCTCCTTGGTGTACAGCTCTTTTCTTAAAGTCGCCATTAAAATTTACCTCAATGCATTTCCTTAAATGCACCTTACTGTGATCTAATTTTATTATTACAATTCAACCATACATATGTTTCATTAAAAAAAAGGAAATAATGTTTAATCAAAATGCCACAACTGGATCTTTTAGTGAAAACAACAGACATCTATCTGGTGACATATACAGGACTTCTCCAATGATTATACGCTTAGGTCTGCAATGCTTTAGAGGCTTGGAATGTAACAATTGAACAGTTGCACTGGGGGCAAGTGAGAACCCAAAAGCAATTTATTCCAAAACGCGATCAAACAAAACAAATGCATGACGAGGCATGGAACTCAAAACAAGAACATAAACTTACACGATATAACAGGAAACATTCAATACCCGACTAAGACACAGGGCAAACATGTCTGTACGTATGCCTACCCTACATACACAGACTAATTACAAGACAAGGAACACCTGTGAACAATGATCAGACTAACCAATGACAAGCCACATGGCAGGATCACATGACAAACAGGGAATCACATGACAAGACACAGAAACATGACAATGACAAGAACAAGAAACAAAACCCAAAACGTGACATGGAAGATGGTGCACTAGTCATATGGACCACATTTATGATTTATGTTTTTTTGGCTCTTGAGACCCAGACCCTTGAGACACAAAGCGCCCAAGATATTGTTCAATAACCTTTTGTGTTCCACGGAATTTTTTTTTGAATTTGAGCTGGAAACGAAATGAGCATGCATCTCCTTGGCTCCTTTCATTATATCTTTGGCAAGTCAAGTCAAGTGTATTTATATAGCGCTTTTCACAATATAAATTGCATCAAAGCAGCTTCACAGTATCAATCAAATAACATAACAATGTTTGTTTCTTAGAGAAAAAACATCCACGTTTGGTACGGCTGATCAATGGTATTAATGCTGGGTTAGTTAATTTGAATATCCCCAACTGAGCAAGCCAAAGGCAACAGTGGCAAGGAAACGAAAAACTCCATCAAGTGACCTACTGGTGTCCTAAAACTCCATCAAGTGACTTAATGGAGAAAAAAACCTTGGGAGAACCCAGGCTCAGTCGGGGGCCAGTTCTCCTCTGGCGTTTATGAACTAGAGGCCGGATTTACAGTAACTGTAATTGTACAGTAACAGTAATTTGATACAGAATTTTGTTTTATTTTATCACTTCGATGTGGGTACGCGAACCGGAATCACAACGTTTTATCTGTAGAGTGGTAAAGGGATCCTCCATAGAGAGAGGCTAGTTGGCACTTCAGCACTGCGTTGTCATCGGGTCCAGGCAAAGCTCCTAGTCAGATCTGGATACGACCTAGATCCGGCAGGCTGTGGGAAAACCTCGGGATAAACAAAGACACTAAAATTAGCGTAGATGCCATTCTTCTTATGATGTAACGAGTACATCAGGATTTAAGGGAAGTGTTCCCAGTTCCGTCTGACCTAATCTATGCAGCCTAACATTGAATTACAGAAGTCTATAATATATTATGTGTATGTGTATGTGTATGTGACAACACCTAATATGGTATTTTAAGTCCATTTGTAAGATCTTTTGATTTGGTGTTGGATGCATATTCAACATATCGCCTGATAACTGTTACGATGTGGTTTTGTGTCCTGTCATGTTTAGTGGTTCCCTATCTTGTCATTTAGTTATCCCAGGTGTTTCTTGTTAGTTCCGCCCCCTTGTTATCCTGTAAGCTCGTTTGTCCCTTATTTAAGCCCTGTGTTTCTGGCCTGTCTTTGTGAGTTCTTGTCTATGTTAAACGTTAGTGTTGGTGGTTCTTGTTCTGGTCCTTGTATCCTGTATCCTGTATCCTGTATCCTGTATCCTGTATCCTGTATCCTGTATCCTGTATCCTGTATCCTGTATCCTGTATCCTGTATCCTGTATCCTGTATCCTGTATCCTGTATCCTGTATCCTGTATCCTTGATTAAAGAGTGTGCTGCAGTTGGATCCTGCTTTATCTTTGCTTCAACCACGCTACAGGTGATAGAAGAACTCATCACAACGAGATCCAGCAGCCATGCCTTTCCGAAGTCTGGTCGACATCCAGATTCTCAGTCTAAGTCAAGAAAAGCGCTCTATAGAAGAGTACGTCGCATAAGTCCTCGAGCTGATATTTCATCCTTTCCTGGAGATGAATTTCTTAAACCTATTAGTACCTGTTTTAGTTCATACAATGTAAATCTTCCTCCATAGTACTTTCAGAGGGCCTTCTTTGGACCATGATATTAGGATTTTCTCTTATTGTTTGCTCTCTTATCCTTCTCATTTCCTCTGATATATTACAATTACTGTGAATCTTTACAAATGCTTTTGCTAATACCTCTGCTTTTTCACTTTCAATAGTTATACATTTATCCTCATCTATTATTACAGGTATATTCCTATTAAATGTATTCCCTCCCATTTTCCTAATCATACCCCATAATTCTCTTATATCTACACTCTCCCCAATTTCATCACAATATTGTCTCCAGTCATTTCTTTTAGCAGATCTAATTACTTTTCTAACCGCTGCCTGAGATCTCTTATATTTTATTAAATCCTGAAATGAATGTTTTCTTGACATTTTTAAACGCTTTATTTCTAACTGATATTACTTCACTGCATTCCTCTGTCCACCATGGAACACTTTTGCCTTTTCTTACTCCTAAACTTTTCCCAATTACCTCCTCAGCTGTACTACAAATGATCTCAATAATTGTATTATTTAATTCCTCTGGTTTTTGGTTATCAATTACCATTCCTAACATTTTAGCCTCACTTACTTCCTTAAACTTTTCCCAGTCTGCTGTTTTAAATTTCCACCTGGGGATTTCCTGTTTTATATTTTGTACCACTTCTATACCTACTACACATCTGATGGGGTAATGATCACTCCCTATTATATTTTGATCAAGCACTTCCCATTTGCATTGTCTTGCCAGACTTTGAGACACTATAGTTAAGTCTATTGCTGACTGATGACCTCTTGCAACATCTATCCTAGTTGCTCTTCCATCATTTAAACACAATAGCTCATTATCATCTAAAATATTTTCCACTATTTTTCCAGTTTGATCATTAACTTCACTACCCCACATCGTATTATGTGCGTTAAAGTCACCAAACCACACTAATTTAAAACTTCCCTCACCACAAGCTTTTTGTCTTAAATCTTCTTTAAGCCTATCACATGGATTATAAAAATTAATTATTCGTATTTTCAGATTTTTTGTACATACCTCCACCACTATCGATTCAACTTCTCCATTCACATCTATCTCCCGAAATTCGATTTCTTGTTTAATTAGAGTTACTACACCAACACCATTTATTATTTTCCTATCATTACGTAATACTGTATATTGGGGAACGACAAATTTTAAATGAGGTTTTAGCCAAGATTCTTGTATGCAAATAATATGAGGTTTTTCTTCATATTCATCAATATATTTTTTAAATTCTTGCCCATTTGATATTAAGCTTCTTGCGTTCCACTGCAATATTATCAGTACCATTATACATCTCCACATGCCGCCTGCGAGTTTGTTATTTGCATTTTTAATTTCTCATTTACCTGTTCAACTGTTAATCCCTCTGCCTGCAAGTACTTTTCTGCTGCTCTAATTATTATTCTTATTCTCTCTGTTCGGCTTTTTGTTTGTGCTGAGCAATTTATTACATCCGCCATAAAGGTGATAAGTGCCAGTTTGTCTACATTGATAAAGTTAGTAGGTCTAATTATTTCTTCTTGGGTCTGCCTCTGTATTCTTTGTTCATCTTCACTCTGTTGTGCATTCCTTTGTTCTGTTCATTTGACTCTTTGTATGGCCTCAGCGTAATTTATTCCTTCTGTAATTTTAACATGTTGTATCTTGACAGCATTCTTCCTCACCTGACAACCTCCATATGCCGCACTATGCTCCTCTCCACAGTTACAGCACTTTAGTTTCGCTCCTTCTTCACATTTCCCATACTCATGATTACCACTACATCTTGTACACCGTTGTCTCCCTTTACACACCGATGCCACATGTCCATATTTTTGACACTTGTAACATCTCAATGGTGGAGGAGTGTAGTCTTACTGAATAACTCATAAATCCTAGAAACACTCTTTCTGGCATTTTAACCTCGTCAAAATTCAGCATCACCGACAAGCTATCCATTTTCTCCTTATTATTAATGTACTTTAGTCGTTTGACTTCAATCACTGAGGCGCCTGATATGCTTTTTTGATTACCTCTTCAGACATACTAGTTGGAATTCCTGTGATCACTCCTCTCATCCATTTTTCCTCTCCCATTACAGAACAATTTACTTTTTGTCCCATCAAAGTTTTTAGCCCTAGAGCTTTCTTTTGTTGATTGCTATCTTTACAGACCAGCATCAGTTTACTTTCCTGTAATCTCCTAGCATTCTCTATATCTCCAATCGTTTCTTTCAACGACTTTGACAGTTTTAAAGGATTCAAAGAGCTTATATCCCCTGTCATGAATTGTATCATTACCTTATATTCCTCTTTCCTCCTTCTCGTCATATGGTTTTCTCTCTCACTATCCGTACCCGATACTTGGTTAACACTCTTCTTCCTTTTCCGATTTTCTACTAAATTCCATTCATTTTGTTTACAACCTTTAATCCCACCGCCAGTATCTTCTTCCATCTCCGGATCACTTCCGGAACTACCGTCACTTCCTTCCTAGGGCAAACATGTCTGTACGTATGCCTACCCTACATACACAGACTAATTACAAGACAAGGAACACCTGTGAACAATGATCAGATTAACCAATGACAAGCCACATGGCAGGATCACATGACAAACAGGGAATCACATGACAAGACACAGAAACATGACAATGACAAGAACAAGAAACAAAACCCAAAACGTGACATGGAAGATGGTGCACTAGTCATATGGACCACATTTATGATTTATGTTTTTTTGGCTCTTGAGACCCAGACCCTTGAGACACAAAGCGCCCAAGATATTGTTCAATAACCTTTTGTGTTCCACGGAAATTTTTTTGAATTTGAGCTGGAAACGAAATGAGCATGCATCTCCTTGGCTCCTTTCATTATATCTTTGGCAAGTCAAGTCAAGTGTATTTATATAGCGCTTTTCACAATATAAATTGCATCAAAGCAGCTTCACAGTATCAATCAAATAACATAACAATGTTTGTTTCTTAGTGGAAAAAACATCCACGTTTGGTACGGCTGATCAATGGTATTAATGCTGGGTTAATTAATTTGAATATCCCCAACTGAGCAAGCCAAAGGCAACAGTGGCAAGGAAACAAAAAACTCCATCAAGTGACCTACTGGTGTCCTAAAACTCCATCAAGTGACTTAATGGAGAAAAAAACCTTGGGAGAACCCAGGCTCAGTCGGGGGCCAGTTCTCCTCTGGCGTTTATGAACTAGAGGCCCGATTTACAGTAACTGTAATTTGATAAAGAATTTTGTTTTATTTTATCACTTCGATGTGGGTACGCGAACCGGAATCACAACGTTTTATCTGTAGAGTGGTAAAGGGATCCTCCATAGAGAGAGGCTAGTTGGCACTTCAGCACTGCGTTGTCATCGGGTCCAGGCAAAGCTCCTAGTCAGATCTGGATACGGCCTGGATCCGGTCGGCTGCGGGAAAACCTCGGGATAAACAAAGACACTAAAATTAGCGTAGATGCCATTCTTCTTATGATGTAACGAGTACATCAGGATTTAAGGGAAGTGTTCCCAGTTCCGTCTGACCTAATCTATGCAGCCTAACATTGAATTACAGAAGTCTATAATATATTATGTGTATATGTATGTGTATGTGACAACACCTAATATGGTATTTTAAGTCCATTTGATCCACTTTTGATTTGGTGTTGGATGCATATTCAACATATCGCCTGATAAGATTGAAAGGTCATGCTAATTTGTGATATTTGTAGTTATGACAACAGAATGCATACCACAAACATAAGACATGATCATTTAGGCGCTAAAATAAATCTTTAAATCATTTAAAAAAGAAATGCCAAAGTAATTTAAATTATCTTTTTTTTTACTCTTTATTTTATTTAATTTTTTTATAATTAATTTAACTGATCCTGCCACAGTGTATTTATGTACTGGTGGTTTTGTAATGGTGGGAGGATCCGTTGCCTGTTATTTGCCTCTGTTTGTCAGCAGGCTGTGCTATTGCTCCAAAATTACAAACGTTCTTTTGTTGTTACACACTTTCATTCAGTTTCATTTGAGATCCTCTGTTGAGACTTTATTTTATATGACCATTAACCATCTCTTCTTAATTGTGTCTCTTTCTTTGTATTTTGAATGTACATTTTTGTTACAGATCTGCCCTGTGTAAAAGAAGAACGGCTCCAGCAGCTTACTAGGCTTTTTCAGTATGCAGAAATATATTTCAATGTCTAATGTGCACAAGTGAAGTGCTTATTTTGCACTGCTAGTGGTGCATATGTATTTATGCCATGTCTATACACTGAGAGCAAACAACCATATCGACAAAGCCTGTTTTAACTCTGGCCAACATTCCTTTATAACAAATATCATATTGCTTCTATTTACACTTTGTGCATTGTGGTCGCCACATCAGGCATTTATTTGCACTTATAAACAAGATGCTATTTGTTTATAAATGGGGCAAACCAGGGTTATTATTGGTGACTAATAAAACATAAAAAAGCTCATTAAAAAAGGTCATTACTTGGAAAAAAAAGTTGTAGTTATTTTACTTTAGTACTTCAACGCTGCATATTATTTCAGATAGTTACCAAGACAATGTTTCTCATTTTCGTTTAGTTCACGTTGAAGTAGCTACTACAATAACTAAAACTAAAAACTAAAACTTAAAGAAATAGGTTACACTTTATTTTAAGGTGTCATTGTTACACTGTAATTATACATATTTAAGCCCACCGGCAACTATAGTTGCCGCAGTGTATAGTTGTCATTTTCCCTTTGTAAGTATTTTTCTAGATGTTATCCATGTTGTATTTCTCAATGCCATGCAAGGAAACAACCAAATAAAGGATTTCAAGAAAAAAAAAGGTATTCACTTCCTTCCTGTCACATGAGGCTGTCAACTTCCTACCCCTATTTCCAGGAAGCATGGCGAAGGCAAACCCTCCCAAAGAAAGCTCATTTTCATATTACTAATAAATATTTTTTTGACATATATATATCTACATAATCATGAAGGTCTCTAGAATCATCCAAATAAAACAAATCTTACAATAGATCTATCGTTTTTTGTATACTTTTGTATAGTCAAAAGTCCAAGCGGGCAAATGCCTTGTAAGTACATTTATCATGGGGAAATGGGGTATACTGTGTTAATAGGTTAATAATTCAAGGTTATTGGACTTGTTTAGTGCATAAACATAACTTTACCCTTTAAATGACATCTCTACTGTTCATAAGTACTGTCTGTATGCACTGTTATTTTAGTTGTTTTGCCATTTTGTCATTTGTTTTTTTGTTAGTTATATAGATATAATTTTTTCTTCATTCTATTTATATGTATTAATTTCATTTCATTTTCATTTTTGATACACAATGGCCTGTTATGGCTGCTTTGTTCTGCTCTCCACCACTTTAACCATTGTGCGCTGTTCATTTGAGGTTTACAGTCGGGCTGTTTGTGGTCTCAGAGACCCCAGGCAACAAAATGTACTTTTGTAACAAATTATGAACAAATTTTGTACAAATGTAATTTGTTACATTCTGTAACAAATTACATTTTTGATATGCATATCTACATATTATGAAACCATAATTATAACCATTAAAGTTACTCTTTGTCAAAGTTTAGCAGTTTTTGTACTGAAAATTTTCAGTTTTTCAATAATGTTACATTATGATTAGAATCAAACCTGATCAGGATGATACAAAGAGAAAAGTTGGAGTCTTTAGAGTTTATCATTTATTTCAAACATCTGTTTTTCATATAATTCTAAAAATTGTGTAAAGTGTGCCACTTCATTTCTGTCTATGTGTGTTCTTTCTGATTTTGAGGATGAATTTTGTCCATTGAGAAAAATCATTTGATTCTAATCATAATATAACATTATTGAAAAACAGATGAAAAACCTGGGGAAAATAAATGCAGAACATGTTCACATAGGACATTATTAACACGACTATATGCATGAAACCATTCAGAAAAAGTTGGGCACAAATGGGTTAAGTACTGATTCATATTATGGTAACTACTTACAATAGGGTTAGGATTATATAGGGAGGGTTGCTTTAGGGTTAGTTGCATGTAATTATGCATAATTTATAGTTATTACTATAGTTACTACATGACACTATAAAGTGTTACCAAAATATAGACATTAAAAATTAATACAAATTTGCAAAAACACACACAACTAAATTACTAAAACTTTAACTAAAATTAAAATGTAAACAATAAATATAACAAATAAAATCTAATTTAAAATGTTAACAAAAACTATAATAGTATTAGAGTATCATTATAAACAGTATCTACCATTATTTAGCCTACATTAATTATTTAAAAAAATGTGTCCAAATTTATTTTTTACGTTTTAGTTTAAGGTTAAGTTTAAGTTATACTTCAAAGTAAACTAAATACTATTATAGTTTTTGTTAACATTTTAAATTAGATTTTATTTGTTTTGCTGTTTACATTTTAATTTTAGTTAAAGCTTTATACATTGTTGAAGTACTAAAATAACTAAAACTAAAAATGAAAACTTAGAAAAAAGTGAACTTTTAATACACCACATTTATAACAATTTTATGGTGCTTTTTTCATTCTTTTTTTCAATATTTAAAAACTCTGGCTCTGATTTATGAGTTAATTTTGTTCAAGTCATAAGAAGAGTCTCTTGTAGTAAGAGATTCAAGAACAGCTGACGTTTAAATGAAGTTGTGGAGGGTCTTCTGATGTAATATAAAGGTTATCCTTGTACATGCTATTTGTTGGAAATAAAACATTCAAAAACGAAAAAGTTGTGGAGGGTGCTGTTTTCAACTGCATGCTTGAAAAATAAATAAATAATGTAATTTACATAGCCTATGACCTATTCGTATAATACATTTCAATAATTATTATTTTTTTCTTTTGCGAGGTGTGGATTTCAAGTGTGCAGATCGTCATGAATTAAACCAACATCATGTAACGAAAATTCAAATAAATGTAGCTCCTATACTGACCTCTGCTGGACAATCCTTGGATGGCAAATTAAATGGATCAAAATACATCGAAGAGTATGAACCCATTCTGATTTTATCCAAAGAGTGAAAGATAATAAATATCCATTCATCCATTCTCTAAACTGCTTATCCCTTTAGGGTCGTGGGATAATACAATGTTTTGCAAAACATCTTCTTTGGTGTTCGACAGAGGAAAGGGATATATACATACAGGTTTAGAACGACATAGGGGTAATAAGTAAATGACAGAATTTTCTTTTATTTTATTTTTATTTTGGGGCGAAAATCCCTTTAACTCACTATGTATATACAGTGAGTTATAGAGTTATACAGTGAACATTTTCAATTGCAGTTCACACAGAAGAAACTGGGTCATAAAACGTACATTCATAAAAACGCACATGCAGGTGCAACAATGGGACCATATCTCCATGGCCTCATGCTAAATGAGTTCTTAATCACAGTCCATTACGCGTTTTAATCTCCTGTTGGCTGATAATGGCTGTTCTCCAGTGTTGAGTCTGGTGGTTATTAAGTTAATTTGTCTTTCCTTGCATGATAAATCACTCTGTCTCTCTTCTCCTGCCCTCCACTCCAGCATCATGAGTGTAAATCTGTCTAAATTACTTTTATTAGGTTTACGCTGACAGACATTTTTTTACAGCTCAAGACTGCTCCTCCTCATATAGTCTTAACCACTGAAAGCTGATCTCAGATCAGATAAGGCCACTGTCAGAGCAGTGCGGATGAAACATCAGTCATCATAAGCACAGGAAATGTTCTCTTGGGGTGTCATGCTAAGAATTGATTTACTCTTGATTTAACAAAGGATATGTAATTGTGCTGTAAGCCAATGTAAGCATATTTATTGCACTGGGAATTTTCTAAGACAATGCTGATTTACACAGATGTGTATAAAAATGTGCAGTCTCTGCTAAAAAAAATAATGAGACATCAAAATAACTATGATTAATATATTTGATTATTTTATGCATAAGCATACAGTGAAGCTAAACATGACTGGCTGCTGGAAATGCTTGTGGTCAAAAAGGAATTCTAAATACTTTGTATTTTATGTTACATTTCATCAGTAGAGATGCAAAAGGAAAAAAAGCACATTTTATTGAACTGAAAATGAAAATGCTGAATTTATGGCAGTATTTTTTTTACATACATGTCAAACCTAAATTTTTACTGAACATTGAAAAAGTCTAATCAATTTATAGTGAGCTAGAATCTTAAAAATGTCTAAACTTCTTTTTTTTTGTTGAGAAAATTAAACCGTTTTGTTTTGGAGTTATTTTCTTAATTTATTTATTTAATCAGGGACAGTACACATTAATAGTACATAACAATATGTAAAATGCGCCAGATTTAGCCAACACTGGCTAATTTTCATCTGTTGTCCCTTTCTGGGGGAATAGTTCTGTAAAATATATGTTTTAGATGCACATTTCCATTAAGTAACATCTAATCAAAAACATACATTTACATTTATCCATTTAGCAGACGCTTTTATCCAAAGCGACCTACAAAGTATAATGAATATCAACGATGCATTTTAGCACCAGCTCATTTAACCCCCCGAAAAACTAAAAATCATTTAGGAAAATCATTTCCCTAAAACTATGTAATGATGTTTTTCACAAGTTCACTTTTCTGGTTAAATCTGGTTAAATTGATTGTTGAATTGGTAACTTTTTAAATAAAAAATGTTTTGTTTTATTTCTATTTGTTTATTTGTTTATTTGTTTGTTTGTTTATTTATTTATTTACATTTATTTATTTTATTTTAAACCACACTAAAACATTTTATTTTATTTTATTTTTTATCCAAATCCAAAAGATCCAGTGTGGAGTGGCAGCAGTTGATGAACTGAAGTCCGAGACCACTGGAATTTCAAAAAGTTCACACATTTTAAAAATCTTTTTAATAGCGACAAGAATATTCTAAAATGTAAATAGTGATACCAAATATGAAAGGAGCACAGCTGAAAGTCAGTGTAATCATGCAAACATCATCTCAATGGGTGGTAATGCTATTACAACACCAAAGGGTTTTAATTACTCAGCCTCCACCATACAGCACAGACTCACTGAGACCTTTGAACTCAGCTTAAACACTCTGCACATACTCCGGCTCGCCACAAAGACAAGGGTCCAAGTCGAGCCGCACCGTTAGCAAAGCGACCAAGAAAGGGGCCGCCCAAACTGTCTGTCACGTGTGACGAAGCACCCTCTCCATCACTGGAAATAGAGAGCCTTTTTTGCCATCCTTCTCAATTTCTCCCAAACACTCTTCACTCCGTGCTCCAGAGGGGGCCGCTCAATGTAAGTGAACCCCCTGTCACCCCTCACCCTTCAGACCCGCAGAGTGTGCTGTGAGACAGCTGTGCTCTGCTACACTGAATAGCCAGGACAAGGGGCTGTGTTAATGTGTAGCTCCTCTTTGTGGCTCTAGTCTCTTTTAAGGACAATAGACCAGGCAGGCAGAAAAGCTGTACGGGGAGAATAGAGTCACTGCCTGTTTAAGCCTAGTTCATAAAAACAGGACACCAAAAACCCATTGGATCCATCACTGTCTTATTTGGCTGGGAAAGCGTGTAGAGGAGGAGAAGTCAGTGGCTCTACTGTATTTAGGACAGATTCAGTGAGCGGGTGAACTATAGCAGGGACATGCAGACCTGCGTGGGTGAAAGCAATTGTTAGTTTATGATTACAGTATTTCTCTATGGTTTTACTCTGTTCGTGCACAGCCAGTCCACTCACAACAGGGTTTTAAACGGGTCCATGGACATACTTGCAGTACAAGTTACATAGAAAGTACAGAGAAGACATTATGAAACACAGACTTTTGTTTTTAATGAAAGTTATTATAAAGGCCAAATGTAAGAATAACTCTAACAATACCTAATCTGATATGAATTACACTACATTGTATAAGGTATTACTAAATGTATGTGAGAAAGCGTATCAGTGTAGATAGAACAATTTTTTGTTGTGCATTTACCCAAAAATTCAGTAAATGAGAACAATTACGAAATAAAATCAAATAGATAGAGAGAAAAAAATAAGGAGAAAAATAGAGCATGGAAGAAGGAAAGATCTGTGATTTAAGCTAACGGAAGTGATGAGACAGTTTGTGTCTCTTTATTTTATTTAATTTGTTTGTTTTCTTTGTGCAATATTGTTTGTTCAGGCATTTCATTCCAGTCCTGCACTACTATGACAACAATGAGGCCAAACCTCCAACAGTCTCCAGCATAAATGAGGGCAATTGAGTATGCTAATGAGCCCACTCTCCTGTGATTGGCCGGCTCGTTAAACTGCTTAAATGGCTTTTACTAACCCTTCTGATTGATGAGTGTCTGACAGGCTCAATGTGGGAGCGTTTTGGGCCAAACTACAGGCGACCAAAGCCTCTTTGACGCAGACGGATACTCTTCTTGTACAGTATACACACACACAAACACAAAGCTCGATGCTGCTAAGTAAGTGACTTCACAAATGAAAACAAAGACACACTCACTCCGACACATAGTTACTCACATACAAAGAGCAGCTGAACATTTCTCTTCTCTAATGCCATCCCATTCATCAAACTGAGTGTAATTGATGTTAAAGGCTCAAAGCAGATCCCCACAGCCCTCCCCCTGTCTCTCTGTGATACGTAAAGCTGGGTTCAGTCAGAGCAACTCATTGATCTGACAAGAAGACCATATGACATCCTAGTGGCACAATATGTTCTGCTCAGATTCAATTATGTTTTAAACAGATACTGACAGAGATGCAGGTGATATTTGTGTGTAAACGATAATATATAATGAGCAATTTCAAATGAAAAAAACTTTTCACAATAAAGTAACTTAAAAATAACATATTAAGCGAATTCAAATCAAAATTAATATTTCTAAACAGCCTTTTGAAACGAGTGTTACTACGAGTGAATATTTGGCTAGACAAGGATGACGTGTTACTGTGACAGTGTCCCAGGAAACGGAATGCTTTCAGAACTTTGGCTCTACGTTCTGGCATGGTTCTCTCAAAGTTATGAGTAAACATTCTCCCAGTGACGTAAAAGGGATAGTTCATCTAAAAATTTAAATTCTTTCTTAAATTACTCATCCACATGACGTAAAACTAACCTATATGAATTGAGACACGATGTGTACAGTAGCTGACCATAGTGTCCTGCCCCAGGGGGGCGAGTGAGGGAGAACCAAAGTGGACAGTGCATCATATGCTGAGACGCAAACAGATCCACTTCTCCTTGGCCGTAGAAGTCCCATATGAGCTCCACCGTCTCGGGGTTGGGTATCCAGTCCCCTGACCTCAGCCCCTGCCTCGACAGGGTGTCTGCTCCTATATTCTGGCACCCTGGGAAATGCACTGCCCTCAGAGAGAGTATCTTCCCTAGGTACCACAAGAGGATCTGGTGCACCAGTTTGCAGAGTGGACTCGAACGCAAATCCCCCTGACGATTAATGTAAGAGACCACCGATGTGTTGTCTGTACGGTCGAGCACATGTTGGCCCCACTGTAAAAAAAAATCTGTAGAAATTACAGTATTACTGGCAGCTGCTTGCCAGTAACTTACTGTAGTTTTAAATTGATTTTATTTACTGGCAACAGTTTGTTCAAAGTTAAATTAACATTAAACATTAACAAGTCTTTATCTTTACAGAATAAAACTAAAATAACAGCCTCATGCAAAGCATTAATGGGAACCAAAATCTGAAGGAAAAAAAACAGAAAAAGGTTGATGAAGATTTCTGGTTCCCAGAATGCTTTGTATTAGATTGTTATTTTATAGTTTTATTCTGTAAAAACAAAGACTTGTTAATGTTTAATGTTCATTTAACTTTGAACAAACTGTTGCCAGTAAATATACATCAATTTAAATCTACAGTAAGTTACTGGCAAACAGCTCCATAACTACAGCAATTGTTTAACAGTGCCCTCAGGTCTGGAAGGAAATGTTTCAATGCATTGAAGACAGTCATCATCTCCAGGCAATTTATGTGCCCTGAGCTGAGCGGCCTTCCATTACCGCTCCCCAGCCGGTGAGGGAAGCATCTGTCCAGATCGCAACTCGATGGCAAAAGAGCTCCCAACACCGGACCCTGGGATAGGAACCAGTGTTTCCTCCATATAACCAAGGCACGGAGGCACCGCCGTGTGATCTTGATCATACGAAGTGGGTTTCCCCTCGGGGAGAACCCTCTGGTTCTGAGCCACCACTGCAAGGGTCTCATGTACAGCAGGCCAAAGGGGATCACATTGGATGCTACTGCCATGAGACCCAACAGTCTTTCGAACTGTCTCACATTGCGTGACTGGCCTAGCTTCAACTCTTTGGTGGTTGTGAGGATAGCAGCTACACGAACGGGTGATAGTGTGGCCCGCATCGTGACTGAATCCCATACCACACCAAGGAAAGTGGTTCTCTGTAGTGGAGAAAGCCCACTCTTCTTGGTTTTGAGACTCAACCCCAATTTCTTCAAGTGAGCGAGGACGACATCTCAATGCCGAACCGCTAACTTTTCCGATTCCGCCAGAATCAGCCAGTCGTCAATGTAGTTCAGAATGCGTATTCCCTGCAGCCTGAGTAGGCCAGAGCTGCATCTACGCACTTTGTGAACGTGCGGGGTGATAGAGCAAGACCGAATGGAGGCACCCTATATTGGTATTCTTTGCCCCCAAAACCTCAGGAACTTCCTGTGTTGAGGGAGGATGGAGACATGGAAGTAAGTGTCCTTTAAATTTATCGTGACAAACCTCAGATCTGATTTGAGTCACGATCTGTTTGAGTGTGAGCATCTTGAACTTGAGTTTCATGACTGCACGATTCAACAGACGAAGATCTAAGATCTACGTACGTAGCGTCAGGACCTTTTTTGAGCCGAAGCCTTCTACACCATAAGAATGGTCCTCAGATGACGTCGCCCGCCTGTGAAGCTCATTCTTTCCATTGGACTTGAAATACGTGCTTCAGACGTAATCACGCGGAGGCGTTCCCAAAGCGTCATCGACGCGCCACGAGTTCCCTCGAAAGGGAACATATATTTTTTTTATTTGTTCATAAAAAAAGTTCACATTTATTTCAATGTGTTTCTTTAAATATTTATAAAATTTACAAGCAATTTCTGAGTGAAGATCGTTTCAAAGTAAATCCTACACTTTTTTCACTGTGTAGCTGCAGCACACACACATGCACACACTTGCACTCACTAAATTACTCATCAGACATTTTTTTGTTTGTTTATTTTAGTCCCTATTGGCATTTGTGTAATATTGTTTGACATGTTTTAATATATTAGTGTATTGGAATGACATGTTTTCATGTTTTCCTGGAATACAAACGCATTCCTAATATGCTAAATTCTCAAATACCATTAGGGGCAACAGGAGGTATTTTGATGCCAGGCTGTGTGAACAGCTTTCAAAAGGAATGACTGTGTCCGCTGGCATCAGGCCTAACCAGCAGACAGGCACGATGCCACATGGGCGCAGTGTAACAAATGTTCTGCCATTGGGACAAAGAGGCAGCAGACTGCTGTGAAGCCTCACTCCCACGTTCAGTGAAATACAGGTTGCATTTTTCGAGTTTAGTCATTTCTGAAATCAAATAATTTTTTGGAGTAGCAGTAGCCTATATGATTTTGCGATTAGTATTATTTTAATAACAAAGCGTTTGGCTGTGGCTATGGGGCTCTTCGATTTATCGTTCTTGTTCTTGTATGTGTTGTTTTACAGACAGCACGTTTTAGAAACATCATGAACTATTTAAGTCTTATGTCTCCAGTAGGTGGCAGGCTTATGTTGGGGAAGTTGAATTCAGTAAACTGCACTGACACCAGCGTGCTTTCCGCTTACTTTTCACGAAAGATTTTGTTCAGGCCAGGGGATTGTCATTACGAAAGTAACTTACCCTATAAAATATCTAATAAAATATTCATTTAAAAAATCTGATTTTAATTAAGAAAAGCCGTGTCTGATAGCCTGGCTATAATTGGACCTTGATCGTCATATAAAACATGAGTGAATTTGATTCAAATTAATATAATATCATCGAATTAATATAATTAATATGGTTAATATAGCCTAATAATATTATTTTTTTTATTAGGCTATTATAAAATACAAAATGTATTGATCTCCTAAACAATAAACAGGCACATATTTCCGGGATTTTGACATGGCTGCATCAATAATTAATGTTGTTTTCACCAACGTAAAAAATTTCCAGCCCATTCACCATTACCTTCAGGGGAAATACACGATTACATTAATGTTCCTTGCTTCAGTTCATTATTTAATGGTATTAAAATCTCTTTTTCGCTTTTGATGAGCTTTTCTTTCTTCTGCGATTCAACCTTTTAATTACACTGATTTAGAATCTAATTATTTGTTAGGCCTGAAGCCATTACACAATGTATATTCACATTTAATTTAGAGTCAAGAAATCTCTAATTTTTCAGTCTCTGTTATTTGTTTTCTAAACTGCTTTTTCAAATCCAGTATGTTCTCTAAATGACATATATTGTTACACTGTTTTTGTGTGCTAATTTTCCACCACAATGCAAATTGTAATACCTATTATTAGTGTGTATAGTTCCAGTATTTGCAGTTATGTGCTTTATTCTCTTTTAATTTAGATATGTGTAATTTTACCCCAGCTTCATTGGCTTATGTTTTACTGTGACTAATCTGAAGGTTGTGACCCTCAACATAAGCCTGGCCTGTTTGTTCACATAGCAGTCAAAAACATTGATCTCTGACCTTTAGGATATCCTGTTCTTAAACATTTGTTGTAATAAAAGTGCTACAATAAAATATTACAAACATTACAAATTGCAATAACATTAATTATTTTCCTTGTCTAGCTAAATAATTTTTTTAATATATATATAAATAAATACACACTTCTATTATTAACAAACTTTTTTTACTACTACTACTACTACTACTACTATACTGATAATAATAACAACAACAATATATACAAATTTTTATTGTTGTATAAAATATTTTTTACAAAATGACAAAACATATCTATTTTTACTAAAGATAGACACAATTTGTGTGACAAAGAAATAGAAGCTTGTTCTGAATAAAAATCATGTTACAAATAAAGGTGGCACATGCACCTTGCATGCAGGGCAAAAGACCCTGAGTGTATGGGGTCAGTAATATTAGGGTTAAAATTTTTAACATGCATATACAAATGAAAACATTTTTGATATGGCAAGATAAACAAAACAAACCCTTCTTCCTCGCTAATGGAAAACGATTTGTTGCAGTACAGGCATCTTTCAACCAACACTGGGTGATGCCATATGGCTTTTGCCCATAAAATGGGGGCTCTTTACCCTAAATCCTTAATCCTTTCATTTGTTCAATAATTAATTGATTTGATCACCTTGATTCCCTGAAGTTCTCATTCATTTTCACAGGGAACTTTGTTTCTTTGTGACTATTCCAACATTTTGATACTCTGAACAGAAGGCAAATTACATGCAGCACACACACTTTGCAGCTGTTTACCACGTAACTGGAAGATTAAATCACTTAAGATTCACATGAAAATTAATGAAATGCTGGCATTTATTATATATATATATCTAATATAATAGTAATATAATAGACAGATAACTGTTAAAGGATTGTTTGCTCAAATAATAATATACTTAAAAATAACATTATATTGTTTTTTGGAAACAAACTTTTGCAAGGTATTCAAAATCCATTCATATTTTCAGTATAGAAGGTGACTTCACCTTAGAAGCTGTCCAAAATAATCTTTATTGATAGATTAATGGATTTATAAATCTAATTCAGATTCTTCTATAAACATTGAAAAAAGTGTATGGCATTGGATCTAAACTTATTTATTTTTAAGTTATTGCATTAGTTAACTATTGATGAGATTTCTTTCTTAAAAAGTCAGATGTTCACTTTTCATATATTAACAATGTGTAACCAATCAGCATGGTGACGGCTCTATCAAGACTGTTCCCTATCAGGGAATGTTCAGATGTGAGATGAAACGATTGTATTACACAGAAATAAAATGTTTGATCAAAATGTCACATTCTTATGTAACTTAATAATCATTGAAGGTGGTCTGTAGTAAGGGGTGGGATTTGGTGGATTACCACAAGTTTCTCTTAGATATTGGATACTGTTCACCTTCCACTTCCTCTATCTCTCCAACTCAAACACACTCTCACATTCACACAAATGAGATTGCACAATTGTTTTTTCATCACATTTTAAGCGTGGCATTTCAATAGGTTTTTATATCATTTATCTATATTTGACACTTTTATTTATTCCATATTTATTGCCTCATCGTTTACTTTCTTTGCCTCCATATTTGCCTCATAGCTCTTCAGATCAGCCCTTTTATGATTTATAAATAATCTTTAGTTGAGCTGACATCACTCTCTCTGAAGGACTCGCTGATTTACTCTAGGCAGATGATCTTATATAATCACAATGTTCATTCCCCACCCGGGCTGTCTATAATTCCCCTTTGAATATACAATTTTCAGTATGTGGAGATAACATGATTTTTTTTTATTTATTAATCTTTAAACTACAATAGGCTATAATAGATTTCAACCAAATTTGAACATAAACCCTGTTTCAGACTTTGTCAATCAGTGATTGTCATTGTGAGACAATGCAAGACATTTGGGGCATATACTGCCAATTCATTTAACATCATGCATTTCAAATTAAGAATTTCTGAAAAAAAGCCCTTCCCTTGTATTCTTGTCTCTCTTCTAATGAGTGCTAGGCTTAATCCAGAAATGTTTTCTTTAATCTGAATATCCCTGGTACACAGTACACACCAGTTATTTATTTATGTTGCCTGCATTATAATTGGCTTAATAGTAGATTCTTTTAACAATATTTTTTCTCATTTCAGATGTCACTAAAACACAATTTACTCTGATAGAGTTATAGACTTTGTAGCAAGAAAAACACTAAACAAAGAAGCAGCCAGAGGTCAAGACTGCCATTAATTCAACAGTCAGACTGCATTGACTGGGCTAATTCACGTTTCCTGCAGAAGCTGCAAGAATAGAGTGTGTATGCTGTGTGTTGTTTGAAGAAAAAAGAATAAACGATAGAGCATTCATTGGGTGACAGATTCTCTCTCTCAAATTAAACAGTCATGTCCGTTGTCAAAGTTAAATTTTGTGCTCAATAATAATAAGAGAACTGGGAGTTTTCAGTATTCTTGGTCTTCATGTTTTTAACCAATTTCACAAGAAGACCAATAGTTCCACATTGAAATAAAAAAGCATAATATATAAAGTTAATAAGCTAAATAAGCCCATCCTTTGTCCAAATTTTCCCTTTTCCTTCATCCAATGGCAATTTGCACCAGTCTAGCATTCACATTCAAAGTTTCATATATGGGCAATTACAGGAGCAAACCAAACTAATCTTGTTCTGTTAGGTTGCATCTTGGACCACTTCTATTAATCTCTGAAGTTGAGAATCAATATTTCTTAAACGTTACATTATTTTTTTTTTAATTAACCTACTATTTGTTTTAATTCAGAAATGACTTTGGGGAACGTATTTATTTGGGGAATTTAAGAACTTAGGTTATTTTTTATAGGGCGGCATGTTTGGCAGGATCTTGGTAAAAGTTTCGACCTTCAGACCTGGTAGCCTTTTTAAGGATGCGCTTTATAATTTTACATAATAAAGAGAAGGGAAAAACAAAACAAAAAAACAACAAAAAAACCCCACTTTGGTTAAGTTTAACGAATCGGGAAATAAAATGTAGGCTAATACTTTCTATAGCCTAATAAATATGGTAATTAGAACTCGGGATTAAAGGCATAAGTTCCAATGTTAAACGGATAACAAATAAAAGTACAAATATGGCCAATATGTTTTATGCAAGTATCTAATAATTAATGAATATTGATACTTCATGTTGTGTAGGCCAATAAGCAGCGATCGCATATGAACCTCAGAAAATGCATGGCTCACTTAAAAATGTCGACCTTTTTTTTCATTTAGAAAATTGCATGTAAAAGACTCAAAAGGCACAAAATCATTTCCCCCTTATCTTATGAGAACAATAACACGTCGGCCTAAACGTGTTAAATTATAGCCTATTTTTAAAACCAGACAGCTTCGTAAACAACATTGCATTGCAGCAAATATATATTTCTCATTAATAAAATAATCCACACGTATATTGATTATTAATCAGGCTTTTTAATAGCCTATTAGTATCTCACCAGTTGTTCACTTTTAAAGAGCTTAGGTAGGAATTAGAATGGGTAAACAACTGTGAGATTAAACGATCAGTCGTCGTTCAGGACTGTTTGTTTCTTCTGTAGAAGGCAAACAACAGCCACCAAAGACAAACCTTCATCACTTTACACGACTCCGCCTTTCCGTCATAGTTAATTAAGTGATCACTAAGTCTCCTCAGTCTCCAGAAATCTTAACAGAACTGCAGAGCTGTCAAAGCACAAGACTCACTGCTACTTGCTGCTTGCTGTTGGGCGGTGATGCTTGGTGAGAGACTAACTCGTTGGACGTTACCATTGTAGCTGGGCAGTATAGGCAACAATCACGTGCTGCAAGATTTTTGGGAAAACTGGACAGAAAGTGATAGTGTACTATCGCCAAAATTTATTTTGATAGCTACCACTTCTCTTAAACACAGGTTTTGCAACCAAAGCTGATTGGCAAAGGCTTGGATGACGACCACCAAAGTTGTCAAAATGTGTGAGGCTATGGAGAGGCGTGGGATGAACCCCCTGGACCACCTTCCACCACCTGCGAGTTCCAACAAGCCCTTGACGCCCTTCAGCATCGCAGACATCCTCAGCAAACCTGTCAAACGACCTCACAGGACTCACCGGCTTCCAGCATCAGAGAGAGCCCGGCAGAGCATCACTATATCAAGGCAGACTCTCATCAGTCAAACATCGCCTCTGTGTGCTCTGCAGGAGCTGGCGAGCAAAACGTTCAAAGGTCTCGAATTAGGCGTGCTCCACGCAGCAGAAGGTAAGAAAAGACAGAGTGCATTAAGTTTTAGATTGTAGAATAAATAATAATAATTCAAAATGAATGTACAAATAGTAAAAAAAATCAATAAGTTATAACAACATTATTTCACTTTTTTTTTACAAGTTATACAAGATTCAATTCATTTTTTAAAAGTCAGTTTAAGTTGAAATTACTTAAACATTCAAGTTGATTGTACTTAAACATTTAAGGAAGCATTTTTTTCACAGTACAGTTGCATGGGAAACTATGTCATTTTGATTAATAGTCTGTATTTTCATTAGTTCATTGATTCATGTTTAAATTTATTTTGAATCTGTTGTCATATCAACTGATCAATTTTAATGGATATATAATGAAAGTTAAAAATCGTATCAAAAGTAAATAGGCCTATATTTCTTTATTAGCAATTATTTATTAGCAATATTCTAAAATAGTATGTTCTACTACCATTATTAATGGAACTTAAAACCTTCCAGTGTTGCATCATAACGTTTTTTTTTTCTTCGACAGGAAGAGATGGGTTGACTGTGTTTGGTCAAAGGGACAGTCCTAAAAAGCGCCGAAAATCTAGGACGGCCTTCACCAACCACCAGTTATATGAACTAGAGAAAAGGTTTCTCCATCAGAAATACTTGTCCCCTGCAGACAGAGACCAAATTGCCCATCAGCTGGGGCTGACGAATGCGCAGGTCATAACCTGGTTCCAGAACCGAAGGGCAAAATTAAAGCGAGACCTGGAGGAGATGAAAGCGGACGTGGAGTCGGTCAGATCCTCGGGCGTAGTAGTGCCTCTGGATAAACTCGCTAAATTGGCGGATCTGGAGAGGTGTGCAGCTGGAGCCACGGGGCCCGAGTGCTCGCCACGGCTAGGTCAGGAGTACAAGAGTGCGCACAAATTGTGTCTGTCCCCCATGTCGTCTCTCTCGGACCACACAAGTCAAG
The DNA here is from genome assembly GCA_030578275.1 of Meda fulgida. NCBI lineage: Eukaryota > Metazoa > Chordata > Actinopteri > Cypriniformes > Leuciscidae > Meda > Meda fulgida. The sequence continues at coordinate 25,450,274 of CM060616.1, read as the reverse complement.
ACTACTCCGAGGACGAAGACGTGGAAATAGACGTTGATGTCTGACGTAAACCACGATTTAACTCTTTAAAGACACATATTTGAATTTGTTACAGTGCGTAACAACAGACATGCATGAACATAAATGATTGCAGTGTTTTCTGAAACTTTAATTTATAGCCAGACTATGTTTTCCTATTTGTTCAATATGTTTGAGCTAGCAGCTGTATAATATATTGTATAGGCCTATAATAAAATGGCTTTAATGAGTGTAATAAGAGAATATTTCATAAATCAGGTTAAAAACAGAGCAATACAACAAGTGTATTTATTGCATTTTCTTCATTTGTACACAATCGACAGTGACTGCTTTTTGTAAAGTTTTGTACAGTTTACATGCAAGATAGTGCCTTTCAAAATTAGGGCATTGCACCAATGTGTCGTTTAATGTATTGAGTTAAAAAATAAACATTTATTTATACCTTTTATAATGATGATGTTGTTGCCGAGTCTGCAAATCAATAACAATCGTCATATTCTTAACACTTATTGATATAAATCTAGATACAATAAGATAAGTATTTATATATATATATATATATATAGCCTAAATATTTTTTTTTCCTTTGCATTAGGCTAATTGTAAATATATTAAGTGATTCTTGATAGCGGTAGGCTTAAAAGTCTGAATTTTATAGATTTATACTGCAATGTTTATACCTAAATTATATTTTACATACGATGCTGTGATTTTTTAAATAAAAAAAACAGTGAAATATTTTCAGATGTTAACATTTATTGACAGAAAAGGTAGTATATTGTGCACGACGACCAAGAGCTTCATACTTTTTTTTTTTTTAAGTGCTAACTGCCTTGATTTCTTTACTCGAGAAAAAGGAAGAAAAACATTCTTGGCCCTTTAACGCTATTGTTTTTGCTCTCTGCAGAAGAAACAGAGAGCCTTTGCCTTGCTCCTCTCTCTCTCTTTCACTCTCCAATAGCGTGACTTGGCTTTTGACCCAACAACGTGTGTTTTTCCATTCTGGGCGAAATTTATGTGAGAAACACAAATCTGGGGCGCTGGGGAGAAAAAAAGGAGAAGAAAGACACAAAAACACCAAGTTTTGGTCCAGTTTCTCCAGGGCTATATAATCCTTTTTGTTCACGGGTGAAGCTGTAATTTCCAGCTTAAAGCATGAAAGCTGAGGACAAATGAGCCATCCACCCTGATGTGACAAGCGACAATGGCGCATGGCTGGACTCCTGCGGCTCACCATACTGAAACAAGTGTGTCCAGCCACATAAAAAAGACGCAAACGTTTGGAGGCCATATGGTTTCTGAAATTTTCACACAATTTCAGACAATTTGATGGATTGCGTTAACCCCTCTTTTAAACAGTTTAACGCAGCGCGAACAAAGGCCATACATCGGAGTCTCTCCTCGAGAAAGCATCTGTACCCATGAATGTCCGCTCTTTTCTTCTCGCCTTTTTAGCTTGGCGTTTTGAACAAGTCAATGAATTACAATGAAACTCTCTCTCTTTTTTGTGAGGCACTGACTTTCGTCCCCCTTTTGGGGATTTCAAATGATTTGTTAGACTTGAGTGGGGGGACTTTTTAGTTAAAGAATACGTCCTCATTTTGTTGGAGTTTTTCATGTTAAGTAAGGGACTTGTTAAGCGTTCAAACCAAGGCCCTCATGACAGCTCTGCTAAAAGGGCTCTTTTGTTTATAAAGTTTAATTCTCTTGCCTCCTTACCTTGAGCCTATTTGACTTTGAGGAGATTAATAACGAAGAAAAAAAATCTGGATAATGTGCTAAAGAGCGTGCATGCGCGCTTTAAAAACAAGATGCATTGAGTTTGCTGCAGTAGCAGGTGTGTAATGTATAAAAGGAACAACAGCATGGCCAAAGACTGCTTTGAGCAGTAGCCTAACTAATAAATGTTTACCTCTTTACCTTGTTTTGTAAAATGGAAGATTTGGAAGATTAAGAGTAAGGCCAAGAGAGCTGTTATTGAAGCTAGAAGCAGGTGAAACTCGTGCAAAAGTTCATTTAGGCCTATTTCAGTAATGCAAATTAAAAGGTGAAACTAATATATTTATATAACTATATACATGCATGATTATACTTTTCAGAGGGCCTACATTTCTGTAATTTAAATCCTTTTTTTATTGATTCCATGTAATATTCTAATTGTCTGAGATTTTGAATTTGGGGTTTTCATAATCTGTAAGTCAATTTTAAGTCAAAGGTCAAAAGTAAATTTTTCGAGTATCAACCTGTATATTTCTATGGCATCGCTGTCGAGGAGTAATAGCTGGTGAAGTGGATTTACTTATTGTAGAGTTAACGAAAGTTATCATGAGCATTGTAATGTTTAAAGCAGATGTCTTTACAAATGTCAGACCGGGAAGAATTTAAAACTTTAAAAGTTAATTTAAGATAATTTTAAGAATGACTTTGTTTTCCCCTCAAGAAAGTGTTTATTTTAAAGAAATCGTTGGTTATATGTTCAAATAATTTATATTTGTGACAAAAAAAAATCACTAGGCTATATATACTGAAGCAAGATGTATTTTAATACAAAAATACACCTTCAAGAAGAAAAGCTTATTTTAATTTTAAAGAAGACCAAAGCCTCAAGTTTATTTTTTTCATAATTTAATTTATTACAGTAAACAGTAAAACAATACTAAATGTTTTTTTTTCTTCTTAAAAAATAAAGTTAAACCACATATAAATGATGGACCTGATAAAACTTATAATGTTCTTATAAGTTTTATCAGGTCCATCATTTATATGTGGTTTAACTTTATTTTTTAAGAAGAAAAAAACCCATTTAGTAACATGAATGAACACTGGGTGGAATGAGTGTCCTGTGTGTCTGTGTGTGTGTGTGTGTGTGTGTGTGTGTGTGTGTGTGTGTGTGTGTGTGTGTGTGTGTGTGTGTGTGTGTGTGTGTGTGTGTGTGTGTGTGTGTGTGTGTGTGTGTGTGTGTGTGTGTGTGTGTGTGTGTGAGAGAAAGAGAGAGAGAGAGAGAGAAAGAGAGAGAGAGAGAGAGAGAGAGGGAGAGAGAGAGAGTGTGTGTACATGACTGTGTGAATGACATTTATGTGTTGAAGGGATGTACTGTGAAGTAGCTACTTCACAGCGAAGGAGGTGGAAAGAGAAAGAAGAAGGAGAGAGAAGAGAAGAAAAGAGAAAGAAAGAAAGAGGGAAGTTAAGACAAAAATTGGGTGGGGGAAAGAGAGAGTTTCTGGTGTGTCTTACTCCTTCCCTTGCAGAATGCCATGGGTGGGTGTTTCTGGCACCTCTCCATCTTCTACAAAATATAAGAAAGATGAAGACAAAAAGTTCAAATCACTTCATGGTGGACTGGCTCCCTGAAGTATGGTGTTCACATTGTAAAACTAACAATGTCTACTATTTAAGTAATTGTAACTGTAAAACTCATACATCAGGTTGATATTATATCAACTACCGGTAATATTCGCTCTATTAAATCAACAAAACAGAGGACTCTACTCACCCCTGTAATAACTCACTCCTGTTATTTTTCATATGAGTAACAGGACTGAAAATAAAAGGATTGAGTTTTTAAGAAAAAAGTTATCAAATACACGACATCTGGCCACATATCATACATGCTGAGGACACTAAGCAAATTCTAGTGACTTAGGCCTATAAAATTACTTTATTTTTTTAATAAACAAATAACATCTGAAGAAATAATTTAGGTAACAGGACAGTATGTTGAGATTGACCTTCACAGTCATAGTTAGAATTTCATCAAATATACAGAAATTAAAATGAGAGGACTTTGGTTTTCTCATGGCCTGCATAAGATCCAGATAATGCCACTTCCAGCTGCGTGTCTTGTGGCTTGTCCCAAGTTTTTTTGGAGGGGGCAATTTGAAAAGGGTAACAGGACGGGAGTGAAAACCCAGGGACCCGACAAAAATGTGTATTTTATACATAACATATTATGGATTTCTTATGAAAAAAACAACAACAATTGTTGAGTCACACAACAATGCAAAAAAATAAAAACGATTTCTGAAATATTTTAATGATTCATGCTAAAGTTTAGGTTTAGATAGAGGGGACATGTAACACATTATATTTTTCATTATATTTTTCTACATTTTAATGGCAGTAACATTAATGTTCTGGACACTTTTGTTAATAATAAAATATATTTTAGATATAATTATTTTCATGAATATTTACAAATACAATGTCCTGGGGACAGAAATCTTACCCATTCGGTGGAATGGCTCATCTATTTTCTTTCGCCATTTGGTAGAATGTAATGCAGAACGCATCGGCCAATTTCACTATTTCTCGCTCAAGTTCTGTTATTCTGCTGCTCTCTTGTGGAGAACATTCTGGTATTGCAGTCTTGTGTGCTTGCTTGATTTTTTTGCAGTTACAACTGGATATGTTAAGATCTTGTTTGCGCATTTACCTCAAATTCGCAGATTTTTTTTGTATTTGTAAAATTAATTTTAAAAGTAGGCTACCTATTTATATTTCTTTATGACTCTTATACTTCTCGTATAAGTCCACGTTTTACATTCATAGCAAATATTTATTTAAGTTCTATGCAATATACAAACAAATGGGTGTGATTAAATCTATGTATTAATGAAATATACAACATTTTCAGTATTTGCGCATAAGCAGCGCAGTTGCAAAATCCTTGAACGTCCACAGCGTATGACGCCAACGTTACGTCATGACGTTGTTCCTGGCGGTAATTTTGTTTTGGGGGTTTTGTTTAGTGGCAAACTTGCGTTTGTAGAATTCGCTTAAAAGAAAAACGAGCATTACTGCGCAATTTGGATTTACCACATGATATCGCCACAAAATATACGAAAGCTTTTTCACTTTACAGAACTGTTTCGCGTAAAGTTATTTGAAATCGTTAGCTGCACGGCTAACGTTCCCCGGTCCTTTTGGATTCTAAACATTTTTGAATGTATCTGGCTGGAGTTTGCGTATGATCTGCGTTTCTTTTCTGCTCTTATGTTTTGGTGCTTCCTGCTTGTTTGACTTTCATCACATCTGTAGAGCCCAGCACCATCTAAGCAAACAGAAATGGAGCAGGACAACCAGTCTTCTCAGTCTTCAGATGACGCAGGATGCAAGGCTGCAAAAGCAGTGTTGTTAGAGGAGTGTGAGGAGCAGTTCGGACTGCTACAGAAGGTAACTTAAGTTCATTTGCTATGGGATTGTTTTTAGATCGTTGGTCAGTTAAGGTGAAGTATGCCCATACATTTTTTGTTATAAAAAAAATATCGCCTAACGTTACAGCCTATGAATACAAGGCGCAGAGACCTGGGTGGTGTACATTTTTGTATCATTGAACGTAAACAAAACAAGTTACATGTTTGTCAGTTTTCTTGCACCCTTTTATTCAGCCTTTTGTGAATTATGTAGACAGCTGCAGAAATTCAGCTGGGATGCAACTGTCTAGTTAACACAAGCACTTATATATTTCAGCTTCAAAATGAGATCATTTTGGCTGACACGGAGGCTGATGATGAGGTTAGTCTTTCTCCTTTTGGTACTTTTTATTTTAGAAATCAGTTGTGTATAAATGTTACTTTTCAGTATATAGGCTAGCCCATTCTATAGTATTGGTTCAAAGTCAGAGTTTGAAACTTCTTGCAAAAAATGTGTCTTACTCCCCTACAAATGTTGTATACAGCAGATTGTTTAATATCCAAGGTACACATTTCTAGTAATTGTTCAGTTAATTCTCATATTTTATTTTCAGAAAAGTTTGGGAATATTTTTCTTCCCACATTTGAAACTACTGTAACACAATAATAAATAATTTAATAAGAAGGCTTATATTGACTTAAGATTTTGTTTACATCTACCTTGTACATATATTTTTTGGTATTTTATTAAAAAGTTTAAATGGGTAAATCAATAACAATTACAATTTTAACAATATTTCATGTGTATTTTATGAATCCAATCTTTCTTTGTAAAAGGCATAAAGTTTATTATACTGATTTCAAAGTTAAGTTTGGATATACATTGAAAATATACATACATATCTCACAAAAGTGAATACAACCCTCACATTTCAGCAAACATTTTAGTATATCTACTCAAGGGACAATACTATAGAAATTAAACTTTCTAAACTTTATTTAAACTTTCTAAAATCTATTTTAGAGTAGTCAATGTACTGCTTGTATAGCAGTATATATTTACTGTCCTCTGAAAATAACTGAGCATACACTGAACAGCCATTATTGTCAAAATAGCTGGCAACCAAAGTGAGTACACCCTAAGTGATAATAGCTGTACGTCGTTTAATCATGCAAAGCCACACGTCTATTCATCATGTTCATGTTTTTGTCTGCAGGACCATACAAATTGTTGTATCTTATATTAGAGCAGTTACAATTTGTGCCATGAGTACAATTCTCTCATACTGACCACTGGATGTTCAACATGGCAAATAACTCAATTAGGATTTGAGAATTAGAATTGTTGCTCTCCACAAAGATGGCCTAGGCTATAAGAAGATTGGTAACAACCTGAAACTGAGTTACAGTACAGTGACCAGGGTCATACAGAGGTTTTCCAAGACGGGTTCCACTCAGAACAGGCCTCGCAAGGGTCAATTAAAGAAGTTGAGTCCTCGTGCTGTGCGTCAGGTGCAGAAGCTGGCTTCAAAAAACAGACGCATGATCGTGCCAGCATTGCTTTAGATTTTGCAGAAGTGGAAGGTCAGCTTAGTGCTCAGACCATACACCACACACTACAAGTCGGTTTACATGGCCCTCGTCCCAGAAGCAAGTCTCTTCTGAAGCTGGCTCACAAGAAAGCCCACAAACAGTTTGCTGAAAGCAACCTGTCCAAGAGCATGAATTACTGGAACCATGTCCTGTGGTCTGATGAAACTTAAGATAAACTTGTTTGGCTCAGATGGTGTCCAGCATGTGTGGCGAGGCCCTGGTGAGGCTTACCAATAATTTGTGTCTTGCCTACAGTCAAGCATGGTGGTGGTAGCATCATGGTCTGGAGCTGCATGAGTGCTGCTGGTACTGGGGAGCTGCGCTTCATTGAGGGAAACATGGATTCCAACATGTACTGTGACATTCTGAAGCAGAACATGATGCCCTCCTTTCAGAAACTGGGCCGGACGGCATGATAATGACCCCAAACACACCGCCAAGATGACAACTGACTTGCTGAGGAAGCTGAAGGTGAAGGTGATGGAATGGCCAAGTATTTCTCTAGACCTGTCCTGAACCCTATTGAGCACCTGTGGAGCGTCCTCAAGCGGAAGGTGAAGAAGCGCCATGTGTCTAACATCCAGCCATGTGTCTAACATCCTAATGTCATTATGGAGGAGTGGAAGAGGGTCCCAGCAACAACCTGTGCAGCTCTGGTGAATTCCATGGCCAGGAGGATTAAAGCAGTGCTAGATAACAATGGTGCTCACACAAAATATTGACACTTTGGACACAGTTTTGACATGTTCACTTAGGGTGTACTCACTTTTGTTGCCAGCTATTTTGACAATAATGGCTGTATGTTGAGTTATTTTCAGAGGACAGTAAATATATACTGCTATACAAGCTTGAGAAGATAGGCCTTCTAAAATGTTTGCTGAAGGTTTTAATCACTTTTGTGAGATACTGTACATGATATAGGGTACATACATTAGTTTGGATATACATTGAACCAAACACTAAAATCATCTTAGTTGATAATTCATATACTTTATTATTGACAAAACATCTCATGTTTAGTTCGTGACTGCACATTTTTCGGTAGGGACTAATGTTTTGGTTGCGACCAACCTACATTACAGAATTTTAATTCTCATACTAAAACACTACTAAAATACTAATGATTTGCATCACTACTAACATTTTGTTTATTTCCCCCAAATAAAGGATAATGTGTTCCCTTTTGTCACTACCAAAACAATGATGACGTTTCGGTCGTGACTGTTTCAAGTAGTGCCAATTTTAGATACTTTTGGGGCTAGATCAAAGATGCTAATCAGCACATCGTTAACTAGCACAGTTCTGAACAGTTCAGTTGTACAAACATAACACATTAACTCAAAATGATTGGACCTATCTACTATGAAAGAGAGGCTATGAGAGAGGGACAGGAAGTTTTCCTGATCAAAAATGTAGGGGTGTGGTTAAAATCAGTCTCAGACAATGGACTAAAACACTGTTTTCGCTAATTAACATTTTTTACATAAAGTTTCATGATTTACAAAGAAAATGTCAAATAAATATAATATACAAAGGAAAAAATTGCAAAAATTATTTCAATATTTTTTTTCTCAAGTTAAAATTGAGGGATTAGGGTTCGGGACAGCCACCTCCCAATTGAAAGTACCCAATAAATGATGATCTGATTAAGCTTACTGGTATTTTAAATATTGTTGTGGGTTTCAATAGATAATAGAAGGATCTTAGTAAACATCTAAGATTTCAATACTTTAAATGCTTTTAAAATGTGATTTTTGGTTGTGTTTGCCAAAATATAGTTTATTAATTATTAGTATTTTTTTTTTTTTTTTTCTGTGGGCAGGCAGTGAATCGTCTGATTGCAATCACATCTGAGCTTGAGCAGTGGCAGGAAATGGAACCAAAATGTAAGCTGTTACCTATTGTTTTATGTACTGTTTCAAAATGATATAATATAGACTAATAAATGCAATATTCAAAACTCTGGTAACAACACTTTTATTTGCACAGTTTATGTGAAGACATTTATTATTATTAATTTTCTAGTGTTGACAACAAATCCTGAAGTTTTAGTAGCTGTTGGAAAAGAAGAGGTACGTAACTTATTACTTTAATAACACTTAATAGGCAGTGAGCCTACCAAATTATAAATGCAGTCTTTTGACTCTATTTCTCCTCACAGTTGCAAAGACTCAACAGTCAACTTAAAATGGTCCTGTCATACTCACAAGCAAAGTTGGATGCCCAGAAAAAGATCTTGAAAAGGTTGGACACAGTTTTTGTTAAAGAGCCCAAATTATGCTTTTTAATGTTACCTTTCATGCAGTGTTGCATACCTATTTCTGAAAAATGAGTCGTCAGTACTTTCAGTCTTATTCCATGCACAAGTGCCAGGCTATGGTCTTCTTTGGCTGCCCGCGAATGTCTACTTTGATCCCCCTTAAACACTGTAGTTGTAGCTGAGGCCTGGAAGAGTTTGGTTTGTGTCGACATGACGAGAAGATGCTGTTTTCTGCGCTGTGAAAGCAAATCCACTTTGCATGCACTTCCAAAGGATGAGGGCTCGAATTGATACGGTTAAATAAATGCCATCATTACTGTTCGTATCACTGTGTATACATGTGCTGAGGAAGGTTTCGGAGCTGAAATTCAGATATGGTAATAAACAGTTTAGTTTCTGACAAGTGGTAGACCAACAGACTGGGTCATATGATCAGAGGTTCTCGGAAAGAAGGGGTTTAGAGAGACGTTTCAGGCACCGTGAGAAAAGGTGATGCTGCATTGTAGTGTTGTCAAGATACTGACATTTCTAACTTCGATACGATACCTTGAACAATATCGATTTTCGATACCATGGGGAATACTGCTATATATATAATTTATTATATGATAATTGTTTAATTTGGGTAATTTTGTTGTAGCAGCTTACATACAGAACAGGGAGGCTTTATTTGAATCGTCGAACTAAATTTACAAAAAAGACAAACAGTCTGTAATAAAATATGAACAAATAAATTGCAAATGACAGCACGGACAAATACAATAGAATAAAGATACACATGAAATAAACATGGCTTTAGGTTTTTCAGGTGTGTCTAATGGTAGTTTTCAGGTGAGATACTACAGAAATAAATCAAATGTAAATGAACACTAGATAGTCTTCATTGTAAATATGAAATACAGATTAATGCTTACAATTAAAGTTACAAAAGTTTGTCTTTTTCACTTGTTTTTTGATTAACATCATCATATCAGGCCGCTTTCACTTTAAAAGCTTATGCACAGATTCATTAGAGTGGTGCAGGTATGACGTCACTTTGTAGGCCAACCGCAGTTAGCATCAAACTGGTTCCCACGACAAAAACCCAATAGGATTTTTACATACGCTTTTGGATTATCGCAAAGAAACAAGCTTTGTGATCAACAAAGGTTTATGATACTTGCATGTTTTGTCCATCAAGATAATTTTCGCAGATGAATGCAGTTGCCAAAAGTAAAATGCTAAAGGTAGGCTATACACGAACTACACCACAGTCCCAAGACTTCAACGTCACCGCCACTAAGCTTCCAACACAACTCTTTGGTTTTTATCTAAAAACATTTTCCCAGAATATTTGAGTTAGAATAGTTTGTAAGAGCACAATTATAAGCATAGTGAGGCTGTAAAAGCGGACTGAGCTTGCCTGTTCGGCGTGATGTTTAATCTCCCCGACAGCCTCTGTAGTCTCATTTAGCCACTTATTAGCAAAAAAAAAAAATCACGTTTTGGAGTAATACTGATGCATTTTATGTCAGAATAAAAGTGAAAGTGTCTTGAGCTTGTTTCAGCCATTAAACCAAAATCCCATTTTTAAAAAAACCCATTGACTTCGGGAGTTATAGTCATTTTAGTACTACGTTTTTCTATATATTTGAATGGGTTTTTTCATGGTTTTAGTTTAGTTAACAGTAATAACATTGTTCAAGATTACTATGCTTAAATTAACTTTTAAATGGGACTGAACAATACATTCATGAATAAAATATACAACATGTATAAACTCTGATTAAAAATGTTTTTCAGGGAGCAGACATGGCAAGCTGAGAAGAAAGAATCATTGAATGCAGTGTGTGAGAAAATCACCAGATTACGACATGAAAATGAGAAATCAGAGCACAGGTTCTTAGTATAATGCTGGGATTAAAAATCACATTTTTACATCTGCTTAAAGGGATATTTACCCAAGAATACAAATATACTCACCCTCATGCCATTCCAAACCTTTGAGTTTTTATTTTATCTGTACAAACAAAATTCTTCTCATTCTTTTTAGCCATGTTCATTCATTTGGTTAAAATCGCATGTGAGAACTAATAGTACTTGTTCATAGAAGATTATATATCTATACACACACTCTTTGTGTTTTTACAATAATGATAATGTGTTTTACATTTTTTTGCAGTATTTTGCAGGATACGAAGAGAAAAATTAACAATGTAAAGGACTATCATAGCAGTCTGATGGAAATGCTGAGCGACATGTTAGCTGAGCACTTCCCACTTCCTGATCCCCTAGGAAACGGCACAAAGAAAAAAAGAGTAGGTGGCATCTTTACCCTCTCAATCAGATTAGAGAATATTGGATTTGTATTTTTTGGCTTTTGCATATAAATATTGGATTTGGATTTTTCAGGCTGCTGCATATGATGCAGAGATTAACCTGATTTCACTGAGTGAGATTATCGAGGTATGTTCGGGATACCCATCACAATAAAACATATTTATTTTTATATCTTCACATTAGGGTTTGCAATCTTTTTAAGAATATGATTTGTTATTGATTTATTAGCATGGAAATGAACGTGTTTCTTAATACAGCATGTTTAAAGATACAGTAAGTGATTTCTGAGAAACACTGTTGATATTTGAAATCAACCCAAACCATCCCTCCGCCCCCAAAATGCACAAGCACGCCATGCAAGAGTGGATGTGTCTTTATCATAGCTGAAGCAAAGTAAAATTATGCTTCTTGAAAAATAAAGCGAAGATGACAAACAAAAGACAAGGAAGAACAACAAATGAACATACAGTACACCAGTGTACAAGTAGGAGTTGGTTGTTAGTAGCCTAGCAGCTCCAGACAAAATATGAAAAAACTATCCTCTTACTACAGCAAACATTAAAACAACATATCTTGGTTCTGTGAAACATCAAAAAAAACAATGTTACTCGCATATGAAGCAGAAAGAACAACCTCTGCGTCCATTTTCAGGCCACCCTGCTTAGGTCTCTCCAGTGCTGAAAAGCTTTTATAATATTAACGTGGGTCCTAAAGCTCTTGCCTGATCATAACCCTTCTTTTCCCAGTTTTATTCCTCTGACCTTTTCTCTTTTGAGTCTCTCAGCTAACTCTCTTTCAACAGTCTTTCTTCAAATCTCCCTCTTCCTCACTCCCTCCCTCTCTCTCTTCCTTCATCATGAGTGTAAACGCCCCCTACTTCTGATTGGCTACACGTTTGTTGTGCTGCTCAGTCAGATCCACTTTCAACAGTGTTTCTCAGAAATCACTAACTGCACCTTTAATTTACTAACCCTCTTTTATTAACATTTAATCATGCACATTTATTTATTACAGAGATTGACCAATAAAACATTAGAAACTCCACATGACCCTTATGTGACTGCTGATGACAGTTTCTGGCCACCGTACACAGAGATGCTTCTTCGCAATGGTATTGCAATAAGACATCCAGAAGATTGCAATAAAATCCGTCTGGAAATGTTTTTTTAAATCTTAAGTGCACTAAACTGAATCTAGTTTAAAAATTGTATGTCTGTAGTTAACTGTAAATGTCTATTTTTACTTCTTTTTTTTTAAATCAGCAAATTTTTTGGCATTATATTATCACATTGCAATTGATTTGTTTTGGAAGTACATGTGTTTCTCTTCTATAGTTGTGTTTGTGTTTTGTTTTACTTTGTATATACATATATTTGTCAAACTGTCAAAAATGATTACTTAATTAAAACCACCTTAAACATTCCCTTTGACTTTTTGTTGTCTCCAGTGCTGCGTCAAGATGTCAGTTTGGAAAATTGTAATGGTTTGTAAACAAAAACAAAACTTGTTGGGTCACTGAAAAATCTCTACAATTTGTCGTTTAACATGTATGAAGGTTTTTTTTTTTTGGAATTGTGTGAAATCAGAAATTGGCTTCCAAAATTTCAGTAAATGTCGTTATATCATCACGTATTATTAAATGTGTAATATTGAAATAAGTAACAAGTTCCTATTTTGTTTTAAAAGTTCTTAATTTGTTAATAGTGCAGTGTTTAGTTTGTTTATTGAACGAATTAATTGTTGTGTGCGTTACCCATATGCTGTTGTCTTTATGGGGAATAATGTTCTCTGTATCTGTTAATATATTGACCACCGTTTCTGGAGAGGCTGTATTTTAAGTCATTGTGTGGTCTTAGCTTACACCATCTGTGATAATATCAGTACATTTTACAGTAATATACAGATTTTAATAATTCGGGCTGTTTTATGCTTTAATGACAGAAACTGAACTACAGTCACCTAAACACCATCCCATAGTGCTTATAACATTGTTATTGTATTTTTACAGTGGTGTCCTGGTAACAGCTGGCACAGCTGCTGGTTTTGTCAAATTAAAATGAACAATCAAAAATTGTTTATGGAGCCAAAAATAGCTATGTGACAACTAGCCCCAGGGCATTTTCCTGTGTAATGCCGTGTCCTTTCAACAGAGGGCGCTAACTTTTACACTCTCGGTCTGTTGCCCTTTACCTGTTGAAAATGATTAAGACTACAGGTAAGGTACATTAAACCAGTTCAGTTCCTGTAATGTTGCATTTATACAAACTGTCAATTTTGCTATTCGGGTATAACATTACATTGGGCAGTAAAGTTCGGCGACACCTTGTGAATTTTTTTTTTAACGAGTTAGCTGCTTCATATTGTCCTTCCTAGCCTACTTGTTGGTTTAAACGAATTCGCATTGCTTTAAAGAAATAGCTAAAAAGTATGGGATAGTATGAATATTTAGCCTACCTAAACTTGAGTAGCCTACTAAACTTGACAAAAATATGAACATAAGCTTATTTTGTCAGACCACTTCTCGGACTCCCGCATGATAAACAAGCCACTTAAAAATCACGATTGTTTTGAGCATGCGCAAGACAGTTCTCGAGACTGGCACCCGACATTCATCGCTTTACAGTTTCTGCAAGTTAACACAACAAACAGACAAAATGGAGACACAACACGGCTGTCTTTCCCAAACTGGTCACACTTATTTACAATAATAATTCATTATCAAGCTTTACATAAGTCGTGAATTAATAGCCTATTCACATATCCAGAAATAAGATAATGTGCTTGTTAATGTTTACTAATGAACGTATTAAACAATACATGGTGATTAACAGATTAATGTTAAATAAAATGCTTACAAATTATAAAACGCAATTAATATGATCAAGCACTAGTTGAAAATATGCAAATGTCATTAAGCTTCAGTTTCATTTTTTACCTAATGGACTTTTTTACAGGGGTTAACAGTGTACATGGTTCAATTTGATTTCAATAAGGGAACGTGGTTCAAACTGTTTACGGTATATTGCATTTTTTTTGATAAACAATTGTTTTTTTTTTTTTTTTTTTTAAAGGTTGTTTTCTCCTGTTGATGTTTGATTCAATATCCTGTTTAATAAGTGTTGAGGCAATACAAACTTGTTTTGCACCCAAATTACAATTATCGCCATTATGCATATGTACTGTTGTAAATGATTTATAAAAATTTGCAAATAATGATTAGCCCCCCCCCCCCTTAAAAAAACAGATTGAGATTGAGATTATGAGATTTATGAGATTACTGCCCATAAAGGTACTAAATGATGAGTAAACTATCATAAAGATTTAAAAATAATGAATAGTTTCAACTTTAGATTGAGTACTGTACTGCAAAAACATGAATAAATTATTAATAAATGATTTGGGAGAATGTGTAAATAGTACAAATTTGCAAATGTGTGAATGTGTGATCAAATGTGTGAACTCTATGGACTGTGGTTATGAGTTAGTTTTACAACATTTGTAAATGTAAACAATTGTATTAGGTAATAAATTAATTGAAGTTAAATTACATTGGTTAGCAATTGTTTTTTTTACATTATGATTATGTATACTATCTCATAGTTTGATTATATACTATTATTAACTAATGACCCATTAAGCATTATATACTGTTTCTTTATGTATTAATGTAATTTTTAACTATTGTAAACCATCTGTCAAAATCATTTGTATATTTAAAAAAAGTTCTTGATCATTTGAATTGAAAGTTATATGGCATTTGTAAGCATTTCATTAAATAATGATCTGCTGATCATTATGTAACATTTAATATGTTTATTAGCTTAAACATTAACAAGCACATTATCTCATATTTCTATATGTGAATATATATTTACTAATGATTTGTTAATGAAAGTTATATAAAGTGTTACTGAGCTGTTTTAACTTAAAGCAACTTGCACTGGCATATCTTAAAATATGTCAGTGCCATTGTTTTGTATCAAGATGCACACCATAATGTTTTTTTTCTAAGGCATGTTTATAAAAGCTATGTAAATGGCCTAATTGAACCAAGGCCTAATCCTGGCTTAATCTAAACCCTGCTGTGAAACCAGGTCTTGGTGTTCTAATCTACGTTGGTTCTATTCTCAATTATTCATATTGCTGCAACATGTTCAGTTACCACATCATCTGAACGTCAGTGCCATTGCATGTGAAATCAATGATGTCAAAGGCATTGGCTTGCTGTTTTTAAATCTGAGTGCATGTGAAGAACATTCTACAGCTTTGGCAGTCTTTTGGAGCTTGACATGTGGGAACTATGAACTGTATTTATTTATTTATAAGGTTACTTTTAAATAATTAGAGAAAAATTATGGAAGACGGCCACCTTAAGAACAGTGTGCATTCATGTCAAATCTGCAATATATTTGGAGATAAGACTAGAACGTACAATTGAGGCATCGTCTAATATTTTGTTGCTGTCCGGGGGGAGGGCTCCGAGCTCGGAATTTGGTTTAGGACTAGAAGAGTGGAGAAGGGGTGGTGGAGGGACGCTGCTAAACTGTCAGAGAAATGAGGTGAGACTGCTGAGTCTATATATACGCGTTTTAATCATGATTGCTGAGTGCTCTCCACCCGTGTTAATTATCTGAACTTGCTTCTCCCAAACTTTGTTAATAAAACATCATTTTTACACACATGCAAGCACAAAATAAACTTTTCAAGTCTGTAGAAATGTGCTATTATAAATGTTGCTGTCCAGGGTTCTGAAAACAAAAACTAAGGCATGATGTAATCATCAAAATTCGTCGAATTAATAATTAATCATATGAATTGGACTATTGTTGTATTTTTCCTCTGTTGATTGTTTATTTGCTTTGGTTTCATCTCTGTCATGCATTAACAATTGTTTTTACAGCTATACAGGCCAAATAGCCTATGATAGTTTTTCTTTAAGATTTGATTTTTGTTTAGTGCACATTATACTTCTGCGGATATTTTTATTTCAGACATCCCTCAGTCAGACAAAACTGTCGAATTGATTGTATTTAAGTGGTCCTCTGGAGCGATTCTAAAAATAGCCAGGAGAGATCGTGTATTACCGTACTACTGCCAGATAGCCAGGCTACTCCTAAAAATACAGAGATGCGAACGTACTTGTGAAGGTGCGTGGTCGAGCAAAAACACGACACACAGATATGAAAAAAACCGAAACGTTAATATAACTTTCATACAAATGCCTTTTTTTGCCAATTTCACAAACGAGGAAGCGTTGAAGATAGTGGTATTCGCGGCCGCGGATCTGCATTTCTCTTCTCTCTGAGAGCGACGGGAAAGAGAGAGAGAGAGAGAGAGAGAGAGAGAGAGAGAGAGAGAGAGATCAGTGGGCGAGAGACGGACTCCGCCTTTGCCATCGCCCAATACCGATCCCCCGGTTCAGTGAAGGGGGAAATCACAGATCTGCTAGCTAATGCCGGAGTCCCTCTAGTTGCGTCGTCTCCGGGCGTAGAGATGATGGGCTTTCCGTAACTGGAGGTGGAGGAGAGAGGCGGGGGTGGGGGTAGCGAGAAAAGAGGAGGGGTGGGTTAAAAAAAACACGAAGAGAAACAAAAGCACAGTTGTGGGTGCCTGAAACCATGCAAGATTTGCACTGTTCTCAAAGAACGCTGCTCTATCCGTGGGCCATGTCGTGAGGTGTGGCTCCAGCGCTCGGGATACTGCCAATAGATAGCCTACGCCTGGGAGCAGGGCAAAATATGTCCGCCTCGGTAGGGCCCCAAAGCGGCCCTCGCCCACCCACCGTGCCAGCTGCCATGCCTGATATGCCGGACTTGAGTCACCTCACGGAGGAGGAAAGGGAAGTCATCATGGCAGTGATGGTTCGGCAAAGGGAAGAAGAGGAGAAGGAACAAGCCATGCTAAAGTAAGTGCTGGACGATTTCCTTTGTGTATCCATCCACAGACGTTTTTGACACTTTCAGTGTTCATTTGAAGCTAGCTTCATGACCTTTCACTACCCGTCACACTAGTAACGTGTGATTGTGATTCCCTAAAATCGTATAGAAGTGATTTCGCAGCTTAAGAACGCGTTAGCTAGGTCTAAGTATCCTGGATAAAAGCGAATAGTTGCAATGGCCTCTGTATAGAAAGCGGGAGTCAGTGCAACAGATGAACTTGAGATAGATTGGTTTTAACATTCTTTGTAGTGTTTGAGTAGAAATGATCTAGATTTGAGGTCAGGCGAGTTACAGGTGCACCATGAAGAGCAGTCGGAGAGATGGGGCGTGACAGAGAGCGAGGATGAATCATACTTCGCAAATGCGAGTCACCCCACTCCACCCGATGCACCCACGGGGGCAACACAAGGTGCTCTTCATCCTCAAGCAGTCGCCCAAACACTATTTTATATGGTAGACTATAACACACAGCGCATGTTATCTTGGAGAAATGCTATTGAATGAGGCTTGCGCGCTGGTCTGTGAAGAAAGAAAGCACGTCTAGTAATACACGTTAAACGACAGTAAGCTAAAACGTCTGTTTTGAGCCTGTTGGCAATATTAAAAGGTATCCACTATCTGGACTAGAAATACAGCCTTTCGCAGCTTTACAACCGGGGTGTGGTTCGTGATTGGCTCGCGATTATTTCGCCTGGCTCAGTCGATGCATGAGAGGACGACTTGACTACAACATTTTAAAGATATAGATTACTGGAAGTGGCGACTGTAGCGATTATCGTGTGTTTCGAGATTATATAAATTGCAATTTACTCTCGTGTGACAATCATCTCGTTCTCCTCGGCGTGAATGATTTGGAGAACAAGCTGACGTAGAGCGTTAGTTATGGCACTGACTGAGTTGCGTTTCGCGTATTCCCTTACAGTTCCTCTTCAGACGGAAATGACGTGATAGAAAATTGAGGCGAGGTAATGTAAATTTTTCCTATGACGACTAATCTGCAACGGAAATGGCAATCTATAGCTTTGACCATGCGATGATTGAGTTAGGCGCCACTACATCACGACTCTCCAGCCACATCTGGAAATGTGTGGCAGTTGTTGTGTTTTCTGTGCCTGTGAAGTGAATGTGCTGAGAGGAGAAGCATATTTCAAAATCACCCTTTGTCTTATTATCTGTTTACAACTGCACAACAATGACCTCGTGTTTGTCCATAAGTCACTCTCTGTAAGGTTCACAGACAGTGTTGTAAAGCCAGACAGATGTAGAAAATATGGAGGGGCCTACAGATTTACCATAATCTTAATCTTACATGCTTAATGAATCGTGTGCTTTTTGAAAATGGTTTTCCCTACACTTTTAAGTATTTTTCCATGATATAAGCAGCTGCTCTATCAACAACCTACTATAGAAGTGAAAAGCAGATAAAACATTTATTAAATATAAGTATGCTAAATGGAAAGTATGTAGCCCTACACTAAGGTGTGTTATGAAACAATTTCCGTGACATAGGCCTAATATCAAATAGTCTGTTCATATAGGTGATAAGTCACCCTTAGAGACTATATTTTATGACATATTATGCATAGAATTCACTCTGCATTCGAATATGCCTACTTTTTTAAATGTATATATTATGCAAAAAGCATGATGCCAAAAGAGTACATGTTCTAATACCTATTCGAAAAACATTTGGCAAAAAGTACCTTTATGGCCTATACTGCTAAGAGACTGGAGTGTGTATTCGATTGACACTTCACCATGATGCCATGGGAGAGAAGTGGAACATGCTAGTAAAGGGACACAACTGACAGGTCACATGACAAAGCCAACATGGCAGATGAACTTTTTAACATTTTTCAAATATAGTTCCTACTCAGACAGTTGGCAATTTCAGACAGCATCGCTTATAGATGACACAGAGCACACATATTTTCTCAATTAGGTTTAATTCTTACCACATAAACACATTGTGCCCATTTTTATTAAATTGATTAGGTTGACTTGTATGTGCTAAATGAAAGTTAGTATCATTGGTTTGGCTTGTATTTGTTGTAGTCAGTAGCAGTAGGCCTATTTGATGAAATGCTTGTCTGAGATATTATATTGGTATATTTTTTTGATGGGTAACTGTGTTTTTATCCCAGTTTTAGCTGAGATCAGGCCAGCTGGGACAGATAAAACCCTGTAATCAAGCGTTTCATACGGTTTCAGGCAGCCTTGAGAACAGGTCAGAGCTAATCATTTAGAAGTGTGTGTGAATGCAACACCTGGTCAGGTCACATATGTGCTGTCACATACATGAGCACATGCAGATGCTAATGTGCTCGCATCACATTTGTATAATCATGCGAAGTTAAGATTAAAAAAAAAAAGCTTAATCACAAATTTCAAGCAACTTAAATGAAAAATCTTGAATGTCACCCGTTTTTATATATATATATATATATATATATATATATATATATATAATATTCTACAAATGTCATGTCACTTTTACCTTTAAATACAATGCACTGCAGTTTCCAGCTAAAATGAACACTAGTGCAGAGGTCATTGTAACGAAGTACATTTACTGGAGTTTAAGGTAGTCATATGCTAGCATGTCGGATGGAGCATCACTGACTGGCTTAAGCCACATTGATGGCACAACAATGCAACAATAATAAAACTATGTGTTGACATAAAAAAGGAAATTTACTTTTGATACTTAAGTACTTTTAAAAGCAACTACTCTTTTACAGTAAGATTGTACAAATCTGTTTTTACAACTTTCACTTGTAAAGGCGCAATATTTTACCAGTAGTATCTATACTTTCACTCATGTAATGGGGTTGTGTACGTTGTCCACCTCTGCACTGGTGGCAGTAAAATACCAACAACTTGTATTCCTTTTCACACAAATTATGATTAGCCTAACACTTATTTGTCTTGTGGTTCCTTGCACACTACTATTTATAACCTTAAAACACACAGTGTTTGATTTGTTAACATGCATTTTGACGTTTGCATCACCATATGTTATTATTTTACGTTTATTTTTGTTAACACTATCGCTAAGGTTTTGCGAAGGTGGTATGTTATTTTCAAATGTGAACTGGACATTTAATTTCATAACTGCCATGAAAAATACTACAACCAGCGTAATAAAATTTTGCCACATTCACGTTAATAAGTAGCACGTGCAAGTAACAAAATATAATTTTGCAGAAATGTGGGCACAAGGATGTTTTTCCAGTGAGCCTGCTTGTGTATTTATGCTGAATAAAATCAAGTAAAAATAACAGAAAGTATTGTGACAAGACCTGTTCCCTCAGAGCTCCTTCATTGGAGAGCTGTTCTCCCTTGAACACCTCGTCCAGAACAGTGTCTTGTTCATAAACCCTGCATCCGGCTTGCAGTTGTATTGGCTGAGTTTGTGGATTCTGCTACACCTAAATGGAGGGAATAAATACATCCCCTGTTTTTAAGAGAACCCAGAAAAAAAGGGTTTAGGATTATTGAAAGGCTAGGATCAAACTGGCTTTCAGTGGTGAGCTACTATAGCAGGGTTTCCTTCCAAACGTGAAACAAAACCTTTCAAAGTTCGCAAAAGAAAAAAAAGAAAAAAACCAAAACAAATGTGAATTAGGTGCGTTCCTTCAAGTTGTTTGAGTGGATGGTGGTGGTATTGGTTACCTAGTTACCAACAGTAAATAAAATACCATCTGCGGAAACAGCCGATTAGTCACATGGGTTTAATGTTTGCTACGTCAGAATTTACTCAGAAAATGTTTTTCCATCTTCCATTATTCACATTAACTCTTTTTCGCACAAGTCAAAAACTTTATTTATACATCAATCATTGTACGTTTTTTTTTCTTCTTCCTGAAATGTTTTGGTTTGACATTTTTTTTAACATTATTTAAATGTTGCTACTTGTTTCAGAATGTTTAGAACATACAAAAGTATCATTCCCATAATGTTTGCAAAATGGAATGTTCCCTTAACATCCGCATTAACATCCAACCTGGATGTTTTAAACATTCGGAGAACATTCAGAAATAATTTTTTCATAACTAAATGGGAATGCTAGCAAAACTTTCTTATTACAATTTTTGTTAGCTGGGCCTTAGGAAAGGCAGCATGTCTGTCTGAGTATAAAAAACCTGCATATTTCAAGTCAGTAATTTATTAGATCCCACATAAACAGTAGAAGGTAAGAGGATGTTTAATTCGCATCATTTTAGAAAAATGTCCTATAGCCCTCGTTGTTTCTTTTCCAATGTGACTTGTGAAAGAGTGGCAGCCATTTTTCCTTCTAGACTTATGAAACAGGTTCAGTTGTTGAGGACAGCCTCTTGCCAGACTGCAATCTCAAAACATTAGCTTTGTTGCAGAAGAAAAGTCCTTATAAAAAGATAATGTGTCTTACCAAAATCAGTTTGTTGAAAAGATCAGTTTGTTGGATCATCCATTCTTGTTCCTTTCCCTTTTTCTTAGCATATAAGGAAGGTTTCATGGTTTCTGGGAGGAAAAACGTAGGCATTAAATTATGAATTGAAGCTGAAAATAGCTCACACTTGGAAGTCATTGCTGAAATATTTAAAAATGTAGCTTGTCATGGGCTTCTCTAGATGTTCGCGGCCTATTTTTAACCTGTTTATTTTTTACCTTCCCTCATGAATTCTCACTTACATGTAATTGTGTGAGAGCAAGAGTCGGCTTATAGCATTATACGTCTGTTTGCTTTGAGATTTGAAGAGGTTCATCTGCTCTTTTAACACTAAAACTGCTCTGACTAAGCACTGAATTGACTGGTTAATAATTGCAACAACCGGTTAGTAGCCATTTCATGTTTGCACATAAGTGTTAAGGTCATTTGACCTCCTTTGAGACACCTAGTTAGTGGATGACTGATCATGATTCAGTGCTGTTATCGGCTGTAGTTCACAGTCTTGAAGGTGTCTTGTATTAGCTATCATGAAATTCTGGGAATATACTTATAAAAAGTAATTCTAAAAGTAAAATAAAAGGGCATTCTCTTACATGATGTAAAAAGAGTAAAAGTGTCTGAGGAAAAAGGGAGAGCTTTTTTAGCACTCAACAACATGAAAGTTTAATGAACAAGCATTCTCCATGGGTTGCCCGGGAAAAGTGTGTGTATGTGTGTGTGTGTGTCTGTGTGTCAGAGAAATCCCCAGTTTACCACAGCAATGCTCACTAATACAATTACAAATGGCATCACATCAATGCATCAGTGAAGGTGCTGCATATATAGGCATATATATATATATATATATATATACATGGCTATACCTACCGTATATTTGAACAATAGTTTTAAAACCACTCAACTCAAAAACTCAAAAACTCTCAACTCAACAAAAAAAATCAGAAAAGGAAACCGGAAGTCTTGTCAGTGTATATTGAAAAATAAAGGTAGAGAGAGTGAGTGAGAGAGAATAAGAGAGTAGGCATAGAGTCCATTACAAAAGGCACTAAAGGCACTTTTAGCAGTCTATAAATACATATAACTTGCCAAAAGCAACAAACACAATCAACATAAAAGATGCTGCCATTATATTAATTCCAGACTTTTTTTTAAAGGAATCGTATGCAATATAATTATATAAATTAAATATAAATATAATTATTTCTTATATGAGACGACTGGAAATAGTTGTCTATTATCATCATGAATTGCTACCAACTGAGACAGTTTCAGAGGTAGTTAATGGATTTTCCTATTTTGGATCAAATTTATATTAGTTAAAGTTGTACATTTTCTAAAGAGAATGTGAGAGGTGCTTTGCCATTTTCCAAGTTGTTTACTATACAGGCATTATATTTGTCTGGAACTTGGGCCCACATATAATACTTTATAATATATAATAACTTTATAATAATACTATAATATAAAAGTTTGAAAATTATAGAATATAGTGCTGTTTGCCATATGATTTATAGAACAGATGTGTGTCTTTGACAAAGTGGGAGCAATTTTTCAGCAGCTGTGCAAAGTACAAATAGTTTGTTACTGTACTTCAAGTAAGAATTATGAATTATGTAAGGATTTTCATGTTAAAATACATTCTTTTAACCCAGTTTATTGTTCATTGACTACTATTATTAGTATGCAATTTATGAGTTTATCTCCATCAAAACATTGAGCACCCCAGGCACCATTAAAACAGTGAGAGGGGTTACTCAGATCTGTCAGTCTCTTTGCAGCTCAACCAATAGACTTATTGTCACAAGTCATCTCCGTTTGTTTTGTGTTTGGAGAAGAGGATTCCCTACCTACTTTGATTCTGCCCGAATCCGAATCGCCTTCATCAGACCCGTTGGCCCCTCCCAGCCTCCCTCTCCCACCTCCTCTCCAAACTGTTACAATGGATTTAATGTGTTCTGTCAGTCCCTGTGTTTCTCTTCAGTGTCCTCTCCAGTCCTCAGCCTTTCTTGCGATCCAGTCATCGTTGTCTCAGTGGCTATACCTCGGGACTGCTGTGAGCCACCTCCTCCTGGGCACTGCTGGAAAGGTTTAAATATGCATAAGATGCTCTAAAAAACGTGCAGGAGCTAAAGTCATGGATCATCCATATGATGAAACAATGTTAAGAATCAATCAAGTGAATGTAAACTATTAAACTGAACCAACTATTATTTTATCTTAATAATTAACATTAAGTAGATTCTGCAAGGTTTTATGTAAACTTCTGACTGCAAGTTGTGTAAGTCAATTTTTACATATCCTCAATCAGTTACAGTGTGCGATTATATGTAAAATGTATTTTACTTTTGATACTCGGTAGATTTAATATCAGTTATTTTTTCTCATGAGCTACTTTATCTTTTCAGCCAGTTTCTGTAAATGTATACTTTTTATTTAATATTAATATTTATTAATATAAATATTCTTTATACAACATATATTAACATATGTTAATATACTTTATACAATATTGTTTTCTGTAACCATTGGTTCTCCTTCATTAACTACTTTTATTTATTGCTTCCTCTCTTTTGGTGAATAAGAATAAATGTTAACTTATGAGCTAATTGAATGATCGATACTTGTCTTTCTTTCCGCTCCTCTGTATCTAGTTTCAAATGAATGGTGGTTGAAAATATAGATTTTACTTTTATGAACTTCTCTGATATTTATGCACAGTTATAATGAATTTCACAACATGTAAAGGTCTGCAGTGAATTATTTTAACCAGGCTATATTGGAAGAAACATTCTTTTTTTTTAGTTTTGTGTAACTATTGATCATTCTACAAATTGTAGTTTCCATCTGTAAACTCATTGAAAGCGTAAATGGATGGGAAGTCCTCATGGGGTTGAGTCATGTTTGTCTGGCTATTTTTCTGTGTGTATGTGGGTTCTGAGTGCTGATCCAACTGGACACTTTCAATTAATTCGTGAAAAATAGAGGGAAAAAAAGAGACACCCAGGCGAGGCGGCAGCCAGGAATCAGCCAGCGAGACTGAAATAGTCCCTTTCTCTGCTCTCCTCCCTTTTCTGCCCTGTCCTCCTTCTCTCTCTCTCTCTCTCTCTCTCTCTCTCTCTCTCTCTCTCTCTCTCTCTCTCTCTCTCTCTCTCTATCCATCCAACTGTCCATCCTTCATTGCTGTCTTGCTCACACTACCCTTCTGATGTAATCGACGGGTGATAATTACTAGCCAGGCCATGTCTGAGAAAAATAAAGAGAGAGAGAGAGAGAGAGAGAGAGAGAGAGAGAGAGAGAGAGAGAGAGAGAGAGAGAGAGAGAGAGAAATTCTGATGTATGAGGGGCATTTTAAGGCTATGCATGGGTCTTGAAAACTAGAACAATGAGGAGCTGTACGGAGTACACAGATACTAGAAGGGATTTTCCTTATTCAGACTTATTCAATTTCCTCAGCCTTTGTCTTTTAATTCAACAATATCACACACACACACAAGTGATACTTTTCACACTAGTAGTTTGACAATGGTTTTAATATTGCGTAAGTTATATTTTAGACACAATAATTAGTGTGTCAGTTTTTGGTCCTCCAGCAAAAAATGGTTCCAAACAAAGTCAGTCCATTGTGCATCTGAGACTTAACACATTATTTGCATTCCTGAATGAATCTGTGTTGTTGATGTCATTTGGATGAATGATTTAGTGAGTATCTCAGAGAGCCACTTGTTTTGTTCTTGAATGCATTTGTGGCCGAATTCAGAAGAACATACTACTCTTTACTTTTTTTTTCTTTTCTTTTTTTTACAGTAGTAAGAGTAGTATGCTTCTGTGTTAATTCAATCAGTGTTTTTGAAGGATGTGTTTCAGTGAATGATTCATTGACTCACTCTTAAAGACAGTCATTTGTTTTGTTTCTGAATGAGTCTGTGGAATTAATGATTTAATTACTCACTCATAAAGAGTGGTGTAGATAATGTGCAAAAAGTATCAGTGATAAATCCCCACCATTAATGCAGAGGGGTGTGTTTTCCGTACAGCGATGTAACTCGCTGCTTAACTACCATAGTAGGATGCATCGATGAAGAAATCAACTAGTCACGACTGTTTCCCGAAACCGTACTGTCACAAATTTGTCGTTCAACTACATTGGTTAATGATGTCATGCACGTGGTGGAGCAATTCTTTGCTATAAATTACGGACATGACATCTGAGGACTAATTCTAATTTTTCTCAATTATTTTGCTTTATTTCCAGATTAAATCATAGGCTTATTCTTACATTCTAGAGCATGTACGCACATGCGCACAGTCTGTCTGGAGCCTGTAAAACAGACACACAAACATACAAACAACGAAAGTCTCAGTTCTGTGGCTGGACTGTATTCTAGCTCTCTAGTAATGCTGCTCAGCCAATCAAATTTGAGGATCAGAACTGAAGGTTTTATAATTGTTCATATTTTCTGATGAAGTTGTTAAATCTGATCAGCTTGGGACATTTGCATTTCTGTGAAATCTGAACAGATTTCATAAACACAAACACAAGTTTGCAAGTATATATATATTGTCTTTTTGAGTCTCTAATACATCTTTTATGGTATGCTCCTATGATTTAGCACAGTTAGGTTACAAGTTTACAAAGTTACAAGTATACCTCACAGTGAATCAGAGGCGTGGAGTTAAGCAACTATTTTAGGACTTGTTTTGCCTTTTGGGAAGGTGTAGAAAGACCAACGTTCAACCCTCAGAGCTAACCTCAGTCTGTTCCAACAAAAATGTATTGATGGTTTTTCTACTGTGTTCCAATGACCAGCCAAGTACTCTATATTAGTGAATCAGTGGATCTAGATTTAGCTTCAGTAAAAGCAATCATTCTAACTTTAGGCACATCACAGAAACACAGAGAACAATTCAGGATGTAATTTAAACCTGAAAATGTTATTGTACATTTCTATTAAGCTTTCTAATGGTTACAGCTGAGTTTCTTGTCCAGTGTGAGATCATGTTAAACAAAACTGCTCAACTAGAAGAGATTTCAGTATTAAAGTAGTAGAGGAGTTCATCTAAAAAAAAAAAATGTATTATCATTATTCACTCACCATCATGTTGTTTCAAACTTGTGAATTTATTTCTTTCCTGTAACACAAAAGTAAAAAAAAAAAAATATATATATATATATATATATATCCTGGCCATGATTTTTATATTATGAAAGTGAATGAGGACGGGGGCTGTCAAGGTCCAAAATGACAAAAACACATGATCAAAGTATAACTTTGAATGATGAGCAGACTGAAATTTAACTTGTTATTCACTGAAACTTTTGATTTCTATCCTAACTCTCTTTGGGATGTTCTTGAGAGACGTAGCGACGTCTGATTTTTGAACTAATCAGTATTCCGAGTCAGATCTTTTCAGTGGGTTGATGAATCCAGTTCACAAAACCGGTTTTAATGATTCTTTATGAACTGATCTAGTTCTCGATTTCAACCCACTGTCTCGATTATCTACTCTCAGTGATTAACAAATCACTAGAGGGGAAAATTATCAGTCTTTCTCACACAAAGCAATCTTAAACTTTCACCCCACCCCACACTTTCAACACAAATTTGACACATACACACACATTACCTTAAGCATGTTTAAAAGCATCCTTAAGTTTTTTGTCATTCAAATTTGTCTCAAAGGTGATTTTCATGATTGGTATTCTATTATTTTTTATCTGTATCACAGTCAAAGGACATTGTTATGAAATGTTTTGGTTTATTTATTTGAATAAGCATAAATGAAGGCAGTGCAAACAAAAAGGAAATGACAGATAAAGTCCTAATTGACTTTTATTTTATGGAAATGATCGGCCAGCATATGCTTCAACATTTCACAATATAGGACTATTTTACAGAAGAAAGTAACAAAGGTTTGAAACGACATGAGGGCGAATAAATAATGACAGTTTTTGAGAGTTGTAGAGCTGGCTTACTTGTGTTCCCATGATCCCTGGAGACCTGGTCCCTTGCTATACCATGACAGGTGTTCCCAGTTGAGACCACTGACCCGAAAGCAGCCTCAACTCCCTCAACCTCGACAGTTCTCTGAGGTTAGACTTTACCAGTCAATATCTAGCTCTTGTGAACTTAAAGAAGTTTATCCATTTCCCTAATAGTGCTTGTCTTACTTCCCTAAATAATGACTTCATATTTATAATCTTCATTCTTTTGGAAAACCATAAACATTTTTCATGCTTGTCTTGTCATCTTATTTAGAAGATTTGTTTGCCAACGTAATTCAATATGTGTATATAATGCACTTGAAATGTCCATAAATCTCCTTAAGCATATCCACACATAACCTTAAAGAGGTCACTTTTTTTCTTTGATTCTCCTGCCAATGATTCATCCTTGTCGCCACGCCTTCGACTTCCCACGTAACGGTTTCATCCTGACTGCGTAATATAGCATCACAAGCCAAGACTCCCCAAAGTCACAACCTCCATCCAGATACCTGGGACTGCAGTCTGCTGTCTGATTCTAGAAGGGAAGCTGCAAATGTGGGCAAGCAAGAGAGAGTGCTAGCATTTTCAACCATGGAGACCAGAACTTGTGGGAAGTGTGCGTTTGTTCGAGAGTTTCAGTGGATTCTGGAGTCGCTATTTTGTGCAGGTTTGGGATTTTGAGAGGAAATTGCAGATCATGGCTGTTCGCCACAAACAGAGGTGATGCTTTCCACTTGCTTTCGTGGTTTTTATTTCTTGAAGAATAATTTTTACTGCAGTGTAGCCTATGTACATTTTCAAATGACAAACGTTGTAACCGGGTTGAACGAAACAGTGAGCTCTTGGTTAGAAGGTGAAGATGAACATTTCGGTTACCTGTCAGCCTATAGTGTTGGAGGCAACTTTTACAGAAAAACACATGCAAGGAATTCACAATTTACAATGAGCTTTGTCTTTTTTCAGGGAATCATTTTAAATGGCTTAATGCCTTTACCGTGGTCATTAGAGCTGCTAACCACTTGCTATAAGAGAACTGTTATGCTAATGTACTGTTCCTTTGAGAAATGTTTCTGGAATGAAGCCCCATCTTTTTTAAAGCAGACAACAGGGCCTCATTGGCAATTCATTAAGAGTTTAATTTCATTCCAGTGAAGGGAGAATACAAACAAAGTGGAGTTAGGTTACAATTCAGATAAAGTATTTTAATTCTGGTTTTACGGACTGACACGCACTATATGACACATTTCGGATATAATATGATGTTATACATGTGCTAAATACTTTCTATCACCCAGATAGCTCATGTACGTTGCCAAGATGTGTTTTCAATGTGTTCATTTTCATCTGGAAAATAACCCTTTTAGTTGTTCAGTTGTCAGCAATTTTAGTAATCTGCAATACCTTTTAAATCTTCATGACATTTCTAACTGTAAGACAAACAAATGATCTGATATTCAGTAAATGCCACATTAAATGTTATTTAATGTTTTATATTGGGGGTACCTGAATTGGCTGAGGTTCTATTGTAGTATATTTATATACCATTTCTTATATTTTGTAAATTATTTTTAGATTTTCAGTTTCGATTTTGTGCATTTGTCTTTCTATAATTTTAAGTTATTTTTATTTACTTTTATTCATTTTAGTGCTCCATCTTAAACTTATTTATTTCACTTAGCTGGCAATGGAACATTTCATTAGTTTCATTTGTAGTTTTTTTTAACAATACAAACAAACAAACTAACAAACGCTCCTCTTTTCCCTCTCTCTCTTTCTCGCCATCATATTTTCTGTCTGTCAGGACACTGCACCAGCAGTTTGAGAGTTATAAGGAGCAGGTGAAGAAGATTGGAGCAGAAACGAAACGACAGCAGGCTGTCCATAAAGATGATGCACCTACCTGTGGCATCTGTCGTAAGACCAAGTTTGCAGATGGCTGTGGGCATCTGTGTTCCTACTGCCAGACCAAGTTCTGTGCCCGCTGCGGGGGAAGAGTGTCATTGCGTTCAAATAATGTAAGGACCCTTTCATTGCTTGTATTTCCTCGTCCTCCGTGTTGTCTTTCTCACTGTGGAGTCACTTCCATTGACACATCATTTACCATTTGAATATTTAATTTGTTTAATTATGCTTGCTTTAGTCTTTTACTGTTTGTAACTACATATCAGTTGTTCGGTTGATTCCCTTCTGAGGAATTTACTGGATCTGTATAAATCATAGAACTTACAGGGATCGGCAAGTCCAAATTCAGAATACAAACAGTTAATCTCAGTTTCTCCTATCCAAACAAGTCTACAGATTTAAACTGCGAAATCCAAACCACCCACAGCTCCTCTGAGCTTTATAAAGACTCCGTTCTTTGAGTGAAATCTTCATTGACTTTGCTAAGCACCAGCAGGGCAATGTGGGACCGTCTCCAGCAGCACAACATGCGAGGGTCTATTTTAAGAGCTCATCCTTGCCTGCTATCTCTAAAGACACCCTCCCTCCTCTAGAGTGACTTACCTGAGATTGGACTCATCTCACTGGGCATGCTGAGGAACAATCTGCCTTAGTTCCGTCCTCCCCAGCTGGGTGAGGTCCCCTACTGTCCCTACCCAAAGTTTTCAATAAGAAATAGTACCAGTGGGACTCTGCAAGCAGTGTGCTGTGGATACTGATAATATGACAAAGTATTCTACAGCAGCTCAACCTTATAATGCTGTTTATATTAGGGATGCACTGTATACTGGCACCATTTTAATAATTGTCCAGTATTGGCAATTTTAAGCTGATATTGGATGTTTAGATTTAGATCATTGTCTAGCAATAACTTGTAGTGTTAGTTCGTCCAAAAAGGAACATTCTTTCATCAATTACTCACCCTCATGTTGTTCCAAACCCATATGACTTTTGTTCATCTTCTAAACACAGATGAAGTATTTTTTTTTTTTTATGAAACACGAGAGACTCCTCTGATTCAAGTAAAATATTTGGCAAAAAAAGGCAAACTGCAGATACAGGTTTTATTTTACAAAATTGGATTTATGCAAAAAAAAAAGAAAAGAAAAAAAGCATAGAAAATCAAAAGCTCACAGGAAAAAGCATTTATACAGCACATTTTCAAAATACAGACGTTGCCCCAAAGTGCTTTCCAAAAATGACGACATTAAAAGCAACATTTAATATTACATACAACAAAACAAACACAACTTATTCAAGAGCTAAATAAAATAAATACGTTTTTTACGTTTTTAAAAGTGGCAATTGATGGCACTGACCTCACGTGGAATGGTTTACAATATAATCAGTTGTTATTATTTTGTTAGTTCACTCTTGTTTTTGCATGTGTTGTTCATAATAGGGCTGGGAGGTATTACGATATACTGTATGTCATGGTGATGTTATAAATTGTCTATCATTAGAGATTTTGCTGTATCGTGTTTATCGCGGTGTGCTACAAGTTATATATACGCGTAGAACAGCACTATTGACACTTTAGACTCATGAAACACATGAATGAGATGATAAAGAGCGGGATGTGCTTGATGTTAAAAATAGTTATTAAGCGCAATAATGCTTGAATTATGCAGTACTTGACTGGCATACTGCCAAAGCGTAAGCTACTTCTCTCGGTTATTAAGTACGATAAGCTGGGAAAAAGAACTCAGTGCAATTCTTGCGCTGACACAGCTGAAGTGTGCGCACAGAAACCGCAACTCTGAGCATGCGATAGTGAATTCAGATCTCTTTCATGTCTAATTGCGCTTGAATGGTCGAATACACACACAATATGTCAAATGCCCATCTGTGTGGTATTCATGTAAACATTGGAGTTGGAGTTTTTCCCTCTTTTCCACCTCGCTTTTAAATCGCTTATGAATGCCCTTTGGCTTTAGCAAATTAGCGGCAATTCGGTGGCGGCAATTGCTTGAATGGTGGGTTCATTATTCTTTTTAATGAAAAACAACAACAAAACTGTACAATGAGAAAATATTGGCAAATAGGCGCTTTTACATTTTGCTTTGAAACCAAATCTTCCGCCATCGTCTTGTCAGTCAGTTCGCCTCACTCTTCTTGTTAGTCAGCTGGCCTAACACTCGCCATGTGATAATAAATATGACTCCTGCTGCTTATCTGTGCTGCGACTCTTGTTTGGCTCACACTGAATTGAGCAGACGTGTTCAGTTTTTAATTGTAGTGTCTGTTCTCTAACTGAACTAAATGATTTTTATTACTATAAAAATCAAAACAGCGATGGGGGGCGGTGCCGCCATGGGCAAGTAATGTAATCGGTGTGTTACTGAACACCTCGTACACCACTAACATTGACTTTTGCAGCAAGCCTATTGTGTGTAAAAAACAGAAGTAGGTGTGTGATAGTGTTTATTTATCCAGTAAAGGTTTTCTGGGTCTTGATCACTCAGTCAGACCCATTTTTATGCTAATCAGTCATATCCTCTTCCGAATTTTTTTTTTATTCCTTCTGATAATTCTAACAGTAAAGATCAGTTTGTTTCAAATTCACCCAGCCAGCACCCATGATCAATCAATACCTTTGAAAAGCCAGGACTGCAATAGAGCACACCTTTCACATGGTGTTCTTGTGTTTCCCTGTTGGGGGCATTACAGGTACAAACTCATGTAACCTCAATCTTCCAAAGGATTTGCTGCAGACCTCCCAAATCAAAAACAATTTGTATAACAAATATGATGCACAGACACAGATTCAGTGAGGCCTCACGGTTATGGACAAGCATCTTGTGAGGTTTCTTGGACCCCTCATCTGTGTTTTGTGACATTCTCATTTTAGTATGTGGAAAACATGTCTAGAGGTGTCATTGTTCTGTTCTCACATTTCATCTCTAGAGCCATACATGACCATTTTTCGTCACAAAAAACACATCTGATCACATAGATAAAATTTCAAGTTCAATATGTCAATATGTTTATTGCAGTGTTATAGTTCAATATGTCAGAGTTACATGTATTAATATTACAAGCATTAACACATTTTTAAATGCCCTTGACACTCTCAATGTCTATTTTAACGTACAAGAGAAAACTGGGTTGCTTCACTAACACTTTCCCACCTCCTTTCCCCTCCACCCACTCTTCCTTCCCTCCCTCTATTTCTTTTTCACACACTCTCTCTTCCCATTTCTCACCATTTATTTTCAATTTTAATTTCACACTTTTTCTCTTCCACCTCCAACCCCCCTCTACCTCTGCTTGTCTTTCACTCTCTGCTTCCTGGACTGCATGACTCAAGGAGGACAAAGTGGTTAGAGTTTTTCTTTTCTTTTTGTTGTGTGCTTTACTAATGTAATTTACTAATGTGATTTGAGGGAAGTGTTACGTCTGAAAGGGCACAATCACTGGACTGAATGGACTAATGCCATTTCTGTTGCTAATATAAGTAGTTGTGTATGTATGTGTGTGTGAGTGATTTGAATCTTTTCCCACATGCAAAACCTTCAGTGAAAAAGTGATCATACAACAAAAAAAATATCCCATTAAATTTACAGTAAAAAAACAGCTGTGGTTGCCAGAAATTCACTATAAGAGACACTGTGACAATGCTTCAGGTAATGCTATTGTATGTGCTCAACTTATAACCATATATTTTATTTATTTATATAATGTTAATATAACCACTTGAACTACCAAAATCTGCTTTTAATTTACGTACTAATGTACTGATAAGCACCAAAATAATACAGGTGGCATAATAGAAAGCCACAATAAATCATTGTAAGTGGTTGCCTGTCCATAAAACTTGGCCAATACTCATATATCGATGGTTCACAGGGTCATATACACAAAGACAAAAGACCATCTGGGTAACTCAAATAACACTAAAATAATGCAATAAACATTAAGTAAATTACTGTAAAGGTAACACATTAGGAAACAACCTAAGAAACCTAAAGAAACAAACCTATTTAAATAAATGTAATCATATGTCATGAATGTACATCTGGGAATGTCTTTTTACTGTATTTCACTGTAAATTGCACGATAATTCATAGTTTTTAGTTGCAAAAAAACATTTAATTTTACTGGCATTGTCACCTTATTAAACCTCTGTTGTTGATTTATGTTGCAAAAAAATTCTGTTGATTTTTTTTCTGCTATATTGAGCACAAACAAAATTTGACTAATATTGCACCCATTATTTGTCTTCTGTTCATGCAAAGTGTCTCATAGGGAAAGACAGGGTAAGACATTCTGAGTATTGTAGATTCTGCATGGGCCACCAATTATTACCTCATGAGAGCCAGCTAATAGGATACTAGCATGTGTTGGCTGAACCCCATCCCCCTACCTTCCTTGTTGCTACCGGCAGGGATGCCGAAGTAGTTGCCACAGCAAGGGGGTTAGGGGAATAGGGTATTTGGATTTGTCGGAATATTGATGTCTCACAACTGGTTGCTCTTTAGTCAAATGGGTTTAACTTAAACACTACGTAAGCTGTGCTCTACATGATTCTCAGTAGAGGCATGATTCCAAACATGGAATGGACTCCCTTTCACTTAAAGTGCTACCAGTGATGAGAGAATGCTTATATGTGCATGTTCACTGCACCTGTGCTTGTGCTCTGGGACTGCAATAGGCATGCCACGGGGTGAAAGTTCAAGGTCAAAATTCAGGGTTTTTACCACGGCCTATATGGTTATGTCATATTCACAACTCACTTTGTTAGTATTGATGAAAGCACTCAGAGAGAAAAACTTACCCTGCACTCCAGTGGGCACTTGTGACTTGTGTGAATTTTTGCTATTATGTGTGTGATGTGTTGTCTGTCAGGTCTCTATGTTTATTACTGTGTTTGTGTTTGTCGTAAATTTGTGAATGACTAGTATTGGTGTTGAATTTATGCTGATGAAATAAAATATCCTTCTTTTCTTGTTTTTTTAGCATATACTAATGAACATCATGTGCTTAGTTCTAAATAATCATGTTGTTAAAGTGCTCAACTTTAAGCTGTTTACTGTGGATGTCTCCAACAGTGTTGACGCTTATCTCAAAGTTTACCTTGTTTTTTCATTAAACATTTAGGATGTGCTTACAACCCAGTGTGTAGCCTTTGAAAGTATTCTTCATTTGATATCGTGCCTGATCCCAGGCAGTTGACACATTATAAAGTTTTATCTTTGTCAAGTGTCTGTGCTACTTCTCTCCAGAAGTTAGGGCTGAACAATTAATCAAATTAAAACTTAAATCGCATTTAGTGTGATTATCAAATCGCAAAGACTGTGATTTAATTGAATAAACATACAGTATGCTACATGTTTCAGAGTGTGTTAATTTTCACTTGAGAAGCTCATGATCCGGTGTTTTCAGTGTCTAAGAGAAGCTCTGTTCACAGTAAATATTGCTCCACAAAAACTTTTCACTCCATATGAGTCGCACAAACATTCATTTCACGAGTTTGTGTGCCCATATAATTTGAGCATACATGGTAAACAGTTTTGGCTTGCTGTTGCTTTGAAGGAGCCCGTGAGTATTTTCTACTTAAGCTCCGATTTGCCCCCCAAGATTGTAAAGTATAATTTGGATAGCAAGCAGTATTTACCGAATTGAAATGCTTATAGCTATTTAAGTGAAATTGGTACGTGTAATTTGGCTCAATGGTCCAGAAGGGAAAGAAAGTTACAAAGAAACAAAAGAAACAAAGAAAGTTAGGAATGTAGAAAGGAAGGAATGTTAGCGCAGCTCCTTCTGGAGTTATGGTGGGGCACTGCGGTGGCAGTATCAAGCTCATAGGGGAGCTGTATTTGGACTGGAGGTTTGTCACTGAGATTCTGGAGAGTTTCCAGCCACTGAATCCACAACATGGAGCCTAGAAATTATAAAACGTGATACTCAACGTCACCGATGTCGCAGAAGGGGCAGGAGCTTCTAACCCAGGAATAGCAGGCCTGACTACCCTGAAAGCTGGCCCCCGCGCATCTAACTCTGGAAAATCAAGACGTGTGGACCCCACAGATGGTGGAAATGGAAACCATAAAATAACTTGCATGGCATTCCCATTCCCTCCTAACGCTACAATCCGAATAGGAGAGCCCCCATGATAAGAAACATGAGGGATCACACTGGGATTCGGAAGGGGAGAGCCCCTACTGCAGGGCTATTCAACTGGCCAAATCCAGCCCGCCAATCATCTCCATCTGGCCCAACGGCACCAACCTCCCTCCTCCTTTTTTTCTGATGGTGCGGTTAATCTAGTTTGATACTCCGACCGAATGACCAGAGAAACGTTTAACATGTGAATATTTCAGCAGTTATGTGTGTCCCGACGTTCGATTGTTTCTAAACGCGCTTACATAACGGTCTGAAACTATTCTGATTCGTTCGGACCGCTCTGTCACTGAATCATCTGAAGCGGTTTCTCAGTCAGTACAGTAACAACAAATAGGACTGTTTTCAGTTGTTTCATTAGTTGTCCCGGACACTATTATTAAACAGCGTTGCGACAACCAGTGGGAAGCGTTTCAATTCGACAGACACCTCTCTGTTACTAGAATTAAATCGAATGAAACAGCCTCAACATTCCCAACAAGACTGATGAGGAAAGCAGGAGAAACATTGTGCCCTGAACGAAATTAGAAGACTTTAAATCCCCTAATCACCACACTTACAAACATTTACCGTGAATGTAGTAATTTACCATGGTTTTTTGCAGAAATGTGGAATATTTATATTGAATATGTTATAGTAATTTATATTGAATTAGATTTATTAGATGGGCAGATGAATATATAATTCATTTTTGTTATGAAATTATGTCAGTTTCTTTGTGAAGGGGTGCATATACTTTTTAACCGGTGTTTAGGCACTCTTTTATACAGTGGGAGTGAGTAGCCTGTGGTTATCAAGTCTCACTGTCAGAATATTTTCATTTACGCATAACAATTATAAATTAAAGAATTCTTACTTCTTACCAATAGATATGAGCTTGTAGAATTAATTTATTTGTTCCAAGGAAAATAGTTGTACACAGCTGTAAATCATCAAGTTTTTATTTATTATGGTCTTATATATCTGCATACTGTTGGGTACCACATTTCCAAGTAAATACAATACATTTTTTTAAGTTTTCTTTAGCTTATTTTTTGAAACTGTTATGTTTCAATAAATAATATTTCAATAAATAAGCTAAACCCCCAAACCAACCCACCGGCCCACCTCAACTTTTCCATTTGATAATCCAGCCCTCGAATGTAGCTAGTTGAATAGCCCTGACTTAGAGGATTGTGGAAAGCCGCAATAGCAGCAACATACACCTTAAGTGTTGACTGGGTAAGAGCAGCAGAGAAGCGATCTTGGAGGAACTCCAGCACTGAAGCCACATCAGGAGTGATATTATGTCTGAAAACCATAATCGGGCCGGCCACAACAGGGCTACCAGGAGTAGACTGTCCCCGTCGCAACGGAATCTCTCCAGAACTCCCTGGAGCAGAGCAATCGGGGGAAATGCATAAAGGGCATCTGCGCCATGGCATCCAACCCCAGTGGAGCTGGATGCGTGAGAGAAAACCACAGTGGACAGTGTGTCTTCTCTCGAGATGCGAACAGATCCACTTCCACTAGGCCGAACCTCTTGCATATCAACTTCACCACATCGGGGTGAAGTCTTCATTCCCTGGGCCTCAGCCCCTGCCTCGACAGGATGTTTGCCCCCCGATTCTGGTGCCTTGGGACATACATTGCTCTGAGAGACAACAGTTTCCCCGGGGACCACAGGAGGATCTGATGCGCCAGTCTGGATAAAGGGCGTGACCTCAGACCCCTGGTGGTTTAAATAGGACCGCACCGATGTATTGTCTGTTCTCACAAGAATGTCGTGACCTTTGAGGTCTGGGAGGAAGCTCCTCAGAACCCGGAAGACCACCAACATTTCTAGGCAATTTATGTGCCAAGAAGAATGATGGTCCTGCCACAGACCTCTCGTAAAGCGGCCGTCCATGATTGCGCCCCAGCCAGTGAAGGTGCGTCTGTCGAAACGGTTTTCTGGCAACATGGCTCTCCCAGCACTTGGCCTTGGGATAGGAACCAAGGTTTCTTCCACACTGATAGGGAACGAAGGCATCTGCGCGTAACCCTTATCATGCGGAATGTGTTCCCCCTCGGGGAAAAACCCTTGGTTTTCAACCAACACTGTAGAGGCCTCGTGTGCAGCAGGTATCATGTTGGACGCATGTTGGAGCCCTAACAATCTCTGAAACTGTTTCACAGTGATGGTGCAGCCTAGCTTTATCCTGGTCACCATGGCCAGAACGGATTTGATATGTGCAGGAGACATTCGTGCCCACATGGTAGTCGAGTCCCACACCACCCCCAGGAATGTAGTTCGCTGGACTGGTGTCAACATGTTCTTCTTAATGTTGAGTCTCAACTCCAAGCTCTGAATGTGGCAAAGGACGATATCTCGATGCCAAACTACCAGTACTTGAGACTGAGCCAAAATAAGCCAGTCGTCAATGTAGTTTAGCACACGGATGCCCTGGAGCCTCAGCAGGTCCAGGGCTGCATCCATGCACTTGGTAAATGTGCGGCGAGCGTTCGCTGGAAACCGATGTGTCCTGAGCACACTTGGCAGCGGGATACAGATATCGATTTCTGAGGGCTGCCCGGAGGGGAGGTTCTTTCGGTTTCGTTCTGGACACCCTGAAGCGGAGGACCGGCAGAAAATAATCGAAAACGATTTTCGGTGTGCGGACGAGAACACTGCCTGGCCACATGCCTTTGGGGCGGACACTGCAGCGTGCGTTCGCTGGAAACCGATTTGTCCTAAGCACACTTGGCGGCAGGATTCAGACATTGATTTCCTGATGGCTCCCCAGAGGGGAGGCTCTTTTGGTTTTGTTCTCGACACCCTGAAGCAGAGGATCGACAGGGACTAATCGAAAACTAGTGTGCGGACGTCGATTTCCTGAGGGCTCCTCAGAGGAGCGAGCTGCTCATAATGCACAAAGGCAGCCCCCTCGAGAACTGCCCATGCATGCTCTTCCAGCTTAGTCAGATGATTATTTCACCTTTTTAATTCCTCAGAAATAAAGAATTCCTTAGAACTGACTGTCCATGCCTCGCATCCAAACAGTATCACACACCAATCGCGTGTCACGTTCCAAAGTTTTAATGCGGGCAGGAAGACACACGCTTTCAGCTTTGCTTAAACTAACAATTCAAGTTCCTAAGGGACAAACAACACCAAATAGACAGATCACATAATGGAGAGCGCTTGCTGAAGAGCGAAAGCTAACGCTGTTGTGTGCCCTTTGTAGCTTCCGTGTATGCTGTCACACGTTATGTCATCACGCAACGCCAATAGAATTAGACTAGTTTCATTCATACTCCAGACGCGCTACGCTAAGAGCGTAAAGTGTCGTTATTGACGCAGTGCGAGTTTACTCGAAAGGGAGCTCACTATTTGGTATATAGCCTATAAATATATACATATATAATATATAATAAATAACAATGTAGAGACAACAATATATTAACTATGAATTAACTATAATGATTTGTAAGTACTTTACTACTGCATACTTATTATAAAGTGTTTACCAACCTTTATATTAAAAACTTATTTATTACTACTTATATCAGTATACTTTGGGCTTTAGCCATCAAGCCCTTACTTGTACATACAGTATGTCATAATTGGTCAGCAGCGGAAATGTTTTGAAAAGAGCAACATGCTTGTGGCTTGCTAACAAGATAAAGAAGCAATCTATTTCTAACAGCCTTTTAGTGTGAAAACTGCTTAGCTTAGCCATTAGCCATGTTGTTAGGAAAAGGAATGAGTTTTTAGCCTGGTTTACACCAGACCTTTCTCAGTTGTATCTGAGAGTGGGTCTGGGGAAGGTTCATTCACAGCCCATATCCAAAGGGGCTTCACAAACGGACGTCGTTTAAATACCTCTGGGCGCAATTGGATAGACCTAAAAGAAATCAGAGCGATGAAGGAGATGACGCTTCAATGTCGCTGCGCTATCGTCATCGTGTAAAGCCCGCCTCAACATTTGTGATTGGTGCTTCGATTTGGGAAAATTGGAAATGGGCTTGAATGGGCTCTTGGCCCATTTACTTAACAGTGTAACAATCCCTTCTGATATTTCATATTCTCATATTCATATTCATATATCTCATATTTTTAAGTAACTAGCTGCATGATATTTGTCTTTAGGAAATGAAAAGTGCAAATAATTGTGATATTCATGATTCTCTATACTGTACGTCTCCTCTCACTGATTTGGCTACCGTGGAGAACAGTATTCACATTTGTGATTGGTGCCTCGATTTGGGAAAATTGGAAATGGGCTTGAATGGGCTCTTGGCCAGACGGACTTGCAGAGCAAATCTCAAATTTGCCGGAAGTTCGTCAGGGTTTTCCCAGGCTAATGAGTTTTACTTACCAGTGTAACAATCCCTTCTGACCAGCAGCTGGCTAGGGACTCTATCCCTGTTCTGTTTATACAGAGTGCACAAATGCTGATGTATGCTCATGCTATTCCTCCTTTGGTCTACCAGTGGTTGAGCTGGCCAAGCAAATATGAAAGTCATTTAGGAGTCTGTATGATGTGTCTGGATTGATGTGTGGCAGCTATAATTGCATTGATAATAATTATTCTGGAACAGAATGGGGCATTTGTATTGGGAAATATGTATTTTTGAAAAGATCGGGGAACAATTCGGTTTTCCATGATATGACCCCTTTAAACTATACTGACACATAGACAGCTTGACACAGGTGTCTGTATTCTTTAATATTAAAAGTCCCTTGAGTGCTTCGCTGGATCCAAGCTGTGTGTGTTTGTGATGTATGGGCAAGTTTTCTCTTTGAGGTGTGCAATGGACACTGCGTCAGCAGATCTGTCAGTTTTTGAGAGGAAGGCAGTTATTTTTCATAACCCATTTCTTCTGAACTAGCACAGTTGAGCACCAGTCCTTTTCTCCAAACACTGCAGATGCAATTTTCCTCTCAGTCCCACCAGCATTCATTTATCTTCAGTATCATGCTACTGCTTTTGTCCTTTAAAGCTAGTCATATAACTATATTCACTTTTTTAGGGCTGAGTGATAGAGTTAAAGTGTACCTTGATAGTTGTTAGTCTTTTGATCATTTATCGATAAATATAGACTATATTATAAAAAATGCCTCATATGTACTTCATTGAACGTTTTTGAGTTCAAGTTTTGAATTTACGGACAAACAGTTTGAACTGATTAACAGAAATTATTAAAACATAACTTTTCTTTTCATATAATTTTACTAATACTTTAAATAGATAAAAAAATGCCCCCATTTAAATTATGAAACAAACCATTTGAACTGATTCACAAAGAACTAATTCACAGAAATGAATCAAACTTAGCTCTCTATGGTATATCATCATGTTTAATTTACGCATAGAAATGTACATTTAATACAATAATCAATAATATATTCAACCTCAAAAATTACATTTTAGTATTATTGTATGACATCCCCTTCAGCCAATAAAATAACAATTTATGTTCAAGCATAAGTAATACAACAAGGAAGTGAAGGAGACATTAGCACATAGGTCACATGCTGTCAAGGCTCCATTGTGAGTTCATTTTCGACTAGGAAATGCATATAAATAAACATTTTCCAAAATATCAACCTACATTTTTAAAACCAAAGTTTTTGGGGATACATATTTTCTGTGCAGTTGGCATTATTGCTCAGTACTGACAGACAGTATTATAGCCTTTTTGCTTGTGTTTTAGGTTGATGTTAGTAAGTTTATAGAAGACAGAGAGGAAAAGCTGTACCTTTTCCAAAAAGTACTTATGTAAGTGACGGCAGTGCATCAGAAAATAAGGTCATGGTAAGAAACGAAGAAGTTGAAGATCAAGGAGGATAGAAGCAGTGAGGGTGATGGCAGAAATAAAGAATAGAAGTCATAGATTGTTGTGAAAGTCAGGCATTTTGATTTTGGTACATTATCCTATACCAGTTTGGAAGATGTGATTCACACTACAACCAGAGGTCAGGAAAGATGCCACTACCTATTAATGCTCCAAAAATGATAACTAAACAAGTCAAAATCAAGTTGTGGAAAGTGATTGGCTACACGTAAAAAGAAGAGTCTTGTTGATTTTCACTAGTGCTACAACCATTCATTCAGCGAAGATGAATCTGAAATTTGTGTCAAGTTTTTTTTACGTTTTTACATATGAGTTCCAAATTAAATATAGTAGCTATAGTATAGTATAGTACTTTTCAGATAATGAAAATTCATGTGTGTGAAGTTTCCGACAATTTGCCCTAATAGGATAAAGTCAGTTATAAATGATGGCAACCTAAAAAAGGGTCAAGGGTCATATGTAAAAATTTAATTTTGGAAAATGATTTTAGCCTTACATATAAATAAAAAGTCATTTATTTTTTTCTGTGATTTCAGAATTAGTCACATAGAGGTTTAAACAATTTTTGCTACTGAAGTTTAAATAGAAGACACTAAAGAAGACACTTTTATTAGCCATTTTTGTGTGTGTGTATATATATATATATGAAAAATTACACATTGGAACATCAGTGAACATTTTTGAGGTATGCCGCACACTAGCTAACCTTCGAATTCTCTGACATGAACTGTTTGAACTGATTCACACATATAAATCAAACTGAACAACTATAACATATTTTTTTGTTACTGAAGTTTAAATATGAAAAACTATTACAATATCTTAATTAACATTCTCATATTATTAAGTAACTAGTTGCATGATATTTGTCTTTAGGAAATGAAAAGTGCAAATAATTGTGATATTTATGATTCTCTATACTGGAGAGTTACATTGTCTTATGTACGTCTCCTCTCACTGATTTGGTTACCATGGAGAACAGTATTCACCAAAGCAGGGGGTGGCTGGCACACTGTCTCTTAGAGAACAGTAGAGAGTTCATTTACACCCATATAAATGTACACAGAAAGCTCTATCTCATCCCCCCCCCCCCCCCCCTCTCTCTCTCTCTCTCTCTCTCTCTCTCTCTCTCTCTCTCTCTCTCTCTCTCTCTCTCTCTCTCTCTTTCCATACAGTATGTGCTGACCTGAGCTATTGTGCTTGTTTGCTGTCTGTTTTATCAGGTCTTTTGATACTTAGTTTCTAGTGATCTCCCTGCACAAGAAAATCCTATTCATGCTATTCAGGAATACAGTGAAACCACTGTTCTTGACCTCTCTCCAATTTAATCTCTCTCTCTCTCTCTCTCTCTCTCTCTCTCTCTCTCTCTCTCTCTCTCTCTCTCTCTCTCTCTCTCTCTCTCTCTCTCTCTCTCTCTCTCTCTCTTTCTCTCTCTCTCTCTCTCTCTCGTAACAATGGCCAGGTCTTAGTGGCCTACATTCTCCTCAGTTCTCTAGTTGGGAGAGGGGCTCTTAAATCAAGCCTTCGCAAGATGAGAAGCTTGCCCTTGATATTGTTGTGAACTGGCCTTTGGAGAAAAAAAATAAAAAAATGGAGAGAAAGTGA
This sequence comes from Meda fulgida, assembly GCA_030578275.1. NCBI lineage: Eukaryota > Metazoa > Chordata > Actinopteri > Cypriniformes > Leuciscidae > Meda > Meda fulgida. Next base: position 25,407,106 of record CM060616.1, on the reverse strand, counting down.
ATTCTCCATTGTGCGTGTAGCTTGAATTCGATCTAATTCAAGGATTAAAGCCTTGGATTATTTTACCCATCCTCGACTGCACAAAACTAGTGATGAGTAATCCAGCCATCTACACATCTAATCTTATATGAAGCACATAAACATTTATTAGGTGTCTTTAAGGTGTTGATTTTTTCTGTTCCTACACAAACTCTTCTGATCATGATCTGCCAAACCAGTTCTCACCAATATGAGACAATTACTTTCAGTTTAGCAATAAGAACATGTGCTAGTTATTAATTGAGATCTGTGGTCCCTCTTTTCAAGATAAATGTTGATCAATGGTAGTTCCCCCATGGCATTAAGGGGAAGAGTGCAGCAGCATTGTCTCATCAATGGATTGAATAATGGTGAAGGGCTAGCAATAGCGTGGCGGGATTAGCAGGGATTGCTAATCCTTCCCGAGAGTGTTTCTCTGGCTGTCTGACAGCTGTGGGCCTCTGCACATCTGATTTACCTCAGATTATGCTGGAGTCGTGCCAACTGGATCCAATCAGGCCATGATGCTCTCTCTTCCCCTCTCTCTCTCACTCTCCCTCATATCCATCCTGTCCTAGAACAGCCTATCTCCTCTTTAAGATCAGGTCAACACCGGAATGCAACGCATTTGTCGGCAAGGTATCTTGTACTGGAGATTCTTCAAAGAATTTGTATTGGATTTTCATGGAGTTGAAAGTTGACCCTGTGAGATGGGATCTATTATCAAGAAGGATGCTGACATGTGAGTACAGGTGTTTGTAGCATAGAATAGTTAAAAGTGAAACTTATTCTCATTCAAACTTTTATGAAATATCAAACCTCTGTCTTAACATCATAAAACTGATTGTTATTGCTTAAATCAAGCATTTGTGTCTGTATCTGTTGCGAAACATCCTGTTTTGTGCATCATATAAGCTCTTGCTTTCATAACCAGTTTGCGATCATTGAGAGCTAAAGATGACTACAACATTACAGGTTATTTGGGTGATATCTGCTTTTCCGTTCTCACGCCATTCATCCAATTGATAAAACATGCAGTGTCGGTTGCAGGGTGTCCATGTGATTTACACAGTTTTGTATTTTACAGACTTCTGGCTTCCTTCTTAAGCTTGTAAAATCACTGAGATCAGTAAAAAAATAAAGGTGTTTTTTCTCATCCAAATGTTTTTTTGGAGGACAAGAGCCACTGTAGCTGTCACGTACTGCAATAGACTTTGATTTACTGCAATTCCGAGGGTGCTTTAAGAGCGTAATGTATGATCAATAGATTGGACCTCTGTGATTTTAAAGCCATTAACTTGTTGTCAATGCAAGAGCTGTTCATTTGATTTAGCATTCCTGCTAATCATGTCAGATCGGCCTGTCTAGCTGGCTGGCAAAAAAAAAAAAAAAAAAAAGCGAGAGAGAGTGTAAGAGAGAGGGTGGGAGAAATATGGGTAGAGGAAGTGAAGAAATTTGGTGTCGGCTGAGTTATGTTAGGCAGCCTCAGCCATCCATCTCATGAATGAACTATTACAGGGCTCAATAATAAGGGGCTTCACTGGGGAAAAGGAAAGAATAGGAAGCAGATATATAACAGTGAGCAGCCAGGTTGGAGAAGGGCCATGACGCTGCAGAGACAAGGGAGAAAGGAGCCATGGGGAAGGCATGTCTGCTGGACCCAGGGAGACAACTGACCGATATGCAGCTGTTAGTGGAAACCCAGGTGGAGCCACGGGACTCCAGGGACCCAGCAACGATACTGGTCCTGAGGGGAAAGGCAGAGCTGGAGTGATGAGGTGTCCGAGGTGGAGTCGGGGTGTTGGAGGACTGAGGCGAAGGCGGTGTGACCAAGGACCAAGGCAGAGCCAGAGGGAAAGCAAGGTCCGACAGTGCCATGGGTTGGAGAGACGAAGGTAAAGCGTAGTGCAACGGCTGACCAAGATGGAGCCAAGAGGAGGACGGACCCAGGTGGAGACGAGTGAGGGAGGAGCCATGGTTGAGCCGAATAGGAGGAGTGGCGGGCACAGAGGTCCTAGATGGAGCTATTGGGTTAATCATCATGGGCTAAGCTGGCAAATACTCAAACCAGGGTGAACCAATGATTACCAGAAAGGGAGCAGAAGGATAGAGGAAAGGTAGTGCAGGCAGGGCTGGAGGACTGGACGATACAGGCGTGGGTGAACGGACTGGCAAGAGAGAAGGACACAAACATTCAGGACCGGCCTTCTTAGCCGATGCGGAACAGACAGAAAACTCATGAACAGCTCTCTTGGCCAACACAGAACAGGCAGACATGAAACCGGAGGAGGTGGAATAGGGAGGCTGGGCAGGAACACAAACTCAGGTAAATTGATGCTGTTAGCAGTGACAGACTCGATGGAGGAAACAGTAAGGGGCAAGATCCACTCACTTACAAAGTCAATCAGTAATTCTCCAGCCATGGATGAGGGATTGGGGCTCCCTGACATCCCCTCAAACTCCACCAGTATATTCATGGGCATGAGCGATGCAGCCGGCTCACACACCTGGACACACGCTGGGACAATCCAGGGCTGGGCTGGTGGCTGGGGATGGCGTGCTGATTTCCTTCTTGCTCTCGCAGATGCAGGCATGTCCTGGTCTTCTTATTCAAACCTGCCCAGAAAAACACATGCTGGCCGGCATCGTCGTAATGGACCAAGATGTTGTAAATCCAAGAATGCATGTGTGCCTCCAGAGACTGGTTCCCATGCAAGAGAAGGAGGATTCTGACTGCCGCTAAATCCGTTAGAGGTCTGGACTTCTGTCACGTTAAGTTGCTGCAGGATGCAAAAATAAAAAAAAGCTGAATTTAAGCACAGCGGTCAACACTGTCAACACAAAGGAATTGAACAAAACAGAGCTTAAATAGACCAAAATAATAAAAGAAATCAACATCAGGTGTAAGCTAATCAATCAGCCACATTGAACCACTCTTAGGGTTAATGGGATAGTTCACCCAAAAATGAAACTTCTGTGAATATAAGTGAAGATATGTTTTAATGAAACCTGATTTCTGTACCTTCATTGAAAGCTAAACCAACCTTTGATGCTTCAAATAGTTAAAGACTATTTATGATAAAATATGAATCGAGCGGTTTAATCCAAGTTATTTCCGCTGTCCACATGGACACTTGGATATGCGCCAAATATCAGCGCACATTTATCTAGGCTAATATTAGAGCGAGCAGCAATGTAGTGGCAAATGTTAGGCTACTACCTACATGTTTCAAATGATAAGCCATAGTTAGGTCAATGAATGATAGATGAATGCGTGGATTTCCTGCCCGACATACTGTAATTACCACATGGACCAGTCGTGTTACAATCTGTACATCACGGACTGCGTGACTTTGCCATATCCTGTGGAGGTTTTTTTTTTCGAAGCCTCTTTTTATTGACTAACATTTGGCGGACTATTAGAGGGCAGCCCTTCTAGATCTACAATCTTTGGATCACTTTTCAAAATATAGCCACCAATTAGCGCAGTCAAGCAAGTGTAGGAAACTGTGTGAAGTAATTCACAGTAAAACACAGTAATTCACACACTGTGTTAAAATAAGCTTTTTTATATCTGATAGAGTTTGATTGTTTAGTCTGGTTGACTTGAATTGCTTGCGTATAATATCGCAGCTCATATTTACACCTGCTCAACATTGTTCCTATTTCTTCCTTGAAATTGCTAGATTGAATTTGTGCTGGCTAAGTATATAATGGAAGTCTAGTGTTCGATGTGTTTTAAAGTGTGAATGTGTGTATGTACTGTATGTAAGTATATTATGTGGTCATGTATATATATATATGTCTCTTTGTTTAAATTTGTTTGTTTTAAATGTCTTTAAAAACTTTATAAGAATAACATAATTTAAATCAAGTATTAGCTGTACTGTACATCTTGATAATTTACAATGATCATCAATCTCTGCCTCCCTTAATAACACTTCTATTTGTCTATGCAGGTGATGTGGGTATGTAACCTGTGCAGGAAACAGCAGGAAATTCTAACTAAATCAGGAGAATGGTTTTCATCAGGGCCTGGGGCTAGGCCTCTTAGTGTGGGTGCTCCCCTCAGTGGCCCCGAGTTGGAGAAGGACAGGAGATTGCGCTCCAGATCCCAGGCTCCGGGCACTAACAACACTCTGCCACCCAACGCTGGTCCTGGTGACCCCACCAAGGGAGCAGATACGATGCCCACCTCACGCTCCCGCAGTGAACCACCACGAGACAAGTAGGCCAAAAGATTTTACACACATGCCAGTCCTAAGATATATATCTCAGTGGCCCTACTGATCAAAATTAAGTATGCAGTGCAGTAGTGCATATTTACTGGTGGCACTCAACTGACAACAGACAATGAGAAATGTGCTATTGGGTATTGTGTCAACTAGGCATAGGTCACAGTGGTTGATTTGTTGCCTCTTGGGAAAGATCAACAAGTTTTTTTTATTATTTATTTGTATTTAGTATTGCTGCATGGTAAAACCACAGTAAAAATTTAAAACTGTTGTGTCACACCTTGCTTTGTATTTTGAGAATCTTGTGCTACTGCAGGGTTGTCCAAACATACTCCTGGAGGACCACGGTCCTGCAGAGTTTTAGCTCCAACCTTAGGTAAACACACCTGGACCAGCTATTCAAGCTCTTCACACTGACTAGAAACTTCTAGGCAAGTGTGTTGGGGCAATTTGGACCTAAACTCTGCAGAATGTTGGCCCTCCTTGAGCAGGTTTGGACACCCCTGTGCTACTGTATGAGCATTGCAGATTTGGAAACACTTTACAATAGTGTTCAATTCAATTCAAGTTTAGTTGTATAGCGCTTTACACAATAGATATAGTTTCAAAGCAGTTTTACAAAAAATGCTTGTTTCAGTGTTACATTTTAGGAAGTATTGTGTTATATACAGTAATATACAGCTATAATGTAGTTACTTTGTTAGTTTACTTAATGTATTAAACACAGACTAGTTTGAAGTCAGTTAAACTAACACAAGGAATGTGTTAGGTAGCAATTACAACTTGAAATTACAACATTTACTTTTAATTACAAGGTTTTTATTCACATTTAAACATTGGTAAACACACAGAGCACATCAGATGTGGTAAACAAAAGTTCAATTGTTCTCACTTGGCACATAAGAACAAACCTTATTAGTGTTAGCACTGATTATTTTCAATCAAGCAAGACCGTTTGAGCTTCAGTTTACCATAATTCACAATTCAAAAGCCTAAAAAAAGTCTAGGATCAAAGCACTCAATTCATATGGATTATTTACAATTACTTATTTTTAAGATGACATTTCAAATTCGAAGTATTTCCAGGGTTATGTGAAACAATCCTAGTTATACAGGCTTCTTTAAGACTGATTAGTCCACTGACCATTGGGTTCCCACTTCCCAGAACTGAATTTACAAAATATGTGGTGTTGCATATCCTTACTGTCAACATAGAATTTATTCTATTTTAAGCTGGACATTTCAACAAAATCTGTTCATTCTGACCTCTTTTCAACTGACAATATGTGGACTGCAGCTCCTGCCTTACAATCTCTCTTTTTTTTAAATGACGTATGTTTCCTGTCTTTCTATCAGATGCATATGCAGCTTAATCCTTTTTGCATTTGAATTCCCACAAATTTAAACCCAGGGGTTAACAGGTGTTGAGCTATGTATTATTCAAATAACTACTATTGTAGCAGTTGTAAATGCAAATTGGCTTTGGTACTTGGAAATTCCAAATACTATATCTCAAAGTCTTACCTATTTCTGTCCAATCAATAATAGGAAGAGACCCGTGTCCCTACACGAGCAGAATGGAAAGGTAATTGGACGTGGAGAGAGAAGACGTGGACCAGCCAGGTTGTCATCGCAGGCCTCTGAAGATCGAGTTCCTGTTGAGAAGCGAGACGGCAGACGATTGGAGAAAGGCCACTCACAGGAATACCCAGATGATGATCCCACCCATCCTGAGCGGCGAAGGAGGCAAGAGGAGGAAGAGCGAGAGCGACAAAGACGAGAAGAAGAGTACCAGACCCGTTACCGCAGTGACCCGAACCTAGCCCGCTACCCTGTTAAACCGCAGAAGGAGGAACAGGAAATGCGTATGCATGCCAAAGTGTCCAAAATGCGTCAGGAGCGTCATCACAGCGACCTAGCCATCAACGAAGTGGGATTGATCCAAGATGGGGTTGAGGCTGCTGGAAATAGAATTAGCAGGCAACGAGTAGCTAACAACGACGACCGCAAGACCCTTTTAGAGAACCATCGAGCTTATTCTATGGACAGGACCGTGGGGGGTGGTGTTGGGGTACAAGGATCCGTCGCTAAACAGGGACACGGTAGCCCTCACATGGGCCCTCCAGGGCCCCCAGACCTCAGGGACGGACAGGACTGGGCACGAAAGGGGCATCTGGAACCTGGGTCCGCAGCTTTTCTGCACAGGGCTAAGCGAGAAAAGGCTGCAGAAATCATGCGTAAAGATTCTTCTCTTAGCTCGGACCAATCGGAGACATTACGGCCACCTCCACCACGAGCCTATAGACCCAAACGAGGCCTCAACAAAAGGCAGATGTCCATCAGTAGCTCTGAAGAAGAGGGTGGCTCCACTCCTGAATACACCAGCTGTGAGGATGTGGACATCGAAAATGTTAGTGATAAAGGTAGGTGTATGACATTTATATATTTTGCTAAATTTATTGCCAGACTTTAGCCTCAAATTCACTAAAAAGTATTACACTACAAAATCTGTCTCATCACATACTCTAATACAACAACTCTAATACACTAATACATATACTCTAATACATACTCTATTACTCTCATACTCTAATACAATACATTTTATTTTGGTAAATATGGTGATAAATTAAAATTTATTTGAAATATTTATTTGAATTCTGTATATTTTTAGTGATCATGGCAGCAGTGTATTTGTGTGTGTGCGTGTGCGCCTTTATTACATAGCACTGGCACTATTTGATTAAACTATCAGGTTTTCTAAACTAAAATTAAATCTGGTTATGGCTATGAAACACCATGATGATTGTTGCTTTTTTGTCATGTAGTATTTTCCAAAAATGCAGCAGTTTGGAGGACTAATTCAATATTGGTGAATTTCTCCCTTCTTTAAATAGTAGTTTTAGTAGTATAGAGTATCCAGTACACACTATTGCTCAATAGTTTTGATTGGAAATAAATTAAAACGTTTATTTGCCAAGAATGCAATAAATTGATTCAAATTGACAGTAAAGGCATTAATAATATTCCAAAAATTTTCTTTTTCAAATAAATGCTGTTATTTTGAACTTTCTATTCATCAAAGAATCTTGAAAAACTGTATCACAATTTTTACAAATAATAATCTGCATAATTGTTTTCAACATTGATAATTATAGGACATCAGAATGCATAGTAGAATGATCATGTGACATTGAAATCTCGAAAGCGTTAAAATAGAAAACAATGATTTTAAACTGTAATACTATTTTACAATATTACTGGTTTTACTGTGTGTTTTCATAAAATAAATGTAACCTTGGTTAAGCAAAAGAGATTTCGTTCAAAAACATTTTAAAAATCTCATACAGTGTAACTATGCTCTTTATTCAGCTCACTCACATTCAATAATCGATTAAATATTTCTCAAACTGCATCAATTAGGAAATATTTAATATTAAAACTGTTACCCCACACTTTATGGATGTAATCTTTAAAGTGCAAACGTCACTTGTTTGGCTTTAATGAATGCCACAAATTAACATCCAGTTAAATATCTCTGTTTTGTTTTCTGTCTGTGAATTGCATGTGAGTGTATGTGAGTGTGTGCACAGCTTCAGTCAGTTTTAGTCAGCTCAGAAAGGTCCAATATCTGTATATTTATATTGTGGTAGCAAATTTGTGTAAAATTGTTTTTTTATTTTGGTTTTTAGTTTTACCTCTGTCATCTGTAATGGTTTATAAGTTTATATCTTACTTTTGCATACATTTACACATCAAGGCCATATATAGCATTATTTTACATTCGTCATTGTAGCTGTTGAACCAGTATGTGTACCCATAATGATCAGTCCTGAGCCTTAGGTCTGTGGGAAAAAAACTGCTGATTCATGCAATGAAGCTGCATTTGTTTATTTGGAAAATTTTAAGGGAACAGGATTTGGGAATTAGGTCAGCAGCTCTCTCACATAAAACCACTGAGTGACTGACTGGCCTGCGTCAGTCCTGTGATGCAGCATGTTCCATTTGGGGACTTTTTCATATTCATCATGGTTCTTCCCATTTTTCTCAGATGCAAGGGTGCATGGTTTTGAAAGTCCCCGGCATGATACTTTTGTGATTAATCAAGCTGTAATTATGTCAAATTACAGTTTTGTACAAAAAAAGGTGAACATATGATTTGATTGTGTGCATTTATGATACAAAAAAAGCTAGCTGTGAAATTTGCCATAGCAAGTTTTCCATTTTATTCAGGATCCTCTGTCATTTTCATTGACAAATCCTATTAATCACAGTACATAATTTGAGATTTAATAGAAATTATATTGTGGTGGAAATTATTATATGTTTTAAGAGAGTTTATTTTAACACAGGACACAGGACAGAAACCCAATATGAGTCATAATGCCTTTGTAGGGCAACATATCTTTTCTTTGACATAATGTTTGTAATGGCAGATGCAGAGCTAATGTGACTTCATTCCTGATAACTAGGACAAGCAAATACTGGATGGAAGCTTATAATGTCACTGATTGCCAAAGGAATAGCTCATGTTTCATTCAGTATGTGCAGAGGGTGTTCTTGGGTTCTGCATAGAACTATGCATTAAAGTTGTACAACAGTTTTAGGAATGCAATCAAGATGATCAAATGAAACTGTAAAATTTGATACTAGGCTGTATATTATCTTGTTTGGGGTTTGGCATTTTAAACATCTCTCACCTTTGTTGCTGAAGACAGATATACTCTGTTAAATGCCGCCCCTAGTTAAATGAACTGTATTCATTTATAGCATTAGTGTAAATCTAGCTAATCTTTATAAGACTATAATTAAATACTGATTCTAAAGTGGGAGAATTCCCTATTTCTGTAAGGTAAATGTCAAATGCTGAGCCTTTTTAAACCACAACATGTATTGACTAGGGCTGTCAAAATTACGCATTCCTTTAATTGTTGAACACAGTTCAGTTTTCTTAACGCTATAAAGGCATTTATTCAATTTGACATCAGAAAAAATGATTGACAGGCAGAGTGAGATTAATAATACTCCTTTTTACATGGACTTTTATAATACACATAAATTTGCTCAAAATTTAGTTTTACAGTCTTAGTATTGCTGTATTATTTTCTTTGTGTGTGGCCTGAAGGAGTCAAGATCAAACTTATCTGGATCTGAATCTTTGAACTTTCAAAGACACATATATCTCAGAATTCAAGAGGATAATTTCTCACAAATCAGGGTTAACGTTAACATTAAAGCTACACTATGTTGCTTTTGGTCCTCTAGAGGTTATAAAACAAAACTGCATGCATTTTGTTGAAGAACATTGTTTTGGTTGTGCTTCGGCTCTGTGTGACTATGCGGATAAATATGGTTCTCTTTCAGTCGCTCACGTTCGACGTATCCCACGACGTAATTGGGATCGCCTTGAGAGACCAATCTACTTCGAGAGTATTAAAACTAGCCAATGCACATTGGAATGCGATAATTGCATCAGCTGCTCTGCTTGCAGCGCGAGCATATAACGAGCAGCAGCTGCGCCGCATATTGTCTTTCGCTTCAGAGCCTAGCGGTTCTACAATCTTCCTGCTCTACGATCTTCTGACAGCGTTGAACTTCTAAAGAAGAAAACGAGTCTGCTCTTCGGGAGAACACCTCTTCAAAGCTGGTGTTGCCGTGACAGCGCAGACAGCGCTGACCGCAATCTCAAAGAGCCGGCAAAACAGCTGTTTTCACAGCTCAGAATGTTGCGCCTTCAATGAGAATGTGAGTGCTCACATCAGGCTTGCACTATCATCCTGTTTGTGTAGCCGCGGTCATCCCTGGATGCTTCAGCACCAGAGAGAGCAGTTTTTCCTGAAAGAGCATACACGGTTTGACACTGCGTATTTATCAAGAAGTCATTCAAACCGTGTGTTTCTGGATGAGGTCGTTTCCTATCCTCATGTGACGGCCACGATCACTGTTTCACATGCCTGGGCTAAAGTGTGCTGAAACTGTGCTCGTGGGTGGTTTATGTTCTCTCTTGAGAGCATGACCACGTCGGCACGTTGGTCGTCTTGCCTTTCTCATTAAGTTTTAAGTGATCAGCATGCCATGTGCCATCGAGCTGCCGGCTGACAGTCGTTTGGCGTCGTTTGGCGCTCTAGATGCACGGTCGAGACTCAAGTGCCTCAAATGAGTCCCCTCGCCTATGCCCGATCTAGTTCTTCTTCTGGTGCACTAGAAAAGGGCTACTTCTGCGCATAGCCAGGGTGACTGGAGGATTATAGTGAGGGCTTCCCTGCCCAGTAACCAATCCGTGTGGGCCCCTCACTGCTTTATTGCATCGCAGACATGTTGAGACTGTTTGTGGGTGGTTATATTCTCTTATGAGAACATAATGAGAACATAATCACATCAGCACGTTGTTCATCTTGCCTTTTCATTAAGGTTAAGCAATCAGCGTGCTGTGTGCCGTCAAGTGGGGTCTGAGTGAACAACACTAACCTGTCACATCTCACTGCCAGTTGTTCTGTTCCCTGACCGAGGCGACCCTCTGCACGGATGCTCTGGCACACAGCTTCGCGACAGCCCCTCCCTGGCCCATTCCTCTGAGAGAGGACCTGCTCTCTCAGAGACGGGGCACCCTATGGCACCCGCGTCCAGACCTCTGGAAACTCCATGTTTGGTCCCTGGACGGGACGCAGAGGTTCTAGATGACCTACCCCAAGCGGTAGTTGACACCATCACTTCCGCTAGAGCCCCCTCTACTAGGCGCCTCTATGCGTTGAAGTGGAACCTGTTCATTGGTTGGTGTTCTTCTCACGAGGAGAACCCCCGATCTTGCTCAATCAGAGCCGTGCTTTCCTTCCTGCAAGATGGGTTGGAGCGAAGGCTGTCTCCCTCCACCCTTAAAGTGTATGTTGCCGCTAACGCCGCACATCACAATGCAGTTGAAGGTAAAGGTCACTGGGAAAGCACGACCTGATCGTCAGGTTCCTGAGAGGGGAACACTCTCTATACCCCCTTGGGATTTGTCTCTGGTCCTTTCGGCACTTCAGAGACCACCCTTTGAGCCTTTGCAGTCAGCGGAGTTAAAAATTCTGTCCTGTAAAACAGTACTCCTTGTTGCATTGGCCTCCATCAAGAGGGTAGGGGACCTGCATGCATTTCCGGCTCTCTCTCTTATGTGATCCTGAGACCCCGGCCCGGATACGTGCCCAAGGTTCCTACCACTCCCTTCCGGGACCAGGTGGTAAACGTGAAAGGGCTGCCTTCGGAGGAAGTAGACCCAGCCCTGACTTTTCTCTGTACTGTCCGCACTCTGCGCCTGTACGTGGACAGAACGCAAAACCTCAGGACCTCAGATCAGCTCTTCGTCTGTTACGGAGGCCAGCAGAATGCAGAGGATGGCCCACTGGATAGTGGATGCCATCGCCTTGGCTTACGAAGGTTTTACAGTCTACGTGTTGAGCCGGTTTCGTCCTGTGTGCTAGCTTCCACCAGCCGGTAACACCGAAGTTATCGCTCTTGTGTCAGCTTGATGCGCCACTCCCCTCCACTTGGAGCGGATACGTGCGCTTTTCTGCTCCAGTCCAGTTCCCCACCAGGCGAACCCTATAGAGTTCCTCCGCACCCCTTCGGCAGTCGGACGTTGCGAGCGTCCAATGCCAGGTTTAGTGCTCGTATGCTTGTGTAACTTGTGCTAGAATGGGTTCCATATGTGGTGATCCCTGCGACGATTCCATATGCGTATTCTTTCACGACGAGCTCCCTGCGGTGAGCCTGTGTCTTTCCCTTGGCAGAACCTGCTTTGCCGTCACTGTCCGGTGTTGTCTCCCCCTTCTCAGGCTGGACCCACCCCAGTGACATTCCATATGTTGCACTGCCCCTACCGGCCAGTCCTAATGTGTATTCTCCACATGGTACCTCCCTTCGGGCAGGATGTGTCTCTGCATCGTCCCTATCCTCTGGAGGGGCACGCTTTCCCAGTGTTATCCAAGAGTTCCACTGTGTGGGTTATAATAGAACAGCAGTTCGAATTTCCTCAACGCAGGCTTTTCGCCCCAGCCAGTTGGGGGTCTGAGAGTCTTGCGTAGGGTGCTGGATGTGGCAGCAACCGTGGCGTTTTCCATGGAATCCCAATTATGAAAGGGAACGTCTCGGTTACTAATGTAACCCTCGTTCCCTGAAGGAGGGAACGAGAGACGTAACGTCCCGTCGCCACGCTTGCTGACCATCGCTGTACGGCTAAACATGTCTCGGCTCCTCAGCGTAAAACAATATAAGATGCACCTGCTACTCGTTATATGCTCGCGCTGCAAGCAGAGCAGCTGATGCACTTATCGCATGCCAATGTGCATTGGCCCGTTTTAATAATCTCTAAGTATATTGGTCTCTCATGGCGATCCCAATTACGTCGTCACGTCGACGTTACGTCTCCCGTTCCCTCCTTCAGGGAACGAGGTTTACATTAGTAACCGAGACGTTATTTTTCTAACTAAAAAACGAGACAGAGATTATCCTACTGCTCATAAAACATTCACTCCTAGGCTTAAGAGATATAACCAGTTTAGATGGAAAGGATCTAAAGCTGAATAGCTAAAGACATTAATGTAGCTTTACCGTTTAATAAACATGATACTTCCTTGAAAATAAATTCCAGCACAGCGTTACAACAACCATAATGAAATGGCCCTTCACAATATATAATACTTTACAGTGAACTCTAAATGTAGTTGAGAGCTACATATGACAATTAATTTTTTCAATAAAAAACATACTCACTTGTTGAGTAATAAAAACGCCATCTCTGCATCGCTTTTTACATTTCAAATCACTCAGTTCTAGCGATCCCCAAAAAGCCAAGCCAATGTTGATTCTCGTTTCAATGCGAGCTCTGTCATATTTTCTTTTTGCCAGGAGACTCTCCTCAATTTGCCGTTTGTTTAAAACGGGTTATACCCAGAGGTTCAAGAATTAGCGTGTTAGATGTCAACCTTTCTTGCTCGTTGTGACAATTAACCTATGCGACTCCCACACTGTGATCATACACGCGTCAAAGTAGCCCAAGTAACACTTCTCTATTTATGATTCTGACGAAACATGTAAGTAATTAAAATGTATGTACGCAAATATGACACATGTATGCAATTTCCCACGAAAATCATCCTGTCAGGAAACTGTAATCAAATGTAAAATAACACTGGACTTTTTGAATAAAATATACATTACAAATATAGTAACAAAAGTTATTTAGCTTTGTCTTTTGTTGTTTGATTAACATTATTATAGCAAGTGGTGCGGCAGCAGGAATATTAGGCTGCTGTCACTTGCTGCACGGATCTAATATACTGTTACACATGGATTTTCTTTGTCAACTGTTACGTTCACTTAAGACATAACCAACTGTGTTTACGAGGATGTTGTGACATATTGTTGGTTGTATTTGTATATGAGGAAGAGAACTCAGTTCAGTATCGTGCGCACTATTCAGTATGAGAGGCAGCTTTCTGTGCTCACGTCGATTTGGATGTGTGCTCAGCACAAAAAACAGCGCGTGAGTCTATGGTTTAAAAATTTTCTTACACGTGAATGGTTAAAAATCTCATTAAATCACTTTTTTGTGATCGCGCTTTGGATGTGTGTGCAGCACAGAAAACAACACGTGGGTCTAGGGCTTGAATGGTTTAAAATCATATTAAAATGCACATAAAACAATCTATAAGAGGAATCGAAATTTTAATTGTATAACAAGTATACGATTCCTAACCTTAAGTATTCGATTGCAGAATTGGAATCGTAATTCAATTCCCTAACATAGTTATAATGTCAATTTTTATTTAGCAGGTGACTGGGACTGTCATCCTCTGGATCCCACTGTGTGGCATGTAAGTATTTCAATTTGATTTTAATCATTTGCAAACATGCATCAGTGACAATGGGCGTAACAGCAGACACATACGTTGTTTGATTACAGAGTGTTTCTGTAGCTGAACTCTCTGAAATGTGTGTCAGTACATGTATTTTCAGCATTAATGGGACTGAAAAAGCATTGTTCTGTTCCTCACAGCATCCAGTGAGCTGGCAGCCATCCAAAGAGGGAGATCATTTGATTGGCCGCATTACTCTAAGCAAGCGCTCCACCATGCCACAAGAAGCCGGTTCCCTACTGGGTCTGAAGGTGAGCTTGTCAATGACAGTTTACACCAACTAATAACATTGTCTCTGTTTTTCACTTGAAGGGTTGTGCTACACTGGTGTGGTCACTTTTATCGTTGCTCATTGAAATTTTGCAGGTGAAAGAAATTGGCGCTGGATGTGACACATTATGATGAATAATACAGGAATAATGATAACGAAATAAATTAAATTATTTTAGTTCTATTGTTGATGTGTTTACAATATGATGTTCTTTTAAATTTTAAACCGAATTTAAAAATTTCAGATGCAATATAATTTCCAGCTTTGCTCATTTTACATACATACACATACATACATACATATTAACTTATGTGTGTTGCATTCAAATCAGAACCCTACAGGATCCCTGCATTTTTTACTTCCCAAACACTTTCCTAAATCCTTTCATTAAGACGTTCAAGCTTTTCCTCCATTTGTACTTTTTAACAACAAAAAAAAAAAAACGATCTGTGGTTTTTAAGTAGTCAAACTCAAGGTTTGAAAGATTTCTCTATTTAACAATTTATAGTGGTCTTGAAATATACATGGAGATTATATGAAATATATAAAAAATGGAAACAATTTAAACATTTGCATTATTTAATCTGTACAATTTTATTCATAAGTATGCTTTTTTTACTGTTCTTGTTCTGGTGTTTTTAAGGTACTACTAAATAGTCTGTACTCCTGATATTTTTTATTTCCTTATTTTACATTTACTTAGATACTTCTAAAATCTTTTTTTTATTTTGTTTTTTTTCAAAGTTCTTTATCCTATTAATGCATTTGGCAGACATTTTATCCAAAGCGACACCTGTTTCACATTGAACGCGTAAGCAGAGCGTAAGCATCAGAAGTTTTTTTCAAATTTTTCAAATTTTCTCCAGACATATAAAACATTTTTTTTAAAATGTTTTATATGTTTTATATTTTAAATGTTACTCCAACATTTACAAAATGCACACAATTTTTCAGACACCATATTAACAGATTAGTGCATTTACACTGCATTTACGCAAAAATAACAAATTTCACCATAAAATCATATAAGTGTTCCGTGTTTCACAGTCACCATAAGACTTTCAGCACTGTGGGGAAAAAACACAAAAACACATTTTCCAAAGTTCAAAAGCCTGATTAAATAAATAAAACTAGAGGTATATCTTAACTTTAAGATTACTTTTATCATATAAACTATATACAGTATATACAGCATGCCATATGCATGTATGTGTGGCAGGGAAACACTGTCACATCACAGAACAGTGTGCTGCACATCATAAATCAAAGCATATGAAAAAGGTGACACAATGGATGATACTTGTCTTTATTTGCAGTACACAAGCCGCGGTTAAACTGCAGTGTGAAAGCATAATGGGCGCGTGCTGCTTCCAGTCTGTATATGCACAGCTTCTGCACTTCTTCCGCCCAGTTTGTTCGTCCAATGTGCCATTACAGTGCATTCAAGTAAAGCAGTTTATCAATTTGTGTGTTCTCTAGGAGTCAAACCTATAACATTAGTGTGGCTAGTGCCATACTTAACAAAATAAATATGTAAAGAAGCTTAATAAAAGTAGTTAGGTTGTTTTTGCAGATTGTGAGTGAACATGGTTGACTCTGTCATCTGTCCTGTACAGGTGGTTGGTGGGAAAATGACGGAGTCAGGGAGACTGGGGGCCTATATCACCAAAGTAAAGAAAGGAAGTCTGGCTGACATTGTAGGCCATTTACGAGCAGGTATTATGATTATTTTAATTTGGCTATGTAAGAAAATGGCAGTATTTTAAAATATTATTTCGACCATAGCTTTATTAATGTATTTTGCTAGATCTCTGTTGATATTTTTGCTTGCATTTCTACATTTTTCACAGCTCATTATTCAGTCAGTCTGTCTATGCAGAACACTGTCAAGTGCTAAATAGTTTCTTTTTTTGATTTCAGGCGATGAGGTGTTACAGTGGAATGGAAAGGCTTTGCCTGGAGCAACAAAAAAGGAAGTGTACAATATTATTCTAGAGTCCCAGTCAGCACCTCAAGTGGAAATAGTTGTGTCCAGACCAATTGGGTAAGCTAAACAAAGCACAGAAATCAAACATGGTTTGGAAATTATTTAAAAGACAACAAACATCTGGATATATGAGTGACTCCAATGATTTTTCTTCCTGTTGCATGTTAAAGATGTATTCAACGTATTCTGTCCAAAAACTTCTTGAAAAAGGTCTATAGAGCATATCAGTAAGTAAAGTATCTGAGAGTGTTATTCCTCCCAGTGTCCCCATTGTCACCCTACATGCTCCAGACCCTCCTCTCATAGATAAAACTGTTCAGTAATTGAATCAGCGGTCCTTTGGGTCCCTATTCTTTCCTATGACTGGATAGTGTTTCCATGATGTCTCAAAAGGGGAAATGCTGTCAAGTCAGTGTTTATGTGTGTGGAAAACCTGACAGAGAGAGAAGCTAATGATCTGTCATCTGACATTTTTTTTTCCTGTGTTTAAATTTTCCTACAGAGATACACCGAGACTTCCAGGGACATCACATCCTCCTCTAGAATCAAGTAGGTTTTGTGAAAATTCTGTCATCATTTACTCACATTTACGCCATTTGTCTTACATGGAACATGTGGCTTTTTGCCATGTGGTGAAAGTGGAGTGGAATTACGGACAGTCATATTTTTTTTCACATGAGGGCAGTGTTAATCACGTTAATCACAAATTACTTGTGAAAATAGTCATTAACAAAAATGTTTTGGTCATCACATAAAAATTATATTTGTTAATATACAAACAATGAATAATAAAGTGTAAAGAATTTACAATATTTTCATTCAAATAGTGTACTCCTTGTTATGTTGTTATTTCAGAATTTACGATTACATGTTCATTCATTAAATCAATAATCTATAATTTTTTGTTATTTTTGCCATAATTTCACACTTTTGTAAACTAAAATGTTATTTTTATAGAATAAAATTAGATATCATTTTAGTAAGAGTAAAACTGACTTTTGATAATTAAAAATAAATGAATCTGAATGACATGACAAAAACTACGACTAAGAAATACAACTAAGAACTCCATTAGGGTGTGTAAATGATAAGAAAATTTACATATTTGCATGAATTATCACTTTCCTAATTTTGTCCTTGTTGTTAAGACATTTCTCCAATAAGCATGTTATACATCTTTACAGCTGCACATTTAACATGTCAGCTATTTAAACTTACAGCTGGTTCGAGTTCTATAGATGAATCACTAAAGATGGACCGTCCATCCATCTCTGTAATGTCACCGACTAGTCCCGGGATGTTGAGAGACCTCCCTCTGGTACTGCCAGGCCAGCTGTCGGTAAGTGTAAATCCACTTTGCAGAGAAAATATTTAGCCCTGTTTTCTCAACTGAAAAGGAAGGTAGTTTGGTGATGACATTGTTTTTGCTAGCTCATATTTAAATAATGTATAGCCAACGTTTTGTGAACTTTGAGAAAATGTTATTTCTTTTTACCAAGGTGAAATTATGGTATGATAAAGTGGGCCATCAGCTTATTGTAAATGTCCTACAAGCACGAGAACTGCCCCCTCGACCTGACGGACGACCCAGAAATCCCTACGTCAAAATGTATTTTCTTCCTGATAGAAGGTAAAAAAAATGTACAATATTTTAAAATTTACAGATTTGTTTCAAAGTTTTTTTTTCAGGTCAGTACCATTTGTTTGTTTCTTTGTTCATTTTGTAAGAAATTCAACTTATATTCAGCAAGAACGCTTAAAATAAAAAAATAAAAATAATAATTCAAATAAGTGCTGTTCTTTTTAACTTTCTATTCATCAATGAATCCACAAAAATATTAAGCAGAACATCTATTTTCAACAATGATATTTAGAAATGTTTCTTAAGTACCAAATCAGCATATTACAATGATTTCTGAAGGATCACGTGATTCTGAAGACTGGAGCAATGGCTGCTGCACATTCTGCTTTGCTGAATCACAGGAAAATACGCATTATTTTAAATTGTAATTATATTTCACGTTACAGTTCACTCTATTTTTGATCAAATAAAGATCTTTATCAAATATAAAGGTCATTATGAGCATAATAGACTTCTGTCAGGACCACTATCGTCAAATACGATTGACAATTAGCATACAGTTTGGATTGGCGGTATGGTTCCGTTCTGGGCGAGAACTCCCAGCGTCCATGCAGCCTAGCATGGGTAAGAGCAGGAAGAGCGTCAATAACCCGCCTTAGGGTAAACAGAACAGAACCAACATGAATGTATTGCAGAGATCATCAATTCAAGATTTTAACGTACAACATAATTAGAGAATTTATTCTGATTCAAGGGGAATCAGAATGCCAGATCTTGACTGACTAGAGGAGGAGCTGTGGATGGAGGAGGGTAATCAGCTCCTGAGAAACGCAATAGCTGCTGATAATACTGAAGGAGCTTATATATGTTTACAGTGATAGGCGTCGTATTCCTATAGGTAGACGTGGATCAGCTGAAAGTCAGCTGATGCGAGCTTGACTAACGAGACCTGCCAGAACTGACGCTACACTTGATTTCTTTCAAAAATCACCAAAGAAATCTTACCAACCGTAAATTTTGAACAGTATTGTAGATATGTGGTCTCAGAAATATTTATTATTTTAAATGTTTGAACTATTTGGTTTTGTATTTTCTTTTCTTTCTTTCATGATATATTTATCAATGCACTAGCTTTTTACTGTAAGACCTCACTTGTATTTTTCATTTTGGGTAATGCTGAGTTTCTGAAATTAATTTCATGTTAAAAGATTGAATAATAAGCAGGTGGAAATTGAATCTGCTTTTTCTTTGCTGATTTTTGGGCGAAATTTGCAGTGTACACACTCTTTTAAACACACTACATTCCTCTAGTGACAAGAGCAAGAGAAGGACGAAAACGGTGAAGAAGAGTGCAGAGCCAAAATGGAACCAGACGTTCCTGTATTCTCACATCCACCGCAGAGACTTCAGAGAGCGCATGTTGGAGATCACTGTTTGGGACCAGCCCAGAGTCCAGGAAGAAGAGAGTGAATTTATGGGAGAGGTGTGTGTGTGCTTTAATTATTTTGTCTTGACAGTAAGAAATCTATGTATCTATATCTAGGTTCAGAACAAAATATAATATATTTGTATGGATTCATTTCAGAAATGAATACAACGAAAAGTGCATTTGTGAAGTAATGTGTTAAATTCCCTTGACTCCACTGGACCCTTCAGGTCCTTTTGGCTTCCATATAATTACTCTAACATGGTTCAAATTCCTCTTTCTGGCTTTCTCTTTGCCCAGATTCTGATTGAGCTAGAAACAGCTCTATTGGATGACCAGCCACACTGGTACAAATTGCAATCCCATGATGTGTCATCCCTACCATTGCCTCAGCCATCCCCCTGCCTCCCCCGCAGACATGTTCATGGAGATAGTCCTAGTAAAAAACTGCAAAGTAAGTATCAGCTAGTGTATGTGTGCTAGTGATGTGCGTGTCACTGTATTTTTAATTTATTAGCATAATTTGCATAGTGCTGGGCAACGATTAATCGCGATTATTTAATATATGTGATAAATACATGATATATGTGTGTACTGTGTATAATTATTTTGTATATATAAATACACACATATGCATGTAAATATTTAATAAATATTTGCATGTATATATATTTATACATAATTTATATTATATACAGGATAAATATATTTTATAAACACATTTTTCTTAAATATATACATGCATGTGTGTGTATTTATATAGACAAAATAATTATACACAGCACACACACATATATTATGTACACAAACTTTTATTTTGGATGCGATTAATCACGATTAATCGTTACCCAGCACTACATTTTATATTAGAACCAAAAATATATTTACTGACCATACAATGTCTTACAATTTGGGTCTATAAGACTTGATTACATGTCTAGATAAAGTATGTGCCCTTTCAAAGTTGAAGTCTGATTCTGCGTCATGGCGTTGACGCTATGGGAATGCTCCTGCGTGAGCCGGTGTCTGAAGCAGATGCCAAAAATGTGCATGGTCAGCTTATTTGTATTCAAAAGCCGCATGTTTGTTGAGCGTGTGACTGTTCCTGTATTGTGTCTGTAATTAAAGTCTTTAGACAGGAGTTAGAAAACAATGTCAGAACCATACCTGTCAACACTCCCGTTCTTCCCGGGTTTCTCCCTTTTTTTAGCCCTATCTCCGGGACCCCTCCCGGTTTGTTATTTCTCCCGGGAAACTCTCGTAATTTGCATGGCCCAAACTCCCAGAGCTGCCAACTCTCACGCATTGGCCGTGAGACACACTCATTTGAGTGGTTTCACACGCTCACACGCCACACCCCCGATTTCTCACGCTGAAATGTCAACCCGGTCGGTCAAATGCCTGAAGGATGAGTTTATCTATAGATTTACCTGTTGAGCCACTGGTGATCGACTAGTAATGCCACAAATGAGGTAAAATCTCCCGGAATCTAGAGCGAGCGCCCATGAGACAGAGAATCAGTGTGGCGCGCGCGCGCACGGCAGAGATGGAAAGAGTGCGAGAGCCGGTGTTGGAGAATACCATCTATCCCCCCCCGTTGGAGAATACCATCTATCCCCCACCCGTTGGAGAATACCATCTATCCCCCCTTGGACAATACCATCATTCCTCCTCCAGCCCCCCAACATGACATGTATTTTCTGTATGGGCGAGGATCACGCTAGATCAGTCCTCGTGTGTACTAGGGCTGTCACGATAACAGATTTTTCTGATTTAC
Source organism: Meda fulgida (assembly GCA_030578275.1). Lineage (NCBI taxonomy): Eukaryota > Metazoa > Chordata > Actinopteri > Cypriniformes > Leuciscidae > Meda > Meda fulgida. Next base: position 25,385,917 of record CM060616.1, on the reverse strand, counting down.
TAGGGCTCTCACGATATTCTTTTTGGCCAAAATAAATCACAGTAACGCAGGGCCGTAGAATTTAGTAGGGACGCTAGGGACTTGTCCCTACCAATATCCAGTGACACTGATATATCCCAAGCAATAATTTCGATCAAAACTTAAAATATATTTATATATTGATGTCCCCGTCCCCACCAATTTCAAAATCAAACCTACGCCACTGAGTAACGATGTATCGAGATATCTATAGAGACCTTGAAAAAAAAACAATCTTGTCAGTCAAATGTATCTTTATTTTGTGTTTTGCTTTCTGTTTTAGCAAATGAATCACATTATTGCATAACCAGGAGAGAGAAAATACTGTCCAGTTCAACACTATTATAAACAGTTTTAACAACACAACTATTACATTTACCTTAAGCTTGCGTCCCCATTTGGAACCCAAATCCCAAAAATGGCATACATAAATTAAAATACATAGTTCATGAAGCCCTTGGACTTCAAACATTGTAGACTCATTTGAAAGAATACATTTGGCAGCTTGTTGTCATATCGTCAGAATTAATTCAATCAATGATAAAATTCTGAGATTTATTTAAAACATTTTTAAACCATGTTGTGTGATTTCATTTAGAGGAGACTAAAATGCTAATCGTTTTTAGCTCAGTACAGCATCAAAATACAATCTATGAGAATAACAGCATATTTATTCCAAAATCATGTTATAGCGTTGGTCAAGTGATTGAAATAACTGCCTTCTGCGAACTGACGTGGCTTCTTATCACAGAAAGAGGCAGAAATTGTTTTTTATAGCATTCTGCATCTGACTCTGAGGGGTTGGAGGTAGACAAGCAGACGGGTGATTCGGCAGAGCAGCTTCCTCAATCTGCTGTATAGCGTCAACGCCATGACACAGCGTCTCGTTCCCTTCACAGGGAACCGGGTTGCATACGTAACCCTCGTTTTAGATTTTGTATGTAGCAAAAACTAAAAAAAAAAGTTATGCAAATGATTTCCTTTATTTAAACGGTTTTAAAATGGTCAATATTGTGTGCTTCATTTGATGATTTCTATGAGAAATGTACATGTTGTGGAGAACAAAGTGCTTGTTTTCCTAAACTATTAACAATGTCACATGAATGCTCATCTCATAATCACTGATGAGACAAAGCACTCATGAAATAGTCTGTTTTTAACTATTTATTTTATTTTTCCATAGTTTTTATCTTTTGGTGAAAAAACGTCTTTAAATTTAGTGAATATTTTGTCACATCAAATTAATTTGACTCATTTTAAGTGACACAAATTATTTTGTTGACGTTAATCAAAATTAAACCAAATTTGTATTCATTTTGTATATTATTTTAAGCACTTATCAACATTCTAAAAAAGAAACATAACTTGTGAATGTGAATTCTTCAGTTATTAATTTTACATTTTGTAGATGGGTTTTATTGCATTGTTACAGAAAAAGCATTTGGGTGAGTTAATTAAGCAATTCAGTTTACTGGTGTTCATTGTTCAGCTCACACAGCTCAAGCAGGACAATCCTCAGCATAATTTGATTATTTGAAACAATCATATTTTTTTTAAAGATTTTTCTTCATCTAAACAATTTGTGCATTGTTAGTATCTTGCTGTGCTATTTGTTTACTTCATATTTTTGGTAAAAGTTCATCTTAAAAAAAAACATAATCGTTTGTAGTCATTCTCATAATCAAAAAAATGTTGTTGAATAGATTAACACTGCAGCTAACTGACCATCACAGTACATGAACAGAAGCATCCTGAAATCACATAAGAAGATACTAAACATGAAAACAAAATCAACAACTACAGTATAAATAAATCAAAACAAATGCTCAAAAAATGCAACCATATTAATTATTCATATGCCAGCCCATACTGAGAAGAGGGTAATTGGGACTGAGCTACAGTATAAAGCCATTTATAAAGCAAAAAACACACAAAAAAAACAGACCAGACCAGAGAAAAGCTTCATCAAGATCCATTACTTAAATTTCTGAAAGTTATTAAAGTGACCCTATTATGCTTTTTGAGATATTAGCTGTCATATAGTGGTTTATATAGCTGTTTGTGAATGTAAAAGGTCTGCAAATTTTGATGATTAAAGTGCAAATTAAATGGAGATATTGTCTCTCACAAGAAAAAATTGATTCTGAACTGCCTGTAACAAGTGGTAAGTAAGTCTAGTCTTAATTCCTGCACAAACCTACATAGGTTTGTAACAAGTTTTCATAATGCCAGCCTATGGTCGTCATTGGCTGCCTGCGAACAATGCCCACCCTCAAAAACTCTAGTTGTAGCTGAGGTCTGGAAGAGTTTAGTTTCTTTTGTCGACATATCGAGAATTTGCTGTTTTCTGTGCTGTGAAAGCAACCCACTTTGCTCAAATTGATACAGTAAAACCTACATAATCGTACTGTATTACTGTATACAAGAGCTAAGGGAGACTTCAGAGCTGATATTCAGATATGGTAATGGACGTTTTGATACACTGTAGGCATAGGACCAATCACAACAGACTGAGCCATCGGACCAATCAGAGCTGAGTAGGCTCTCTGTAAGGAGGGGTTTAAAGAGACTAAATCCCCAAAGCGTTTCAGACACTGTGAGAAAATCAATGATTCTGATATGTATATTATGAGAAAAAAATATTGTGTTTCCTGACCTTGGATTCATGAAAAACGATTGTAGGAGACCTTCAAAACAAAATGAGTAACTTTTAAAATGGCATAATAGGGGCACTTTAAAACTGCTATATTGCAACAACAGCAACAGCAACATCAAAAAAACTTTAAATGTATTGTTTTACACTATAGGGAAAATAAGGTGAAATTGATCAGCTTTGAATGCAGATTATAATGCAATTATAATACATGTTGTTTTTATGTTCAGCAGTTGAATTGTATGTGTGTGTGTGTGTGTGTGTCTCAGGATCTCATCGCATCATTGAAACAGATTATGATGATGGTATAACAGTAGTGTCCTCAGGTGGGTGGGGGCAATGCTTACTCTGTTCGGAGAGTAGAAACCCAACACAGGGTGAGAGAGAAAGCTAATGCCACGTATTATTACTGCAGAGGTGCACTGTAGAAAATACAGCTGTTTTTAATTTTCCTCCTAGCCTTTAATTTGTATAGAGGCCCATTAGTTGATATACAAATGAATGTGATTCTTAATTGGCACAGATGAAAGCATAAGATGAAAAAGTTTGTTGAAAATTGCTGTTTTATAGAATAATGGATTATAAGAGAAGGTTGTGTTCGTTTTTGAAGTACAGAATACGGTCTCTCTCCTCCTATGCTGGGCTGAACTGTAGTGTTAATTTGAACCACAGAAGTACCTCACATTAATTGTGCATGGACACTGTGGAGGAATGACTCTGTAAGTCAATCACTCTCTATAAAAACACACTTTTATTACCTTCATAAGACCTGTTTAATTTTGTTGTCAAGCTGGAATAGCAAAAGGGTAAAAGTGATTATAATATTGTATTACAGCATGTAACAGGATTAATATGGGTCTTATGACAATGGATGTTATCTCTGTTGCATGCCTGTAGAAAAGCTTGCTATAGAATTTAGAGCATAAAAGAAGAATATGCTGTGGCTGATATTTAAAATTTTCTTTTATACTATGTTATTTTAACACATGAGTACTGCAAGTTGTCAGACCTGCAGTAAACACTATATTGTTTTTTGCGATAGAGTTGCACCAGTATAATTTAATAGTCAATTTCAATATTGAGGAGTTGATAATGAGACTTTTTTTGTTTTTTTACATTAATGTTAATTATCTATGCAGTAATATTTAATGCAATGTTTATTTACATGCTTTTGTCTACAGTGCAGATATTTGAGTGCTTTCCATTTATATTCTGTTTATTAATAGTGTTAGTGCTTTGATGAGCAATCAAAGTTTATCAGATGCATGAGTCATAAATTCTAGAGTTCAATGCTTAATTTAGCGTTATTCTAATTTTCTTTTCACTTTGATTGGGAGAAAATGAATTTCCTTCACAAATCTACATTTTAATGTAACTGCGAGTTAGAAATGTAAAAGTCAGATTTCTCTTTCAAAGAGCATCAGTTCCTGACAACAACTCAATCTGCTTCTCCAGTTCTATTATGTTAAATTGTGCTCAAATACATTCACTTCACAAATATTTTCATAAGTGAACTGTAGTAGTGGAATCTGGATGTTTCAGTGAAAATTATATAGAAATGATACATACGCTTTTTACGTCTCGTTAATGCTTTGTTTCACATCATGATTTGATGGATTGGGTTAGCCTAATTAAAGCTCTAATCACTGCGTTTTTAACCAGCAAATCCTTCATCAGTTGTACTTATCTTTAGTTGTTTACAGTTGTATTCCGGGAAATTAATTTATAACATTGAAACTGTGTTATTTGCTTGACTTGAGTACCGTTGGGCACCAAGCCTTAATGCATCTCTAATTTGTTTTTTGACGGTTTGTTATGTCAAGAAATGTCAAGAAATACATACAAACAAAGAGAGAGGAAAATGTTTATAAAGATAAAGATAAAGATAAAGATATTTGTGAGAACGCAAAAGTTTTGTGAGGGAATGAAAAGCATTTAAATAATTTTTTTCCTCCCTTATCATATTTTTACCATCACGATACATTTTTTAAATCACAAAATTCATGCACCACATATAGTTAACTCTGCCTTGGATAACATTGATGTAATACATGAAACCAATTGATTATGAAAATAAACACATATATGGTGACAAAATCAGATAAACATTTATAGAAGTACAATCATATAGTGCCTTGTTTGTGCTTGTTTTCTTTCTAGCATGTGTAGAGCAGTAGCAGTTGTGCTGGTACCTCAGCACAATCCTTTGGCATGAATTTTTGTAGTAGTTTTAGAAATGTGAATTTGGGTGTGTTATTGTCACTCTCCCTCCAAAAAGGTGTATTGTTTTAACTGGAACAAGTTCGTGACACACAATGTATATGTATTAAAGCAGCAGAGAGGAACTCCAGAGACAGAGAGAGGTCAAGCACACTGACCGTACCTGAGAGGCAGGCGGCCATACAGCATCGCTCGCGGTCAGTATCCCCGCACAGAGAAGACCAATGTAGAGCCCGCTCACGACCTGCACATGTCCCTATGCAGAGGTGAGCCACATCAATTTTATACCACATATTTACATGTTTAACAAATTCAACCAGACTGACCACTAACTGGGGTCACTTAATATTCAGCAATATTACTGATCTGAGTGCACAGAAACTATTGAATGAGAACTCAACTTAGCTGGATGAGGACATCACTGTTTTCTGCAGAGCTGATTATATAGCTGAAGTCAACTCATTTCATAATTGATATACTTTACAGTTATTGAACCGAAATGAAACAACACTGAACTCATTTCAACTGAATAATGTCTCGGTTACGTATGTAACCCTCGTTCCCTGAGTAGGGAACGGAGACGTTGCGTCGGAATGACGACGAAATGGGGTTTCGCTTAGAAAGCCTATCAACTTTGAGTATTAAAAAATGAGCCAATGGCAAAGAAATGCCATGGGTCTGCGGAATTTGCATGACGTAAATCCGCCCCACCTCGTGGGTATAAAAGGAGGACGCCGGCAACATGCAGTTATGTTTCTTCGCTGAGGAGCCAAGACTGAACTCAGGCGATCCCCGCGGTACAGCGGAAGTGGCAGGAAGACGTAACGTATCCGTTCCCTACTCAGGGAACGAGGGTTACATACGTAACCAAGACGTTCCCTTTAGTGGTCACTCAGAGTTACGTCGGAATGACGACGAAATGGGGTTAACAGTCTAATCACGCCACCTTCACAGCTGTCTTCCAGTGCCCTGCGTAAATCTGAGCCCTTGTAAGACTTGTAAGGAAGAAGGACTCCTATTTAGCACAGGAATACCAAGGTACACTGGGAAGCATATCCCATAGTTAGAGGAAATTTGCAATTAACACCAACCCAGAGGAGGGGGGGGGGGGGATACATTTGGAAATACACATATGACCCGAAGGAAACATATGGGGAAAACTGAGGTGTCCAGCCGCAGGTGGAATATTTCAACCTCAGGGGTGGCAAGGTGGCTTGCCAAGGGAAAGAGACATGCTCAGAGAGGCTTACAGTGGAAATACACGTGTGGGGGTAGCTCCGGGGAGGGACCATGCACACGGGAGGCACCTAGCCGACGCCCAGGCAATAGAAACTGGCGCTAGCATCAGGGGTGCTGGAGGAACTCAGGGCTTGCGGAGAAGCTCACCTGAGCAGAATATCGCACGTATCCAGTCCGTGGAGTGGAATGGCGAGCAAGCGAAGACACCTGAGCGGGTCCAGTACTAGCTAGTTGAAGCGAGTACATGAGAGGACACAGGCTCCACTCGGAGATTGTAGAATCTGGCGAATGTGTTAGGTGTCGCCCAGCCTGCAGCTCCGCAGATGTCTGTTAGCGAGGCGCCATGCGCTAGAGCCCAAGAGGATGCCACACTCCGGGTGGAGTGGGCAGTCACACCAAGGGGGCACGGTCGACCTTGCTGCTGGTATGCCAAAGCAATGGTGTCCACTATCCAGTGAGACAACCTCTGCTTGGAGAGAGCCTTTCCCTTCAGCTTCCCACCATAACAGACAAAGATCTGGTCTGAGGTCCTGAAACACTGCGTCCTGTCTACATAGGCGCGGAGAGCGCGTACTGGACAGAGCAGTGCCAAGGCTGGGTCTGCCTCCTCCAAGGGCAGCGCTTGCAGGTTCACCACCTGGTCCCGGAAGGGAGTGGTAGGAACCTTGGGCACATATCCAAGTTGAGGTCTCAGGATCACGTGAGAGTAAGCCGGCCGGAATTCCAGGCACGCTTCGTCAACGGAGAATGCTTGCAGGTCCCCGACCCTCTTGAGAGAGGCCAATGCAACCAGGAGCGCTGTCTTCATTGACAGGAACTGAAGCGGTCTCATATGAAGCAATCCGAGCGGCGTCACCGCGGCTGCAGATGCCATATGCCCCAGGAGCCTCTGAAAATATTTCAGTGGAACCGCACTCTTGCCCTGAATTTGTCTCAGACAAGTCAGCAGTGACTGCGCACGCTCGCTCGTAAGCTGCGCGGACATGGCGACCAAATCGATGTCCATACCGAGAAAAGAGATCCTCTGCACGGGGCAAAGTTTGCTCTTCTCCCAGTTGACCCGAAGGCCCAGACGAACTAGGTGCCGGAGCACAAGGTCCCTGTGTTCGCAAACCTGGTCTCGAGAGTAAGCTAGGATAAGCCAGTCGTCGAGATAGTTCAGGATAGTTCAGGAACCCGAAGGGGAACAAGGGCTGCCTCGACGACCTTCGTGAAGACGCGAGGAGACAGGGCTAGCCCGAAAGAGGGCTAGCCCGACGTGCTGGTATGCCTGCCCCTCGAAAGCAAACCGGAGGAACAGTCTGTGTCGAGGAAGAATGGACATATGAAAGCAGGCATCCTTCAGGTCGATCGCTGCAAACCAATCCTGGGGCTGAACACATTTGAAAATGCGTTTTGCGGTGAGCATCTTGAACGGCATCCTGTGAAGGGAGCGGTTCAGCACGCGCAAGTCCAGGATCGGTCGTAACCCACCGGTTTTCTTGGGGACAATGAAGTAAGGGCTGTAGAAGCCGGACCTCATCTCGGCTGGAGGGACAGTCTCGATTGCACCCTTCGCCAGCAGGGTGGCAATCTCTGCTCTCATGATGGGGGCATTGCCACCGACCAATGTGGAGCGGACTCCCCTGTAGCGGGGAGGAGACCGTGCAAACTGAATCACATAGCCGAGCCTGATGGTTCGGGCGACCCAGCGGGACAGACGGGGAAGCTCTAGCCAGGCTCCCAGGAACTGAACCAGTGGGGTCATGCGAACCACAGGCGTCCCCCCAGAGGGGCAGCGAAGCGGAGTAACTGGCCCAGACGTGGACGGCATAGCGGCCCGGTGTGGGGGCACAGTTAACACCCGCAGAGGGGGCCAGGGAAGGACCAGGGAGGTCCTCAACTGCGCCGCCGAAGAGGCCGGCCTGGGACAGGGGTGCATCGAGCAGACAAGTCCGCTCGGTGTCCCGCATGTCGCCCAGGTTCAGCCAGAGGTGTCTCTCCTGGACCACCGAAATGGACATCACCAGACCGAGGGAGCGCGCGGCTACCTTCGTCGCCCGGAGGGCAAGGTCGGTTGCGCCCCGCAGCTCATCAAAGAGCCCTGGGTCTGTCCTACCCTCGTGCATGTCTCTGAGCATCTGGGCCTGGTAGACCTGCAGAGTGGCCATCGCATGCAAAGAAGCAGCTGCCTGTCCCGCCGCTCTGTAAGACTTCGCCACCAGAGTAGACGAAAATCTACAGGCCTTGGATGGGTGCTTAGGCTCGCCCCGAGAAGAAGCACTCTGAGGACACAGTTGCATCGCAACAGAGCGTTCAACCGGGGGAAGCCCAGTGTACCCACGGGCAGCTGCCCCATCGAGGGGAGGAAAGGCGGATGAGACCAGCGAGCGGTCCTGAGAAGACAGGGGGGTCTTCCAGGACTTCGAGATCTCATCATGCACGTCCGGGAAGAAAGGTATTGGGGTTTGCCGTGGACGCGAGTCGGCGGCCTTACCCAAAAACCAATCGTCTCGCCACGAGCGCTCAGGACAGGGTGGAGGCCTCCACTCTAGACCGATGCTCGCGGCTGCCCGGGAAAGCATGGCCTTTATCTCCGGATCAGACTCAGGCACAACCGTATGCACACCGGAAGGGGGCAGCTGCGCTGAGTCCTCACTTCCAGAAGATTCAGACCCACCTTGTGATGCTGCTACAGACATAGCATCGTCCTCTGTAGCTTCAACCGAAACTCGCGGGCCACCCGAAGGTCGACCCGCAGGAATCGGAGGTTCACTAGTGGGCACCGTCACAGAGGAGGGGGGCTGGGGTCGCGGACAGATAGTCTGCGCCTTGTTCCAGACCGTAACCCTCAGGTCACCCTGGCCACCAACCGAAGTAGCACCCCGCGAGGGAGCACTAGATCGGGGTGTGGATGAGGGGACTCTCACTCTTGCGAGTTCATTGAGTTCATCTCGACCTAAGTGACGCGATGGTCATGTTCCCGCAGAGAGAACATGACTCATCCACGAGCGCTGCTTTAGCATGATCCATGCCCAAACACACTAGACAGCGCTCGTGCCCATCAGAGTCAGACACTAATCTGCCGCAACCAGAAGTGCACGGGCGAGGCATCTTTAAAAAGATGTGCCGCGTGCAAGCTCTTTTATGAGAGAAACACTCTGAGTGTTGAAGCACCCGGGGAGACACGCACTCACTGGCAAACCACTGCACAGATAAGCAGGAAGCGCGCGCTCGCTGGAGATCGCCGTCACACCAACACCAGAGGAACTCGTTTGTGAAGCTGACAATTCAGAGACGGCTTGTGGAGTGAAGAGAAACTCTTGGCTCTGAAGCGAAAACATAACTGCATGTTGCCGGCGTCCTCCTTTTATACCCACGAGGTGGGGCGGAGTTACGTCATGCAAATTCCACAGACCCATGGGATTTCTTTGCCATTGGCTCGTTTTTTAATACTCGAAGTTGATAGGCTTTCTAAGCGAAACCCCATTTCGTCGTCATTCCGACGTAACTCGGAGTGACCACGAAAGGGAATGACTGTTTACTATTATCTTTTTAGACCTGCTTACAGCAGGATTGAATTCCGTTTGCATCATTGAATCATTTTTTCCTGTTATCACTGTAAAGCATAATTGTTGGAAACAAATGTTGTATTAATGATTTTTTTTTTACAGTGTTCAGTGTTTTTATACAGACACAGATTCATGCACCGTTCATACTTGCTTTCTTAAATGCTCTATTGTAAGAATATTATGCTGGAGGTGATATAGCTGTGTAAAGTGTCTTGCCCTCTAGAGGATGATTTATGTGTGCTGTACGACTCATCACCCTTCATCCTCTCATCAGGAGTCTGGATGAGATCCACAAAAACCATCATCATTCCTGCTCTCCCTCTCGTTACCATGACTCCCACCAGGAACATCGCTCCGGAGATTCGGACTATGAATATTCAGAGGACAGGTATCGCTATTTTAGTGCTTAATGCTCCAAATGCATATATAAAAATGTGTGTGTGTGTGTGTGTGTGTTTGTGGAAAACATTGTAACTCAGCTCTCTACATTGATTTGTGCAGTTTTATTATTTGAATGCTTTAGCTATATTGAACTGCATATTTGTATTCACACCTGGATCTTTTTTTACTATTTATGATAAGTAGCATCAAGAACATTTGATGTTTTAGAAACGGAGATTGACTTGATTTTCATATTGTCAACAAAATGTTTTATGCTATTACTTTACTAAATACTAATACTACTAAAATGACTAACAGCCATAGTTTTTAGTTCATTACCATTTATAATAGTACAAATATTGCTAAATACATGTCTATTATTTTCTACACATTTCTTTTTTTTTCTTTTTTTTTTTCCTCACCATCCTCTTACTTTTATTTTATTTTTGGTTGTCAAATTGTTAATGTTTCACCATCACCATGGCAACCTCAGCGAGGTCCTGGAGGTGCACAGATCAATCCGAGGTGGGAGTGCTGAGTGCCTGCATACAAACAGGTAAAAATCCAGAGCTGTGAATCAAACCCTCACTGCAAGCTGCCACCCTGAGTTACCTGTATCTTAGAATACCTTACATTTCTATGTTCCTTTTGATACTTATTTCTTGACTATTTTAGAGCATACAAATCATATGAAAAAGACATATAATCAACCAAATGAGGATTTACTGCAATACTTATTTATTTTGTGTTTAATTCAAGTATCTTTGAGTTCCTTTTCCTTTTAAGAATTTTGTTTTCTATACCTGCCATGTTAAACAATTTAAACATTTATGTGTGTTTGCTTGAGTAATAATTTTCATTATGTTTTGCTCTTTTTGATGCCTGCTTGTTTGTGCTAATTAAATTAGGAAATTAGCTAGGCACTGTAACACACTTCCCCCAAAGATGCCATTGTTAGTGAATGGTATACATAAAGATATTTACAGGTAAGCTGGTTGAAACTAACCGAGTATCAATGTTGTGCTTGAGCATATTCCAATTATGTTATTTCAGATTTCCAGACCCTTGTGATAATGTGAAATGAACCTCTGCTTAGTGTGATTTGTGTGCCGTTTTAGGCATTACATACATTGTTCTTCATCCCTTTCATTGTGCTGTACTCTCAAGGGTGTCTCATACAACCTTTCACCTCTGTACTGTAGTTAACAATGTTTTCCTTTAAAAGTAACTATGTATATTATTAATTGTCTTTGTTGAAAGATTTTTAAGGGGAAAAAAGCTGATATTACCATTCAGGGCAATCTTTTGGTTTGCAAACGCATACTAAGTTATTACTTTTCAACCTGAATTCAAAATCAGAATGAGTTATCCATACATTTTTAGGTAAATTCCAAAGACCAGTGAAGATTAATGAGAATCAAGTGAGCAGAAGACGCAATAAATCACAATTTTAAATTGACTAAAGACAAAGCATCACAATATTTCACGAATTACAATATTTCATATCATGACCCAAGTATAAATATAACATTGTACACTGAAGTTGACAACCCCATCACACCAATAGATCATACACTATATGGACAAAAGTATTGGGACACCACCTGACCATTACACCAACAGGGACTGTAATGACATCACCTTCTAAATACAGACCACTCCATCCACGCTTGGCATTGTACTTGGTGATATGAGGCTTTGCATGTAGCTGCTCGGCCATGGAAACCAATTCCACGAAGCTCCTATCACTCAATTTTGTTTGCTGATATTAATGCCAGTGGAAGTTTGGAACACTTCGGCTATGGAATCAGCAGAGCGTTGGCGACTTTTACACACCATGCGGCTCAGTACTTGGTGACACCGCTCTGTGACTTTACGTGGTTTTCCACTTCGTGGCTGCAATTCCAATAGCTTCCACTTTCGAATAATAGCCTACCACTTTCAGTTGACTGTGAAATATCTACCAGAGATGAAATTTCACAAACTGACTGCAAACGTGGCATCCTATCACAGGTGAACAATGCTTGAGCTCTTCAGAACGACCTTTTTTTCCCACAAATGTTTGTAAACGTTCACTACATGTCTAGGTGCTTGATTTTATACACTTGTGGCACTGGGTCGGATAATTAAGAGGTGTGTTCCAATACTTCTGTCCATATAGTGTATATTAAACTGAGAGCATCAGTAATTTCCCTTCTTGTGATGTTCGCATACAAAAAGCCACCAAGCCTCTTCTTTTACTTCAGTTTTGTAGATTTTTTACTTTCTTTTTGTGGCTGTTATGCATGCTTTTGTTTATTTCTTTATTTCTTCCCATGCTAAGCTCTACCCTCCCTGCATGCTTAAAGAACAAACCGCCGCGGCGAACAGAGAGGGATGGAGTTATCCCTCTTAGTGCCATTCCACAGCGTGTTCTCAGGTTCACAGATGAGGTCAGCTCTGGGTAAGGGGATAGTGCTCAGCTGATACAGATACAAGATAACTGTAATATCAATAGGTAGTGAGGTGTAGTAATGAGGGTTTTTTTGTGGTACTGGAAAATATTTCAGTATTTATGCCTGAGAAAAAATGGCAACAAGCAACTTTTATAATACTAATATTAGTCATTTTCTTTCTTTCTTTCTTTCTTTCTTTCTTTCTTTCTTTCTTTCTTTCTTTCTTTCTTTCTTTCTTTCTTTCTTTCTTTCTTTCTTTCTTTCTTTCTTTCTTTCTTTCTTTCTTTCTTTCTTTCTTTCTTTCTTTCTTTCTTTATTACTTACTTTCTTTTCTTTTGTTTGCAGTGATCTTCAGCCTTCATTAGACAGAGTAAGAAGTGCCAGCACAACTTGTTTAAGACCAGAGTCAAACTTCCACTCACCTGAAAGAGAAAGGTATGTGAAAACAAATGGGAATCCAGTACCTATGAGTATACTATTCTTACTCCACAACCAAACTGTGCCAGGACATAGTGTCTGTGTAACTTTTTAAAAGCTTGGGGTCAGCAAAATTGTATTATTATTATTATTATAAAAATACTTTTATTCAGCAAGAACACATTGGTTTCACTTCATTTGGATGGTCCCTTTAACACATTCTGTTGACTATAAGTATCGTTTCACCTACATGTCTACTAACTCTCCTTAGAGTGTTAGTAGTGTATTAGTAGACTGGTAGGGTTAGGGTTAGAATAAGTTGACATGTAGTTGCATAGTTACTTATAGTCAGTAGACTGTCTGTTGGAGGACCATCACAATAAAGAGTTATCAGATATTAAGCGGACAGTACACTAATACTCTAATGAGAGTTAGTTGACATGTAGTTGCAAAGTTACTTATAGTCACCAGAATGTGTTAAAGGGACCATCAAAATAAAGTGTTACCAACACACTAAATTAATCGAAAGTGACAATGAAGGATTATACATTGATACATAATAATAATATGAGTAATTTTTGTTGAGCACCAAATCAGCATTTTAGAATGATTTCTGAAGGATTATGTGACATTGAAGACTGGAGTAATGGTTGCTGAAAATTCACTTTAACAATTCCAGCTTTACCATCAAATTTTAAAATATATTAAATTAAAGTTACTTTAAATTGTAATATTATTTGACAATATTACTGTTTTACCTTATTTTTTTATTAAATAAATGCAATTTGGTGAGGATAACAGACTAACGATTTAAAAAATCTTACTGACACCAAACTTTTAAACGGTAGCGTTCTTGAGGAGTCTGTTCTGCAAATCTCAGCCTTTAACTGTTTTAGTTAAATCAGAGATCCATCATCCTGGCCTTGAACTCCATGATACCTTTCCATTTAGCTATTACATTCCTCCTTTTGTTTTTGTTTTTTTTCCACTCTGTTTGTTTTATGGATCAGTCATTTTCCATCTCAAAGGCATTCTGACAATTTGGATAGGCCAAGCTCTCAGATAGCTAACAAGAAAACCATTGATGGTGACAGGTAAGATCTCATAATAAACCTCTGAACATATCTTTATCACTTATCTTTTTGTGTGTGTGAATCTATTTCAGCTTTTTCACTAGTTTTACCTTTTTATTTGTAGTTGGTTTACCCTTTTATTTTTTATTTTTTTTTGCATGTCTGATTATCTCATTACATTTTTTTTTTGCCCTTTACCTGCTCTGCGGTGGCTGTGTTTAGACTCCAGCCCACCTCTATCCTGAGGGGCAGCAGGAGGAGGAGAGAGCCTCCTCTCATGCCCTTTGGCCAGACCATCTTAGGGGGTTCCTGCCCTAACTCTCCGCGAGCTGACAGGTGCATGCTGGAAGCCCCTCACTGCATTATTTTGTGCACTGCTGTTTATTGTGATGTCTTAGTAATACAAAATCTGTTTCTTAAAAATGTTATCGCCATAAATTTGAATTTTTTTAACTGATGACATTAAATCTCAAAGTTGCACTAGGTGATTATTTGTTATTTTGTTATGTTGGCCGATACAACAGTGTACTTGAACTTGACTCGAACACCTACCAGCAAAAACAGTCGGTCAATGTATAAATACCCTATTCACAGATGTGTTTGTAACACAAAATTAAAATTTGACACAATAAAAGCGTCTAATAATGGGAGGGGTTATGGAGATAATGTGTGCACTGGTCATGTATTCTTAGCGTGATGACCACAATCCTACTCTTTGAATAAAACTGCTTTTGCATGAGTCTTCATCTCATGCGAGTGAACTTTATTTTAAATTAAGTCTGGAATATACGGAGCCCCTAAAGGGACATGAAGGAAAACTTCATGAGAAACTTTGCAAATGCAAAATATATTTTTTCATCCCATCTCAAATTTTTTTCATCACCATGTCCATTTTATTGGCTCTGTAGGAATACAGAGTTGATGCTACAGTAGTTGCTGAAAGTCATAACCAGTCTGCAGATACTGGGCAGTCAGAGTTGATAGATTTCTCAAAAATCCATGCAGTGTATGATACGCCCAGATTAATTTTTTTACTTCAGACCCTGATTCCATCTAGTTATGAAACATGTTTGATATTTTAAGATGATTTTAGAACACATATTGTTATCATTTGTCATGCACCTCTTAGCAACGAGGCACATGTTTCTGTATGAGTTTGTTGAGTTTGGAACGATTTGAAAGTCTGTTAGTGTGTAATCTTCAGTCATAGTGTATGATGCAGATTTTTTTCACTGAAACCAGTTTCAAAGCCGACAAAGTATATAGAGGAAGATTTTTTGATTTTGACGCAAAAAGTGGACACAATTATAAGTGCACCTTTAACAATAAAATGAATAATTTCTCCTTCAAATGTTTTCTTGTTTCTTCGTAACTACATAGTGTGTTACAATGAAATGTAACCTTTAAATCACATTATAAAATGTTTTTTCTCATGTATTTTTGACAAAAAAATATCTCTTTCCAGAGAACTTCCACGAGGTGGACATTATTCCCCAGCAGGGACCACATCATTAGGGCGCAGAGGCAGACAACTGCCACAACTCCCTGCAAAGAGCAGCAGTATAGAGCAAGGTAAGCAATTCACTCTCTCTCTTCCTCTAAATACTTACAAAATCAGATAGCAGTAATCTGAAATACTATTTCCGTTCAAAATCACAGCCAAAACCCATGAATCTGTCCCAGTGCCTTTATAAATGCCAGATAATTTCATGACTCCTCTGTCCGTAGCCTTTTTCATGTGCTCCACAAGATCATGCATGTTGATCTTTCTACCTTACTCCTTTCTGTCTCTTCTCATGCCATTTCTCATGCCTTCAACCCCATCTTCATGAAGAACATGTCAACAGTAAACCTGAGGAGAAACCTAACTCAGGTATCTCATTCCATTCTCTGCATTTTGCCCTAAAATTGATTACTTGCTTGACTGGAAGAACTGAACAATAATCGTTTTAACTACGCTGTTTATTTATTGTGCAAACCCCACAGTATTTGGAACATTGTAGCTCTTCCAAGTAGGTTATTTGCTGGTCAACCATCCACTTTGTTCCAAAAACAGACTGACCATCTTTAGCTGGTTTGTTCTTGGTCAAGATGATTTTCTAGCTTCAAACCATCTAATGACCTGCTTGTACCAGTTAGAAACCAGTGTTCCAAAATGCATAAACCACTTCAAGGCAAGACACCACCAGGTTAATAGAGTGACATTAAAGTAACTAATAGATATGTGTCAGGGTTCTGTCACTACGGTTTATTCTTGTTTGACACTCCTACTGTCTCGTCATTGTTTTCTCTCTCCTGTCCATATGAGTTGTTTTGTGTGTGGAGCGTGGTGTTCGGATCCCAGCACTTTGGTCTTGTTTGGTTTCGGTTCTGTGTGAGGATTCAGGCATTCATGTTCCATGTGTTTCTCTTCTGTCGTGAGCTCACGGGATGAACATTCACTCATTCTTGTGAGCTCTGGTCTCGTGTTATATTCCGGTTTCAAGTAGTCTCTTCTATCTGCAAGTGTTATTGTGTTCTGTGTAGCACGTGGTTCATGTTTATATTAGGGATGGTTATTTTTGTCAATTTCTCATTTAGATCATTGACAGGTCTCAAAATACTCTGGGGTCGGGGCGTGTCCATCATGAAAATTAAAATATTTTAAACTATTACGAAAATTAATGTTGACAAATAAAAATATGACATGAAAACATGTCTATGAAAACATGAACGTATGACTAGAAAAGAATAAATGCTAGATTATGATTGTCGAAAAAGAAACATCTAAAAGGAATAGCTGCTTGAGGTAAGGCTGAAGAGTAAGTGATCTTCAGTAAACTGAAGCTATTCTATGACACATCCTATGAGATTAATAATCAGATACCCTAGATACATAACATAAACATAACATTACAACTTGCATCTGCACAAAAGGACACAAATGCGCTCTTCACTTAACAGCATGCTGATACACGGGCAACTAAAGCAAAGAGAATTTACAATATTCTATTACAATTCTGTTCTCATTATAATGCTATATATGGCATGTATATTGGTGCTGCACATCTTGCACTTAATTTTATTTTTCATGAAAGAAAGTGATTACAGTCATCACTGCGTGTTTTCGAAGTCATAATGAGAAACAATTTTAAATAGGCTTAAACATCGTTTTATTGTTAAAAAATCAGAACAAAATAAAACTGCTGCAATATTATCATCAATGATTTTGAAAAAAGAAACAGCCCATCTAAAAGGTATATGAACGTCTCAAATAACAAAAATAATAGTCATTAATGTCGGACATTTCTGTTGAGCTGAACCTGAAAAATGAATAAACAGTCGGTAAACTGAAGCATTTTGCTAGCTGGTTATTAAACTCAACCAAAGCTTCTTGTATTTGAGATTAATCAGATAGAACATAAAAGTAATTTTACAACTTAAATATGCAAAAATGACTCGAATACGCACATGAACTTGACCGTATTAGTCTGATGTGCAGTTCTTGTTGTGGACGCACTCTTCCTTTAACAGCGTGCTGAAAAAATAAAGCACAGAGAATTTACCTTTAAATTTATTCATTTTGCAGACGCTTTAATCGAAAGCGATTTACAAATGAGGAATACAGCAGCAAGCAATTCATTGTGAAGAGGCAAACAAACACAAGAAGTGCTCAAAATACAAAGTTTCAGACATTGCTTAGAGTAAGCTAGAATAGGGAGGGATTAAAGGAAAGTTAAAGGTGCAGTGTGAAACATTTTTGAGTATTTATTAACAGAAATGCAATATAAGATACATAACTATGTGTTCAGTGGTGTATAAAGAACTTACTTAATAAACCGTAATGTTTTTATTACCTTAGAATGAGGCATTTATATCTACATACGCGCGGGAATCCCCTTCTATGAAGGTCGCCATATTGTGACGTCATGTTTCTACCATAGCCGACAGCGATCAAACAGCGTTACAGAGCGCGTTTCGTCACTACCTTGAAAGAGAAGCCGCAGAAAGCTAGAAGAAGCTAGTCATAAACACCGTGAGTAGTGACTTTTCCCTTGTCAGTGGTGTAAATATGTAGTTGGATTGTTTCATGTAACTTAATTCTTCTCCCTCGCTGTGTTATGGCTTTGCTATGTGGGGATAAATGTGCTGGTTACGTTCGTGAGACAGCTGATTAGTAGGCTACTCTTGTCATTGACCGGAAAACAGTTACAGAAATCACCAACCCGTCGATCTTGGAAGCATTTAAGTCGATCGAGTTTCCAAAATCAGAGAAAAAAGCCTATTGTGTGTAGTAGTGGTGTCAATGGGATGCGGAGGCGCGCGCGCTGTAACAATCACGTCATTTTTGCCGCGCGAACCTTTGGGCTCATGCGGACGCGTCGAGTTTAAACAAGGCTTAACGCTTTAACCAGCTCAGCCACAGTAACAGCTCATATTAGCCAGCTAAACTTTTACTACCCTGTTAGAAAAAATATATAACGTTAGTTGCATAGTTTCATGTGGTTCTTCTCCCTCGCTGTATTATTATGGGTTTGCTATGTGGGGAGAAATGTGCTGGTTACGTTCGTGAGACAATCAGCTGATTACTATTATTATATTATGTATTAAGACCCTTGATCCTTACCTGACTATGGCTTTGTAAACTTTATCCATGATGTGGTTTATAATGGACTGTGGTACAAAAGCTTGTTTTACTCTGGCTATTCTCTGCTGTCTCAGACGACGATGTTTGTCCAGTTTTAGCCACCGTAGCTTCTTCGAAAGGGAGGGGTGAGCAGTGGGCTGAGCCCTTAGTGTAAACTCGCAAACGAACCGCTAGATGTCGCCAAAAGCTACACACTGCACCTTTAAAGCATTGAATTTAGATATATATGATGAGGTTACGTGCTCATGGAAGAGATGAGTTTCAGCTGTCTTTTGAATGTTGTCAGGGATTCTGCATTACAGATGAAGGTGGGGAGAATCACCAGCAAGGAACAGTGAACGAAAATGTTCTGGAGAGTGATTTTGTGGCCTCTCTGTGATGGTGAACCCAGCTTTGTTAACATCCAGCTGGTTATTCTGTGAGAGGAAAGATGATACCTGGTTGAAAACAACTCATTCAAGTGTTTTTGCTTTGAATGGTAGGAGAGAGACAGGTCTGTAACTATCTACAAGTGACGTATTTAATGTGGGTTTTTAAAGCAGTGGGGATACCCGAGCCTGCTTGAATGCGGTTGGGAATATGGCAGTGCGGCCAATGTGTGCGAGTGCTGGTAAAAATGTAGGAGAGATGGCTTATAAAAGGTGTGAGGGGATGGTATCTAGAGGGCAGGTGGTAGGATGACTGGAGTGGAGAAGTTTAGATACTTCTGTCTCAGTGAGTGTAGAGAAGGAGGAGAGAAGATATCTGGCTGTGGATGTGGTTGGTCTGAGTTCCTGTGTGTGTGGAGCTGAGAGCTGACTGCTGATGGTTGTTGTTTTGTCAGTGAAGAAATTAGCAGTTAAATAGGTGTTCTCATTATAATGTTTTTTACATAGTAGATTGTCGATGCACATCTTGCAGTTAATTGCATTACATGATTAAAGTGATTCCAGGCATCACTGCAGTGTGTGCTTTCAGGATCAAATCAGGCCTCAGGAACCGCCTCAAATGCTGCGTTTTCATGACCGATCATCACTGTCACATACGAGTACTCTTGCCCATCCCTAGTTTATCTTGGCCATGTGCTTTCATGTTGTCATGTTTTGTGTGGACACAGAGTCGGTGAGAGCTCTCATTGGCTGCATGTTCTTTGTTTGAGTACATGGCTTGTGACTGTGTTCACTGGCCATGTGCTCTTGTTGTTTAACTTGTTTGGTGTGAGCACATGGTTGGTCATGTTTGTTTCATTGTGCCATGTGCTCTGCTGTGTATTTTCAAACCCCGTCCTTCTTGTTATCTGGGTATGTGTTCATTTGCACCACCTGTCCTCACCCGTTACCTGCTTTGTTTGCTTTCCCTATTCATTCTCCTTGTGTTTGCAGTCCTGTGGTAGATCGTTGTCTAATGTGGACCATGTTTACTGGCTTTCTGTTGTTTCCTGCCTTGTCCGGTCCCAGCCTGCCTTATCTTGCCTTGTTCAGCCAGTCATGTTTTCTCCCACGGGGGGAGTTTTTTTTGTTTTGTTTTATTTTGTTTTTTGATTTAATAAAAGCCCATCTCTGCATTCTTGAGTCCTGGCCTAATCCATTCACCCCAATCTGTGACAGAGCGATCTACCCAACATGAGGACTGTGCAGAAAAATGGGTTGCTCTACCTACCAGCCTCCACTACCTGCAGCCCCCTCTCCCTATACATACTCAAGTTCACAGCATTGAGTTCCCTCCATCAACAAGGTACTGACCTAAGGGAATTCACTCTGGAGTTCAGGAGTGTGGATCAGTTCAGGCTGGGTTACAATGAGGCGGCTCTCAAGGATTTATTGAACTATGTCCTTGATGAGCCCATTCAAATTTGGAGGTTATTAAGCATGGAAAATCTGTCTTTTGAGCGTTTTTGTGGAGTTTATCTCCTGCAGTGGGAGGAAGCCAGACCAGTAGCAAGAGGTGCCCTCTCATATGGTGCATACCCTTCCGCCTTCAGACAGTAAAACCTCCTCTTCTCTAACCATCTTCTGCCGAAGGAGGAGGATAAACAAATCCACCTCTAGCCATGCTGCAGCTCCTTCAGAGGCGGCCATAGATGCGGCAGCTCCTCCTAGAGACTGCTGCAGACTGCTGCAGCTTCCCCACAGGCACCTGTAGATGCTGCAGCTTCCCCTGAGGCACCCGAGACCACTGCATCACTCCATGAGGATGTAGAGTGCTTTGCAGCTTCTCTGCGGGCGGCCGTGTATGTCTCCTCATCCTCGCAAGCTCAGGAGGAATGCTCATGTTGCTCCCACACACCCAGTGATCCTGGAGGACCTGACTGGTGCCAACCAAGTCCGGTGGTCCTGGAGTCCGGTGGTCCAATGGTGGTCCAATGGTGGTCCAATTCACCCTGGTGGTCCTAAGTCCGGTGGTCCTTGAGCTCCCTTTCATGGCCACTGAGGCTGTCTCTGAGTAACCCGCTCTCCCTGTCTGTCCTGTGACGGTCAAAGAGGCAGCCCTCTCCCCGTACGTTTCTGTAGTTATGTGTGCCTGGGGCCGCATGTGTGTTGGCTTGGCTGCTCCGGCTCCCGATTCTCCTGAGCTACCCATTTTTCCCGTCTGCCTGCGCAGTTGGCCCTGCCCTTGTTCCCTATCCTGCCGGCTCTGCCCAATCTCCCTGCACCACCCTCAGCCAGGACTCCAGACACACCTGAGCCTTACTGGTCTATACCCCTGGCTCTTAAGTTCTTGCTTCATTTTGTTGACATATAAGAGTTAAAGTTTACTGAGGGGTACCTCTAGCCGATAAACAGCTCTCCTAGAGAATAGTAAACATAGGACCGTCCAACTATTACCTCCAGTATGACCCGGAGGGGCTAGTGAGAGAGTGGAGCGCCATAGGACTTTCATACAACTCCCTACCAAGTAGCTCTTTTTGGCTGATGGTTTCCCATTTCTTCAGTTCTAGCAAACATGAAGAACTGTCCACACTATCATCTCCAGGTATAGACTGGAAGGACGACAAATTAAGGAGTGAGACGCAAAATCTGAAAGCTTTTTCTCCTCGCTGTACTGCCTATCCATATAAGGAAACTGACTGATGCAGCCTCCAACTAGGAGGGAAGTGCTAAAATGCCATTTCCAATATGAATGTGATTTAACTAGAAGCATATTGATACTCCTCCAAGGCCAATGCCATAGAAGGCGACAGAAGAGGAAGTGGTATGCTCTGCGGTATTGCCCACTCTACCTGTTCTGTCTAGCCTATTTGACATGTGATCACAGAGGGAGCACATAGCTAACACCTCTGTTGTCCTGGTACCAGAGGGGGATGAGTGATCAATGAGGATGTGGGACACAAGTTCCGGTATTGTCCATCATCAATTTTTATTGCAGCCCAACTGTTATGGGAGCATATTGCTAACAACTCTAAACTCCCGGCACCAGGAATAACAGACAGATAAATGAATCGCGGAACGCGAGCAGAGGAAATTGCCCATCTTTCATTTTTCTGTCCATATAAAATATGAAGGATGCTGAAACTGCCTCTACAGTATATCCAGTTCACTGGAGGGTACCAGATGACAGAGTGGGACACGGTAGCGGTGCCACCAGGGAGGCACATCAATATCGACTTCATACTCCTAGTATTGGAACAGGCGACAGATGAAAAGGTGATGTGCAATCTGATGATGTGATGTGCATTCACTTCACTACAGCACCACCCATCCTGCACTAGGTAAAAGTGTGGCGCGACAGCATTAGAGCCCAAACTCTACACCTGCAACACCCAATACACAGGGGAACCATGTTCATATCATCTCCACAGTGCAAGCTAATGGAGAGACAAATAAGTGAGTGATTATAACAATCACTCTACCTCCTCTATAACAGTCTAGCTTTACTGCTAAGGAGACATACTGATGCAGCAATAGCCATTGTGTTCAAGGTCACGACAGAAAAAGGGGCAGGGTGCTAACAGTGAAAAACTTGCTACCCTATCTGTTTGAAGCCCTTTAAGTGGATCACAAACGTGAACACGCCAACTTTGCTAAAGAGTGTGATTACAAGGGAAGCACAATATTTATCGCCGTAAACCAAAGGCAATCGACTAAAAAGTGGAGCAAATGGGCAGTCACTTATTTTCTATAAAGGCAACTGTGCTTCCCAGGCTCAGGGAAGGATGATACCTGAGCCAGTGCTACTGCAATTATCTAAATGTCATCCAAGAAGTGAACAGTTATGACATATATTATTCCTCTATCTCCTAGCTCAATGCTGGTGAAAGCTTACGCTTCTACTTCTCCTGGAATCCTGTCTGATATAGGTCACATGAGGACATACCCCTGAAAAGCCAAAAGAGGACCCTAAGGGATCAGCTTTCTTTGCACTTTTGGCTGGGATGACTTCCTTTAGATCCTCCATTGGCTTCTTGTGAAGTTGCTGCCTCGAGCCCCCAGTGACACTCTCCTCCTGACTCTCCTCCGGGTACGAGATTGCTCACAAGTGAATTTTCAACCCGTGTCATCCTCGTATAGCCACGTTCAGCAAGCCCCTTCATATTAGCCTATCTGTTTGAAAGAGGGGCTTGAACACAGGTCGAGAATGGTTTGTTCCACAATCTCACCACCTCATTATAGAAATTGAAGAGGAAGAGAAGGCTCACAGTTGCGCTTGTTATGACCTGCGAGAAATCGCTCATCCAATCTACCTGGTGCGGATTCCTCCCCCTCCACTGACCAATTTATCTTTAATTTGGCCATGGTACGGGTCATTATGTCGACCAGATCCTCATATGTGGGGGTGAGGGAGGAAACAGAGTCACTCAGTATGTCCATCTCAACAGTTCCTTATGTCAACAACATGCTCTGCCAGGTCCGAAGACGCCGCAAAGCTTTCGGATCTGGCCTGAGAGCTGGAGAGGTAGTGAATGATGTTTGATAAAGGGATAGACCTGTCTCAAGCTACTCAGCTGGCTCAACCTCTGACCCCCACAATCAAAGTTGCTGTGTTGCCTCGACAGTTGCGCGGGACCCAATCCACGGGGAGCAAAACTTGAAAAGAGCCATGTGGGACTGGGACTTTCTCACTGTGAAGTAAACACAATGAGTACAACCAACCCCCTTGA
Source organism: Meda fulgida (assembly GCA_030578275.1). Classification (NCBI taxonomy): domain Eukaryota; kingdom Metazoa; phylum Chordata; class Actinopteri; order Cypriniformes; family Leuciscidae; genus Meda; species Meda fulgida. Next base: position 25,362,226 of record CM060616.1, on the reverse strand, counting down.
GGGCTTACAGACCGTGCTCCATTTCAAAACATTTAACACAAAGATCGTGAGAATAGTGTGTTAGTGTCATATATCTTTGTGACACATCTCCTAAATGCACTAGACATATTTTTTTATCCTAACCGCAAACACACAGAGAATATTTACACCCGCTGACAAACATATGGCTTCCTAAAGACAAAGAAGCTGATGACTAGGTGCCCTCATATACCCTGCCGGCATTCCTGTGACATCACTGTGGTAGCCAATCAAGTTTGGTGGGTAACATACATGCTTCAGACACCAGCTCATGCGGAGTGTCCCAATAACGCCAACTCCATGACGCAGATTTGAGTTCCACTTCGAAAGGGAACCTTTAGTATATAGATAAGAATAAAACTGGAACTTTTGTTGTGTGTAAGTGCTACTGTAGTAAAACTTTCTGGTTCACTATGAGAGAAAAAAACTCATTTTGAGAAAAAAGGCCTTTAAAGATAAATCACAAATAAATAAAGTGTAATAAAATAAACACTTTCAGTATTTGGGATGTTTTCTTTCCACTAGAAGAAGAAGAAGAAGACATGTTATGGAAGCAAAATATCCCAAAATCTCAGAAAAAACAATGGTTTTGGCTGTAGTGTCTTGCCTTAAGCTGTCTTTTCAAGCAGGGTATATATATAATGTGCATTTCCATCAAAAGTATAATTTCCTCAAAAATTCAATTTGTTCACCCCCCTTACTGTCACATTGTAGCACTAGCAGTGGAGGAGCGGGCTCGTCAGTTGCAGATGAGAGTGCCCTCCTATCGGCCGGGCTCTTCTACAAGCTTTGGGCACGACCCAGAGGCAGAGCTCAAGAACAGGAGAGATGTGAGTCTTAAACTGGCTTTTAGGTCTTGATGATAAAAAAATTCTTCACAAAATGTAATTATTCGCCCACAAATTCCTTTTTGTAAGTTTTATTGTTTTTAAAAATGACTAAATATTTGTTGTTTTCCATGGTTTAGATGTATAAAGACCAGAGGAGGAGTTGTGATAACATGTCTGCGAGGTCATCAGACAGCGACATGAGCGATGCTTCAGCCATCTCCCATGCCAGCAGTGCCTCACGGCTGAGCGCCACCAGCTACATGTCCATTCAGTCTGAGAGGCTGCATGGGAGAGTAAGGTTAGCCTATAAACATCCACAGACACAAACACACATTTAATACTTAGAAAATACTGTGTAAAATGGTTAATGTTGGAGTTAATTTGAAGTTATTATTAGAAAATGCAACTTTGTATGGTTTAAGTCAAAGTGTAAGAATAATAGTGTGACCGTCATTGATATAAGCAACACAAGCTACACAATCAGACATATAAACCTCCAAAAAGTACAGAGTATTTTAATGACTAGAAGTTTATAGCCTGCCTAAAATGCTTTTGCAGCAAAACATATAGAATATTAATGAGATTGTGTGTGTGTGTGTGTGTGTGTGTGTGTGTGTGTGAAGTGTTGGAAGTTTGGTGTAAAACATTTTTTTACAGGAATTAATATATTTTGTATTCATTTTTATTCAGTAAGAATTCTTTAAATTTATCAAAATTGACAGTAAATACTTTTAAAAATACTGTTCTTTTGATCTTTCCACAAAAAATATATTAATCAGCCAAACAGCTATTTTAAATGTAAATAAAATAAATGCAACCTTAGTGAGCATAAGAGGCTTCTTCCAAAAACATTACAAAAATATTACAGTACCTACCCCAGTGTACCCTGCACACCAATGGGTGGGATGGAGGTGGGGGGTTTGGAAAAATAGCTACAAAATAGTTTTTCAACTTTTTACTCTCTCTTTCTTTAGCTCTCTGCTATTTTTCCATACTCTGAAAAATCATATTCTGTTCTGTCACATTAAATTATATTGTTGTTCACTTGCCATGCTTATTTATTCCCTCTCCTACAAATAATAATATGTTTCACTCGTAAAATTGCTCAATTATTCTATACTCGCAGTAATTATTCAATTCAGGTCACAAAAAAAAACTCAGGTCCTCAGGTAGTGATATTTCATTTTTGTTATTAGTCGTGTTTGACATTTGCATGCTTTTAGCTGTCTGTCTTATGCATGGCTTGTTACTTTTGAAACATTTTTATTTTCTGCATGATTTACCTTTCTTTCTATTACTGCTTGTGCTCTATTGCATGCATGCATATTACATTGGGGGTCAAAGGTCAAAGTCGTTGGAGAGTTGTAAAGGAGAAGAGAAGAAGGAGAGAAGGATTTCATGGGGGGTGAATGGAACAGACAACAGGAGGAGTCTGGGAAAGAGACGTTTCTCTGAGGAGCTTAAACGCAGACGTCATACGGTGGCTGGAGATATGAGGTAACATGGACCATCTCCCCCTGCCCATGTCTTCACCTCAACCACCACCGGATAAAACTTTATAATTAACTAATACCAGAAACAACAACAAAAACAACATCTAGAATTGAGCAATCTTATATTTCTGCTGATAGTACCTTTTATTTTTATGCACATTCTGCATTGTTTTACCGTCTTATTTGTGGAACTATGCAAATCGAGTAACAGCACCCAGAAAATGTATATATAATGTTCCTCATCTAGAAGACTGGCAGACTATTGCAATCTGTCATACTTCACTGGGACTTAATGATCCCAGTGATCCAGACACTGTAGTCGGCTCTTTAAAATGCAAAAAGCATGCTCGACTACACCACACATTTGGACATATGCCCAGTTATAGAGTTCTTCACAAGCTTTCGATCCTCAATTGATGAATCACTGCTGCCATGATCAGTAGAAATGTAAAAAAAAAAAAAAAGATAATTCCATTTACAGTACCACCTGCATACCATACGTGGTAATATTGCAACAACATTAAAACCATGTACTTTTTTCTATAATAAGACTAATTTCCATAGAAAGGAGGTAATGACAAAGAAAAAAATGAAAAGAGGATAAAAACATTCCTTCTCCTCAAACAGCTTGTACGTATATCATTAAAGCCTTAAATTAACTCTCTATCTTTTCTGTCTATTATTGTCTCTTTCCTAACCCGTTTCGGGCTTCACTAACCAGTTATATATCTTCATCTTTTTTTTATTTTATTTTTTTATATCAGTTTGAAGCCACACACTAGATGTCACTGGGTGAAGTCTGCTTAGTTCAAACAAACACAGTTAACATTAAATATTTTTGGGTGGTATTGACGTGTGCGATGTTATTGAATGTTTGTGAATTTAATTTTTAATCTAATTCTTTATAATTATAATGCATGCAACTTTTATTACATATAAATTGACTATGATCAATATTTGTATAAGTTCATTTGTCACAGCCGTTAGAATGAGTTGAGTCATTGAAGACAAAAAAGTGGTTAAAAACGTCGAAAAACGTAAAAGAAATGTTGACCAGTTTTATTTCTAAAATATTTACTATCCCTTGTACATCCATATGAATTTAAAATGTTGATGTTAAAAAAACGTTATGCGTCAAGTATACCTTAATACCTTAACTTTTGGAATAAAAATTGGAATATTCTTTTCTGCTGTCTTAAAATGATCCTGTACACTATATAGTTAGTATAGTTTGAGACAAGGTTAATTGTGCATGCTGTGTTTGATTTCATTTGTATCATTTGTATGTTTTGCTTCATTCACATGCCACTCTGTGTGTGTCTATGTGTGTCCTGTGTATTGTGTGTATTAGATCCCTCTTTGCATGCCTCACCTCATATCTCCCATGCTTGAATACTGAGCCAGCACTGGATCCTCCTAAACCCAGAACCCTGTCTGCTTACCCCTCTGTCACTGGCACTGCCCACCAGCCTGTGGAAGAGAGACCTACCTCCTTACTTCCTATCCCCACGCTGGGGAGAGTGCAACTGGACAGTCCTGCAGTACCTTGACAACCGTCAGAGGGTGCAGACGCACGGCAGCTCCTCCGAACCCCCAGGGGGCAGCAAAGGACATGGCTGCACTGTCAAAGTGTGCTGCTGTGTCATAATACAGACAGTTTAAAATACTGATCCTTAGATGTTAAGATATATATAATCATGAACCAAACCAACCATCTACAAGGTCAAAAATCTTTTGTTTATAATCTTTGATTTGAAACAAAAATAGTTTGAAAATCAGACAAAAAGACAAAGGTGCGAGACTGTGTACTTAAAGGGTTAGTTCACCCCAAAATGTAAATTCTGTCAGTAATTACTCACCCTCATGTTGTTCAAACCCCGTAAGACTTTCGTTCATCTTCAGAACACAAATTAAGATATTTTTGATTAAATCTGAGAGCTGGATCACTCCTCCATAGGCTTCTAAGGGATTGAAACTTGCCGGCCCAGAAAAGTTATTAAAGACATTGTTAAAATAGTCCAAGTGACTACAGTAGCTCAATCTTAGCTAGTTTCAATCCCTTAGAAGCCTATGGAGGAGTGATTCAGTGCTCAGATTTAATCAAAAATATCTTAATTTATGTTCTGAAGATGAACGAAAATCTTACGGGTTGTAACAACATGAGGGTGAGTAAATACTGACAGAATTTTCATATTGGGGTGAACTAACCCTTTAACGGCTTCAGTGAGGGAAAGAACTACAATCCCATGAAGCATTGCAAATAGCATTATAAAATAAAAATGATGGAGAAATATAAAATTATTTGAAAGATGTTTGATTATATTATATGTTTAGAAACAATTAGGTTTATTTCAAAGTATGCATATGTATACAAATATTTAAGTAGTTTAAGAGGGCTTTATGAGAGAAATTTGATTCTCTGATTGGTGGACATTTCTGCAGAATTATGGGTTGTGTAGTTTTTCACCAGGAATTACCCTGCTGAACTTGATTGTGTAAAAATATGTTGAAAATTGAAATAATGCAGGCTGATGGCTTCAACAAAAGCATATATAATTTAGTAACAACCTCATAGCAGTTAGTCTTTTAAATGTTTAGAAATTACCATTGGTTCCCATCGGTAATCAGTTCCCCTATGCAGAAATATTTTTACTTTCGGTACTTACACTATTCCACCTGCAACAAAATAGTAAATCAAGATTCATGACATAAACGAAAGGCTATTAGCTATTTTAAACGTTTTTTTTTTTTTATCTGTCTCGCTCAAACTCAGGAAAACACTGGAACTAAAACTGTGCTTGTCAAGTGATGTCATAACTTTTGTTGACTACTGTTGACTACTTTGTCATGATTCAGTCTAATTTTATGTAGAGAAGCAGATGATATTGTCCAAAAACAGATTTCGAACATTCTCTCTCCCAAACTGGCTTGTGCAAAATAATTTGATTGGACAAAACCAGCTATTATTTTGTGCTTGGATTAGAATCAGTGATGTGGTCTGTAAGCTGTTTTAGCAGTGAAAATAATAAAGCATTAAGATCTTGAATATGGTTTTCAACAGTTAGTGTCTCTCTTTTAGCTTTATGTATCAACTGATTTGTCTCAACTATTCATCTCTCTTTTACTCTTTCTTTCTCTTGCTTACAGTCATCAAGTCAGAGCCTCATCTGGTCGGAATATGCTAAAGAGCACAAGTGTTAGCGGTGACATTAATGCATCAGAGCGAACAGACGGTAGCCAGTCTGACACTGCTCTGGGAACAGTCGGGACCGGAGCTAAAAAGCGTCGCTCCAGCCTCAATGCTCGATTCGTGGCTATTGTGGGAAACCGTCGCAGCCGAAGCACCTCACAGATCAGTCAAACGGGTCAGTGTCCTGATTTTGCTGATTAAGACTTGTTCCAACATATTTTGTTGATCCTGGAACAACATTTCTGTCTGAAAATTGAATCCTAACCATATCCCTACCCCTAAACCTAACCCTATCCATAAGTTATCGCTAAAATCATAGTGAAATGATTGGTGAATAACACTTATGTAGAAGCACCTAACCCTGGTTGTAAGCCTAAACTTAAGATAAACTGTAAACTGTAAAGTATCTCAAATCTGATTGGTTGATTGGAATGTTGTTCCAGGATCAACAAAGATAGTGACATCAACATGTACTTCTTGAAATCAGGTTCTGCATCTGTAGCTGTCTTTAACACATTGATTGTGTGACAACAAACCTTGAAACTGCTACTTTCTGCTGATCTAACCAAGGCCCAAAGTTATATTAACCAATAATACCACAAACCTATATTATTTTTTTGCTGGATATTTATTTACAGAGATTAAAAACATGAGTTTTATGTTCTTTTTATTGTAAATCCGTTTTTATTCCCTATTAAAATGTTATGTTAATTAAAATGAGAGATTTTATTCTTAAATTCTTTTCAAACAATAAATACACTGTAAAAAGAAGTAACAGGCAATTGCCAGCTTACGGAGCTGATTTGACCCTTAAAAATTAGTTGTATTGGGTATAATCTACTCAACTGTTTTCTTTTTGTTTTGTTTTGTTTTGTTTTGTTTTGTTTTAGAAAGGAAATAATACTTTTATTCAGCAAGGATGCATTACATTTATTTAAGTGACAGTTAACACATTTACAATGATACAAATATTTCCATTTCAATATTTCACTCTTTTTTATTTATCAAAGAATCCAGACTTTTTTTTTTTAAGTATTTGTGTGGAAACCTATATATATAATATATAAACTGTTGTATAACCCCCCCCCCCCCCCCCCCCACTAGACAAAACAAAGAGGACACACAAAATGCAGTGTCATAAACATTAAGCCTACTTTTCCTGTTTCAGCCTTTGATCAGTATCCTGCTACGAGCTCAAATGTATGCTTTAGCTGTGGTTTGTTTGTCCTCATCAAACCTGAATAGCATCTTTTCAAAAGGGGTACCTGTGGCCATTTTAGTACTTTCAGATGTCAGGACTGACTCTGCATTGTTTGGTATAATAAGACTTTCCATCAGGCGACTCATGCCACTGCCACAGAGCCTGCCTCTTTTGAAAAAGTCTTGAAAGCACATTAGAGGAGTCGTAAGACCTGCGGGGGATCTGCATTTTATTCTCTCTGTTTTATGTAAGACAAAAGTGACTCAGGAGGAGACATCCCCCCCCCCCTTTTAAGACAGATAAAGGGGTGGTTAACGCAGTACGGTTAGCTCTCATCCCAGTGGGATCTACACTACAAGCACTGTCAAATTATTTTGCTGTCTGCTTTAAACATCCAAAAGGATGTAGCATGTTAAAAAGATAGTGTGCAGATTGACAGTGAATTGTTTAGAAAGGACATTGATCTCATTGAACTCTTTAAAAATGTATCACTGACAATCATGTAGGAGAGATACAGCTTCTTGTTTTTTCTCTCCAAATGAGTGATACAAACTTCTCTTAAAAGTACCTTTCTTTATTTTTTTGTGGAATCTGTCCATCTTCAGAGGCATCCAATAAGAAGTCGAAGGGCAGTCAAGGGACAATCCAGCGCAGTCAGGAGACGGGAATGGCTGTGGAATTGCAGAGGAATATGAGTCGTCAACCCAGCCGAGAATCCAACAACGGAAGCATGAACAGCTACAACTCAGAGGGCAGGTAAGTTTCCTTCTCTTTGCTTTATTAGATTCAATTTTGAATTTTTTTAAATGCAGCACTTCCACCCATGAGAACAAGATTGGCACTGCATTGGTCACGCACTTCTCCAAACATCTGTTACGCTTTCTCTAAGACAACATTGGAAAATTTGTTCTTGTTATCTTTTCATACCAATCGCCAGTTCTTGTATGTACATGTCTGTCCCAAAGCAGGGCTCAGTTGGAGCAATTTCCTGTTCCTGTATTTACAATGATCCAAAATAATTTTACATTTTCCATATTTTTTTCCATTCTGAAATGTCCCATCTTAAACCGGGATTATTATTTTCTAGAAATAGCAGCCTCATTAAGTGCCGTTCCTTTTATCCAAACAACAGTCAGTCAGGCATTGCCATTATGGATAAACATGTTAACATGCTTTAAAAAGACTTTCGGTTTGTTTGAACAACATGCCAGAATACAAACCCACATACTTTGGATACATTGATTATTTTAAAGAGACCAATTCAAAAGAAATCGATCTCCAAAATTCTGCGATGCCGGTACTAGATTTTTTCTTTTATGAATATACTATAAGTCACTACAACACCAGTAACACCTTTTTTCATTACAATGTTTGTCTTTGTCAGTCCAATTTTTCCAGCAGTTCGAGTTGAGACTCAGTTCAGTGACTTCCTGGATGGACTGGGCCCTGCTCAACTAGTCGGTCGACAAACTCTAGCCACACCAGCAATTGGTAAGATTTTCTTCTTTGTGACTTTTTTAAATCTTTTTCATTTAATTAAGTAACTGTATACTGTATATAAAAATTAGCGAAAAACCATTATAATTTAAGCCATTATGTTATCGAAGCAGACAAATGAAAAGACAATACTGTACAAAAACATTGCTTTAGAATTTACTTTATTTTTCATATAATTGAACATAAGCTGGTTTACAGTTCATAGCAATTCATTTAGCAATCAAGTTCTTTATAAGATAGACCTAGAGACCGTTCACATCGGATATGTTTCAGTGATCCCTCTATGCTATTTTATAATCATCAGTCTATAAAATCTGTCATATGGACATCATTTACCACTGCATCGTGTCACACTGTTTTAGCGTCTCTTTTCAAGACTTTTGTCAAGTTAAAAACAGTTATGTTGTATTCTAGTTGTATAGTTTTTTTTCTATATATATACTAAATACAGTAAATTACATTTACAGTCCTAATTTACTGACTTAAGTTCAAAATACAAAAGGTAACTGCCTTGGAAAATAATATCAAATAATGTTTTTGCATGAATCATTTGAATAAATCCATTAAGCAAATGTACCGTTTAAATCAAATGGCCAAATTTTATTTGTTGTTTTTTTGCATATTCTGTGATGTCCAGGTGACATTCAGATTGGCATGGTGAATAAGAAAGGCCAGCTGGAGGTGGAGGTGATAAGAGCACGAGGTCTCATCCAAAAACCAGGATCCAAATCACTCCCTGGTGAGTCCTTTCTGATGTATTCTAACTCCATATTTACAGTATTATATTACTCAGCCACATAACTCATCAAGCAGTTCTAGGTGATACAGAAAACAGGCAAATTTGCCAGAACTAGTCATACTTGATATGTTCAGTAATGTCAGTAAGTATACATTTTGTTGATACCTGCCTAATTTGATCCATTCTGTTCAATCATAGCTCCATATGTCAAAGTCTATCTTCTACACAATGGGGCGTATGTAGCTAAGAAGAAGACAAAAATTGCACGCAAGACACTCGACCCGCTGTACCAGCAAACACTGCAGTTTGAAGAAAGTCCGCAGGGTAAAGTGTTACAAGTGAGTCATGTGGCTTTTTGTCTTTTTTCTATGTTTAGTTTATTTTTGCAGATTTTATCCACTTGATGAGGCAGCTGAACAAAACTTCTGTGAAAAAATGTCATTGAAGCGCACAAGGGCTGCATGAAAAAGACAATGGTCTAGTTTTAAAAGATCACATTGTTGAGATTAGATATTATTAACTTTGATTATGTGACCTGAGAGTTCCATCCACTGATGAATCAATAAACAAACTGTTGATTTCATCCTATTAGGTAATTGTCTGGGGAGATTATGGGCGAATGGACCACAAATCCTTCATGGGAGTTGCACAAATCCTACTAGAGGAGCTGGACCTCTCCAGCAATGTCATTGGCTGGTACAAACTTTTCCCGCCTTCTTCCCTTGTCGACCCAACTCTTGCCTCTATAACTCGACGTGCTTCTCAGACATCCCTGGACAATTCACCGGCACCTGCGGGAGTTCGATCGTAGTGGACTAACAATATAAAGCACAGTCAATACAAGCTGAGAGACAACAAGATAAGAGCCAGGCAGAAAATGCGATGAAATGACACAAAGCTTTGTTCAAATCTGACAATCACTCCTGTGACTATGTTTTTATGTTTTCCTCTTTGTGGGTAGCACGTGTTCTGCCGAATTTGTTTGTTTCTCTCACTGTTTGTTGCGTGAGACTTAGTGCTGTCTAGCACACTAGCACGTGGGAAGCACCACTTTAGGGTGACATAGAAAGCAGGGTGATATTCTGTCAAGTCTTCATTAAAGAAATGTACGTTAGCTAGTTTTTAACAGAGCATCAGAATGTATCAGCCCAAAAACAAAGGTGACCTCTGACCAAGGGATTGTGGGGCCTCAGCCGAGGCCCTGTCTAAACCCTGTTTGTACTGAAAGTCAAAGGTCAGCCACTGGAAAGACGTAGGGTGTCCCCTGGGGAGGTTGTCTGGAAGGGCAGGGCCTTTCTTGGTGCCTAAACCTGGAGGACCCAAAGCCATGGTTCATATCCTCCGAAAAGTTCCTCTGTTTTCAATGCTTGTGACAGCTAGCAGAGGCCACTTTCTTCTAGAAGTTATTTTATATTTGCTTAGTTTTATTTATTTATTTATTTTTACATGTCTTGCACATTTTATGAAAATCAAGAGGTTTGTGTTGTCCAGTGTGCTGTGAAAATGATAAGAAATGCTAAAAAAGAGATTGAAGACAACGTATCTGGGAAAATACACATTTCTCTGCACAGTATACATTTTTATTTACTGTTAACTGAAACGATTACATTATCCTACAGTACATTGCATACATCATCTTATTCAGTGAATTCAATTCAATTCCGATTTGTAGGTATTTACACTTATCATTAAATGCTATTAAAAAGTATATATTTAGTTAATGAAAAAACACTATGTACCAAGGTAAACATATTTGTGTACATGTAAGTTTTCTAATTTAGGGTCTTTGTTAAAAGAAATCTATACAATTATGTTTTCATCTGTTGAGTAAATCTTGATACATGGAGTTTTTTGGACACTAAACTAACTTTTTTAATTAGTTTGATGGTAAGTGATTGCGTAAATGTACGTTTTCCTTTTTAATATTTATGGTTTAGCAAAAGCCATTTTCAACCTATACCACCCTGAGGTCACACGATTGACTCAAACTCTTCAACAAGCCCTTGCTCATATGTCTTTATTTTAAATTAATAATGCAAGCACAAAACCTTGATTTTAAATGAGATTAGAAAAAAAGGAAATTCCTCTTGTGTGTCTCTGTAAATGTTGAAGTGACCAATCAGATTTTGCCATCACAAACATAAACACCAATCATCTGTCAGGCCACTGGCCCCTCCCTCCAGTGCAGTGGAGCAGCATGACTCGGATCAGTTCCCAGCTGCATGCACATTTTTGTAAAACAGACTACACAAATGTTAAAAAGTAACAGAAATAGATGTGTTAGTTCAACATACTGTAGGCCAGCTTGTATGTTGCATGTACTGTACAGTTTGCTTGTACTTGAATATAAGAGATAAACAAAGAAAAAGAAGCCATTTGCTTTTTCAGATCAGCTAAAAAAATAGTCCATGTCCTCCATTCGGTGCTGAATGTTGCAACATTTATTTTTTCCAAGTTTTTAATTATTTATTTTTAGTCTTTTATATACCTTTGGGGAAATGTGCTGTACTGTAACACTGAACAAAAGCTAACATCCTTCCTGTTTTACAGATTTTACTGAATCATAATTTACCTCAAAACCACAGAAATTAACCTATAAAATGTGTATACTTCCCATCAAGTTATTCAAGAGTATACCGATATCAAAACAGGAAATGTCAAAAATATATCATACATACATAACCATATACATGTTAAATATAAATGTAGATGCACAGAGACTAATTAGCGCATGTGTTGTAAATATGAGATAACCATGTGGTTAAGCCATATTTGCAAAGGGGCCAAGGCTTACTTTTGAGAACAACCATCCCAATATGGGACCGCTGAGCGGACACCTTTCTTATCATATGGGTCCAAATCTAGAGCTCTCACTGTCACTTTTAGAGGGCCGAACCACTCCGCTCTGAAGCTATAGCCAGATCGTCATTTTCTCTGTGCTTTCGAGCCAAATTCTTCACCTCTGCTTTGAACACGAAATCAGAAAAAAAAGATTGTTTTTATTCATGAGACAGGTTTTATTTTACTTGATCAGTATTCTTGAGTAGAGGGGAAAACAATGCTGACTGTTTACAACTTCTAGTATGTGTTTCACTGAGATGATGAAAAAGAAAAAGTATTCACTGCAACATTTCTGTTTGTATACAGGTGAGGCTCATATGATGTGTATGTTTTATATTTAAAAGAAAAAGAAAAAAGTTAATTTTTATTATTTCCAAATAAAAAAAAAAGTGTGTGGAAGAAATTTTCAACCCAATGTTTATGTTCTCTTTTTCCGTGTAACTTTTTATTCATCAACAGTGGTTAGACAAACAAACCTCAGCCCATATATTATCCCAGATTTGAGAAACACTAGAGTTTTAAAATAAATAAATTGAATCACTTTTGACCTCAGACTTTTCTGACCCATACATTTATCATGTAATAGTGCATTCATATAGTGTTGGCTGACATCTTTTAAGATTAAGGAACAATAACATCTGTATGCAATATGTTTTGTATGACCTCATCCATGATGGAATTGGCTATCCCTCAGGATTTCCCACCAATCATGTTTATCTACATGGTTCATAAGTAAAACAATAGCAAAAGAAAATACTAAATATGAATAATTTCACATGAGACTGTTATACATACAGTACATTTTTAATGTTTTTCAAAGAAGTCTCTTATGCTCCTCAAGCATGCATGTATTTGACCAAAAATACAGAAAAAAACAATAATATTGTGAAATATCATAATTTAAAACAATGGTTTTCTATTTGAATATACTTTAAAATATAATTTATTTCTGTGTTGCAATGCTGACTTTTAATCAGCCATTACTCCAGTCTTCATTGATCCTTCAGAAATCATTCTAATATGCTGATTTTATATCAACATTGGAATCAATGGAAACAGCTGCTGCTTAAAAGTTTTTTTTTTATAAGCTGTGATACTTTTTTGATGAATAAAAAGTAAAAAAGAAATATAAGTACCTTTTTGGGCTTATATCTCGAGAACCTCTCAGTCGAATATTGACCCAAACTCTAATCGATCGTAGTGCTGGAGGGGGCCTTTCGAACGTATCCAACTCGACCTGGTTCCCCAGTTATAGCCGTTCAAAGTCGGGGGTCCCAGCGAGTAGGGGGGGCGTCGTCCCCGAGGCCCAGCACTCTCATGTTCGGGGGTCCCCGTGTAGCCTCCTCACTTGAATTTGAAAGTGATTCTGCAAAATCCAGAACATTAGGGGTCCGATGTAAAAATCTTGCCAGGCTCATATCACAATTTATAAATAATAAATACCTGCGAGAGTTTGTTTTAGAAGCCGTTTCACTCTCAATGGTGAAGAAAATTCTATTGCAACTTTCAAAATGCCCAATTTAAAGAGCAAAAATGCAAAAGGTAACACTCAAATATATTAGATCATTTGGCCAACAAATATTGGAATAGCCTAAATGAATTGTTCCAATTTATAACATTTGAGACACGTGACAACTTGGAACCAATCGAAATGTGGCTTGCCCCTTGATCATATTGGAATATTAGGCTAGTCTGGGCCTGGTTTTAATACCGGTATTAAGCTGGGTTTGAATTGGGAAGGCTATTTGAAACCAACATACAAAACCATTGCATGGATAAATCAGTGTAAAATGACTTTGACTCTATAAAACACTTTTAACATCTTCCTGTGACAATTCAGTGCGTCCCAATTCGCATAGGCCTAATATCCGTCCTAAATAGTATTCGAAACTAGAATTAGTAGCCTACGTCCCAAATTGTGAGATGGTCTACTATTTCCGGTGTGGTGAAGTGCTGAGTCCCAGCTTAGGACCCAAGCAATCCAATTGGTTCAAAGCTCGTTTTATGGGTAATTGCTTACTGGTTAGGCTACAAATCAGATATCACTTTATTATATAAGTCGTTTGAACTCGTTATAACGACCATTAATGTATTTTATCTTACATGTTTCATATACTAGTAGGCCTATATAACCGAAGCAATAGCTTAAATAGATATAGATTGTGAAATGTAACATTTCTCGTTCTTAGTATTTTGTTATTTAGCTTAGTAGCATTAGCATACAGCTATCCGAAATGATTAGAGATAATGTTTTTTTTCACCAGCTATGATATTTTTCTATAAAAAAAACTTTGATAACAAATATGGTATAATTCTGTTTAATAATTAATTATGACATGCTTGCAATTTAATATAGCCTTATGCCTTATTTAACAATTAACAATGTCGCAAAATATACCTAAAATGCTGTTTCTTTCACTTTAACTAGCCTATATAAACAATCAGGATACAAATAAAAGATTATTACATGAATTAAAGTTTGATTGGTTACATTAAGAATCGCGATAACAGCGATCAGGCATAGCCTAGGCCTACTACTGGGGTCCTAAGCTGCACTCAACACTTCACCACACCGGTCAGAATCCGAACCGAAGTGCAGATCTATGCACACTGCCTACAACCCGACAAATACAGACATGGAGGATGTGCGAGTCCGGCGGTTAGAGAGGTTTAGATAAAGGGATTTGAGACTGAGTGATTAATTATCAGTATCTAACCTGACGAAAATGTGTTTATTCAATATTGTCTACATTATATTTAATCTGCAACAGCATTGGGAACTTTTGTAAATATATGTTCAGCCATTTACTTTTAAATGCATCATTAGATTCAAATTGCAAACACGTGAGGAGAGTCTCAGATTAACGTACCCACGACTGGCAGATTAACGTACATTTCTCTCCGAAAAGGTAGCAAATTAAATGGCATTGAATGGAGGATTTTTTTTTACTGTGACAAGATGATTGACGGCAGTATACGGTGACAGGAAGTGCGCTGCCCGTTAAAGATGACGGAAGTAGTATGTAGGCTATGTGTAAGTAGCCTATGTCTAGGGTTGCCAACTGTCCCGAATTAGCCGGGCGGGCGTCCCGACCATTGGGCCTGATTTATTTGTTCCGTAGGGGACCTCTCATCCCATTTATTGAGTGCTAGGCTGATCTGACTGACTGATACAACAGCAACACACGACACTTGAGAATGGACACGACACCGGTCATTAATTTTTCTTTTGGGACAAATAATTTGATTTGCGAACAGAATACTCGCTGTCTGGTCGCTAATTTACCAAGGCCTATTCGCAGGCTAATGTAAAAGTTGTAGCCTACTGTCCAAAACCATATCATATAGGCCTACTTATATTTTTATATTTTTGTAAGTGTTGTTTTTAGATATATGGAGCCCCCCTAGTCCCACTTTGTCAAAAAATGTATTATAACTATCTCGTGGCCTCAAGATAATTAACTCGTGGCTTTAAGATAGTAACTCGTGGCTACTTGGGCGCAGAGATATCATGCAAGTGACGCAACACCTGAAATAAAGCTTGCCACAAAGAACCGGCAAAAGTTATGATTATGCATGAAATATTTGAATTGTTTATTAATAAACAAGTGTTTTCTATGTCAGTGCCTGCAAAGATAATGTTGATGATGCAGACTCACCATCTTCGCAGTATTAACGCTCCTATAGAGAGAAATGCTCACCTCATGAATTAGCAAGCAGAGAGTAGACAATTTCTTTTAGTTTTTAATTGTTTGTTTAAAAGTAGACATTTCAATCTTTCTATAGATATACTTCTCAGGTCTGTCTGAGTTTTGTGTCATTTATGAGATGTGCTCCAGTTACCGGCCTCTCCATGTCCACATTATATTGTCTACTATATTTGCTTCTTATTTATTAATCCAGGTGAATTTGTTAATGAAACATTGATTAAAATGAAGATACAATTTATACAAAACGAAATTCACTTTAAAGAAATACTTTCTAAAATACAAAACTGTAAGTGTTTAAAATCATGTCTGACCCATTCCAAATGTTTTCCGACATATTGGGCATCTTATGATCCTATTTTAGGCTACTCATCTCATGCGGTTCCCTTTTCATATAATCAACATAGATGAAATTAAAAAAAATAACATTATATTATTTAAACATAAATATGAAACTTATGTTTAAGTTTTTTTACTTATATTTAAGCGTCACACCGCTCCACTTTGCTCACATGCTCTGGTGTGTGGCCTATAGGCGCGTTAATACTGCGAAGATGGTGAGTCTGCATCGTCAACTTTATCGCAGGCACTGACATAGAAAACACTTGTTTATTAATAAACAATTCAAATGTTTCATGCATAATCATAACTTTTGCCTGTTCTTTGTGGCAAGCTTTATTTCAGGTGTTGCATCACTTGCGTGATATCTCTGCGCCCAAGTAGCCATGAGTTACTATCTTGAGGCCACCAGTTAATTATCTTGAGGCCACGAGATACTATCTTGAGGCCACGAGATAGTTGTAATATTTTTTTTTTTACAAAGTGGGACTAGGGGGGCTCCGTAGATATAAACCATTGTATTAGATCCGGTCTCGCGCTATAATCCCTTTCACTGTCCAGCAGGGTTTTGATTTCCACAAATCAGTTTTGGTGAATTTAAACCAGTGTTTCCCAACCCTGCTCCTGGAGGCACACCAACAGTGCACATTTTGGATGTCTCTCTTATCTGACCCATATATCTTGGAGTCTTTACTGATAAGCTGATTCAGGTGTGATCGATTAGGAAGAGTTGGAAAATGTGTAGCGTTGGTGTGCCTCCAGGAACAGGGTTGGGAAACACTGATTTAAACAACGTGATTAGGCCTATTGTTCATGAGTCCAACATCCAGCCACGCAAGAAAAACCCGATGGAATAATATGCTGATGTGATTTGCTGCCCAAGAAACATGTCTGATTATTATTAAAGTTTAAAAAAAGTATTATTCAATGAATAGAAGGTTCAAATGAGATTTATCCCAAATAAAAAAAAGCTTTTCAAACATTATAAATGTCTTTGTCACTTTTGATTCATTTAATACGTCCTTGCTGAATAAAAGTAGACTTACTTTCTTTAATTTCTTTAAAATGTAGTGTATAATGTTACAAAAGCTTTCTATTTCAGATAAATATGTTATTATTTTGAACTATGTTTTGTGTGACCTTAAAATTCGTTTTATAATTAAATTGTAGCTACATAAACAGGTTAAGCAAATGTAACCCGGGTTAAATAAAGGAAGTTAAGTTTAATTTATTTGCAATTTGGTAACATCTAATTTCCCTAATAAAGGTAAAATAGTGATGTGTAAAAGCGATTTGAGAAAAATAGTGAGCGATTTAAGAAAAGCAGTTATTAGTTGAATTTTGATTGATCAATGAGAACGCTCCGACATCACGCTCGAGCGTGTGTGGATGCGCCCGCGTAACGAAAAAAAGGAGTTGAGCATAGAGAGGAGACGTGAGTCGATCTTCACGATAAAAGTTAAAAGTATATAGTTGAAAGAAAAGTAGAAAAACTTTAATTTAGTTCATTTCATACCTTGCAGTGTATGGAAAAGTGAGTGTTGAGTTGCATTTTACTCCGAGATTATAGTGAATCGTGTGGATATTCCTCGTGTTCATCGACGCCATTGCTGGCCATGCGGGCCTGTGAGACGCGCCTGGGTGAAAGCAAAAGACGATTACTATAGAGTTCATCGGCGCCATTATTGGTCACATGCGCCTGTGTGAGAAAAACAAATAGGGTTGTTCTAGAGGCCAGGTTTTTGTGTTTTCTTTTTCTTCTTTGTATTTCCATTTTGTCTCTGGTGCTGTGGATTGTGATGATCTATGATATCCTGTGAGAAATTTCAAGTTTGATGGCGAGCCACCCGAATCTACTACGGTGAAAGCATCTACTCCGGTGAAAGGGCAACAACTCCTAAGAAAGAGGACAATATCCTTTCCTTTCTTCTCCAGTCTTGCTGTAGCGAGACCATTCACACGTAGAGACTATTGAGTTTTTTTTCTTTTCTCAAGATTGACAGACAAATACAGAGACTGATGAGAAACAAAGTGCTTTGAGTAGTATTGAATACTCGGGATGGTGTATGGTTAGCCATGGCTAAATTTGATTAATATTAAGGTTGTTGTTCAATCAAACGATTGACATTGTGATATTTTGAGAGAGGAGTGTTTAAGGAAAAAGACACCACTCCATTATTAAATCTATTCATTTTATTTCTTTTATTTTGTCATTGCAATTATCTGTGTGTTTAGGGGTAAAAGAAGAGTGCACTCTAGGGGAAATTTTCATGTTTGAACTGTGTAACTCACTGACATTGTAATTACCTTTCCTGATTCTGTTTATTTTCATTGGAAACTGAATTACATACCAGTTCATATCTAACTCGTGTTGTCTGTTGTTTCTCACCACAACCCGCTACCTCCTTTACGAACTAAAAATCTTCTGCTAAATCTATCTGCATCAACAGCAATTCATTTAATTAATAAGTTGTTAAATTCTTTAGACGCCTGTTACACAAAACAAATGTGTTTAAATGTCTGAGAACCTTTTAAACACATACGAACCTGAAATGGCATAGGCCTACTGTGTGATGGGCTACAGTAGGCTACAAATACTTTGAGTGTCCCTTATTGTAAAGAACCACGATTGACCCTCATTTTTCTTTACGGAAGTTGGCAACCCGTATGTCCCAAAGCTTACTATTTTGATCAAAAAAGTATGTACTTTTCTTCACAAAAAGTACTTTTAGGGCCTAGTATTAGTCGAATTGGGACGCAGCATTAGTCTCGCTCAGCCCGATTGCGATGCTGACTGCATGGCGCCGTGTGCTATATTGGGAGGCGTGAGACGGTACTCCTCACACTCACCAGCAGAGGGCAGACGTTTGTTAGAATTCTTCCGAGAGTCAGCGTTGTGGATAATCATGCACTCGGCACTCTCAGCGTCATGTCAGGGCTCGTTTTGTTTGCAATGCTCAGACTTTACCCTGCGGTTAATAAAGAATTGGACTTAATTTTAGACCGTGGATTTTAGAATGAATTAATAGCGAGAGCTAGCCAAATAACCAATATGTCCACGTCAGGCTACTTCAAAGATTGTAAGTAGCCAGACCTCATTAGGCAAATTGATGTAGGCAACCAATTTACCATTAAAAATATTAGGCTATTAAACTCCGCCTAAAGCAAAAAGTAACAATGTGCAATTCACCTAACGTTGGCCTATATTGTCCATCGCCATGTTGCAGTGCAACATGATTGCATGTCCTTCCCTGCCGCCTCGCAAACTGGCGTCACAGCAATTAGCCTGATACATGTCTCTGTGTTCAGCCAATGACCCCAGTGCTCCACTCGTGACTGATAGCAAGTGATGGTGGTGGTTGCAGCAATAACAGGGGACATGACAAGCAGGAATTATTCCATTGTGGGCTTTATTGGGTCAGCTTCTCTCATGTTTCTCACAATATAAAATACATTACAGAACGTGTCTCATTAACAGCAGTCCTGTAGCACGCAGATGGTGAAGTTTATATTTCTATTCTTAGCCCTTGGTGAGCTATAGAATGAATGTGAGTCTGAGACTGAGGGTAGTCTCAATGTAGCCGATTGGAACTCCATCGCATGTTTTCATACTTTCTATAGTCTGAGTCATTAAGGTTGAGAAGCAGATGGAATGCAGCCCAAGATGAGCCACATGTAGGCCTAGCCTATGATCACTCATCAGCATGAAAAATGGGGGGAAACTTAGCCTATATACGTATTTGGAGATTTAACAGAAATATGTCTAGATTCTGAATGTCGATTCTGATGTGAGTCATGGAACAATGTTAATAGGTCTTGGTATTTAATTGATTTTGAAATAAATCATTTTTGGTGGAGAAAAACGGAATAACTGGTTTTATCATCCTGTAACGCTCCTTAATTGAGTAATTATTTAGTAGCCTACAGACATAACATGGAACAAAAAAGATGTTGCTTACTGTACCACACAATAGCTAATTCTGAACGCAAGAAGGCGCTTTGAACTGAAAATTAGAGGAAGCACGCAGTCAGAAGACGAAAGCCACAGTTTCCCCCATCATGCAGCTGCATGGGATTTATAACGGAATCTTTTAACTGAAAGCCAATGAAATTGATGGAAGATATTCTCTAATTCAAACGCCGTGTATCCTGTTTGATCTCTTTTACGGATTTACCCTTTCTCCGTGCGCTTTTTAAATATGTTGGTCTGCTGTTAACTAAACTTTGTTTCTCCCTCTTAAACACTTGAGCAGCGACTTTTACATGACAGTTAATCTCAAGCGTCTAATTTGAGAATCAAATAGACTCAAATTGCTATTTTGCATGATGGCGGAATTCCCCAAGATAAAAAATTCAGTTTAAATTATACAATCACTTATACAACGAATTTCTATAGCAATTAATTTGGCTCAATTTGTTGACAGTCTCATGTCTTTTGAAACAACCGACATATAGTGTTGCTATGGTTACCTCCTCACGCAAACCAAGACCCTTTAAGATATAAAGTATTTGGGCAAACGCGATTTATGGTGTATTTTGAAATCAAATGAACGTTTTAAACGCTGAATCGTTATAACGAGCCTAACCTAATAGCCTATGCAGGAAAAAAAAAAACTTTCCGAGAGACCCCCGTCTATCAGTTTCCTTTGACGTTTACGCATCCGTTTTCTTTTCTTTTTAACACGATGATTGATTCCTGAAAGGTAGACTATAGCCTTGTGGTCTGTCACTGAGGCACTGTATCAGTTCAACTTTAGGAACTACGATTTCAAGAAAAAGTTGTTATGCAAATAAACATTTGACTATTTAAACACATAATCTGCATTCAACCGTCAGCTTTATCAGCCGCCGAAACACTGAAATTCCATTCATGTCATTATTGAATTACTGCGGGCTCGCGTCTGAAAGGACAGCGGATGCTGATTGGGAATATTTACATTACGGTAACGCGTTATATGTGATCTTGCGCGAGCACGCAGAATAGCACAGTTGATTTCCTGTGCGCAGTAAGCGTGTGAGTGGAGCGACATCAGAAGCGCGCGCGCTGGGGTAACACGAGCTGTACACGCAAGACTCAACTGCAGACATAAAGTCACTTTGACGGGCTCTTCTAGTGCAGTGACATTATACACTTCCCATTTTCTGAAGTGTGTCCATAGAAGCGAAGAAAGTGGCGTTCGCGCGTAACGACCGAGGGTTAATTCCTACTATATCTACATGTTGAGTCTTTTTGACATTTCGCGTTGGTAGTTTCTTGGCTCTCCCGTTGCATCTACCAGAGAGAGGTTATATAACAATCCGCATGCCACGCGTATTTGGAACCGCTTTGGTGATGCCATGCCCCGCAACCACAGCGGAGATGAGGTCGGCTCCGGCCTCTGGATGAACACTTCTCCCGGGCACCACGTCGAAAGTTACGGATCGGATAATGTGGAATGTGGTAATAGAATGAAGAACAATTGTTCACGGCCGGGGGGCGACCTGTTGTCCGCATCTCATGCCGGCACAGGTGCATCGGTTACGGAAAGAGACCGAGGGAAGCAGGGCGCTCGGCTAAGTCTGCTCGGGAAGCCTCTGGTGTACGGAGCGCAAAGCGGCCGGAGAAACGCGCGCTACCGGAGGTTTCAGAACTACCTGTACAACGTGCTGGAGAGACCCAGATCATGGGCTTTTATCTACCACGCTTTTGTGTAAGTACAGCGTTTATTAACATTGTGCTTGTGTGATATGGAAAGCGTAGCTTAATTTCTCAAAGTTTTTCAACTAGCTGTTGCTTTTAAGGTTTTTTCGTACTATTGCCACGTATGAAAGGAAACGTCCCTGGGATGTGGGATCAGTGTATGTTTGATAAAGGCCTACAGAGAACAAGATATGGAATGAAATTGTAAATTGTACATTTCTCTTTCTCTATACATATGATATTCGCCTTTAACTTCATGTTGTGTTTACTTTTATTTTGAGATGATAACAGCAGAGCGTGTTCAGCTGACAGACTACACAGAAAAACATCACAGTATCAAAATGTTTTTTTTTTTTTTTTTTAGGATTGGGTCTTGCATTTTCAGTCAACGCAGGAATTGTAGTCTACTGGAAAAACCTGACATGCTAAATGTTCATTCAGAATAAGAAGTTAATGTGGTCTGATGGGGAAGTCTTGAAAGACTTCAAGAGCTTCTCAGCAAGACACTGATGAACACTCAGCAGGCGTAAACAGAGACACAAATTTTGAAAACAAACATTTTTATGTTGTTCCAAATCTATGACTTTCTTTCTTAACATGAACACAAAGGGAGAAGTTTTGCAGCATGTCCTGGCTACTCTTTTCCACACATGATTTGGGGACTGGAGCTTCCAATATTATGAAAGTGGTGCTGTTTATCTGCTATATTCCAAGTCTTCATTCATGAAACAGACAGGTTTGGTTCACAAGTTAGTTACTTAATGGCTTCCACTGAGGGGGAAGATATTCAGTGCATAACATCATATATTTAGAGTATTCCTCACATATAGCTTTTGTATTACTCCAAAAGACTTGGAATATAAAAACAGGTCTGGAATGACCCGAGGATAATTAAGCTTGCATCATGGAGTTTATCTTTATTTGGATTCAGTCAAGAGGACTGTTTTTTTCAGTTATGCTTTTTCATCTTAATTTATTTAAGGCACAAAAAGATAAGTGACCCAGGTTTATGACGTGGTCAGTCAAATTTCTTCTTCTAAAGAAATCTAATTTCCCGTTTATGTGAAAAGGTCATTTGATGGCATGAGGTTTTGTGCATCTTGTGTCCATGCACAGCCTGCTGAAAGACAAGAACAGGCTTCAGCACCTGCACATGTTATCTAACACTTTAAGCGGGAGCTCTTATTTTCATTCCTTCAGTGCTTTGTTTCAGTTCAGCTTTGTTGTTTCAGTTGCTCATAAATTCTCCCAAGTCCATTTGATTTTAGGATTTTATTTCACTTAGTGTTGCATTGTTTGTCCTCAGATGAGCCTTTTATATATAGGCTGGAAAGTTGAGACAGGTTACGTTACTGTTTTTTTTCTGTCTTGTTGTTTTGTGTTCCACAAGGATAAGGGCAAGTCCCAATACAATTTGTTCCTCATAGTGTTCTTTGCAAGCCCAAACACGGCACTCTTCAGATAATGAAGGATAATAATTATGGAGGAGGTGTGTTATGTGAGTTTATGAGAGATAAGGCTTTTGCCAAAAATGTTTATTATCGTCAGATTTTTACGATAATGATTAATATATTGGTCTACATCAGGGAGTATTTAGTGTATTATTAATTGTTCTTAAACTGACATCCTATTATTATTAAGCAGCTATTTTAGTATCTTATGATATTATTTTCTGTCAGATCTATTTCGTGAATGGTTGACAAAAGATTATGTTGTCTTGTTGGCATCAGTTATGTATATATATATATATATTTTTCTATTGATTTTACAAGCAACTACCTATTTAGAAATGGTAAGTGAAGTAATTTGTTGGTCCTGCATTTTTCTCTAGAATGCCTGCAAGTTTGTGTAAATTACAATATTAGGGCAAAATGCAACGAACATGAAATCTGTTTTGTCTCTAGGGTGAATATTTGTGCATTTGAGCCTCACTGGATTATTTGTTTTATCACTAAATCACAGCGTGAGAGAAAGAGAATAATTAATTCAATCAAAACAGAATATAAAATGATTCAATAATCTAAGCAGTTTGGGAACGCAAGCTCGGTCACGCCAATGCAACTCTGTAAAAAATATTACATTAAATCCTAATTAAATCATTAAAACCTCAATCTTCCCAGAATTGTCACCTTCTTCCTTCAGCCCTGATGCTTTTCAGCAGATGCTTGGCCTCGTAGCCTCAATAAAAGTGTGACACATGAAGGTGATTGACAGCTGCTAGAGGAGAAAGAGTCAGCAGGCATTTAAAAGGAAAGTGACAGAGGCCATGTTGCTCTTATTTATGTCAGTTAGGCAGAGAGCAGAGCCTTTTTTCTGAGAGGCTTTTAAAAATGGTGCTCATAATATCATGATATTAGCTAACTCTTTAAAAAAGATTGTGCAGAATAATTCTGCGCTCGGCTGAGTGACAACATTTTCCCATTGTTTAGAGAATATTCACACAGAACGCGTTTTTCCATTCGAATGCACTTTTACATTGTTTTTCGATGTAAGCACGCACTAGATGGACGTGTATAACCGCTGCGATCACGTCTTGTGTCTTTTGCAACGTCTAGCGCATGACACGGCGTTCTAAAAACGTGGTGCTCAAGTTAAAAATAAGCAGGGGGGAAACATTTTTAATTCATGTCAGAAACACATTGTATAATAGTAAAGTTTACTCCATTCTTTGCCCAGTTCACTAGCCACTTTCTTTCATGTCTTTCTGGGGAGTGGATGTATTACCTGTTGTACATCCAACAGACTCTGATTCTATTTCAAAATCAAAAGTTTGTGATTTAAATTAATTTAAATTGTTTTAAAATAAAAATAAATAAAACTGATACATCAGTCAGGTTGAGGTGTGTCAAGCTTGAGGCATCTCAATGGAAAAGAATTGTGATGCTTTCTGAAATAACAGCCACCTTAAAAATCTCACACAGGGGGCTCAGCTCGAATATTTTAAATGTGTGTAACTGAAGTCAAATGAAACACCACTGCCATAATTATTTTAAGTCTGTAGGTGGAGTTGTTATTTACCTTTTAGTGGGTATGCTGCTCTGTTTTGCTGTAACATTTTACCGTACTCTGCCCCTTACAGTTTCACACATGTACCACACATTTACCACACATTCCATACAGCTGTTTTCTAGTCAGGTAATGCATATTCAAAGACATAGTTCATCCAAAAGATTATGAAAACTATGTGTTTTTCTAATGCAGTGAAGGCCAACACTGGGCCTAAATGACATTCTTTTGGAAGGACAAAATACTTTTTTCAAAATATCTTCTTCTGAAATTATACCTTTAGTCAATGTAAAGTGCAATTCGCAATCCACTTATATCAATAATGTGATGTATTTAAAAGTGAAAAGGTATTCAATGAGAATAAATATTGGGCAGGAGTGGATTGGATCATAAAAAAGTGAGAGTTCTACAACAGAATGCAGACAGACCGAGTTTGAATTTAATAAATAGCTTTTTGACTATTGGTTAGCATTTTCCATCTGTGATGGACTGGCCATCCACCCAGGGTGTTTTCCTGTGGGATAGGCTCCAGTATCCCCATGACCCTACATAGGATAGGCAGTTTGTAAAATGGATGTGTGAATGGATTAACCAGTAGCCAGTGTGAAGTGATATCAAATTAAGAGCAGGAACATGCTTGTACATGAAAGTAAATATTTGAAAATAATTTTGATGTTGTGCTTCTGTTGCCAAAAAGAATATGCGTGGTAGTTCTCTTTTTTTTCTAACATACAGGAAAGAAAGTCTCAGAGAGGCAAACCAAAGGTCTGTGCAAGAGTTAGTGAGATAAAAGGCAAGGTATTTTGATAATCAAACTCGGTTTCACTTTCACTGTGTTTGAAGTGAATCAATCAAAACTAACTTTGGCTGGAAAATAACATTCAAGAACCGCTATAAAGCGTTAAAAGCGCTATATAAATGATGACTTGACTTTAACACTACATTGAAAAGGGAGACATACACACGTTTCAGGTTTTAGAAGACACTCTCTGTATTGTCAACAGACACATGTCCTCTCACAGTCTCACACACCACCAGACAGGAAGCTGCCGGTCACATTGTGAAACTGCTCTCTGCTTCTTGAGCACTTGAAGATATAACTCTACCCTTATACACTCAGATAAAGGGCAAACTGTACTTCTCCTCATGACGAACTTCCTTTTAATAGTCAAACACATACACAATGAGTCAAACATATGTTTGTAAAGATCACAGTTTTAGGTAATGAGGCATTCTGGGTTTTATGTATTTTCCCTGGCGTCTCCGGGCTACCCCCACTGTTGAATATATTTACCACAGCAAAAGCCTATTGCAGGTGTAGTATTTGAGCTGAGAAGATAAACAGTCAGAGGAACTTTCTGAAGCTGCAGTTACTGTAGTTCAGATGAATCATAAAAAACAATGCATAAATGTTGCTGTCATGAGGTTGAGGAACGAACCCAAAGCGCAGACACTAAACGTTTATTCAGACAAACAGAAAACAAAAACCCACGAGGGGGCAAAACAGGACTGGAGCAGAATACAACTAGACTAAGACACAATGACAAACAAAGACTCTGACTTGACAAGAAGCAAACTCACAATTCTAATAGAACAGGTCTTCAGATTATATACTCACAGGGATATACACGCAAAGTTAGACAATGTACCAACACAGGACAGAAGACATGAGGAGATTAAATAGGGAACACTAATGACGAGGACAGGTGAAGCTGACTAGACAAGGACAGGTGAAACTGACTAGACAATAATGACAAGACAGGGATAACAAGGGGGCAGTGCAACGTAACGAGACAACACAAGCACATGGCCCAAACAATTGGCCATGCGCTTGTACACAAAACATGGGTCTGCCATGATCCTGCCACAAGACTGGAGAAATCAAAGACATGATGGCAGATTCATGACAGTTGCTCTCTAACTTTCTCTGTCTATGCCTATACAAATCAACAATGTTGTCTTTAATTCAGGGGCTTAGATTTGGTATAATGGCTGTGAAATTGTGTTCACTTGTGACGGTTTTAACCTGGCAACTAAACAAAATGCTATAGCCTCAGTTTGTGTTTCTCAGCGGTTCTTGTACATTTGATGACACTTTCAAAGGGAAATATCTACTGAGTGGGTCTAAAAGCTATTCAGCTTTATCTGAAAGGTGAATATTTTATTATGTTGGTTGTTGTACGTATTGCGGCAGTTTGGAAATTAAATGTTGGATGAGTGGCCCTAAAAAAGTTTTTATGGTCACCTACACTAAACCCTACCCTAAACCTAACCGCTAATGTTCACAAAAGTAAATGTGAGATAAAAACAGAATTGCTTTAGCAATCATGCTGATTTGAACTTGCTTCTACAAGTCTTCAAGCTTTTTTATTTTGACTCGTTTCATGGAATTCACATTAAATACCCAAGCACTCTGCATCGCAAGTGCAATACTGTACCAGTTGAGCTATCAAGCAAGTTTGTTACAGCCATACATGTGGAGCTGGTTATGTGATACAAACTTCAAAAATGTTTGGGGTCATAACATATATTGCGAAAGGAACGGCATGAAAATATGTCTTTATTAATCGATAATCTGACCTTTCATCATAATTTGTGTGAAAAGCAATACAAGTTGTTGTTTTTTTTACTGCCTGTAGTGTTTATTTAATCTGGAAACTTTCCATTGAGTCTATGTTGGAAAAAACACAATGCTAGTTGATGAACAAAATGAGGACAGAAGGAATAGGGTCTGAATGGAATAGGTTTTTGTGCAAAAAAGATCTAAGATGCCCAAACCTATTAGATAGGGTGACCAGACAATCCCTATTTTTGAAGACCTGTCCCCAACTGGAGTTCTACTCGAAAATGTTCCCTGTGAAATAACACTTAAGGCTGATTTATACTTATGCGTCAGACCTATGCCGGAGCCTCTACGTTATAGGCAAGGCGTTGGTTTTCATTTATACTTCTGCGTCGTTGTCCACGTTGCAGAGCAATTACACATGCAGAGGGAGCATGTGAAACTCGAGGGAGCGGTTGTGTCCGCGTAGAATTGACGCGTTGTTGCAATTTTGGAGAGGTGCACATTCGGTACGCCGAAACAATGTATTTAAAAACAATATATCATTGCATAGTGTCATTTCATCTCTGTTTTGCGTTTTAGAATTTTTTTTTTATATATATATATATATATATATATATATATATATATATATTCATTATTATATATATTCATTATATATATATATATATATATATTCATTATATATTCATATATACTGTATGTGTGTGTGTATATTGACCACTGACTGTTTCTTATTGACCCTGTTTATTATTTTAGAATCTTGTCCACTTGTTTTTAGCCTTCAGATTTGAAGCATGCAATTGAATAAATTCTTTAGTGTATATGTGTGTATGTATTGGGTGTGAGTGTGAAATGTGAGACAGAGAGAGAGCCTTGTTTGCATGTTTCCAAATGAAAGAACCTCTCTTACCAGCTTTGGCTTGCCGTTTCCACTAGGTCCAATCCAACCCCCAATACCTTCCAAAATAAACAATCCAGTGTTAATGCATTTTTTTCACCATTAATGC
The DNA here is from genome assembly GCA_030578275.1 of Meda fulgida. Lineage (NCBI taxonomy): Eukaryota > Metazoa > Chordata > Actinopteri > Cypriniformes > Leuciscidae > Meda > Meda fulgida. The sequence goes on along the minus strand of CM060616.1, from coordinate 25,334,112 downwards.
TGCCCATGCTACTTGTGGAGATTTACAGATGGAAAAACAAGCATGAGTCTGATGAATGCCTGTTCAAAATCTGAATGTTCAAAATGTCTTGTACTTTTGAATTGTGTGTTTAGAAGAGTCTTCTTAAATATCCAGTTAATAATGGTTTAGATGCCAAAAATAGCAGTTCATATATCAAAAGTAATTTTTCATGATATAATGTGCATAATCACGTACATGTGTGTCTGCTTTGAATTCATAATTGAAATACAGTATGCTCATGTTCCCAGATAGTGTACCTTTGTTGACCTTCTGTATTTCTTTCGATTTATTTGCGATGATGAAGTTTGAAGTCAGAGGACAGCTCATATTTAAGGCCTTTCTCTGTGAGAGTGAACCAGTCTTAGAGGTCAGACATAGTTCCCAGAGCGGTTCTTGGGTCTGATCTAATCCTCCTTTGCCCTCTTCTCTTGCTCTTAACCAGTGAGAAAGAACAGGCCTTAGCACGTTTCTGTAATGCGCTACATGATGTGGGCCAACCAAAACTTGATCTTATTTGTCCTCCTGGAAGTATGGAAAATTTGCTATAAATGAACATATTGTAGGATGTGCGTGTGTCTGTGTTTGTGTGAATGGGAAAAGGGTGAGTTAGAAATCTTGTATGTCACATTCAATTAAGTTTTGCTTTTGAGCGGACTGCAGAGAGTTAAAAGGTGATTACTTTCTCCCATTACTATATCTTTGCACAGTTATACGAAAGCTATCTGTAACTAGGTTCCCCTGAAGGTCAAATACACTAAAGCTATTTGGTGTGGAGCAACCAACATGCAGAACCACACAGGGAAAAAAATAAAACAGGAAATTATATCATATGGGGCCATGCAAACCCTCACGACTGTGTGGTCAATAAGTCTTGCATAATAATTTGACCTTTTTATGACAATGCTAGTTCAGGTTGTAAAATGTCATGTGATATGACTCTCCAAATACCCAATGATATTTGTAAAATAAATATATTTTACCTTAAAAATATATTTAGAAACATTGTTGAAAATAATCATTAAAATGTGTACACTCACATTTATTCAAAGTGTAAGGTAAATGTGTTGTTATTTTTAATTAATGGTTGACATGACATTTTTAGTTATTACATTAAAATAGACTACATACAGTACATAACATGCATATAAATATATCAGTTGCCAATCTATATCTCTCAATAAAATAGGAAGATGATATTTAATTACTAACAATATAAAAGTTATTCTTAAGTTTATGAATAAAGGCCTTCTGAAGCGAAGCGTTTGTGTAAGAAAAATATCCATATTTAAAACTTTATAAACTAAAATCACTAGCTTCTGACAGACGGCCGTACGCATCGATTTATGGCGTAAGAGTAATCCCTGACCTGACACATTGACGTATGCTTTAGTTTTTAAAGTTTTAAATATGGATATTTTTCTTATAATAACCCATCGCTTTGCTTCAGAAGGCATTTCCCTCTGGAGTCATATGGATTACTTTTATGATGGATTTTTTTGGACATCAAAATCAGGACTGCCATTCACTACCATTATAAAGCTTGAAAGAGCAATGATATTTTTAAATGTAACTCCGTCTGAAATAAGTTTTTTTTTTTTAACTATAAGCTGCTATTTTGTGATCTAATTGAATTGGGAATCAGTATTGTTGATCTTGGCTTTTTGTATGTAATGGAAAAAAATTAAAACAATAAAATAGCAAAATTGAACATGTATAGATGCTTTCAAAGTTCAATTAAGTTTTGAGCTCCATCAGCCCCATGTTTGCTTAAATCAGCAAACCAATGATTTTCTTCTCATTATTTTTTTTTTAATTATTTTTTTTTTTCATTAAAGAATTTCATTAAAAAATATAGTCATGGAAAATTTAAAATGGTAATTGTATTATAAAATAATGTTCATTGTGTGTGACTGAATCATTTTTCACTTTTATTTTGTTCGGTGTTTTCATCAAATATTTCCTCTTATATGTCCTCTTATAATTTATCTTCACATGGGGACTGGGGAGCTCTTCATCTTTTTTCATATCCCCACTTCCTGTACCCTCCCCCATGCTGTTCCTCCTTGTTCCCCTTTCTCCTCAGTTTACTTTGGCCCAGCCTTGACTGTTCCCAGGTCAGCGTTCATTATCTTCAAATCCTCAGTCTGCATTAAAGTCATGACATTGTGACAGGCCCAGGCGTCAGCCACTTCTGCCTAAGCTTCACACACATACAATCTGAAAGAACTGGGTTGCCAGTGATCCCATAATTGCCTCAGAAATGCTGATTTGCAATAAAAATTGTGGCTTTTCCCCCACTACTGTCATAAAGTGTCCTTCAAATATGCTAGTATAAGATACAATTGGTCTGGTTCTTCCCATTGTGTTTTACGGTCCAATATTCTTTGCAGTCTCTGGTAAATTCAGTCATGGAAACACTTACAAAAATAAGTAGTATACTTCAAGTTCATTTTATTAAGTATACTTAAGTAATGTTCAGGGGTGCTTCTCAATATCCCTCCCTGTCTCCTCGCTCCTCCGTCCTCCATTCTATGACCTGGAAACCAATCCAGCTCAGCCATTTTCTAATTGCACCGCTAGGAGTCGAGGAGGCATGAGCGAGGATACACGGGTGTATCCTTTGCGGAAGTGTTTTATCGACTAAACGTGATGCACATATAAATTCTCCTCCCCCTTCACATCGGTCACAATGATTTTAATTTATACTTTATCTTTGCAGTTTATATAAACCACACATCTCACATATTTCATATTTCAACAGAGTACTGTAATGAAACAGACACTCCAAACAGGAAGATTGAGATGAGTAAACAGTTTACTGATATTCAGTAAGAAGCAGGGATAGGAACTGTAGTGGATGAATAACAATGAAGGATGTGGAACCGGAGTTACTTACTGTCCTTGAAGATGATGAAGGAAGCCGTGAAAGATGAAGCACACACCGGTGTTGGGAGAGAGGTGAGTATATATACATATATATATATAGATCTATACAGGTGGAGCTGGGGAAGGTGAAGGTTTTCTGAAAGCGCACTGCACTGCTAGGGCAAATGCTAACCAAGTATTTTAAAGTTGAGCACACAAGCTCATTGGCTTGATACAGCAGGAACCAATTAGCTGTGCCCTATAGAGAATAATATGATTGCAAGCGTTTGAGTTAAGGACCCAGCCTGTGCCATCTAGAGTTTCATTACAGAACTTTGTACACACACTTACCAAAAAACTGCTAATTTAGGTCATAATTTAAACCCATGTGAATAAAAACAATACCATTATAGGCTAATACTTCATTATAACAAATGTTTCTACTAATATCAGTATCATTCTAGTATTCATAGAACTGCCACTGGTCACCCTTCAAAAAATTAAGGCGTATGACCCTGTTTTTCCTCGGTCATTGATAATGTGTTCACTGTTCTTCACACATTGTCTCAATCACTCCTAAGATGTTATATGTTTCTGCTGTCTCACAAACAACTTGGTCCTTTATTGCACCATCATGTTTCTGAAAGAGTCACTATAATTGAATTTGGGAGATTTACCACTGCTTTCATAAATACTTGGCTTGTTGTAAAGTCAAGTCTAGTCACCTCTGTTTTTATAGTGTTCTAAAAGGTGAACGTGATTTCACCAAGTTTCACATGTTCCTGGATCAACATCTTTGTTGATCCTGGATCAACTTTCCAATCAACCAATCCGATTTGAGGGACAAGTTTACAGTTTATGTCAAGTTTAGGCTTAGAACCAGGGTGAGGTACTTAAACATCAGTGTTATTCACCTATCATTACCCTCTGATTTTAGAGAAAAGTTATGGGTAGGGGTAGGGATTGGGTAAGGAATACATTTTGGGACAGGAATGTTGATCCAGGATCTTACAGGTCTTACTTGGCAAAATCACGGTGACCGTTTTAAACATAGGTTGTTTCAAAGCAGCTTTACAAGTCAGTTCAGAGTTGATTCGGTTCCGTTTTAAAGATCATCAGTTTTTAATTTAATCAATTTCATCTATAGAACAATTATGTCATCGTCCAGCTCAGTTCAGTTCTCATACAACAGCATCAGTACAGTCAGATCAATAATATTGTTGAATATTAGGTGTCCCCAACTAAGCAAGCCAGGTGTTTCTTGTGAATCGCTTTACTTTATTTGTTTGCCTGGATGTGAAATAAATGGTCCTAAACCTGTTGTACTGTTTGAACCTACCAGTTGTTTGGCCATTAATAATGTCAGTTGGAAAACATATTGGTGAGGGGTGTGTTCCAGACCCCTCAAAACCACACAAACCTTCTTTCTGTCCCTCTTGCTATCTCTCTCTTTTTCATACACACCTTTTGTTTTTGGATGTCAGACAGAGTCATACAAGGTTTGCATTCCTAAAATCATCTGGAAGGGCTAATTTAGAGAGTAAGCCATGCTAATGTTGTTAGTGGCTGTGCTCGCAAAGCTTTATGGCTTATTCTCTACTAGATCAGTTCTGACCATCTGATGCGATTACTGTGGCACATTCTTGAAATATGTCATACAATTCCCATAATATTTGAAGACTTAACTATGAAAGCAAATAAGTGACCCACTGGTTTATATAATGTAAGTAATTTGTTTTTGAGGTTTTTTTATGTCATTAAATTCCACTTTTTATTAAGAACAAGCCCTTACTCCCTGTTTTGAAGTCTTTACGTTATTACTGGCTTGTTTTTCATCAAGTTGTGGTTTCAGATGAGAAAATGATTTTATAAAATGTTAAAACAGTGCTGCTGGGAGTAACTTTGTCTTCATGATTTGGTGGAGACTTAACAAAGAAATAAACTGTTTTTTAAATGATTTTGAAGAACATTTTGTTAAGACTGCTTTTGCTGATACTTTTCCTTATATGTATCTACACACACACACTAGTAATGGGCGATATAAACGATATGCAATATAAACGATACAAAATTGGTCTACGATATGAATTTTAATTATATTGCACTATCGCGATAATGAATGTTGACGCAATCTACCCGCAAAATTTAGAGCCACGAGCTGCAAACGGCTGCAACGCATCATCGTATTCGTCATCTTGAGTAAACATGGCTGAAAGCGAAACGGAGGAGCTGGTGAAAAAAACCGGTGCAACATCCATTGCTTCAGATTTAAGCCGTCCGACGAGCAGCAGCAAACTAACTCTGTAGGGGCAACAGTTCTGGCTAACGCCTGTTTCACACATACTCTGTTTGCAGTGTATGTATTTTTTCCGTACCCATGTTAACAGGCCTGCACGCGGATGCGGTGCGGCAATGCGTTCCAGGAGCGGTGTGTATACAGCAGTGCAGCGGTCGTTTCCACACAGTCTATTTTTGCTGTGCTGCACGTGCTGAATTAAAGTGACAGCGCATGGTTCATGGTCAAAATGAACACGGATTGATATGAAAATATAGTAATCTTTTTAGCTAATATAGTAAAAAAAAATATGATACTATTTTTCAATCATTTTCTTTTTAACTTTAAGCTAGGGGTAATTAAAGCAAGGAAACTACACAGTAACATTACCTCAACAACGCGACATAATGGATGCACTTGTCTCTTCGTGAAACAAGTTCTTTGTGATTGCAATATTTCTTGTAAAAAAGATTTAAATGCAAAAGAAAAGGTATGAGAGAGCTGTTTTGTCAATTATGTATGTTTTAATTTAAAATGTTTGCGATGTTAACATATGTATAAATGTTTTGCCACTTGCTTGAGCTACTTAATATATAAATCTATATAGAAGTAATAATACGTTTTTAAGTGTATTAAGTTTAAACGTGAATAGCCTACTGTCTGTGTAGAATCACAATGCTGAAACTCTTTTATATTATTTTATTAAAGACACTAATAATAAAAATAGTGATTTGAAATAAAAAATATGCTGCAATGTATATCGCAATATGGATTTTAGGCCATATCGCCCATCCCTAACACACACACACACATATTGGGATTCCATGTTTAATGGGGACCTTCCATAGATGTAATAATTTCTATACTGTACAAACTGTATATTCTGTAACACGGTTCGCTGAGAATGGTAACGAGACATCATGGTATTGACGTGGCATCGATGTTGGCCTGAAAAGGGGTTATGTATATAACCCAGTTCCCTGAGAATGTGAGTGAAACGCTGCGTCACGGTGCCATACTTCAAGTACGCCTCCGTGGCTTCTTCAGCCAAGTGAATCTGGTGACGCTTTCGCGCAAGTGTTACTTATAGAGATGATTACGCACAACATTGCATCATCAGCTGACTTCGTCCGATGGCTTGGCATATGTACAATACGTGACTCAGACACCGTCTCATGCCAAAGTGTCCCCACAAGATCTGATGTGGACATTTGGTGTGGGACCCACTAATCAGAGAGGTTCTCGAATCCCAATCGGTTTTTGGATTGGTTAAAATGAATGGAAAATATATTGTCTTTTTCCATGGGTGCTTTCCATGGGATTGATGCCTATGCATCTAATTGGACATATAAGTCTCTAACATTAACATGCAGGTTACTATGTTCAGAGGTGTAATTGTGAGTGTTCCTGCAGAGCTTTCTACACCTCTGATAAGTTAGCATTAAGTCTGTACTTTTTTTTTTATCATTTATAATTAGTGATTTACACTCCCCTCTCTTGCTTTGTCCTGTTGTGGACAAACTGTTTTATTGTGTTTGATAGTGATTTAATTCACTGTTGACTGATATGAATATGCACTCTCCATAAAATATTTGAAGTTCACAATGCAGTGACATTTAATCACACACTTGCTGCTATGACTAGTGGTCACATTTTATTGTCTTTAACTTACATAAAAAAAAACAATGTACTTAATGTGTTCATGTTGCAAAACACATTTGCTGTTATTGAGATGGGATACGGGTAAAGTTTGGATAGACTTGGTGGGTAGGTTTAAGGGTGGGTTGAGGTGTAAGGGAAGTGTGGTCAACAGTTTAATTATAGGTGTAATTACAGCTCTAATTACATGCAGGTGTTTTTTTTAAATATAAGGACAATGTAAAACATGTATATGCACAATAAGTGCATTGTATCAAATTATTAATTTAAGTGTAGTTAGGCTACATTTTATTTTAAGGTGATGTAGTTACATTGTACTTACTCAAATAAGTACTGAATAATATTAATTAACTACATGTAGTTATTATAGGGTTAGGGTTAATTACTTGTTAATTACGTACATAATTTATGTTATTAATATAGTAAGTACATGTAGTTACGTGTAACTACATCACCTTGAAATAGCGTATTACCAAGTGTTAGTACATAGTAGTTAAAGACACTTGATATAAAGTGGGACCAGATGAGATATGTAAAAAAGAAATGCTCTCAATCTAATTGATAGCAAATTAATCACACATCAAATTTGGCTGAGAAATTAATTTCTGAGTCAGTGTTGGCTCTAAAGATGAAGTTGACGCTGCTGACTCGTCATCTCCGCAGCAAAGTGAATGTGCCTATAGAGAGAAATGCACCTTTCATTTGAATTACATAATCAGAGTATTTGTTTTTGATTCGAATTGGTGAATTTAAAAGACATTTCAAGCTTTCTATATGCCTATTTCTCATGTCTATGTGGCAACATAATGAATTTGTAATGTACTTGTAATACAAATAAAGTACACTTTAATATCACTAATCAATTATGTAATTAGTCCCTACAAGGCATATACTTAAAGTATACTAAGTATACTTGAAGTTGGTCCAATTTAGTACACAAAAGTACACTAAATACACTTAAAGTTATGCTTTACTACAATTGAATTACAACTAAAATATAATTAGTGCAAAATTAATTGTTTCAAAATAGCACACTTCAAATTAACTAATCATTAACACACTTGAAGTATACTGATAATTATTCTGGCTGCAAGTATACTTAGCAATTTTTTTTTCCACCAGGGCAACCAATCATGCTGCATGCTTATTGGATCACTGCCATTGACGAGATTAACCCCTTAGGTATTAAAATTTGGTACCGAACAACAAGAGATTTTTTGATACTCGATGGTATCGAGGCAATTCGGTGAGTGCCTAAAAATTATCGAACTTGATACCCAGCCCTATAGCCTGACGTCGTCATACTCAGATTCTAGTCAGAATGTGAGTCTGATACTGCTCTATTGGGCTGTGATTATGGGGCGTGTTTCAACCGAACCAGCAAAGAAAATGCCTCTGCACTCAATTGGAAAGACCTACAACCAATCAGAGGAACGGAGTAAGTGACAAATTCCGTAGGAAGGACGGCAAAAACATATTTCCGATCGACAAATGCCTTGATTGCGTTTCTCTGTTCCTCTTTTTAAATGAATGCACTGTCGATATCTTCTATGACAGACGCGATGGCGGAATCTACACATCTCAATTCTCCAGCAGAAGCCTTCTTTGTTTTACGCTCTTTGGTAACGTTGATTATTACGTTACTGTTGACCATCTGTCCATCATCGTATAAAGCCTGCCCTGACAATTTGATTGGTCCGAACAGCTCTGGTTCGAGCATAGTTACTCCACAACGGATCAAGTCCAGACCTTGCTTAAATATGTCATATGATAAAAATATGAAACAAAAAATCATACTGGGGCAATTTTGCCCAAATATCTTGAATTTTAAAGGCTTTCTAACTGCATTCTAGGCTACATTATGCAGTGAGTTGTTGCTCTGCTTCATGTTCGTCACCAATCAGCTGTATGAAATATATGACCTACATAGGTTTGAGGCGGTTAATTATAATTAATTTTATTAAAGAGTTGTTGCAGCCCTAGAATATTATGCATCACATGATATCTGACACTTATGAAACTGCAGTTGTTAAAGTCCTAGTGTTTCAAGGCACTTATTCAAAGATTGCCACAGAAAATCAACAGCCACTGATAAGAAGGAGCTTTCATTCCTAATTACAGGGAGACACCCAGCCAGAGTAGGCAGTACTCAGAGAGACAGAGAGAAAGGATGTGTATTTGAGAGAGAGAGGTACTAGAAGGATGGCATGAGAATGGCAGAGATCAAAAATATTCCTGACCTCGTGATCGGCTGGAGGCCAAACATGTGATCATGCGACAGCAGCTGCAGGGGCGCCTCCAGCACTACTAGAGAGGGTACAGCGTTCACATCTACACATTCTTTTTTTGTGTGCCCTTTATCTTGTCTGGCTATCACCAGACCAAGCTCAATCTTTTAAGATTGAACATTAGTCTGGGGAGTCTGCTTTGTATTTTCTACTGCACAAGAGGCGTGATCAACGGGCATAGTTCAAATGACTCTGTACGCAACTGGATAGCCCTTCAACCAATCAGACCAACGATTCGGGTGACGTACTTTGCAGAGCGACGCAAAAACTCCTGGCAGGAAACGTGTCAACAAACGTGTTGGTTTGTAGCATTGATCAGCGGTTTGCAGAAGCAGCAATGGCATCGAGCGATTTTTGCAGGTTGTGTAAAAAAAAAAAACAAGAGTGGTATTTAGCTACAGCCACTCGAGCGATTTGTTTGCTAAACTAAAGAAGCCATTGAGCCTCGTCGAGAGGTTAAACGGAATTGGATTGACGGTCGCTTCTCTATCGTCATCGTGTTAAATCCGCCAATAGCGCCAGGTGGATAAGCCAGTTTGTGATTGGTCCCTGCAGATTTGTAATGGAAGCAGGATAGAAAAATGTGCAGGTTTCCAGCCAGAGCTGCAGGGCGAAATCAAATTGCTGGGTTTAACCACCCTTTATCTTCTCCAGTTTTTTTTAATCTTTTCTGAACTTTAAACTACTTTCAAAATTTCTGAATATGTTTCAGAGTACTCTTACCATCCTCTTTATTTCTCTTACTCTCCTTTTTTGTTTCTTGCTTCACCCTCTTTTGCATTCGCTCCTTAGCTCTCACTTGCAGTTTCTTTTTTTGTCTATCTTTTTATATGTACTTACACCCCTTAATCGTTCTGCTCTTCCCTGATGTAAATAAAAGACAGTTGTGAGAGCTACAGTGATATTTCAGTGCTTTCTGAGGATGGACTACCACCGTTTCAGTCTGGGTTAAACAGCAGTCAGTTCTGGACAGTGTTTGAATTATTGGGGCCAATATCTTTCTGTAAAATCAAAGATGTTCTTTCATAGTGATGTAATAATTATTATCTTATGTTTTTCTACTGTTAGTATTGGTTTACACCCCTTGAATAACTGACACACAGTTTGAGCAGTTGAGTAGCACACCTCAGTTTACTTTATAATGATTACTAAGAAGCTATGTCTGGATCTAAGGGATCCTCATAGTCTCCCTGTAATTTGAAAATTGGTTCTAGTCCTCTAATTTGTTTGTATAAATTGCTTTCCAGGACTGGTGATTTTTGTCATTAGACACAACTACTATGTTACACTATATTAATGTGTTGGTTAAAGTATCAGCGGTATCATACAACAGCAAAGTATCCTACTGTTAGATCAGCACGACATCCTTGTGCTTATGGCTGAATCCCAGCTGTGTTGATATTATGTGCAGCACATAAGCTTATGTGATTTTGCTTGATTACTGTTATGTGATATTGCTTGATTACTGTACTGCATTAAACGTTAATCAAAAATGTAAAAATCACTCATTGAAGTATCCTTCAAAAAAATACAAAATTCAGTCAACTTCTAATGTCTCTTCCGGAAGTGCGTGTGCAGGCGATCACTTGTTTATGTTTGTTTGTGTTAGGGAATACAGTACATGATTTTCTGATTTATCTGGAAATCAGGATTTAAACTGAAGGTAATTGTTTGTTACCTTAGTGAGCTGATGAACTGATTGTTCTAGATCTGTTCCTTTACATTGTGCTTATATCTGGAGGCGGCAGGCAGAGCATGATGAGAGAATCTCTGTCCTCAGAAACACATCATCACGCACTGACCTGTACGGACTCCATGTTCCCTCCGCCACTGAATGAAATACATATTCAGCACAGAAATGCTCTTCTATTACAGTAGATGAACTATAGAAGGGCATGGAATGAATGAAAACATGAATGAAAGGATAAATCAATGACTACATGAAGAAATGGATAGCCTAGGCTTTGTGCTTTAGCTGCATATAAATGTTGTTTCTTTAATATATTATAGCTACATTTATGCACTGATTGCATTCAAATTTTCATTTTAGACGTTCTCTAGAATGTTTATTTGTTGTGAAAAGAAAACTGATTTGATGTCAAGACATCCATGAATGTAATTTAAAAAAGTTATTGGCGACTTGCGGCGACTAATATTGCTGGTGGTGTGAACAGGACTTTAGTGTACTTTACACTACCTAAAAAAAACCTGCTTGTATGTTATAAACTTGATTGTTTCAACACAAAGGTACCAGCACAAATAATTATAGTAATTTAGGTATGCAAACAATCATAGATTAAAGGTGATTTGTAGCTTAGATTTTTTTTGTTCAATTGGGGATTGACATACTTAAGTGTGTTTTAAACTTTCTGACAGAAAAGGAATTACAGATAACTGATACTGATACTGATTATTCCAGATGACCGATTATTCTACTTTGAGCCCAAACCATGAAAAACCTGAACTCAAATGGTTGTCTTTCCTAAACCCTTTGGAGTATGTGCTTAGTTTTCGGATAAACATTATGTCCAAGCGGTAGTTCAATACATATTTATATAATTTCTAAATGGAATCCCTCACTTTTTTTTTATTTTTTTTTTTACTTTTTTGATTATTATTTATGTATTTATTGGGAGTCTCCCAATCTCTAACAAGGTCCCTCTCATTCCCTCTTCAATTTAAACACTGGTCTGATGCTAACAAGATGAAATTTGTGTTCGATAGAGACTGTTAAACACTTTATTTTTCTCTCTTTGCTTTGTCCTTTTATAGTTTATACTCTTTTGTTTTTCCCTCCAAAAAATATCAATATGACTCATTCATCTCTTAGCTATAGGACATAGTACCTTATTATCAATCTATGATGGCTATCCTTATCCCTTTCTATCACTGCAGAATTGCATCTAGGCCATATATTTGAGCATGTGTTTGTGTCTGTGAGTGTTGGTGGGTGTGTGTATGTGTGCTGTGCTTAGCTGCCCTCTATTATTCATGATTGTTTGCTATGAGGGAGACAGTTTTGAAAATGTCACTCAGATTTTGGCTGTCATTGCATTTGAATGGGATGTTATGTAAATGCACTATGGGATGTGAGCTAAAGTGGCTCTTAAATGGGGAAATTGCACATTGTATGTGAGGGGGAGAGGCTGTGGTGAATACTGTATAGCCTACATAAAAAAAACAGCCTCAATGTCACATACTCACCTAATTGAGTTATTGGGAGTGGAAATAACATCATGCCTAATCAAATGGCATATGAATCAAAAATACTTTGTGAAAAAAATGGTGAGTGTGTGTTTGTCCGAGAAACTTTAATAAGCAGACTTGTACGACAGGATTCATTGTGTGTGTGTGTGTGTGTGTGTGTGTTTTGCTAATGTAGTTCTCTAAAACCTTTAAATTGCTCAGAGTTGTAGTATCATAATCCAAATATTGAAAAAGTACATGGCTCTTGTTTTGTTCCAAGAAGTGTATCTGACAAGTGCAATTACAAAGCAATCGCTTTTGCTGTCAAATGTAGAGAACATTTAGGGGTATACTAGCATATTTATAACCACATGAAATAAGCAGTATTAGGAACAATTCAATTTTGCCTAGAAAGCTACATTATAAAAAGTGATCAGTTGACTTAACTTAAAAAAGTGAGGAGACCTGTTGCCTTAAAATTATTTAGTAAATAAACTTAATGAGTAATTGATTTTTTTTGTGTTCTCACAGTTAAGTCAACTGATCACTTTTAACAGTTTAGTAGAGATTTGTGTAAATTTAATTTTGATGTCTTGTAACAGTGCTGTTACATTGTTTTAGAGTTTAGACTATATGCAGTTTAGATTTAAGTCTGAGCTATAACTTTTTCTTTTTTTCTCATTTCTTTTTGTCTAATGTTTTCTAATTTTTGTAAAGATTACCCTGTAAAAGAAATCTTGCATATTTTAGAAAAGCAACAATTACTATAATAATTATTATTTTATGCAAATCTGAAAACTATAGAAATCAGTGAAACGTCCCACAAGTAAAATGTGTTTGTGTGGTCCTGTGGCTGGGTTTCCCAAAAGCATCGTAAGCTTAAGTTGATCGTAGAACAATTGCCACCAATGGTGGAAGCATCCCATTTTCCCATTTTGGGAAGCATCCTTACGCAGTCCTGGTAAAGTCTGCTTTGCGTGGACCAATTGATCCCCCAAGGATTTTAATGCCAGTAATTTTTAAGAAAACTGCTATAAATCATAGTAATAAATGTAAAAATGCAGATGCAGGTTGGGTTTAAGGGTAGGGATAGGGGATAGAATATATAGTTTGTACAGTATAAAATCATTATATCTTTGGACCCTTAAAACATGGAAATCCAACTTGTGTGTGCGTGCGTGCGTGCGTGCGTGCGTGCGTGCGTGCGTGCGTGCGCGCGCGCGCTGTATGCACATGTCATGTGGTAATATGCAGCCTCTAATTGTGCTACTGTGTGGCTGTCTGTTAAGAAGAGAGAAAAAGACAGACAAAATGAGATAGAGACCCTAAGGCAGTAATAACATCTGTGGCCATCTTGAGCCCTCTCAGCTGCCCACACAGCTAATATGTACATGCACGCACACATTTCCAAGCTTGAAATGAAGACAGACGCATCTATAGTACTGTTCGTCATGAACGGCAAATAATAAATCATAGAATATCACAATATGTGACTGGTATGACGAGTAATATTGTTGTTAAAATGTAACATTTTCAGTGGTTTAATGTAAACTATGGCCTGAGGAATGCTGCACAGTATTTCAGATGAAACATTAATGATCAGAAATCTGTCATAGAAGGTTTCTTTGATGGGATGAATATAGCCTTTCATTCACAATGTGAAGATAAAATGCAGAGTCATGTGTGGATAATGCATTTAAAAGGGTTATATCATGAGCAAACAAAATTCCCTTGATAGTTTCATAATAAAATAATCCAATGTAGCCTACTATGAATTTAACATGCCCTTTCCAGTAAAATTATTTTTCTTTGAAACTAAAATGTAAAAATGATTAATTCTTACATTTACATAGCTTAATGTAAAGGTAAAAAATATGGTGGGAAAATATCATAAAAAATAAATTATGACATCTTTGGTGAAAAAAAGGTGTAATACAACAGCGATTGTTAGTGATTATGTATTTTCTCTTTTTTATTTCTTTTTTTTAAATGTCCATTGGCTAAAATGTGTTCAAGCATGAAATAAGTGTTTGTTTGCTCAGCTTCCCCACAGGCATCCACATGGTGGGCAAATAGAGGAAACATTTCTTTGGTGCAGTAGTGATTTTGCATTCAATCAAATCCCATGACCCATGATGTGTTGTAGTTTTATTTTCTTCTCAAAACTGAGCTATTGCTTTAGAAGGTTTGTGTGAAGCACCAAGTTTGTGTCTAATCAAAACCGTTGTTTTAAGATGCATTCAGCTGTGAATTTGATTAAACATGAATTTGTACAGAGTATCCTTTAAATATGTAACCTGTTGCAAAAACTTGACTAGTATATTTTTAAACTTTACACTAGGGGTCTCAAACTCAAATTACCAGGGGCACAAGCCAATGTGTTCTCTATAAAACAATAGTTTTTTGTTTTTGTTTTTTCAATAACCATGAATTTTTACCTATTTACAATTGCAGTTGATACATGGACAGACTTTTTTTGAGGTAAGCGAAACATTCTCTTATACCTTGTATACTGCTCTGCATGATTAGGAATAAAGGTGTGATCACATTTACGTTGTTTGCTGAATTTCAATTGGAATACAGGCGGGAATTTCATGTGTGGGTTGAAACATTTACTTACACAGATTCCGTAACAGGATCAAGTTGGTCATGCGAATTTGCTAAGTTGACCAACAAAAAGCTATGACTTCTGTGTGAGCTGTGTTTCATACATCAAACAATGGAGATCACACCTTAATAACTTAATAACCAGTTTTCTTGACATCACATCACAATTTGGCTTTGGTTTAATGACCAGAAGAATTTAAATATAAGGATTAAAAATGCATTGCCATCCATTGATTTGCAGGCCATATTTAACTATTAACACTTGAGGGATCATGTACTGTATATAACTTAGGGTTCCCTTTCGTTGTCACTCCGAGTTACGTCAGATGACGACGAATGGGGTTTCGCTTAGAACACCTATCGACTTCGAGTATACAAAAACGAGCCAATGGCAAAGAAATGCCATGGGTCTGCGGAATTTGCATGACGTAACTCCGCCCCACCTTGTGGGTATAAAAGGAGGATGCCGGCAACATGCAGTTATGTCTTCGCTTCGGAGCCAAGAGTATCTCTTCACTCCACAGCCATTTATGACTTCACTCTACGAGACGAGCCATTCTCTCCGGTGTTGGTGTGACGGCGATCTGCAGCGAGTTCACATTGCCTGCTGTTCTGTGCAGTGATCTACCAGTGAGTGTGTTCTCTCCGCTCGCTTCAACATCGTGGAGTTTTTCTCCCTCCTGTGTGACGGTGCCCGCTAGTGAACCTCCGATTCCCGCGAGTCGACCTTCGGGTGGCCCGCGAGTTTCGGTTGAAGCTACAGAGGAAGATGCTATGTCTGTAGCAGCATCACAAGGTTGGCTTGGTTCTTTTGGAAGTGACGACTCGTCACCACTGCCACCTTCTGGTGTGCTATGCTGTGCCTGAGTCTGATCCGGAGATGACGGCCATGCTTTCCTGGGACGATTGGTTTTTGGGTAAGGCCGCCGACCCGCGTCCACGGCAAACCCCAATATCTTTCTTCCCGGACGTGCATGATGAGATCTCGATGTCCTGAAAGACCCCCGTGTCTTCTCAGGACCGCTCGTTGGTCTCATCCGCCTTTCCCCCCTCACGGGGCCGCTGCCCCTGGGTACACTGGGGTCCCCCCGGTTGAACGCTCTGTTGCGATGCTACTGTGTCCTCAGAGTGCTTCCCGGCGCAATCCTAAGCACCCGTCCGAAGCCTGTAGTTCTTTTCGTCTACACTAATCTGTAGGGAAATCCTATAGTGCCACAGGACAGGCAGCCGCCTCACTGCTTCCCATGACCGTTCTGTGGTCTACCTGGCCCAGATGCTCATGGTTATGCATGAGGGCGGGACTGACTCGAGGCTCTTTAATGAGCTACCAAAAAGCGTGCCGCCACTGACCTTGCTCTCCGAGCGACGAAGGTGGCCGTGCGCTCTCCGAGTCAGGTGATGTTTACCACTCTGGGGCTGACCGGTCTGATGTGCTGGATGTCGGCAGACTCGTCTGCTCGACACCCCCACATCCCAGGTCGCCCTCTTCGGCGGTGGGGTTGAGTTCTTCTGCCCAATAGTTCTTAACCGCCAGGGAGCAGATTGAGGTTATTCTGCCGACGGCCCCGCCGTCCGCTCAGGTCCCTTAGTCTGCCAACCGCCGAAGGCGCCCTCCCAAGGTTCCAACCCCACCCGTTCACCCGGGCTGGCTTTGGAAGACCGTGGGGGGATGCCTCAGCCCTCTCCAGCCCCGCCCCCCGCTAAACGCCGGGTTAAGCGGCGCTTTTGAGATGGGCTGCTTTGAGATGGGACTCAGTTCTTTCCAGGAGTTGGTAGCAGGGCCACTCTTTTCCCCGGTGGAGGGCTGGGGAAGAATCCTTATTCAGAAAGAACTGACTCTCTCGTCTCTGAGCACACAGAGTTCTCGGACGACACAGAGCGCCGCCCACAAGCCTTGCTCTCCTCGTCCCCCTCAGTCCCAGAGTTGGTTTGACACGGCGTGCCGTCCACGGACCGTTTCGTCCCTGTCCCACTCTGTCGCCAGACCCCTGGCAGAGCAGGCCCCCGTGGAACGCTGGTCCTTCCCTGGCCTCCTCTGTCAGGGCGCGGATGTTAACTGCGCCCCCACACCGGATCGCTATGCCGTCCACGTCCGGGCCAGTTACTCCGCTTCACTGCCCCTCCGGGGGGACGGCTGTGGTTCGCATCACCCCGCTGGTACAGTTCCTGGGAGCCTGGCTAGAGCTCCCCATCTGTCCTGCTGGGTCGCCCGCACCATCAGGTTCGGCTATGCGATTCAGTTCGCACGGTCTCCTCCCCGCTACAGGGGAGTCCGCTCCACTTTGGTCGGTGGTAATGCCCCCTTCATGAGAGCAGAGATTGCCACCCTGCTGGCGAAGGGTGCAATCGAGACTGTCCCTCCAGCCGAGATGAGGTCCGGCTTCTACAGCCCTTACTTCATTGTCCCCAAGAAAACCGGTGGGTTAAGACCAATCCTGGACCTGCGCGTGCTGAATCGCTCCCTTCACAGGATGCCGTTCAAGACGCTCACCGCCAAACGCATTTTCGAATGTGTTCGGCCCCAGGATTGGTTTGCAGCGATCGACCTGAAGGACGCCTACTTTCATGTCTCCATTCTTCCTCGACACAGACCGTTTCTCCGGTTTGCTTTCGAGGGGCAGGCATACCAGTACGCGGTTCTCCCTTTCGGGCTAGCCCTGTCTCCTCGCGTCTTCACTGAGGTCGTCGAGGCAGCCCTTGTTCCCCTTCGAAAAACGGGGTTCGCATCCTGAACTATCTCGACGACTGGCTGATCCTAGCTCACTCTCGAGATCAGGTTTGCGAACACAGGGACCTTGTGCTCCTTCGGGTCAACTGGGAGAAGAGCAAACTTTGCCCCGTGCAGAGGATCTCTTTTCTCGGTATGGACATCGACTCGGTCGCCATGTCCGCGCAGCTTACGAGCGAGCGCGCGCAGTCACTGCTGACTTGTCTGAGACAAATTCAGGGCAAGAGTGCGGTTCCACTGAAACATTTTCAGAGGCTCCTGGGGCATATGGCATCTGCAGCCGCGGTGACGCCGCTCGGATTGCTTCATATGAGACCGCTTCAGCTTTGGCTTCGCGACCGAGTCCCGAGGTGGGCATGGCAACAAGGCACGCTCCGAGTACCAGTTACTCCGACCTGCCGTCAGACCTTCACCCCGTGGTTGAACCTCCGTTTTCACAGGGCTGGTGTCCCCCTAGAACGAGTGTCTCGGCATTTTTGTTGTCTCAACAGATGCCTCCAGCACGGGCTGGGGCGCCATGTGCAATGGACATGCTGCCGCGGGCTCCTGAACAGGACCCCAGCGCCTATGGCGTGTCAATTGCCTCGAGTTGCTGGCAGTACGCCTTGCCCTGCACCGCTTCCGAGTGCTGCTCATGGGTCAACACGTACTAGTCCGATCAGACAATACCACCACTGTAGCGTACATCAACCATCAAGGTGGTCTACGCTCCCGCCGTATGTCGCAACTCGCTCGCCACCTCCTCTTATGGAGTCAGAGGCATCTGAGGTCCCTTCGTGCCATTTACATTCCCGGAGCCCTGAACCGTGCTGCCGACGAGCTGTCACGGCTTCAGCCCCTCCCCGGAGAATGGCGACTCCATCCCCAGTCGGTCCAGCTGATTTGGGACCAGTTCGGGGACGCACAGATAGATCTGTTTGCCTCCCACGACTCGACCCATTGCGCCCAGTATTATTCTCTGACCGAGGGCACGCTCGGCACGGATGCTCTGGCGCACAGCTGGCCGCGGGGCCGCAAATATGCGTTTCCCCCAGTGAGCCTTCTTGCGCAGGTCTTGCGCAAGGTCAGGGAGGACGAGGAGCAGGTCCTTCTGGTTGCGCCGTACTGGCCCACCCGAACTTGGTTCTCCGAACTAGTGCTCCTCGCGACAGGACCTCCTTGGCCAATTCCTCTGAGGAAGGACCTCCTTTCTCAGGGACCGGGCACCCTGTGGCACCCTCGTCCCGATCTCTGGAACCGCCACGTGTGGCTCCTGGACGGGACGAGGCAGGTTTGAGTACCCTACCACCTACGATGGTGGCTACCATCACTTCCGCTAGAGCGTCGTCCACTAGGCACGCCTACGCGTTGAAGTTGAACCTCTTCGTCAACTGGTGTTCTTCTCGCCGAGAAGACCCCCGGAGGTGTTCGATCAGTTTCGTGCTTTCCTTCCTTCAAGATGGGTTGGAGTGAAGGCTGTCTCCCTCCACCCTCAAAGTTTATGTTGCCGCTATTGCCGCACCCCACGACTTAGTGGAAGGTAAGTCCGTAGGGAACCACGACCTGATCGTCAGGTTCCTGAGGGGGGCGAGGAGGCTGAATCCTCCTCGTTCTCCTCTCGTTCCCTCTTGGGACCTCTCAGTGGTTTTAAGTGCCCTGCAGAGTGCTCCCTTTGAGCCTCTGCAATCAGTGGAGCTTAAGTTCCTGTCAATGAAGACAGCGCTCCTGGTTGCATTGGCCTCTCTCTAGTACCGGACCCGCTCAGGTGTCTTCGCTTGCTCGCCATTCCACTCCACGGACTGGATACGTGGGATATTCTGCTCAGGTGAGCTTCTCCGCAAGCCCTGAGTTCCTCCAGCACCCCTGATGCTAGCGCCAGTGTCTATTGCCTGGGCGTCGGCTAGGTGCCTCCCGTGTGCATGGTCCCTCACCGGAGCTACCCCCACACGTGTATTTCCACTGTAAGCCTCTCTGAGCATGTGTCTTTCCCTTGGCAAGCCACCTTGCCACCCCTGAGGTTGAAATATTCCACCTGCGGCTGGACACCTCAGTGTTTCTCCATTTGTTTCCTTCGGGTCATATGTGTATTTCCAAATGCCCCCCCCCTCTGGGTTGGTGTTAATTGCATATTTCCTCTAAAGCTATGGGATATGCTTCCCAGTGTACCTTGGTATTCCTGTGATAAATAGGAGTCCTTCGTCCAAAGTCTCTCGAGGGCTCAGATTTACGCAGGGCACTGGAAGACAGCTGTGAAGGTGGCGTGATTAGACTGGTAACCCCATTCGTCGTCATCCGACGTAACTCGGAGTGACAACGAAAGGGAACGTCTCGGTTACGTATGTAACCCTCGTTCCCTGAGTAGGGAACGGAGACGTTACGTCTTCCTGCCACTTCCGCTGTACCGTGGGGATCGCCTGAGTTCAGTCTTGGCTCCTCAGCGAAGAAACATAACTGCATGTTGCCGGCGTCCTCCTTTTATACCCACAAGGTGGGGCGGAGTTACGTCATGCAAATTCCGCAGACCCATGGCATTTCTTTGCCATTGGCTCGTTTTTGTATACTCGAAGTCGATAGGTGGTCTAAGCGAAACCCCATTCGTCGTCATCTGACGTAACGTCTCCGTTCCCTACTCAGGGAACGAGGGTTACATACGTAACCGAGACGTTTCTGTGCATCTTTGCTGAAGTCTTACAAATAATCAGATATGAGTAAAGTACTGTAGTATGCATATTTGGCGTGCTGGTCGAGGAGAGGACTCCGAGCTCTGTATTTTGGCCCGAACCCAGAGTACTCCCCCCATATTTCTAGTTAGGAAAGTAACCAGGCGAGTGTTTGGAGATGGGGTGGTGGAGGGATGCTGAAAACTGTCGAGGAACATAGGTGAGTCGACTGTGTATATATGACTTTACTAATTTTGCTGATTGGGTAGACATGTTGATTACTGATTCTTGACAGCTGGTTGGAATGACGTGAATGATTGGATAGATCATTTGTATGTGTTCCTCCAGAACTTTATTAATAAAACGTAATTTGTCACATCATGACAAAAATGAAATTTATGTCAAATAAACTATTCACAGCAACCTCACTGAGCAAAGAAAAAGCACAAATGTTATCAGTAGTAAATACACTCACACAAAACAACCTGCATTTATTACTAATTTACATCGCTCCTTTACAACACACACAGACACACACACTGAAGACTCTTCCTAAAAAAATAACGAAATGGATTTGTATTATACAACACCCACTCGCGTCTATAAGCACAAGTCAACATTTGTCCTCCTCAGGTGCAATAATAGCCCAGTTAAACACACACACACACACACACACACACACACACACACACACACACACACACACACACACACACACACACACACACACACACACACACACACACACACACACACACACACACACACACACACACACACACACACACACACACACACAAGAACACTTTGTCTCTCTCTTTTCCATTAATTATGCCACAAGGCACTTTCTTTTATCCACTAGCAGTTCGCTTCACTATAGTCTGTCTCACGGTCATGTCTGCTGGCTCTCAAGAACTGCATTGTCTCAGCTCATCTGCTAAAATACTTTCAACTTTGGGTCAAAACATCAACAAATTCTCCAGCACTGAAAATTAAGAAGTGAATATATTTTAGTGCACAGAGACTTTATTTCTGTGAATTGTGGAGAATATGTGCTTTGCCAACTGCAATCCTGTAGAAATTACATTAATATGTTGACGTTTCATGTTTTTTCATGATTTCATTATGATATTTGTGTGTTAAACTTGTATCTGCATGGCCTTTGCTGGTGTTTGTTGGTCATGGTGCACCTGTTCACTTATAACAGATCTAAATTTCTCTTTAGCAAGACACTTAATACGTCTCTCTCTCTCTCTCTCTCTCTCTCTCTCTCTCTCTCTCTCTCTCTCCATGTGTGTATGAAAGGGGTTTTGTGGTATACAGGAATGAGAACTTGATCCCTCTTTTAATGGGAAATCCTCAGTAGCTTCTGTTGCAGCTGACACACAAACATGTGTGTCTCACTCTTACACGCTCTCACAGTCTCCGGCATGGTAACGCAGCATGTCAGGAAACTAATAAATTAAAATATGAGATTAGTGGTCACGCTTAAGACAATTAACTATTCAAAATAACAATTGTGTTCTGGCATGATGTCTTTAAAAACACATATCTATGGTCATAAATAGCCTGAGTGGATTTGAAGTTTCTTCAGTAAAGTTTCTTCATTTCGTTCTGGATAAAAGATCCCTCGCTTCTCTCACAGGGGCTCTGTCATGGAGTAAATTAGATATTGCCAATTTGAGTGATCATATAGAGGAAAATGTCTCCAATTCCTCCTGCTTACTGTATAGCTGCCACGTTATGAGTTTGTTTGTTCACGTTTAGAATTTGTTTTTGATCTGTTCTGTTCATGTCTGTGTTTTTTGGTTAGTTTCAGTTTGTTTATTAGCTCAGTTCTCACACTTTCCTGGCCTGTTTGTCACCATGGCCACTGATTGGTTTAGTTCTGTTCAGGTGTGCTTAGTTAATTAGCCCCTCTCGTTTGCAGTCTATTTAAGCCCTGTGATTCTTTCAGTTCTACGTCTTATGTTGGTTGTTCTGTTCCTGTGCCTTGTTCCTATTTCTGAGATTCTGTTTTGTTAAGATTTGAGTTTAATCTTTGCTGCAACCAATGCTGACAATATCTTAGCGAAAGATTTCATTTCTCTGAATTCCAATGAGTTAAGGGAATGGTTCATCTAAAAATTAAGATTCTGTTTACTCACTCTTATGTCATTCCAAACCCGTAGCTATAACTTTTATTCTTCAGTGGAACACAATAGAAGACATTTGAAGAATATACAATAATAGTCCATGGGGTCCATTAGTGTCACGACAATGAGGTTTTATTGGTAATATTGATGCGTCAGTCTATACATGAGTTGATCAATGATTTCATTTGATTTCAGAGTGAATAACCACCTCAAATTTGGTCTGTTCATCGTATGCTTTATAACATTACTACCTTTATGTCCTTTTTAAAGCTTGAAATGTTTTGGGTCAAATTGTATGGACAAAAACATTTAAATAGCTTAAATATCTGTTTTTGTGTGTTTTGCAAAAAAAAAAATCATACAAGTTTGGAATGACAAGATAAGCGATGGCAGAATTTTCACAATTTCTTACATTTTTATAATTTGATGTTGGCATAGCAGTTGTTCAACACCACTAGCTGTGACAGCCGTACAAGTTTTTTTTTTTGTCTTGCAGGAGACATGCTGTTTACAGTGAAACTTGGTGCATTTAATTATAAGCTCTTCACTAATCTTGGCCTTCTGCATGCTCTGCCAGCTGAGACATCTGACAACCACACAACACAATGTGAGGCTCTAGGGGGGAAAAAAGGGATTGCCTTGACAGAATAACCAGATTAAATGATGCATCCCATTTGCACACTGTTTTCTGTGGCTCTCAAAGAGAGTGTTATGAAATACATTCATCCTTAAGATGAAATGCTGGGCCCTGGAAGAACCTGACAACTATTGTGGTTATATTGAAAAATATGGCATCAGCGCTGCTTTTATGACTATTAATGGTGTAACCTTTTTCTCAGTGATTTAACAGAAAGCAAATAGCCGCTCCGATGCAGCAAAATATTATTCTGCCTGTACTGAGGGATTTATGAAGACTAAGCCTAACTAAAAAGGGTATGTGGGCATGTGCTTGCTTGTGAGCTTTTCTTTGAGTGTGCTGTTTTCGTATCTGTATACACCCAGTTGAGCAGTGAGCAACTTTATGAAGGGAATGAAGCCAAATCCACACTTACACTTTTTGCACTAGTTTATGGGTATTACTTTCAATGAACTGATAACAGAGAGAGAGCTCAGAGCACACATGCGGTCATGGGGGTTGCCTGCAGCAGTTGTCAGAGGTTGTAAGTGTTGTAAGAGGATTTAAACCTGGAGCTTCACTCACCTCTGAACCATCCTGGATAGTGATGCAGTCGTCAATCGTCTTTGGGTTATGTTTATAACCCGGTTCCCCGATAATTGGAACGGCCGTCTGGCAGAAACTAGTGATTATAGTTTAAAGTTTTAAATATGGGTATTTTCCTTGCACAAACGCATGGCTTCACTTCAGAAGGCCTTTATTATCCCCCCTGAAGTAAAAGTGGAGCGCTTCTATCATGGATGGATGCACTTTTTTGGGCTTCAAATTTTCTCCAGCCATAAAGCTTGGAAGAGCCAGGACATTTTTTTTTTAATATAACTCTGATTGTATTCGTCTGAAAGAAGAACGTCTCGGTTACGTATGTAGATGGAGACGTTACGTTGTGACGACGAATAGGGTTTCGCTTAGAAGCCTATCACGTTCGAGTATTACAAAACAAGACAATATCAAGGAAATGCCATGGGTCTGCGGAATTTGCATAGCGTAACTCCGCCCCACCTCGTGGGTATATAAGGACGTATGCTGGCAACATGCAGATATGTTTCCTGCTGAGGAGCCAAGAAACCAAAATCGTGTCTCGATTGGTCTGCAAACCAATCCTGTGGGTGAATTACATTCGAAAATGCGTTTGGTTGTGAGCATTTTGATCAGAAGCCCGTGAAGGGATCGGTTCAAAATGCGCAGATCCATGATTGGCCGTAACCCACCGGTCGTCTTCGGTACATTGAAGTATGGGCTGTAGAAGACAGACTTCATTTCGGCTGCAGGGACAATCTCGATCGCACCTTTCGCCAGTAAGGTAGCGACTTCCGCACTCATGACAGGTGCATTGCCACCGACCAACGTGTAGCGTACTCCCTGGAAGCGGGGAGGAGATTGTGTGAACTGAATCGCATAGCCAAGCCTGAGCTGTGGACATTACCTGGCCAAGGGAGCGTGCGGTCACTTTCGTTGCTCGGAGAGCAAGGTCGGTGGTGGCACCAAGCTCATCAAAGAGCCCTTGGTCAGCTCTGCCCACGTGCACTTCCTTGAGCATCCTGGCTTGGTAGACCTGGAGGATGGCCATGGCGTGCAGCGAGGCGGTGGCCTGTCCCGCTGCTCTGTAGGATTTTGCCACCAAAGTAGACAAAAACCTACAGGCTTTGGAGGGGTGCTTTCGGTTGCTACGCCACGTTGAAGCACTCTGAGGACACAGTTGCATCACAACAGAGCGTTCAACAGGGGGAACCCCAGTGTACTCTTTGACCGCAGCCTCATCAAGGGCAGAGAAGGCGGAGGAGGCCGCCGAACGATCGGGGGAAGACAACGGGGACTTCCAGGATCTTGTGACCTGCTCATGCACCTCCGGGAAGAAGGGAACTGGGGGGGGGGGGGGGGTGCGCTGATAAGTGTCAGCGCGTGCAGCCCCCAAGAACCAATCATCCAACCGCGAGCGCTCAGGACAGGGGGGAGGGTTCCACACCAGCCTGATGCTTGTGGCGGCCCGGGAAAGCATAGCTGTTAGTTCCGGGTCAGACTTGACAATGCTGGAACGCCAGAAGGCAGCAGCACAGCTGAATCTTCATCCCCAGAAGATTCCAGCTCACCTTGCGATGCGAAGATCGACATCGACTCATCGTCTGAAGCCCTGAATGAGACACAAGGCACGTCAGAAGACGGCCCCGCCCCTACATTCGAGGAACTCGCGGGTGTCTGAGCTGCAGAGGGGGGTGTGGCCCGAAGAAGCATCGCCTGGTCAGAATTCCACACCATTGTGTCACAAAAGGTAGTTGTAAAAGTTAGAATGTAGTTGTTTAAAGCTCAAATCTGTGGTTTAATCATAAAGATAATGCCTATTTAAAAAAAAATTGCTGAGACGTTTTCGGTGTTGTGAGATCAAGACGATCACCGGATCACAGAGCGAGCTTACAAATCAAGAACGGGACCTAAGGAGTCTGTAAACAGAGCAAGAAAAAGAGCAGCACCCGTCTCAGGCTCGTCTAGCAGCTCCAAAGGAGGGCAAGGCAGGAGCAGAACTTAGTGAAACACTCGCAGTGAGGACAGTAAGCTCCCTCAAGAGCTGATTGAGCATGCTCTGCGCGTATATACCCTCACAGAATAGCCTTACCTCAGCTTGACATTTTCCAGATTACTACTGGCTATGACGTCGCTATAATGGTTAAATTTGTGATATTGTAACAGAAAGAGTGAGCGCTAGGTGTGTGTGACGGAGGAGCCTCGTGACACCATGACAGATATAATTCATCTTGTGTATATGTAACAGGCAAACTTTGTCCTCATAAATCTATTATTTGCATATCGTTTTGGTTGAAGGCAAAGTTAATATTTTTATATATACCATTGTAGTAGAGCACTGACTTTGTACGTTTGACTGAATTGTTTGCTTGTCTTTATTTTCATATTGTAAAAGCTTCTTATACTTTGTACTTTTATAATGGCTATTATTGTTCATTAAAACTGACATTTAACAAAAAGAGACAGGGTTATGTTTTATGTCATATTTCATTTTATTTTACATATACATACAGCGAAGCTAATCAGAGTACATATGCACAGATTGCCTCTCCTGAACCACATATTAATATGCTTTTTAAAATGAAAATGAGAAGAGGCAGCTTTTCAAAGCTATTTACAAAGAAAATCTCACAGTGGGTTTGACCTTTAAAAAGGCTGTTATATTGCACTCTGGATGAGTTGGACCACAGGAAGTTGATGGCACTAGCTGCTTTTAAATACATAGGAAATGCTAAAGATATTGCTTTGGCTACAAGCTTTAGCATTTCTTATGTATTTCCGGAGCCTCTTCTGGATCTCTCAATTCATTTGTCTCTCTCATTCATCTTATTCCTTTTTCTCTCCCTTTCTGCCTTGAAATATTTGTTTCCAACCAGCCAGTTTCGTCATTCGGCTCATCAGTAAATTATGAAATGAATAGAAAATATAAGAATTTGCAAGTAACACTGAATTAAACATGAACTTTTGACTGAAGACTGAAATAGTCAAATGTACTCTAATTTGTTTTTGTAGTTTTGTTGTTTACTTCAGACTTTGAATATATATATATATATATATATATATATATATATATATATATATATATATATATATATATATATATATATAATCCAAGATTTTTCCATGCAAAGCCCAAAGTTTATACTTTTTTAATTGTCTTTATCTCCACCCCCACCTTCTTTTCTTCTTGTGTCATAACTTCACTAAGAGGGAAAATAAAAGTTGAACCACATTAATTAAACTGCACACACACACCATGCAGACACATGCTCTCGCCCCCACTTGTCCGTAAGTGGAAAATTGTCTCTGACAGGCTGTAACCCTACACCTTGGTTAGCTTTTAGAGTGGTCATAAAAGTTTACACACTGCAGCTAATCTTGTTAGCACTTGTTTTCCATTGTAAAAAGAAAGAAAGAAAGAAAGAAAGAAAGAAAGAAAGAAAGAAAGAAAGAAAGAAAGAAAGAAAGAAAGAAAGAAAGAAAGAAAGAAAGAAAGAAAGAAAGAAAGAGAAAGAAAGAAAGAAAGAAAGAAAGAAAGAAAGAAAGAAAGAAGTAAAACATATTATCCAACACAATTCGAAAACAGCTGCACGAGACGCTAGTAAGCCCAATGCCCTATTGTAATTCACTAAACGTCATCAGTCAGTGTGACCTAGTCTCATCATATGGACAACAAAATAATGGAGTATATAAAACAACAGTTTATGGCTTAGCAGAGTTTGTCTTGGTCGTGAAACACAAACAGGCGTATATTTTTGGAATGATCCACCTACAAGAGCATCTAGAGTGAAGTATAATAAGCGGCGGCAATGTGTATAAATGTCTTGTTTAGAAAGTGATGGCCTGAAATAAATCAGCTCCAGACATAGAGTCTGTGTGTGTGACTCTGCATTTCTACCTTCCCTTCAGTGCATAAAGGTGTCATTCAGACCAGAGCAAATATTAGTTATGTTTGTGTGTGCGTGATTGTGTATCCACAGTCTGCTGTTTATATAATTACCACCGCTAAAGATTAGACTCAGGCAGCTCTATTTATGTTTCAAAAGTAGACATATTTATTATGTGAACCTTGTAAGCAGCACCTTGCCATCTTAAGACTATACAACCATAATTAAGCAAGATCAGTAGCCAGTTAAACAGCATTGTGTAAGAAACACTCGTATTTCATTATGTTGCGGTGACCAACATAATGCAGTAGTTTATTTAAAGGTGGCATATAATGGAAAACAGGATTATTGTTTTTTTAAAAATGTAAAAGTATATTTATGTTGTGTAACAAACACAATACAAAGCTCACTCTCTACAAATAAATACATTTATGGAAAATCATTTGCTAAAACCATAATTGTAATAATGCCTTATTACATATCTTTCTGGAATACTAGATCATTATTGGTCAATTGCAGCATTCTGTCATCATATATTTACTATAATGACCCCTAAGCTGTATGACTGTTGTTCCCTATCAGTCGCCCATGTTCCCTGTGTGAGTGACAGCACTGCTGTAGACTGTTGCCATTCCCTGGGTGCCTCAGCACTGTGTGAGAGTCACAAAAAAGAGTATTTTCTTCACAAAAGAGCAACACGTGACACTGCGTCCTTTTCAGAATGTCATTCCGCCTGTGCGTTTCTGGATGCGGTCGTTCCCTGGCGCCAGCAAACGGGCACAATAGCTGCCTCTCATGTTTTGGCATTCAGTACGCTGAGGCAGCCTTTTTGAATAACTCATGTTACCATTGCGGGAATATGACTATGGCAGCGTTAAGATCGAGACTTCATGGGAGGTGCAGTGCCACTCGTAAATGGCCCGATCTAGTGCCTATTCTGAACCTCAGAATAGACCTACTTCGGCGCTTAGCCAGGGTGATCTGAGGATTACCGTGTGAGGACTTCCCCGCCGAGGCAATCTCCGTGGGTCCCTCACGCCTCACAAAAGCTGCCGCCGTTGGAGCCTTCAAAGGAGCGTGCTGGTCCTTCGCATGGATGACCAGTTGTGTCCTTTGCAGATCCACCTGACGACTAGATGTCGGTTGCAGCATCGGAGGGGGAGCTTCAGTCCTCTGGAGATGCATGAGGAGCTCACTAGGATGTGGACGGCGGCGTCTAGTGCCAGAAGCCATCCTAGTGGCTCCTCCCTCCTCACCACCCTCGATGGCGTAGCAGCTAAGGGGTATGTGGATGTCCCACCAGTTTAGAGTGCCGTTGCGATGCAGCTGTGTCCAGCGTCCACTTCGTCTTGGCAGGGTAATCCGCGCATCCTGTCCAAGGCATGTACGTTATCGCCCGGTCTTGCAGCGTAGGAAGTCGAGCCCGTCCGTCCAGGTCGCTGCCAAACCAGGAGGCAAGCGGAGGTGCAAACGACCCTGAGGAGGTGGATCAGACTGCTCTTCAGGAGATGGTGAGCGCTCCTTTCCTTCCCCTGGTCGGGGGCCAGGCGGAGAATCATTTGTTTCCTTTTCTTTTTGTTCCGCCACTGGCCACCAGGCCCCCACCACAGGTACGTCTGTCGCGCCGTTGGTCCCGCTTGCATGGTGTCTGGGAGCCTGGCTAGCAATTCCCAGCCCGTCTCGCTGGCTAGTCCGTACCATCAGTCACGGGTATGCGATTCAGTTTGCCCCGGGCGCCCATCCAACCTGTGCTTCGGGCAGAGATTGCAGTCCTACTGGCGAGGGATGCGATCGAGCTGGTCCCTGCAGCTGATTTAAAGATCGGCTTCTACAGCCCGTACTTCATTTTACCCAAGAAAGTCGGTGGGTTACGACCAATCTTGGACCTGCGTGTCCTGAACCGGTCGATTCACAGGCTGCCGTTCAAGATGCTTACGCAGAAACGCATTTTCAAGTGCAACCGTCCCCAAGATTGGTTTGCAGCGATTGACCTGAATGATGCAAACTTTCATGTCTCGATTCTCCCTTGACACACACCGTTTATTCTATTTGTGAGCCTTCTTGCACAGACCCTGTGCAAAGTCGGGGAGGACGAGGAGCAGGTCTTGCTTGTTGTGCCGTATTGGCCCAAACGGACCTGGTTCCCAGAACTAGTGCTCCTCGCGACAGCCCCTCCGTGGCCCATTCCTCTGAGAGAGGACCTGCTCACTCAAATACGAAGATGATTTCTTCTCTTTCAGGGAACGAGGGTTACATTTGTAACCAAGACGGTTTTTTGTAAACATCTTCAAACCTGTGCTTGTTTCTCATAGTATGTGGTCTCTTTCTTCTGACATAAAACAATCATTTTAACTCAGATCAACATTGCATAGCCCTTTTATTTATTTACTTGCTAACTAGCCGTGTAATTAACAGGATAATGTACAGTTAGACAGACATTATGGCAAAATACACTTCTTCAGGATGTCACAAGATCACCCAGGTTTAATGTTGCAACAATAGTGGGCTGACTGTTAACTATCATTTATAGAAATGAAAGCTTTAGCGGAAGTTCTGCTGGGAAGACTCAATTTTTACGTCACCTATTACCTTCTCATCTATCCAATCACGTTCTAATTATCGAAGTATAAAATATACACTTACCACCATCCTCCCCATCACCACCAAGATGGTTTCTTCCCTCAATCCTCCCCACCACCACCAGGATGGTCCCTTCCCATACCTCACGGGGGGCCGGCTGCGCCCCTGCCTTCATCTTCAGGCAGGAAATGCAGAATCCGTACCCTTGGATCGCGAGTTACGGACGGGGCCTACGCCAAAGAACTTTATTCCATATATTGCTTGCTCTGCTGTTAATAAATGCATAATTGTCACAGTATCTTTTCTCCCGAGTCTTTCTGGTAGAACTAACAGAACATGAACAAATGCAATATGAACTCAAGATACAATATTCAGCAACTTGGCTTGCTCTGATGAACATGTTGATTGACTGTGGTTAGCCAATCATAATATAATTAATTACATTTAGAAGTCTTAAAGGTACAGTAAAAAAAGGTACAAAAACAAACTAAAGTAAATTCTAAAGGTCCGGTTTAGTAATGTCATTTATGAAGCACAGCGTACACCATAGTCACTTTCAAACTAAGCAGATAGTAGATGGTAAATGCGGCGAATCGGTGGCGAACTTGGACCAGTTGCGAAATATGTTGGGGAAAAACCTTTGCCCTTACATAGAATTCCCAATCACGTGGATTACAATTTAAATGACTGGATTTCACCCACAAATATGTGCAGAACATGTGATTGAAGGTCATGAAGAAGGTGGAAATGGTCAGATTGTTTTTGACTTCAATGAAAAAGTACAAGTATGGCCCCATTGAGCTACTTACTGTAGAAGAAGCTGTCAGACACACACATACTAGCCAGTGGAAATGTAGATGACACGCATACATCCAAATAGCTTTGCTGTTCCTATGGAAAATACATCTGAAAAGGATTAGGAGAAGGCAGGCTGTCTCTCTCTGTCATCCTCTTTTTGCCTCTATTTCTATCACTCTCTCTCTTTCTCTGGATGTGGCCTAAGTACGGTCCATATAGTTTTATTAGTCTAAATGGTAGACTCTGGTCTTGCGTCCTCTGCCTATTTTTGGCCACTGTAATGGACCCTCATTAGCCACTGTATTAGCGCACATAAGTGAATCATTTGGTTGGGCAGATGCACAGAAAACATGTGCAGAAAACTCCCACCTTGCTTGCAGGATTGATTGAACGATGGTGTTGCAAATGTGTTGGTCACCTAATATCTGTAGGAGAAATGGCCTCTGTAGTGTCTTTATGTATGTCATTCCTGACTTCTCCCTCTGAAATTATATTCTGTGTAATTTAGCTATTCAGTCATGATGTCAATTTGTAGGCAGACCTGGAAATCTACTTTTCTTTTCAGAATTTCCTAAAGGTTTTTAGAATGCCTGTTTTCAAATTTAGGAATAAAGGTCTGTGGTTGAAATTATTTGAAAATACTTTCACATTTTCTTTTATAATATAAATGATTCTTCAAAAGGTTTTGTTTGTTTCTTTGTTTTTTATGTAAGTTTAGCATTTTAATTAAGATTGTGTTAATATAGCTCAGTTTAAATAATTAAACCACATCCTTGTGGTAGTTGTAGTCGTTTTTGTGGCAACTTTTCAACGTGCGTTTTAAAGCACAGTCACTTTTTTAGTGTGACTTTAATTAATGGTGTACAATAAAAACATGATAACAACTACCAATCTAATTTTACTCCTAAATGGAAAACCTGAATTTAAAAAAAAACATTCATATGGAAATTTTATTTGCATTTATTCAGCAGACACAAAGTGACTTGCAACAGAAGAGCATAAGCACTTTGTTACAGTAAACAACATTCATTAGAAAGCTATAGGAAACATGCAGAGGCTAAATGTACAGAAGAGAAAGTATTTTCCCCCCAAGGAATCATGGCTTGAAATGCTAATTCTCTCCCTGTGTTTAATTTAGAGCAACAAACTGAACAGCTGTATTTTCCTGTATAGCTTTATTGAAATACAATAATGTTCTACAATATCATCTTGTCACTGTCTTGTGAACCAGCTGTTTTGCTTCATAGGTAATTAAACAAAACCCCTCTGAAATCCACCCCTCCCCTTCTCTTTCATTAAAATATGTCTTATTCTTGAATTAGCATATAGCTAACACAGACTTTCTGCGGTTTCAGAAATCCCCACTCAAGTGTTACTATATTTACATGATAAATTAGTCCCAAACTCTATGAAGTTGGATTAACATATCTATCATAAAATCTATACTGCCATTCACAATCATTTTTATTGTTTTGGGGGCATTTGCACTTTTCTTAAGTATCACTGAAATAGAGTACTTGTACTCAATTAGTTCTCTAAAGCAAAAACCTGACCTGGTTATATGGTCATTGGTCCATATTGGATACTTTGATTAAATATGTTGACAACCATACTTAAAGGGATAATTATTTTTCTTTTGTGTGTGTTCCACAGAAGAAAAGCTGTCATACAGGACTGGAATGAGGGGGAGTAAATGATGACAGATTTTTCATTTTTACTACCCTTTTATGTATAATTTCTCAGTCTGACATATTTTCAAATTGACTAGTTGGGTTACCTGAATGACAAGTCAGTGACTAGTCAAATGAGTCTTAATGAAGTCCTGAAGAAGTTGGGTGATTTTGGGTTAACCTGGACCTGATTAACTGTTGCAACTTGCACATCATTTAACAACCTTTACTTAGTGGAACATTTACTTATGGAAATTGATTTAAAGAATTGCATCTAGTTAATCAAGAAATTAGTTTGTCCCTGTGAACTCCATGTGGCTGGCAACATCTACAATATTACCTACATTAATCTAGTAAGCAAGCATATCAATGTTTTTATAAAACATAAGACTATGATTTTATGAGTGAATGTGCCTAATTTTACCATTACTGCTTAAAAGCTATATCGAATAGAGTTACAGCAAGCACGGAGAGCCAGTACTAGTGATCCATTAGCTTTCCCTAATGACCCTTCTGTTTGGGTGAGAACTATGGCTCACATGTAAATTGCACTCATTTCCTCAGCTCCTTCCTTCCCTGTTTAAAACCATCTCTTCTAATCTCTGCAGTCCTCAGACTGGATACCTGCGTCTGGTGTCTGGCATTCATTGTTATTGTCATTGGTGTCTCATTAATAGTATATTGATGTGAGGTTCTTGGCTGGTTAAAGAAATATTCCAAGTCCAATACAAGTTAAGCTCAATGAAAAGCAATATGGTAAAATGGTGAACGTTGAAAAAAAAAATTCTGACCTGTTTTTCTGTAAAAGGCAAAATTTAAGGTTACATTGGGGTTACATTTATACATACAAGGTTACATTTAGGTTACCCCCCCCCCCCGGGGGGGGCCCAGTGTGTTTCTCTTATTCTTCTTTTATCAGTCAGTTAATTTGCCTCCTATTTTTCTCATGCCCTTTCACAGCTTCATATAAAGCAAATATTGAAATGTCATCTTCAGGATCTTTTTAATTTGTTGACTGTATGTGGTTTGCAATTTTCATGTTTTGTCATTTCTCTCCATTTACATCAGCACCATTAGCACTGATTATCATTCAGAAATTCCATAGAGCAGAAGGATAATTACATCTTTAACCAGGTAAATTACCGTTGTGTCCTGCTTCTCTCTGTCTGTTCACAGGAAATGATGCAATCATAAGCATGGGACTGGTTTTCAGATTTTCTGTAGAACAATCCAACGCAGTACCAACATCATTTCTCATACATATGTAAACATAAATCTAACATTTCAAATTAGTAATTGTATTAAACACATAACAATGTTCATCCTCACTGTGAGTGAAGTAGTATTTAATGTAGTGCACCCTAAGAAAGGGTTGTAAAAATATGCACCAATGTACTGCGTTGAAGGAAATTTCTGCATTTATTTTTCTCACTTTTCTATAAAACCTAACGGAAAACGTTGTGGTAATTTTCTGCCAGGCTTTTATCTGCTTTTCTATGGATCTTTTCTCATAGTGTGGGTCATTTTGTCTTTTAGCTTGCATAGTTTTGTTCATGGTTTTCTGGGATGAGGGCATGTCATGCAACCTGTCCCCATTGGCATCTGGCTAATTTGGCTAGCTTCTACCAAGTGACAGATGAATTTGCATCACAGTACCATAGAGGTCTTTGACGTCAGCAACAATAACATAGGAACCATTTTCTCTTGCCTTTTAAAAATTGATGAGCCTATTTATTTTTTTACCATTTTAACTAATTGTGTTTAATTATATTGTTAGTTGCTGTTTATTATTATTAATCTTTTCTGCTACTCTTTGCTGCAGACCATTTTGGGTCAAATGCAAACGATTTTTGGGTCACGGTCCATCAGTTGAGATTCACAGGATTAGATTTTTTAGATGTATTATGTAAAGTGTAAAGTCATGTAATTGTATTGTTTAGTGATTGTAGTTTATGGATGACAAAAACATAAACCCCAATCCTAAGCTTCCTATCAAGTGTATACGTAAGTAAATAAAGCAATCTTATTCACAGTCAGTAGTCTCATAAAATTAGCACATAATAAACATTCTATGATGTATTGCATGATTACTTTGATAAATAATAAATAAAATATAAAAATATTGCTAAATATATCATGTTATTTAAATAGAAAATAACTATATATTCTTAAGATCTATGTATTGTTGATATGTAGGCTATATGAGGTATTAAAAATACACGGATTGGGATGCTTTCTGGTAGAAAAGAGAGTTTCATTTCAAGATATCCAAATAATTTGCTATTGAAACATACATCAATATAGTGATTATATACCTCTTTCATGGACAACATCTATTTAACCTCACAAAGCAAAGAGTGTGAGAAGAAATAACATGTTGCAGACAGTGACACAGTATGAAAATTTTGATATACAGCTCTTTTTTTGATGAAATTTACTTATTGCTTTCTATATATGGCTGACAATTTCTGTGAGAGTATGTTTTATACGTGAGTTTATGTCCTCTGGTATTTCAGTGTAGACACATGTTAATCCCAGTTAGTGCTGGGTTAGTTTAAGGACAAGGAATGGCACATACCAATTGTTCACGGACAAAGTCAACCTGACAAATGCTGTTCATTCACACACGCATACCTCTCCGCTGTTAGCCCATGTGTGCTGGGACCAACAGCTGCTGTCCCCAGGCAGTACAGGCATACAGGAAGAGCTTTTGCGGGCTAATACACAAGCCACTGGTGCGGGGCAGAATGGCCACTTAATTCCATGTGGTGACATGAGAGATAAAGAAGAGGAAAAAGGTAAGGCACAAAATCTAATGATCATGTATTCTTCAGCACATGCTTGTGTTATTCTATTGCCACCAGACAGAGTGATCTGAGTGAACCTGACAATCTTTTTATGTCCAAGTATATGTGTGTGTGTGTGTGTGTGTGTGTGTGTGTGTGTGTGTTTTGGGTGGGTGGGTGGTTGGGTTGGTCATATTTCCTATTAGAATTAACGCCTGCTGCCAGTAGACATTCATTCCAGGCAACAGACATTTACAAGTGTGTGTGTGTGTGTGTGTGTGTGTGTGTGTGTGTGTGTGTGTGTGTGTGTGTGTGTGTGTGTCTTTATAAAACTGCTGCGTAGAGGAAGTTGTTAGCCTACTAGTTGATTAATACAGAAGCTGCTGAATGAGGCTTCTAATTGAAAGTCTCTCCTCTCTGTTATCTTTCAGTTATGGAAATTCTTATATTTGAATGCAGTATTTTAACCTCCTCTTTAACAGACTTTTCTTTTCATTTTGCTTTACTGGTATTTATTAATTTGTTTTTTATAATTTGTAATTTAGTGGATTTGGACCTTTTACTGTACCTTTCAAAGCTTTAAGCTGATATCACTGAACAGGTCATTCAGTGTGTAAATTAGTTAATTTATAGGTTTTGTTTGTTTATTCTGTCACACTTTAACTACCATTCACATACATTAAAAGTTAAGTTGTTCACTAGTGCATTTGTTCTCTTTGGCCTACAAATAAGGTACATGTACATGTATATATATGTGTATATGTGTACGTATATGTGTGTGTATGTAGGTGTGTGTATGTATGTGTACGTATATATATATATATATATATATATATATATATATATATATATATATATATATATATATATATACGTATATGTATGTGAGTGTGTATGGGTGTATATATAGATATATTTATACTTATATATTTTTTTCTGTCTATTTTATATTTCTCTCCTTCAAGTATGATACTAGTATTAAACCTGTTACTGTCTTCTCTGTTTTTATTTTCTACTGCTGATAGTCTCTGAGACTGCTTGGACGTCTCCCGTTTTAAGCTGTTCTTAACCTTGTTGTACTGTTCTATGATGTGCTATGCACTATGCATGGTGTTGTGTCTTTTAATTTTGTAGTTCTGTAAAGCACTTTGGTCAGTCAGTGGCTGTTATAAAAGTTTCTTTTCAGTTTAAAACATTAAAACAGGAGTCATCTGTTCAGTTAGATTCAGATTAGATTTTTACAGATTTCAGATTAACAGTATCTGTTTGACCAGGTCAGAGGTCTTATAGCCTTGATTAGTATTGATAAGAAACCAGCTACTGTCTGCCTTTTTATTGAGTGTTGAAGATGTCCTGCAGGATTTTCCTCACTGTAACTGTAAGATGTAATAAGTGGTGGTTTATATGGTGCTTCGTAGCGGAGGCTTTGTGAATACGAATGTGTCAAATGAAATGGACTTAAGTTTTTAAGGACATAAATTACACTTTTATGTAGCAGCTACAATTATTCCTTAGTCTTTTTATGGAAATGTTTAGAAGAAAGTGCTATTTTTCAGTGCCATACACAAAATGTTCTAGTAAAATTTTATTAGAAGGGCACAACACACAACATATGGTATTTTCCACAGCACTCAGGATTTTAATTTTGGCTTTCATTATTACTTTCATTATGTTTCTTTTTACTCATACCATCTAAAAAAAAGAAAATTAAATGCAAATTACTTTTTCCCTTTGCTCTCTGCTAATCACATTATATTTAAAAAGAAAAAAGTGATTTTACAGACACTGACATTCTGCATTTCTTTCCTCTCCCTAATTCTGAGTCAAGGAATTTTATTAATGGAACATTTTGGAGGGGCTTAGGTTTTCCAAAGCCTTTATGGACAGTCACTTTTTAGCAATGCTACTATGTCTGCATCTGGGCTCTTAAACAAACACACACACACACACACACACACACACACACACACGAGGTATGTGTTTTCACCCATTACAGAAAACGTTATTTTTTGTTTTGTCTTACATGTTTAAATAAAACATTGTTTAGTATGTTTTTTTAAGCCATTTTAATTACGAGGACTCAGGAGATGTCTTCATAAACCACATTTGTAATACCAGTGTAATACCCATGTCATTATACAAATTTGTGTCCTCATAAATCATATAAACAAGCACACACAATAATGTCAATATTGACAACATTGATACCTCTATTAAATTTATTTATTTATATATATATATATATATAAATACATTTAATAGAGGTATCAATATTGTCAATATTGACATTATTTGGTATCTGTCTTTATTGGAAAAAAAAGGATTAATATTGAATAAAGAAAAGAAGCAATTTTGCACTATTTGCCAATACAAAGTAAACTTGTGTTTTGCCAGTGAGCTAATAAAGGTTATATTGTAAGATGATTTTTGTACTATACTTACTGTGTGTTTCTTTTTATCCATTTTTTTTCTTTGCAATGCTATATCGTCCGGGTCGAGTCACATAATTGGACTGGTCTTCCATCAGTTTGCTCTGGAAATTGAAATTGCAATTTGTTTCCTCAAGAGCAAACCATTGTGTATAAAAGCATGCTGGTCATCACAGGGCAGAACATTTCCTACAAAATGCTAGCATTATCCAGTCCAATCCAGACAGCTGTTGAAGTGAAGACTCCAAATCACTTATAAGACGGTATTTCTCCCTTATTCTCTTTAAGATTATTTTTCAAAAGGGTTATAAATACAGTACAAAAAGGTATATGAATGCAAAACTATAAATTACTCCTCACAAATTTGCACAAAGACAAGGAATTTGACACAACAGAAATGTATGCACACACATGCGGGCACAATGCAGGTTATATTATTTTTGGAACATTGAGAGCCTATACCTCTCATCTTCATATTGAGATTCTAACCTCAAAACACCTGCCAGTGACCCGGGAGGAAGAGCAAGAGGGAAGAGAATGTAATGAAAAAAGAGAGGTGTACAGGAAAAGAGGAAGCGAGAGCATGCATGTATGAGAGGAAGGAGAAACAGATGACTGTCACAAATCTCCTAGGCAGGACAGATTTTCACCGAGATGTTGATACCTCTGGCTCGCGTGTTTCTGTGTTTGTACAGACAGTAACTTTTCTTACTTTCACTTGTTTTTGTTAACTGCACATTTACTGTACACTGTAAAAAAAAGATAATTTAGACTACTTTTAAAATATACTGTATATATACTTAAACTCTTGCCCTGCCATTGACGAGTTTTCCGGCACTTCGTGTTTTTAGTGTTATATAGTAGGGGCCCTATTACGAATCTTCTGAAATAGTACAGTACCTCCGGATCCAAAAACAAGTGAAGCAGCAGCAGAAACAAGCAATAGAAGATTGCTTAAAATCAAAACTGCCTAATGTTACCGAATGAAATGTTGAACCCACAAAGAGGTATAGGACTGACTTGATCTACTCAAACATAGTTTACTTAGTATAGATACAATATGAAAACCTTAATATGTCAAGCAAAAATAATATTTGAACAAAATGTTTATATGGGCAGTGTTATGATTTTAAACAAACACAAAACAGGTTTAAATCAGAAATTTAAATCAGATTTTTGATAAGGCAAAAAAAAGCACTTTAAGTAAATGACATGGTCGTTTCACTTTTCTCAGTGTAGGTTCTGTTTTTTTGTTTTTATTTTATAACTGGAGGACTGGAAAAACAGATCTAAGGGCTAGAACTGCACTACATGACAGATATTGAGAGGGGGGTATTATTGTGACACAGAATGACAGAGGAAAGAGGAAAAATAAAGAGAGAAAAAGATGAAAGGAAGAGAGTGTCTGTGACAGATGGACAGAGTTTTCGCAGACCTCATTGTAACCTTTACATCTGTGTTAAGACTCTCTGCGGGAGTTCAGATGGGACTGACCCACTCAATAGCAGCAAACCTCCTCTCCAACAACCCCCCAAATAAACACACACACATACACTGATCTTTCACATGAAGTAATAGACCAATAAACTGGGTGACAAAGCAAAGAAGATGAGGCTACAATTTGTAAACGGACATCTCATGTGATATAAGTTTAGGTCATTGGTTCAATTCCCTGGGAACACACATACTGATAAAATGGAACTTGAATATAATTTAGTTGCTTATAGTATGCCGAAATGAATGAAGGGTAAATGTAAATACTTCTGTAATGTCTGTAATATTTTACTGTACTCTCATGTCATTCCAAACCTGGATGACTTTATGCCATCTGTGGAACACAAAAGGAGAAATTCTGAAAAAAAATGTACTGTACTGATTGCATGAAAAGTGGTCCATGTCGTCACAAGTTATAATGGTCCA
Source organism: Meda fulgida (assembly GCA_030578275.1). Lineage (NCBI taxonomy): Eukaryota > Metazoa > Chordata > Actinopteri > Cypriniformes > Leuciscidae > Meda > Meda fulgida. The sequence continues at coordinate 25,294,447 of CM060616.1, read as the reverse complement.
AAGATGAAGATGAGTCAAAAGGTTCCAATACAAATGTATTTAATAATGAATAAACTCAGCTTAACCACAACAGTGTGCACTTAACACAAACAACCACCAACAACTGAAGAGTGAACAAGGAGGAACTTAAATACACTGTGACTAAATGAAAAGCAGCTGTGAGGATTAATCCAGGAAACTAAGACAAAGGAGAACATGTGACTAAGAAAAACAAACTAAAAGTCCATGAAAATGAAACTAACTGAACACATGTGATCATGTACATATTTTTTGTAGTTATACGATAGCTGAAAAAAAAGACAAAAATGTAAATACTTATTCTCTGACAATCCTGAATTTTCACAACAATAGAGAGACAAACAATCAAAATAAATAAAATAAAACAACAATACAAAACACCACACGCGGTCCCTCACCCAACTAACTGTCACGACACACACACGAGAGAGAGACAGCAGATCCAAGTGCAGTTAGATCTATTTATTTGGGGTAATCCGTAAAGCGTAATCCAGTCCAGGCAAGGGTCAAATACCATGTAAGCAATCCAACAAGAATAACAAAATACAGGAACAGACGAGAAACCAACCAGGAGTGTGAGGACATCTTACGAAGATTCCAGAACAAGTGATAAAATAGACAGGGTATAAGTAGACAGACACTAACAAGGTTAGTGGGAACAGCTGAGAGTGATAATGAATAATGAGTGGCATAACAGAATGCTGGGAAATGTAGTCTATTGTGAATGACACTGTGACAACGAGGACCTCTAGTGAACCCCAGGGAAACACAACCAGACACTGTGACACTAACAGGTTGAGTACAAGTCCAAAAAGTGAGGAGTAACTAAAAGAGGGAATATAGGAAAATCAGGTCATGCGTATTGTAAATACTATACTACTAACATGACAATAGAAGTGCTCAACTGGGAAAAACTAAAATAATAGTGCAGTGTAGACGGTGACAGTGTAGCTACAGAAATTTAACATGCTCTAAAAAGAGTAACCAAATTCTTCAAAAATGTAACTAAGGAACCACCAAGGAAGTGTTTAATTTTCTCCATTTCAGTGAGAATGAGAGGGAGCATGAGGTCCCTTACAGTGCATCAAAATACAACGTCTCACTAGTAGTGTGAGAAAAGCTACCAACTCAACGAAATGAGATGGCTGCGAGTAATCAGGAGGTAGCACTCCAAACAAGCTGACTAATAGAGAAGGATAGATATTAACAGACATGGGTAGCTGAGAGTAAGTCAAAAACAGACTCCCAGAAAAGAGATCAAGCAGGACAAGTCCAGAACATGTGAGTTAAAGTAGCTGGTTCTAGATGACACTTGTCACAGCTTGGATCAATGTCCGGGAGCATGTATGCTAATTTACTTTTAGACCAGTGGACTCTGTGGACTAATTTACACTGTTAAACAGTGCACAAACAGATGATGTATATGAGCATGTTACAAAGTCGACTGCCATGTCTCCGTTTTTATCTCCATGTTAAGAGCCCAAGTAATCCACAGAACAGACGTTTTGTTATATATACACAGTATATATATTTTGATACTATTTCCAATATTAACCCTTATCAAAGAAGGGCCATCTCAATGAAATCATCTCAATATATATATATATATATATATATAGGGTTAATATTCGGGATCGTGGGGAGCCCCGGGAAATGCTTGCGAACGAAGTCCTGGACTTGCAAGTATCTGAAAAATGAAACCTTGGTAAGTTTAAAAACTCAAGACAATTGCTTAAATGAAGAGTCTGTTCCATCAATGTAAAGATGCTTAATGGAAACAATCCCATGGTCCACCCAGGCTGCAAAAGCCTTATCAATAAAAGAGGGGGTTAAAGTGTGCCGGGCATAAAAGACGTGTTGACTTTAAAGTAAAATGGCGCCTGAGTTGACACCAATGTTCTGGGTGAACATTACAACTGAACACCGACAGCACTCACAATGTAATATAACTGTATCCGTGTGTGAGGCTGTAAGCACACCCAATAGGTCAGGTCTGGTGGATACACATTAACATTATACAGCAGAGCTTTAACTGCAAAGTTCTCCATGGCAACAGAAAGCCCACCATCTGCTACATTGCTGCATTTTTGAGCACCGCACCGGCAGCATCTTTTCAGTGTTTAATGCATTTGTGGAAATGATAGTAAGTCATTAATATGTCCAATTTTAGTTTCATGAAGGATCACCATCATCATTTTGAACCCTGACACAGAACTGATCCTAGAACAGCATGAATCTATGACTGCTACAAACAAACTGGAAGCCTAGCATGTCCCAGACTTGCTGTAATAGATTAAGATAGCCCTTTTCAATTTCCCCTGATAAATAATTCATGATGTACGAGCAGGTGGGTGAGCATTCTTTCTTAGCTTGAGGTTTCTGAGGAACTGACAATGATATCTACCTTTATGGATTTTGCAGGTTGGAGACAGATGTTTGACAAATGCACACAAACACACGTTTATACTTTATTCACACCTGATAAACAAAATATGATTTGTATATATGTGCAAAACTGAATCTTGTTGGTTGTTCTTGAGGGGGTTTATAACTTTAAATAACGTTTCAGGTTGTGATTTCAACCCGGCTCCTTTAGAAGGGGAACGTGACGCTGCATTTTGGTGTTGACACTATGGGCAGTGTTAGAGTACGATGTCTGAGTACGGCGGCAAACTATGACATAATATGTGGAGTGCCCAAAAGCATAAAAGGGTGCCTGAGTTACACGTCATCAAATCGTTTGTCTGAATGAGGCGTACAGGCTTGCCCTGAATCATGGCAACAAGACACAGTATCTCGTTCCCCTTCTCAGTGAACCCAGTTGCAACCTGAGACGTTCTCTTTAAAAGCAAAATTTCGACATTGCGTCTTGGTGTTGACGCTTTTGAAGTTTTTTTGGTGCCTATGAACCGAGATGCTGGAAAAGGCTCCAGCAACCATGTGAGTCTTAATAAACAAGTTGACACCTTAATGCAAGCTAATTTGAAATCCTTGACTGAGCTTTATTTCTCAGAAATAAGTGCATGAACTTCTCCAGAACATTTCTGAAAGTCTGACATAACTTTCTTTATAACTATACTAACTTAAAATGACAACACAAGCTTATTAAAAGTTCAGCATAGGAATGACCTATATATACACAAATGCACACACATTAATTCTAATCAACCAGGAATGAAAATAGCTTTTTTTTAGTGAAAGAAAAATTGGAGGTGACAGTTTTGACTCTGTCTCTGCAATCCTGACCCTGGTGTAAGCTAGCAAGATGAATTCACTTGTTATTTTTATAATCATCTGAACATGATGTGTGAACCATATATGCACACACAGAGTTTGTTTTGTTTAGACATAATATGTTTGCAAGACCATGGTCTGCTCTATAGATAAAAGAAACCGTGCTGCTTTTGAAACAATGTTTGATTTCTGTAGTCTAATTTTGATCTACAGCTAAGGATCGGTTACAGGATCAGGTGAATACTAGCCACATCTGTTTTTCATTCAGACTGAGGTGTAATTGTACCTTTTTAGTTTCCTGGATTTTATTATGTTTGTCTGTTTGGCTCCGTCTTTCTCTGCCTGCTCATCCATTTCACATTCAGCCAGCCATTATTCATTCAGGACGTTTGCTCGGACTTTCTTTCATTCTTCCTCTCTAATCTCAGCCTCTTTAAGTTAGACACATCACAACTGAGAAAAATATAGAGAATAGTTGCTGTATTATTGTCACATTTCCCCCATTATTTTCTTTCCTGTCATAAGATATAACATTCACAGTATTCGTTTGTTTCAGTATTGCTTAGCACTCTTTAGCTCTTATAGGACCACACAATTTTGGCAGGATATAGTGTTTTGCTTTCCTCCCCAGGCAGATCTGAGTGTATTTGAATTATGATTGGGCCTGTCTCCATTATGATAAGATTTGTAAATTAACTGAAGATGTGTGGAATGACTTATGTGAGCACATCTGGCTCTTCTATCATTAGATGGAAAATATCTTCACTACGCTCTGACCCGTGGGCTTTCAACCAAGTACCTAGATTAGTCAATTCCATTTTAGGATTTATATCATCTTTCCATCCAGACTCTGGCTGGTTCTTGTTAGCAATGGGCCATTTTTGAATTCATAGTCTCATTTCTATTGTTATTGTAAAATAAACAAAAGACTACTTTCGGATGAATAGGTTTTCTCTGGCATGGCACATATCTTTTATTGCCAAGAATTCATACTCTTTATAGTGATAATTCACTGATAGAAATGACTAATAAATATCAATGACTAAATAAGTATTATTAATAACACTAGAAATATTAACTTCTGAATAAAAAACTCCTTATTGAAGTATATGTTTAAAAATGCTTTAACATTCTTACCTGTCCTCAAGATAATTATTAAATATCTAATATTTCACTTCTGTTATCATTTTAGAGTGAAAAAAAGTGTTTTTGTTTGTCTAGGTGGAAATGATCCTTCACAGCTAAGAAGTTTTCCGCAGCCCCATATAAAAACTATTTTAGTCCCTTAAAAAGACAGCTGCCGTTGTGCAAGTGTTGGCAGGAACCTAAAGTAGCTGTATTAAAGACAAAAAATTATTTGTCAAGGGGTCTGAGCCTGTCATGAAACTTCTAACATACCTTCTATAAAACCTTTCCACTCTTCTGACTGCACAAGGAAAATACTTCCAGTCAGCTTGGCCCACCCTAGTGAAAAAAAAAAAACTATTTAAAATACATTTATTTCATACTAAGTATACTACAAATCCATTCAGTTACTGACATATCGCTTGAGACTTACTAATATACATATTATAATACAACTTTATTTGGAGTACTTTTTTAGTGCACAATGCACATTTCTTAATATTAAGCCTAAAATGTGTTTTAATATCATTTTTAGTGAGGATAGTATGATCTCTGTATAATATCAGATATTGTAATAGTTAAATTTTTAGCACAATCAAATATACTTAAGTAGTATTCAGTAGTAACTATGTCTGGTTAACTAAATTGCATTAAAAGCATCGTTCACCCAAAAATGGAAATTACCCCATGATTTACTCACCCTCAAGCCATCTTAGATGTATATGACTTTCTTCTTTCAGATGAATACAGATAGAGATATTCGGAGATATACAGTATTAAAAAAAAGAATCCTGGCTCTTCCAAGCTTTGTAATGGCAGTGAATGGAGGACACATTTTTGAAGCCAAAAAAGTGCATCCATTCATCATAAACGTACTCCACACGACTCTTGTGTAAGAAACATATCAATATTTAAAAGTTTAAAAACTAAAATAAATAGTATACAACATGTGAAGGCATCAAAAGTATTTAATATAAGCTCTGAGGCACTCTGAACAGGTTTTGTGTGTACATATTTAACACAATTTGAAGGACTGGATTGTTTGACTGCAGTATTGAATGCATTATTTCATTATATTTCTGTCAAGAATTAGTGCAGTAGCGTATTAAATTGTACGAGCAAACATCTTATTAAATAGTAAATGTGAGGACTAAACAGTTCTAAGAGTGCTAAATAGAGCTGACTAACAGCTTATCTGGGTAATTTCTGATATTAACAAGACATTAAGTTCTCAATTTCTCAAATTGAAACACATTTGCATATGAACAACGAGCTATATGCACTAAGAACATGCAAAACTGTTTTGACTGGAACAAAAGAGTAAGAAAGTGTATTAAATTATCTAAAGAGTTCCAATCAAAGATCACCAGATTTCATTAATTCTCATGTTTTTGTGTTTGTCTCAATCACAATGTTTCACTGTTGGTAACCAGGGAGAGTAAAAGCTGCTATGAAGTCTCAGGATTGATCAGTGCCATAGCAGCTTTATTGATCCTTAATTTGCCATCCTTTTCTGTCTGCTACCATGATCAATCATACAATAGATGAGAGTCCCATAAGAAAGTGTGTGTGTGTGTGTTCATTTCTATGAATTCTCGGAGGGCGGGTATTCATTTTTCATAGACCGATAGGCCATCTATCATGTCATGCCTGCTAGCTTTAGACTGAGGAGGTCTGTTATATAAAACAGCATTGATAGAAATCTATTTTGGCTAATACACATATTTATTGAAGAATTTTAGACAAATAACTTTACAGACTTTTTTGCATAGCTCTGTTTCAATATCCCTGAGAACTGCTCGTGTGTGCGAGTGTGTTTCATAAACCCGTGTTCCTCTAACTAAATAAACATATCTTGGAGCAGGATCGTATGAATGGGAATGTTCAGGCTCTCTGTTCAAACACTTCAGTAGTTTGTGTAGTGCAGAGATCAAATCATCCGCATTCAGGGAGTGGGAAGGACTACACTGATTGTTCAGTGGATGAGAAAAACAAAAAGGATAATTGATATGATGATATCCCTTTAAATTGAATGTTGATCATGGCTTAGTTCACACTGATCCCATTTTCAATTTCCTTCCTCTAATTCGATCTTTAAGACTGACTGTTCACACTGTTATTTAGCAAGTGCTAGATTTATTCTGCATGTTCAGAAAGTGTATTAATCCAGTTTATTAGCCTTAGTTGCTATAATACTAACTAGAGCTTCAAAATAATGTCAAGATAATGTGTTGTGCTTCAACTGAGAGTATAAAGCTGGTCCTGAATGGAAGAAAATACTAAAAGTTTTACTCAGGACTTCAATTAAAGTTATTCAATCAGTTTTTCTAAGGCGGCTCTAAATTCCACTCCTTCAGACTGATCTTGCTTCTGCGATAGCTGAGCAAAAATGAAAGAGCTCTGTTTAACTGAGAAGCCATTGCACACCCTGTCTTTGATTAATTCATGATAGAGTGGACGTTCTATATGAAGCTGTGCCATCAGACACATTCTTTATCACCATTCAGATTTAGACATTTGAGATACAGATAGATTCTAGAATTAAAGCCCAGAATCCAGATTTATTTTCAAGGTTAGGAGTTACTTCTGTTGACCCTGCCAAAAAAACGTGTTACGTTTTTAGTAACATACAAAAATAAACTTGATCAAATATACATTACGAGCAGTAACATTGTGAAACATTACATATTTATTATTAATCTCAAATAAATGTTTTCTATTTTATTATATTTTGAAATGTAATTTAAAATATATAAAATGGCTTATGGCTAATATTTTAAATAACATTCCTATGATGGCAAAGCTGAATATTCAGTTATTTTCTCCAGTCTTCACCGTCACATGGTCCTTCAGAAATGATCATGCTGATTTGGTCAAAACATTTTTAGTGTAACGATGTAAACGATATTTAATTAGTATTTTTCATTAAATGTTATTAAATAAAAAGTTTTAAGATATATAGACTTGTGATGTAACTCTGTAATTCATTAAATAGTTTAATATTACTATTAATAATATAATACTTTTTCAAGGCATGGACAAGTATGAACAACAACATAAGATAAGATAGTGAACCTCTGTCACTGGCTCTTGGCCATTGGAGCATCTTTATTATTCAACTCGGCATTTGTTAAATAGAATAGAATAGAATAGAAGCAGATGGGCAGAGAGCAACACAACAACACAAATTTCTAAAGGGCAGTACAACTAAAATGAAAAACATTTTCTTTTTTAATCTGATCTGTGCTTTTTTGTAATGTTGCCTCTGTGCTCAGAGAGATTGTTGGCTGCAGGCGCTTTCCATCTCTGGATTTATTCCACTCCCATTTGGCACTAGTTTGTTTTAAATATTGTAACTGAACATTACTCTAAACAAGCACCCAGGTGGCTTTTTCAGGGTTAAGAGTATGCAATTTATACAACAGCTACAACCGAGATGGAATCTTGCACTTTTGGGCTAATTCTACACATACACATGCATATATTTTACAAAATCTCACTCAAATCCTGATCTCACTCTGCCGCAGGTCATGATTTCATAACTCTCACTGACACATACACAAAGATGAACACAAACAGATTAGCATTTAAAACATGTAGTTAATGATATTGCTGTTTTCTGGATAAGTTAAGTTTCAGACCCCTTCGCTGACCCTGTATGCCTTACAGGAACCTTAACTCCCCATCCGTATCTGAATGACGTACAGTACATGCAGGCATATCATCTCCATCTTAAACACAGTATATTCACAGTCTAATAAACAAGCTCAGTTCTTGAGCTCTGGCTACTGTGCCAGAGTTACTGTACAAAAAGTACATGCTGTACTATAGCCTGTTTTCTTTTTATTCTTACATTGTGTATGTGTTTTTACATTATCCAGTGGCAAATGTTGAACAGTAATGCACATTTAAGGTATATTATTTGTTTATTGTATTAAGTTGTGGTATGGAATCAGCATTTTTTTTATTTATTGTTTTTAAGAGGCTGAAAGCCTCTTGGAATAAAGCTTTAAAGCACCAAAAGCATAAGTGTGTTAACTTCATAGATGGGTCAATGGTAAAGAAAAAGAAATAAAAAAAAACCTTCATAAGTAGATTTGCATTGGCTAATGTATGGTCCTTTGTCACACTTTAGTTTAATTCTTAACTATTTGCTTATTAGCATGCATACTAGGATATCGGCTGTTTATTAAGCACATAGCAATGCCTTATTCTGCATGACCCTATTCTACATCCGTTAATCCTACCCTATACCTAAACTTAACAACTACCTTACTAACTGTTAATAAGCAGTTATTAGGAGTTTATTGGGGCAAAAATAATATTTAATAGAGATAATTGGACCCTAATCTAAAGTGTGACCATTATTTTTATTATTTTATTGCTTTTCCATTTACTTAAAAAAAGAAAGAAAAAAAAAGAAAAAAAAATTAAATCCACAGTAACTTTCCAAAAATGAGACGCACTCAGCTTTCCCATAATTTAATGCTAAGGTAATCTTACCCAAAGAATAGTGTTATAAATGTACATTCAATTAAAAAAAGGAAATGCTGTTATGAAATTAATAACTGTGGAAATGCATCATCACAGTCTGAAAAAGGGTCAATTATTATTATTATTGCTATTATTAAAAAAATATGACTTTGTTGCTTATTATTATGTGAAAAAGTTTTTTCAGCCAAATATGTCATTTTTACTCACTTTAGTTTAAACAACTGAAAAATAAAAAACCTAATTTTTCTTGAAAATAGTTTAGCAAAATCATATATAAAACCAACATGAATACAAAAGTACATTCCTATGAATTATGTGGAATGTGTAAACTAAAATTTGTCATCACAAACACTCTTTTATGTCATTGAACCAGATAAAAGTTTTTAATTGATATTTGTGGTAGATGTCAGGAATTTTAAAAGCCATTATCATCTTTCACTAATGTTGTGTCTTTCCCTGGAAACACGCCTGCACAGAGAACTACACAGACCCCGTCCCCTGAGAGAAAAAGCGGCATCATTATGAGAGTGGAAGATGGTGTCTGGGCGTCTCATTACCGTGCGACCCTCTGTCATTAATACCCGTTTGTGGAGAGGCAGAAAAAGAAGGCCGCGATCAATCAGATGAGATTTTGCTTCACATATAAACAGGTCTGATGAATGGTTGCCGTTTAAAGTGGGGCGACAGACTTACCACAATAAGTGTCTGGGCATAGAGTCTGTGCCTTTGCTGCCAGATGGCTTTAGAATACAATCCAGTGTTTTTTCAGAGTTTCAAGTCTGTGTGAGCATATGTATTAGCTTAATATTTCAAACTAACATTTAAACCAATTTCTTGCCACTTTATTAATTATTTTATGTATATAAATTGAGACAGGTTGACTACTATGGTACTGTACCCATTCATGGTAACAGTTTAAGAGCCAACACCATTATATGAGGCCTGAATTCCCAGATTGGGTGCCAACAATTTAGTCTCTATGATTTAGACAATTTAGATCTATGGTCACACCGGGTTCCGCTCACCAGCTCTGCAAAGTGAGAGAGCGAGCGGCTGACCGATGATTGTCTGCATGTATGTCTGTCCTATAATCTGCTTCTCTTTTGGAGGCTCATTGGACACTTGCGTGTTTCAAGCTTTTTGATCCTGTTAGTAACGTGCTTATCTCAGTGATTGAAACGACAGGTGTAAGTGCTAAAATAAGTGTAATTACTTATGATACCTAGATACTTGTATCGAGAGGATCGATCCTCGCATTAAAATATTGATACCAAATGTTTTAACTAGTAATTGTCTTAATTACTGTGAAAATGTATGTGCAAAATAAACTTTGTGGGGATAGAATTAACTGACAGCTCTCATTCAAACAGAGCGCTGATTTTTAGAGAGAAAGAAACATCATTTTACTTTAAACACTATATTATATTAACACTATCTTAAAAGGCACATCTAATGATATAATTATGTTATAGTTATAACATATAGTCATGTTATAGTCGTAGCATTATATAATAATAAGCCGTTTAAAAAGGGATGGCTATAATTACTTAAAAAAATCCAATTTCTATAGCATAGAAGATAAAAATCTAACACACAAGCCTAATTAGCATTATAATATTAATTTTTATTATATATTAAAATGATACTAAATTACTTTACTATATATTTCTTGTGCATCATAAGGATTATCCAATGGCAACGTAGGGCAGAGGTATTAGAATTCTTATTTCTGGTACAATTCAAATTCAAATGCCACGTTACAAACAAAGGTATCCTTTGGAAACTCAATGTTATTGGATAAATAACGGTCTAATTTTATTCCATATTAGTAATTTGACAGACTTGATTATTTCAAAGCAGTGGTGGCAACCTCATTTAAACCTTATAACATTACATATAAAAATACCTATAAATGAGATTTGAAGATGATTTGTAACTTTGATCAATTGAAGACAATTATTCAGGGTGCCAGTCCCATTCTATAAGCAAAACCGCAAGCGGTGCATTCAGATTACTGAATTTAAGACTCCTGATTAAAGGTAACTGAACAGTAAACAATCATTTAAATCAAGGCCATGTTATTTTCTTCTGATTTATTGACACAGAATAAGTTCCCCATCTATATCTGTATCTTATATAATCGTGAAATTGGGGAAAGGGATTTATCCACTAACCTTCTAAAGTGTTTGATGGATGTGGGACATTTATATTATGTATTGATTTTTTTTTTTTTTTTTGTGGAAACAGTTCATCAAACATTAGAGGTGATAATAGACTTGTAGATTTATTGTGGTGACCTCATATATATGGCTATATCAGCTCTAGCCAAGATCCTCAGAGTTTGGATGTACATGTATGTGTTCCATTACCTGAACGAGCAAAAAGGTTCACCACTATTGTCAAATACGATTGACAAACAGCATACAGTTTGGATTGGCGGTATGGTTCCGTTCTGGGCGAGAACTCCCAGCGTCCATGCAGCCTAGCATGGGTAAGAGCAGGAAGAGCGTCAATAACCCGCCTTAGGGTAAACAGAACAGAACCAACATGAATGTATTGCCGATATCATTAATTCAAGATTTTAAAGTACAACATAATTAGAGAATTTATTCTGATTCAAGGGGAATCAGAATGCCAGATCTTGACTGACTAGAGGAGGAGCTGTGGATGGAGGAGGGTAATCAGCTCCTGAGAAACGCAATAGCTGCTGATAATACTGAAGGAGCTTATATATGTTTACAGTGATAGGCGTCGTATTCCTATAGGTAGACGTGGTGGATCCGCTGAGTCAGCTGATCAGTTGACCTGCCAGAACTGACGCTACACTTGATTTGTCTCAAGTTTAATTTTGCTACTAACTAAATTACTCTTCTCAGTGGTCTGTGTCATGTCAGAGCATTTATAGAAGTTATTCTACACACTACTAGGATTATAATGTTGTTTGGTTTGCCCAGCTGTTCCTCTCACTTCAAGTGTTCTGCCTTGCTAAATATCATTAGACGGTTGACGCATGCAATCCATCTGTTATGCTTTAATTGTGGTTTGTCCGATGTATCGGGCTGGGGTGATACAAGGAGAGATGGTGAAAGGTTGATGGGGTAATACTAGGTAGGTGTTGCAATGCAAAGGCAATGTGAAGGGATAATTTGGGATATGGGTGGAATTCAGCATAAACATGTAAAATTAAAGAAGATTTTAATGTTTATTTCGGCTCTGCTGTGACATAATTATTTCCTTTATGGCATTCAGTCATTTGGAAACATAAACCTCTTTAAATGGTTTTGGATATTTTAGCACATACTAAACAATTTGTGCAGACTGAGTCGTTAAATTCTGAAGCAGCTGGTTTAGAAGTGGAAGAAGCACTGCAGTAATCCTCTAGCCCTCTCAGCATCTGGACCCCTGCAGTTCTTCAATTACTATGCCAAGGCTTTATTTCAGGCACGGAAACTGCAGGGGCTGTTGTTCTCTCAACATGACTAAAAAAAAATTCACAGTTTCTCCTAAGAAGCACTGAAACACAGTTTATAATATAATAAAAGAGAAGCCAGTTTTGTTTTAATCTGATGTATTCATTCTTAATAATTTCTGTACATTTCGAAAGTCTCATGTAACCATGAAAAACTTCCTCTTGAACAGCCATGAGCTGTACTTCCTTTTTCAGTGAGTTTTAATTTAAAATCTTCACATTGACAGGCATCTTTAAACTGGATTGTGGATTATGAAAGGAATAGTTGACTCACAAATGGAAAATCTGTCATGTTTTTTTCACAAATGAGAACTTTTTAAGCATGTACTGATCCCAGTTTTTAAAGACTGAAACTTAAAAGAAGCAAACTAGGCTCATTGGAAAAACATGCATTTTCAGATTAAATGAAAACCAGCTTCATATATATGGCTTTTTTTGTAGTAAATTTGCTAGCTCATCTGGTACAGTGTTGCACTTGTGGAGTGCCTGGGTTCAAGTCCTGTGAAACATTAGTTAAATTAAAAAGACTACTTGTAGAAGCAAGCTAAAATACCATTTTGCTTCAGCAAATGCATTTTAATCTCACGTTTGCCGTTTATAACACTATCGTTTAGGGTAGGATTTAGTGTAGCTGCCACATTATTTTCAAACGCAATAGAGCATTAAAAATATGTTCATATTCATGTTCTTTTTTTTCTGATAAAACCAAACTCGCTCTTAGTTACTTCGTAACTGTCTCAAAATGTGCAAGCAACATCGTGTTGCAGAAATGTCGCGACAAGTACCTTTTTCCAATGACTCGTGAATGGGTTGAAACACTGTAAAAAAAAAAGTTTCTGGTTTAAATCAAGTACAATCAATTTGGATGTTTAAGTCATTTCAACTTAAAGGGTTAGTTCACCCAAAAAGGAAAATTCTGTCATTAATTACCCTCATGACGTTCCAAAACCCATAAGACCCTTGTTCATCTTCGGAACAGAAATGAAGATATTTTTGATGAAATCCGAGATCTTTCTGTCCTTCCATAGACTGCAACTGTCACCATCACAGACTCCATGACCTCCCACTCTGGCCGCCAGAGGGCGCCCTCGCCCGAATACTGACTTTCCCTTACGAACTGCATTTCCCATAGTACATCATTCCTGGACTGATCCCGTATCCACCTGCCATCACTGATCACTCACACACCTGCATCTCGTTCCCTACACACTTAAAAACCACACTCACACTACAACCAGTGTGAAGTGTTGTTTTGCTGTTGTGAACATTACTGAGAGTTTCTCCCGTGTTTCTGCCTGAGTTTGACCTCTGATCCTCTCGTTGCCTGCCGTCTGCCTATTGACCCTCTGCCTTGTATCTGGATTCTGTTTTGCTTGCTGCCTGCCTCTGAACCCTTGCCTGGATTATACCACGTCTTTGCCTGCCCTGCTCTGTTCATTTTGCCCTTGCCTGACCTTTTCCTGTCGACTATTCTAATAATAAACTTGCAAATGGTCACACCGTTGCAAATGGACCTGACTGATTCTGATGATTCATTACAGAAGACTTTGCCACCACAAGGTTTAGCAACTATGTCTTCGTTAACTGCTGCATTCTCTGCCCAAGCTGACCAACCTGCTGTTCATCACCACCAACTAAATCGCCTTACCTTGTTGACAGAGGAGTTGGTGAAAGCCATCCAGACCCTGCAAACTCCCATTCCAAGCCCATCTCCGCAACAAACACACCAACCCGCTGTCCACGCTACCGAAATCCAGCCCTCCGTGAGCGTGAGTCCCCGCCTCCCGCTTCCCGAGAAGTTTGATGGGGATCCAGGTAAATGCAAGGGCTTTATTTTGCAATGTTCGTTCGCCATCGCCCAGCAACCCACGCTCTATTCCACTGAGGCTGGGAAAATCGCCTTTGTCTACTCCCTACTCACTGGAAGAGCACTCGACTGGATAACAATGATGTGGAGAACGGATGTTACTGTCTTCCCCACTTTCAAGGTGTTCCTCCAGCAGTTTCGTTTTTTGGGCACTCTAAGTTCGTACCAGAACTAGGAAGTATTACCATATTAGCCCGGTTCTGTCAACACTGCATTGGCTGACTATTAAACATCGTATACATTTTTTAATATTGCTTATTACTTACAAAGCACTAAATGGTTTAGCTCCGCAGTACTTGAGCGAGCTCTTAACGCATTATAGTCCTTCACGTCTTTTGCGATCTCAAAATTCCGGACAGTTTATAATACCTAGAATATCAAAATCGACTGCTGGTGGTAGATCCTTTTCCTATTTAGCACCAAAACTTTGGAACAGTCTTCCAACCATTGTCCGGGAAGCAGACACTCTCAGTCAGTTCAAAGCTAGATTAAAGACACATCTCTTTGACTTAGCATTCACATAATACATTATCGACTTCTATAATTCAATGTTAGGCTGCATAGATTAGGTCAGCCAGAACTGGGAACAATTCCCTTAAATCCTAATGAAATCGTTACATCATAAGAAGAATGGCATCTACGCTAATTTCAGTGTCTTTGTTTATCCCGAGGTTTTTTCGCAGCCTGCCAGATCCAGGCCGTATCCAGATCTGACTAGGACCTTCGCCTGGACCCGATGACAATGCAGTGCTGAAGTGCCAACTAGACTCTCCCTATGGAGGATCCCTTTACCACTCTACAGATAAAGAGTTGTGGGGAAATTTGGTTCCCGTACCTACCCCGAAGTGATAAAATAAAATTCTGTATCAAAATGTATAGGCAAGACAAGTAGTTTGTTTAGGCATGGTTTGTAGGGAATTACAAACCTGCGCACATATATTGAAAAGGACATAACTATAAAATCAATTCTTAATGTGCATGTGAACGCCATCAGCGTTTATCACAGGTTCGCGTTTAAAGTCTGTTTAGAGAGAACGGCGTAGTCTTAGCGGCCCCTAATTTAACAACAAAATTATCATTTTGACGCAATTGAGTCAATCAAAACTAACTTTAGCTGGAAAATAACATTATTCAAGAACCGCTATAAAGCCAAAACAATCTATGTTGCCTTAAATTATATGTTTATCTCTGTAAAGCTGCTTTGAAACAGTCTACATTGTTAAAAGCGCTATATAAATGAAGATAACTTGACTTGACTCTAAGGAGGGTAAGGGAGCGGGCGATCGACTCCTCTAACTCACTCAGGGTCGTTCCACCGCCGCTGAATATGCGCTCAGGTTCCGAACCCTCGCTGCACAGACGGATTGGACCAATGACGCTTTGAAGGTGATTTTCCGAAGAGGCTTGAGTCACGAGATGCAAGCGGAAATGGCCTGTCGCTATGAGGTGAGAGAGTTAGATCAGTTCATTCACCTTGCCATCCAGATTGACAATCTGATGTGGTCTCGCCGTGCGAATTACCACCTCCCGTTTTCCTCGCGCTCATAGATTCTCCACCCAGATTCAGGCGCGGCCTGCTGACAACATTGAACCCATGCAAGTAAATACCTCCCGACTGACTCTGGAAGAGAGAGATCGACGAAGGTCTCAAAAACTCTGCCTGTCCTATGCTGGTCACGTCCGCATTACATTTCCCTCACAACCTCCCCTGAGAGATTAAACTCACCGATCTTAAATTGTTGAAGCCCTTAACCCCAGTTCTTGTGTGTCTGTGCCCCTTGTACTCACAATTAATGGCCGTCAAGTTACCAACGCTTTGATAGATTCCGGAGCCGCCGGTAACTTTGTCACATGACTTCGCTCTACAAAACAGCATTGCTCTAATCCCTTACCACTCTCCTCTTACAGTCAAAGCCATCGACGGGCGGCCACTAGGCTTCGGTGGTGTGCCTCACATCACCCAAGAAATCCGCATGCGGATGGGAGCTCTCCATCTGGAAACCATCCAGTTTTATGTCCTTCATGCTCCTCACACAGCTGTCATCCTGGGTCTACCCTGGCTCCGTAAACACGACCCACACATCCGGTGGGGAACCAGTCAAAATGTCCGCTGGGGTAACTCCTGGCGCTCCACCTGTATCGTCTCTGTCACCCCCTTCCCCGTCGAAAGAATCACCGTTCCCCGGGAGTGGACTGACTTAGACCACCTTCCAGCCGAATACCACGACCTAGCAGAGGCCTTCAGTAAAGTTATAGCCTCCAAACTTCCTCCTCATCGCTCCAGTGATTGTGCCATCAACCTAGTGCCCAGCTCCATGCCTCCTAAGGGTCG
The DNA here is from genome assembly GCA_030578275.1 of Meda fulgida. Lineage (NCBI taxonomy): Eukaryota > Metazoa > Chordata > Actinopteri > Cypriniformes > Leuciscidae > Meda > Meda fulgida. The sequence goes on along the minus strand of CM060616.1, from coordinate 25,277,908 downwards.
CATCTTCCCTCTCTCCCAACTGGAGACAGAGGCCATGAAGAAGTACATAGAGGAAGACCTTGCAAAGGGCTTCATCCGACCCTCGACGTCTCCAGCATCAGCGGGTATTTTCTTCGTCCAGAAGAGGGACGGTGCTCTTCGACCACGTATAGATTATTGGGCCCTTAACGACCATACCATAAAGTTTCACTATCCACTTCCTCTGGTGCCCGCAGCCCTGGAACAACTCCGCACAGCGAAGTTCTACACCAAGCTCGACCTGCGCTGTGCCTACAATGTCATCCGTGAAGCCAAGCCCCCTACCCATTCTGGTAGAAGGCGAGGAGTCTTATCGAGTACACCAGCTACTGGGTTCCAGGCGTCGGGGTAACACACTTCAATACCTGGTCGATTGGGAGGGTTTCGCTCAGAGGAACGTTCGTGGTCAACGCCAGGGACATACTGGACCCCACTCTCACCATTGAGTTCCATCAAAACCACCTGAACAAACTGAAGTCTTGTTTTGCTGTTGTGAACATTACTGATCGTTTCTCCCGTGTTTCTGCCTTCCTGTGTTTGACCTCATCTGATCTGATCCTATCGGTGTCTGTCGCCTGCCTATTGACCCTATGCCTAGTATCTGGATTCTGTTTTGCTTGCTGCCTACCTCTGAACCCTTTTCAGAGGCAATTGGACTAGTTTGTTGAACCATGGACCTCCGCCATTATTTAAGTTGATAAAATATTTCCTTTAAGAAGCAGTTTTCAGGTGGTGTTCCAATGAGAACTTGCTGATTTTTGTACAAGACCACCAAGGCCGTAGTGTTCTGCAGTTCATTAATTAGTTCTCTCAGCACTCATTATTAGTCTGCATTAAACTCTATAGCTAAATAGCTACCCAGGACTTTGACCCTATAGGCAACAGTTTTACTTTATATAAAGCACCACAAATCTGCATGATTATACCCACATAAAACCTGGCTCTGTTTTCTGCTGTTTATTAAATTATCAAAAAAAACATTTGCACACACAAACATATGTACAGTAAGCACACTAGAAGTGAGTAAAGGCTGGAATACACTACATTAATTTTAAAATCTGAAAAGGTATCATACACTTTATAAAAGGTTACATAGAAAAAATGAGATCATACACTTAACTGAGGATCACCCACTTTCAGAATTTTACATCATCCTGAGCTCAAACTAATGCAGAGGCATGTGCCTCGTTTATGGAAGACGCATGACAAATGAAAACATTGTGTTCTAAAATTGGCTCAAAATATCAAACATGTTCTCCAACTGGATGAAATCATAGAGTCTATGCTCATCATATATGCAATTTTCTGTGAAATCTGTTAACTGTGGCCCAAATCTACAGACTGGTTTGTATAAAAGTTGTGTGGTGTATTCCAGCCATAAAAGTTTACGGACACTTACACTGGTACATAAATTCTATCCTAAAGAAAAATATTTAAAAAAAACACCAAAAAAACCTTTTGAATCCACAGTCTATTTCATGTTGACCAAGGACATTTAGAATTTCTTGCCAATCAAAAAAGCACAGTGACCAATATTGATTTTTTTTTTTTAATTGCTCACTGCAAACTCTTGCCTGGTAAACCAAAAGTAGCTCAGAGTCTGTGTGCTAAGATAAAGCTTAGCACTTTGATACTGTGAAGATTAACCTTTGGCACAGGATATCTAAGTGCTGCTAAACACTCAAATCTGTAACACAGACTTGCTAAACTATATTTCGGTTTTGTTGTAAGTGCTACATGTGTTGTCTAATGCAACTTAGTCTAGCAGGTCTGGAGTCTGGAGTTGTTGTCTTCAAAGAATACGCAACTCTTTCATCTCTTCACTTTTATCACACATCAACATGCAAAAGGATGAAAAAACCCAGACATCCCGTGAGCAGGCTCTCGTGGGAGACTGTGTAATACATTGGAGGGTTATCTGAGGTAGTATTAGTAACAGACTTTGGCTTTCTCACTTTCTCCCCCTTACATGCTAAATGTGCACTAAAGAGTGGTGAAGAATACTAGTGATTTTTGGACTGTTTAACACTGTTTAAAAAAACCTGTTAAAATAAGTGTTCTGTCTATAAAACATGACCACATGGTTTGTATGTAAATGGTCCGATCATACACACAAAGATAAAACCCCAACAGAGAAACACACATGACATTAAAATAATGCAATAAACATTAATTATTCATGAAAAATGGAACACAAAGCACTTTCATTTATGCACTGAAGCACTGAAATAAGAAAAATTTATTTATATAAAATATTCCGATTTTTTCTATTAAAAAATCATACATTTACATGTACATAAATACAGTACAACTACATAAACATAATTACATATCGTATATGGTAATGTTGGTTACAGTTAACCAATTAACAAGTTTTCACTGTATCAATCAGCCGCGGCTTGTCTGTAAGGGCAGGTGGGGTAGAGCCCCACAAAATATTCATCCAAACATAAGGGGCTTTTTCACCTGGTAGTGCTAGGAACTTAATTCTAGGAACTAGCCACCAGATGGTTCCCCGAGAACTAATGGTTCCCTTAGGAACATTTTCCAGGTTGCATTCGCACCGCCAGAACAGTGATGTAATCACTTGTTGTTGTGACTTTTATTTTGACGCCACTGAGAACGCCAGCTAGAGCCTGAACTCACAGTGCTCGGATTCTCCGTGTTCATTAGTTTACGATCTGCGTCTAAAGGTCCTTGCACACTGAGTTCAAATTTTTCTTATGCGTTTTTCCGTATTCGTGATTCGGTGGCTCTGGATTGTAAAAACAATTCAAACACCATTCAAACTGCTTGCTACGGATGCAAAAAACGCAGAAAATCGAAACCGATCCAGGTTTTTTTATGACAGACGAAAGTTTCGGAGGCAGTGTGCAAGCGTGATTGACATAACGTGAGGTCGTATTTATTTTTTAGTGTGCGAAAATTTCGGACGCAAAGGGCCCTAACAGTCCTGTCTAATACGTTATTAGATAGAACTGTGCAAAAGCTCTATAGACCTCTATATACACAGAATTAATAATAAATTGTAAACGCTTCAGCATTCTGCAACAAATATTTTTCAGATTTTCTAGACTATTTTAAGTCACAATGTGAGCAGGATATATTAAAATTTTAGTGGATGGATTCAGCAGGCATGTAGGCCTATTTATGATACGAAGAGGGGCAGCCGGTCTCGGAGCAATTTCCAATGTAAATCTGCGGTGAAAAATGGAACTGCAGCGCACTCTAATTGAGAGCCATTGATGCAGATTTAATACGCTTATTTCCAATATCATACATCAATATCAAATATCATATCAAATTAAAGTCCTTTAGTTTAATCATGCTCATGAACAGTCTTTATACACAGTAGTTCTATTGTGTTTGTGTTATGTTTTCCTTACTGAATTCCTCAACTTGCAACATTCGGAGGCAATAAATACTAAATTAAGGCATTTCTAAAATGACATCCCAAACATTTGTCATGTGTACTAAAGTATGTATCATCATTAAACACCCTCAGGCTAAATAACGCAAGGGCATTAGAATTCTGCCAAAAGCGTATCTGATGTGTTCAGCGCTTAAAATATAAAGCTTAAATGTAGGCTATCAATTTGACCTTTTCTGTAAAAATGACAAACATTTTTTTAAAGTCTAATGACAGTCTCTAAAAGCTAAGAGAAATAGAATGCTTTGTGTTTAATAAAAGTTAAGCTTTATTGACAGCATTTGTGGCATTAAAAAAAAAAAATCACAGTTACAGAAAGGAACTTGCAATTGCAATAAACCGTGCCAGTATTCCGGTGGGTTTAAAAGCACGAAAGCTAAGCTTATATTTTTGTTTAAGCACTTGCATGAATTATTCAGTGAAATTCCATTCATTATTTGAGCTGTAAAGAAATTTTTCTAAATTATTATTTTCTAGGTGGATGAACTTCTGGTTATGCAATACTGACAAAGGAATGCTAAGAGCATATTTATAAGTGTCGGTTAGGCTGGATGCGGGATCAAACATTCCCTGCATTGATTGCCCATCCATGGCATTGTCTTCAAATGCAACAAAAACTGTCCTAATAAAAAAAAGTGCACTGAAAATAAGTTTCTTCATAAAGAATATTAAGAGAGAACCGTTTTCTCAGTTGGAGAAAACCATCAGATTCAGCACAGCAGTTACTGTAACGCTGACAAGGAGCCAATGACACGCCAGCAGTGTGGTTCACATGGCTAGTGAGGCTGATGACAGCCTGTTACTGCTAGCATGGTTTAGACACAGACTGAAGTAAAGACGTGGTTGAAAAGGGAATTGAAGACATATGAGAGACTGTGTACTGACTAATTGTCCGGTTATGTTGTGATTGTTTGTTTTGTTCCTTGGAAATGAAGCCTTGTGGTGTAGAATAATTTTAGCTAAAAGTCATAATTGTACAAACAGATGCTGCACTTGCTTTAAAGAACAGTTGGCATCGATGCATATTTGTGTCTTTAAAAAGTATGACATACAGTCCCTCAACATATGCACTAATCTATGTCTTGTTTATGTTAGGACACAGAGACACCATGTAAGCTTGTAAACATCATTTGTTTTACATTTGGACAAGTCTGTGGGTTATAAGGTTAATTAATTATAAATGGTTAATAAGTATTGTCCATAGTGTAGATACGTTGTTTTTGCTTATTTGCTCTTCGGTCATTTTTGACAATCAACATTGGTCAAGTTTTATTTTATTTTATTTAATTTTTTACTTCAGAATAGCACGGAACTTGGTAAAGAGTTTGGTACTTGCTATGTGAACACACACAAAAATCATGGTCATGATTCAAAAAGGTTAAATGGTCCGGAAAACAATAGTCACACTTGTACTACTCACGGTCAAACATGACCCCATTGGAAATGAAGAGGCGGATTTCATCTAGTGAAAACTTTTGGTACTGCAGCCTTACTGAAAGCTCATTTTTTGAGACATCCAGGTCCGGCCCGTGGCATAGGCGGAATAGGCAAATGCTAGAGGCGCCACTTAATAGGGGCGCCAAAATGAGTATACGAGTGATTTTTTTTTTTTTTTTTTTTACTAATACTATTTTAAAAACATTAATTCAAAATACTACAAAATAAAAAAAATTAAAAAAAAAAAAAACTCCACAAAAACTTAACTAAGTCCGCCGACTGTCCCACTAGTCCGGGGCATCAATCTTCCACCACCCATCGAGTGCTTGAAGTGCGTCAGAAACAGAGCGAGCGCGATCAGTTTACTGTTGGTAATTTGTTGTGTAGCGTCGCCTCTCGCTGCATCCAAGGAAGACAGCATTGCTTTCATTTGACGGCACTTAACACACTCAAGACACTCAAGCACCCCGTAGAAACGGGCCTGGCAGCTCGCGCCAGGTCTAGACATGGTGAAAGTTACCTGATTGTGACGGATGGCCAAATTTACATGACATATTTTAAATTAGCATTATAGTCTGCAACACAGTGCCAAACGGAAGAGAAGAGGATAAAAGGGGATAAAGACAGAGGTAATGTAATGAATGAACAGTTTATCTAATTGCATAGTAGTATGATATATAATTTAATGGCATTATTTTTACCTTAAACTATATGCAAACAGTTGTTCTGAGCTCTCCAGAGGCCCCAGACGGTGTGATATGTAACAATCACGTCAGTTTTTTTAGACGCATTCACTATCACTTTTATTAATTAATGTTTTACTCTACAGTTGTGCAGTTTTGAAAGGGATATATGGATATACGTTTTATGTAAAATTAACATTAAAGACATTTCGCAGTTTCATTCATGGTGAAAACATAAAACGTGCCATAGTTTAGTGGAAGATTGCTGCCATCAACTGCAAAACAAACACTTTTGCTAGCGCTCAATGAATAGTTTGTGCATGAATGACATTTGGACGATGACATCACTGTTTTATCCAGAGCGGCTATATACTGAACAAAATTATAAACGCAACAAAACTGTAAAGCTGTAAATCTGGCCTGAAATAATCTATATTGTAAAAAGCGCTATAAAAATAAATGGGACTTGACTTGAATGCTAGATGTAATGCTCTTGCTATTTGTGTGTGTGTATGTATATATGTATATATATATATATATACATATACATATACATATACATATATATAGGATAAATAAGCATGAACACAATGACAGGGTGAAATGGGCTGTGATGCATGGGGCACCAGGTAAAATCTTGCCTAGGGCAGCAAATTGGCTAGGGCCGGCCCTTGAGACATCAAGCTAAAATTTGGAACACAACTTGTTTAGATATATGGCTTTGATTTTCTTGCAGTTTTAGAGTAAAATATGTTTATATTCAGCAATAATTTGCCAAGTGTCGTCTTTAAAAAGAGATCAAACTTAAGCCTGTTAAGACAGCCTTACAGTGTAAGTTGGAAATTAAATTGTCAGGTCTATGCTCAAAAAGTGAATAAATGGATTATAACAACAGCGTAAATATAATGTAGTACTATAAAAGCCCCTAAAAATACAAAATAAAAAACATTATCAAACTAAAGTATAGTACATTAATTTCATTGGAATAATAAAAACAAATTCGGTCATTTTTGACCGCCATGCGAAAAGCACCAGCTTTGTTTTGTCTTATGTTGCATTTTAATTTATTTTAGGGCACCTTTGAAAGTTAAGGGACCCTGGACCACTGGTTGAGAACAACTGATCTATTTTGTTTTACATTTGGATAAGTCACAGATTGTGTTGCTTTAGGGCAACTACTTGTAAGGTTTCAAGTTTTCATTTGTAAGGTCACAGCCAGCTATCTTCTAAATGTATTTCAATCAGGTCATCTTATTCATAAGAGAGGAAAGTACATACATGTAGACTTTGTCTTGGCAGACTAGATCTGCTATGCTGCTGCTGCTAGCATGAGTGAAGGCTACTCTTTAAACATGTCCATAATTACAGGCAACAGGATACATGTTGCTGCTGCAGGGAAAGTATATGGAGTCTAGCTGAAGTAGGTTGTGCTGGGGAAGGAAGAGGGCTAGTACTGGGTTGATCCAGATCAGAATAGGAATGATTAGGTTTTGTAGATAAGACAAAAAGATTGATTGGCCACTGTGCCGGTTTTTGGGGAGCTAATAGCTGCTTGGAAGAATTTCATGCCTGAACTATGCATTTTACTTTACTGATATGGTGCAGTTAAATACAGATGTCGCCTCTTTAACTCACTTGGGGCTGACACGGCTTTGAGAGGATTTTAATGATCATTCTCGGCATGTTCAATTCGTTACAGGCCTTCTGGCTTTTATAATTGTGTACAGGACCACGGACAGCTCAGTCGTGTTTGCAGGATTGCTTGGTCTTTTTTGTTGCTGAGTGATCCAGTGAGCCTCACAAATGCGCTTAGAGCGACCGCTAGACAGCACATCAGTGAAGAAAATAGCTTTTATGTGCAAATACCAGATTTGCCTATCCTTTCCCCTGCTTTGCAAATTAATTATATGGGATTGTAAGACATAACTTCTTGTGTCACTTTTTTACTCTACATTGCTTGTTTTCTGCTTGCTTAAAAAGGCATATACTTGATAATTTGTGAGAGACTGGATTTTAACCTTACATAATTTTACGTGTACACGTTTAGTCAAATTAGAGTGACAGGGATTAGGATAAATATAATTTTAGACTTCCATCTGCTGTTTTGAACATCAAATAAGAAATAATGATATGGCGTGATACATATCTGTGTAGATAGGTTCATTAGTCACTCATCCCTGACACTCACAAAACAAATTAATTTGATTATGCAAAATGATGCCTATTAAGTGCCACTTCAGAGAGAGAAAGCGTGTGTTTACTGTGGTCTGCATGTAAATGTTAGGACCTTCTCTTTCAACATCAAAGGCTGTGACACTTTACAGACACCAACTGCCACCCACCAGGGCAGGAAATGACACGCAGGTACAAGGGAAAAAGGTAGGAGAGAGGGTTGAGTAATTAGCTAGGGCTAACAGATGATTGATGAGGGGAGCTACTTCAGTTTCATGTACTTATTCTTTTTCCCTTTTTCCTCTGAAAAAAAAAAAGAGTAACGTTTAGCCCTGGGCACTGCACTGAAATAGTCCTGTCTGAGTGAGCTGACAAGAGGCAGGAGAGTGGAAGAGCTCTCTTTAAATACTAGAGCCCTAAAGAACAGACAGGAACTGGCTGCTTGACAGATAATTGTAATGTCTACTGCAGTTTACTTTATCTGCTTCATTTCAAACAAATGCGGTTATTGCAAGTCACCCTGGAATTTTGATTTAATTTATTTAGTTTTAACTACTATTCACATCTATTGGGAAATGTACAACTTTTATTTCCTGTCCTCCATTCTGATGGTCGAGTTGAACACCGCTGGGACTTTTTACTGTTTGTAACAGTCCCCTTGTTTGTGTTGGTGAGTTCCAGACAAACTGTCAGTCTGTGTATTAGCACTGGGCATTTCTCATTTGAATTTTTCCGGTTACATTGTTATGCCAGCAGATGGTGGCAAGTGAGTCATGTAATTAATTAATTTAGGAATGAAACAAGTTGTTGTAAGAGGGAGTCGTTGAATCATTTATTCAATCGTTTTATTCAAAATTGCTCATTCATTCAGGAACTAAACAAGTAACTGTCTTTATAAATGAGTCACTGAATCATTCACTCAACTGATTCGCTAAAAAGCACCCATTCTTCCAGGAATGAAAACACCACCTTACTGTATGTACGCACAATGCCTCTGCAGTGAGTTTGGAACTATTTGCATTTACAGACAAAGTACCTCGCAATATTGTGCCTAAAATGTAAGTAATTCAATATTAAATTCTTGTTCAATGAACTGGTATATAAATGTGTTATTTTAGTATTTTTTATACATTATTTATTAGTATTTCAAATTAGTTTTTATTTTCATATTTTAATTTGACTTTAATTTTAATAATTTTTTTGTGTTTGTCATTTTTATTAGTTTTTTATTATTTCACTTTAGCTTTCCATTTATGGCAACTTACCATATTTGCCTTCAAGTTTTAGTTTTAGTAATTTCGTAAATCCACTTATTTCAAGTTGTTGCCAAGGCAACATTTCATGATTAAGCAGAATTAATAGTTAATAACAAAACTAGTATAAAAGCATTTTCACACTTTCAATCTGTTTCACATAATATTAGCATGACTGTGATTACCCGCAGCTTGTGCTAACAGCCGAAGCATAGCCATTGCTGATATTTGTAAATACAGCGCTCTCGTGTGACGTTGCTTAATTATATTGTTCAGGAAGGATTGGAGATACGAGCAAATCCAGACATGAAGCTATGACATTGCCATATGACAGCCTATGGAAAACACTGCCCCTGCCCTCTGCCCTGTTTTCTCTGGAGCAGAGCTCGGCCGCCGTTTCCGAGTGGAGAGCAGGTCAAAGGGTGAGGCGCCCCATCATGCTCACTGCTTTCACACAAATGCTGCACTGAAGCTGGATGAAGCCTTTAACCTCTGTTTTATAAGCCCCTTCTCATATGGTCTTAAATTACAGCTTCTTCTAGTTTACTCTGGTAAGTTCAGACAAAATCCAGCACAACCACATGGCGCCACTTGAAAGGAGTCTCAAGCACAATCCACCAATTTTCTCTTTCAGTGGGAAAATTCTGATCTGATGAAGATGGTGCTTTATTAGCTCTAATTTTGCAAAGTAGAGTTGTTTTTATAAAAACAAGAAAGTACAGAAAAGAGGGTGGTAGAGTATTTCGTAAGAATAATGATGGTATCATCAATGCTATTGGGTGCAAAGCTCTTTGATAACTGCACACGGCAGGAAAGACTGTTCATCAAGTCAAGGGGTCAGTCAAGGTTGTATTTTCTCTGATCTATTCAGTTCTGTCGACTTGCATTAGGTCAAAGGAATGTGTTTCATAGGCCTTCAGGCTGTTAAGCTCTATGTTAGATGACCGCAGTTTCAATTTTGCTTGGTTTTATTAAAGTTTGAGTCATTGGTCTTATCGATCCTTTTATTACCTATGCATTTATAGCCGATAAAAGTTACTTCAGCCTACTAAAAATGCTAGTACAGTGTCGACATTGATGTGACCTAACACTTTATCTATTACTGTGAATGTACTTGAGGAATTTTTTGTGACTGTCTGAGGGTTTGTTGCTTATTTTTTTATTTTATAATATATTTTATACTTTTATAATAATTCTTCATTCTGATAAAATGTGTGTTTTATTTTGTTGTGTTTATTTATTCTTTGTTTATAAATTTCCTCAATGTCTCTTTAATTGTTATATAAATGTAGTAGGAGATTACAGCAGCAAGAAAGTAAGGAAAGAGAAGGAAGGAGGCATGCATATTTGCAGGGAAATGGACAAAGTAATTGAGAAAAAGACAGTGGAAACCCGACTAGATGGAGCAAGAGGGATAAAGCTAATGTAAGGGAGAGAGAGAGATCATCCAGCTGATGTAGAAGTCCAATTATCAAATACAGATGTCTCCCACCCCTTATTTGAAGGGGTCAATAATACAAATCTTCTGGCACAGTTATTCTCTGAACAGCGGTTTCCCTCATGCCATATTTCATATTGATGATGGGGAATTAGGGTTATGGTACTTAGAGTTTGAAATATTTGGAGAAGGGTTTCTGATTAGTGTCTAAACAGATAAAGATGAAATCAGATAATCATCTGATTATCAGATCATCATTTGAAGGAAATATGTATTTGATCAATTTTAATTGAATGTTGTATCTTAAAGACAAACAACATAAAATACATGAACTCTTTTAATTAATTTTTGTTTTTCTTCTTCTTCCTATTGTCTTTTTTATAGGTTTGTCCTGGTGTTTGGCTGCTTGGTGCTGTCTGTCTTCTCTACCATTCCAGATCACCAGGAAATGGCCTCTCAAAGTCTTCTGATCTTGGTAAGAGAAAACCAGTGTCAAACTTAAACCAAAAAATAATAATAATAATAAATGAAGCATGAAACCAGTCTCATGCAAAGAAGTTTAAAGAAAAACATTGCATGAACTTTGTGTTAACTCTACTGTAATACTGCAGGTAATTGTATGTTTTGAGCCTTATATAATCTGTCACAGCATGCAGTGGAATCTAACAATTCTGATTTGATGGGATAGTGTAACTTGTTTCTATATACATGCAGCTCTTTGCAGTACTTTCCTCTGCCATCCACCAAATTCAGCGAGCTAATGATGAGTCTCCACTTGAATTCAATTTTGGTGATACTGTATGTACCATAGTACCATTATACAGCAAAGGTTAATATAGTTATTCAGATCAGTAAAATCAAAATATAACTGCAACCAAATATGCCCCACTATTGTTTGTCAGAAGTTGATCCTTGGATTTAATACAGTAGGCTATGATGTAATATTGTCAATAGTTATTTGAATACAAATAAATGAAATAAGCCTGCTACAGGTGAGAGGCTGGATCAGAGGATCAACGGCTTATGTTATGCAGGTTTCTGTCCCTGAAGGTCTGCTGGTTTATGTACTGGTAATAATTGCCATAAAAAAATGACCTGATTCATTTATTGACTCAGCTGACACCAAACAAGATATGATGTTGATGGTCGGTAGTGAGAGCTCTGAAGCTAAAAGCAGCACACTTATGGGATCATAATGAAAGATATTTTATTCAGTGACACTGCTGCCTCTATAATTGAAAATGCAAAGACAGGATACAGTCAAGATAATAGTGGTCTTTAAATTACGTTGAGCTCTGTGAATTATCTGTGAAATCATCCAAAATACACTTTTAAGTGTTTATTTTATTGTATTTTATCTATTTGCATATATTGCAGTTACAGTATATATCTTTAAAGGCAGATTATTCAAAATTAGTTCTTTCTCAAGCACAGAGCCAGAAATATCCATTTCAAAAGCACAAAATGTATTTTTTTTTTTATTCTTATCAATATTCTGAAGGTTTTGTTCATACATAATTTGCCTGATTCATACTTTAATTCCTAAAACCTCCTAAAAATGTAATTCCTAGAAACTGTCTTTTCTTTTTTTCTGGCTGTTGAGAGTATTAAAGGGGTCCTATTATGCTTTTTTTCCTTTTTTCAACTTTAGTTAGTGTTTAATGATGCTGATTGAGCATAAAAAAGATCGGCAAGGTTACAAAGCTTAAGTCCACTCCAAAGGGAGGTATTTTATTTAAAAGAATCCACTTTTCAAGAACTACAACAAATGACTCGTTTGGACTACAACACACTTTTTCCGGATCTTATGTAGTACTAATGTTCCTCATTTAAATAATCCCGCCCACAGAATACGCAAAACAGTTGTATGCACATGTCCCGCCCCTCCCGCTGGAAAGCCAATCATCTGCTTTTAACAGTCAAGCCGGGAAACATTTAAGCCTATCGTCTGGTTCAACTGACGCATGCGCACAGTTGAGGTTTGCGACAGCGAAGACGAGAACCCTTGCGCATGCGTAGTAAAGGTATAACCTGTGGGGGAAAAGGCGTTTTAAACCTTATTTTGGGGCAAAGTCATCAAACATTTTCAGTGATTTTTTATCATATTTTACTGCTGTTTCTATACATGCAGTTTTTATGTCCCGGTGACCAGTGAAAGTGCAGTTCTGACTCTCTGCCCATTCATTTAGATAGGAGCCTGGTCTTGTTAGTCCGAAATAGCTGCCCGAAGGTGTTGCCAAGATGGCGGCCGACTGGCATGACTTGCCTAAAAGGACTTTAGGATAATGCAGGCTATATGCACAAAATCTTTTCCTGAAAGACATAGCCATTCCCATTTCGTTGGGACAAACTGTTGGTTATGGATCACAACTTTTTTTAGCTGTGTTTTCTATTAACAGTTTGAATTATAAGCTTTATGTAGTTGCTATGATAGCTATATTGATTGTTTACTGTATCTTCTGTAAGCTCTTGCTTTTGTTTGACCGCCCCTTGGGAAAATTATCCATCATTTTGTGATCGTTTACTGTTTGTATTACCATAGTATTACCATAGTTTTCCAACAAATATGATTAAATGTTGTAGAACATCGTATCTATAAGAAAAAAGAAAAGAAAAACATACCACTCTGAAACGTCCTGTGAAATCGTGCTTGCAAAGTCCGTGCTTGAAATCCGTTCTGCACAATCTTCTTTGTCAACATTGTCAGGGTCTGAATCATGCTTGAATTGGTTTGAAATTGATACCATTGTTAATATTAACACACTGGGCCATCTTACCATTTCGTATTTCGGAAGGAGGGGCTTCATCGAAAATAACGCGTTCAACCAGACTGGAGATAGAGAGGAGCTGTAATGTAAAATATGTGAAAAATAATGCGTTTTTTTTTTAACAATCAAGCATGAAAACATATTTTAGTTCACCCTAAAAACCAAATCTTCATAAAAGGGCATAATAGGACCCCTTTAAGAATTTGATATAAAGAGTGAACAAAATGAAACAAGAATTTTGAACCTGCATGGCTTCATCCAATATTTTGATTTCTGTTCTGTAAATTGATGCAGTTTTAATTAGATAATGAACATATCATCTCAGAAAACTTGTCATACAAAAATATGTTTTAATGTACTGTGATTAATCAACTCTGGATGTATAATGATGTCAATTAGTTAAAATATTGTACTCTATTCACCGGGGTGTCTTGACCTAAAAGTGCTGTGCACAAGGTACAGTACTTCCCTGATTGTGCAATTCCAGGACTGATGTATGTAATGTAGTTGTAATGTATTTGTTTAACAGTGTTATCATTTTAGCAACCAACCACAGATTATACTAGTACACACCCACACAAACAAACTTGAAAATGTCTTTCTTCATCTTTGTAGGAGTTTGTGATGATCGTTGTGTTTGGGCTGGAGTACATCATTCGAATCTGGTCTGCTGGTTGTTGTTGCCGGTACAGAGGATGGCAGGGGCGACTTCGCTTCGCAAGGAAGCCCTTCTGTGTCATAGGTGAGCTTTCAATGAATGTACAAGACTAGCTTCCCTCCATAAAATCAGAACCTTTCATGAGTCTTTTCATGGTTAAAGACTGGGGTTTGCATTAAATTGAAGTAACAGTAAAGATATTGTTTCAAAAGATTACTATTTCAAACAAAGGCTGTTCCTTTGAACGTTTAATTAAAAAAATAATCTTGAAAAAAAAAATATATTGGTTTCTACAAAAATATATATTTTTTTTGTGATAATAAGAATACATTTTCCTTGAGCACAAAATTTGTATATTAGCATGATTTGAGAAGGATCATATGACACTGAAGACTGCTGTAATTATGCTGAAATTTCTGCTTTGCCATCAAAGGAATAAATTAACTTTTAAACTGTTAACTATTTAAATTGTAATTATATTACACAATATTACTTTTTTAGTGTGTTTTTGATTAAATAAATGCAGTCTTGGTGACTAAGCATAGGTGACTTTAGAAAAAACAAATACTTTTAAAAATACAACTGTTCCCAAACATTTGAAGTGTGCACATTCCTGTTCTGTTCTATGTTGAATTATTATTATTATTATGTTTTGGCTGCTATTTGTAACACTATTAATATCAGCGGCCATTGCAAATGCATTGCTTTATCTGGCAACTTTCATTCTTCCAAAATAACACAAACCAGGTTCATTCCTTAGTAACCAAGGCAACGGCCTCATAACTGATCAACAGTAAGGAACTATCCTATGCCTTTTAAATAATGTAACTGTACTTAGCCCTTGACCTCAAACCTTTTACTCAGCATCCTCCAGTTGTGTCTGCAAAAAAAAAAAAAACAATGACCCCTCAACCTGTCTAATGTTCTCCAGACTGTTGTTACACAGTGTGAGCTCATTAATACTGGCTTTGCTTTTAACAGGGTTTTTCTTTGTTTAAGTGTGTGTAGGTGCTTGTGGTGTATGTTCTTAAGTGCTAACACTTAGCCCCATCGATCTAAATGGCGAACGATGAGAGTAATAAACATCATTAATAATGAGAATAATGTGTATGGAAGTAAAATAATGCCAAATGTTTTTGAAACAAAAAGCCTGTTGAATTGCACTACTTGAAAAAAATATGCATTGCATTAACCATGCTTGCATTTTAATGCATTGTATTTTTAGGACTTGCATTTTTTTATTGGCTCAAATTCGACATGGTTGAATATTTAAGATGTGAATATTTCAATTCAAAACATTTCAAACACATTTTCATTATTAAAAATTAAATAATCCATATTCACCTTTCATATTTCACTTCCAAAATATTCAAACTGTTTAAAAATACAACCTATAATATTCAACAGGCAATTTTCGGTCCATTTTATTTCGCTTTACAAATTCGCTTCAACAAATTCAGTGGTTCAAATTCGACAGTAAATTCAACATTGAACATCCAGGAACTGCAGGAAAAGCAGTAGATTACCGAGCGTAATCTCCATCTGCTGTAAATCTAGCTCACCAGCAGGGGGTGCAAGCGCGTGTTGTTGACGAAGACCGAGCAACAGTTAGAGCAAGCCATACATTCATAAAAACACATTTATAGAAATGTAAGTGTATGTAATATCTTTCTCTGCCGTGAACGAGATTATAATGTTATTCCCCCGATGCTGATGTACAGATCAAAATGTTAGGCCTACATTTGAGGTAGACATATTTCTCTTGGTTGTTTAGTAGCCTTAACTTTATATTGCGGCGATGTGCTGCAGTACTAGGGTTTCCCTCAATACTTCACGATTGCTGGACATATAAAACGCGTAACGTAGCTTGACTAATACAGTGATATAAAAGACCAAACTTGCACCTTATTGAGAAGGCTGTAGGCTACTATATGGCTATAGGCAAGCAGATGGACTCAAAATATGAACTGTACGCGCAAAGTTTCACACTAAGCGTTTCCCAGTGATATACTGGCATAAAGTTGGCTTGACATTGGACAGTCGCAAATTTAGGGACCGTCTGTAAAGTTACATATACATTGGTACACACGTTTCTAACTTCAATAGCATTGGGAGAGAATGACTTAAAGAAAAGTGGTAGGTGTCAGGCTTGATGCACACCCTTTTTATGTATTCAAATAGATTGAAGTTTGCTACTGAAGTTAGAAACGTGTGTAATGTCGTATGTAACTTTAGTGACGGTCCCTACGCGCGGTCCCTTAATCTCCAGTTAACTAGCAGAGCATTCATTTCGTTTGTTTGTTAAATAAGAGGCGATCTAACGCTGAAATGTGTTGTTTATGAAATCAAGTGCTCGTTGCCACTGCGATCAGTGGCGCGGATACAGTTTCTCTTGTGGCTCGTGCACATTCTTAATTCAGACGCGCGCTTCAATCCTTCGCGGAGACTCTTTTCTCTATTCGTTCCGGTGAAATCACAAAACAAACTGCACTCAAACGTGTCCCTGCTGGATATACAACCACTGATAAATGTAATCGGTTTTGATGAGGGGGAAGAAAACTATACGAGTGAGCGAACTATAGAACCCAGAACCTCAGACACACTTGGCAAAAATTCTCGGCACTAACAACATATTAGATCTCATTAAACATGACAGATGAAACCCAATGTACTATTTAAATCGATTGCTGGACATCGTAATGTTTCTGACACAGCCTACGTCTGATTTATGATTTAACATTGTTTTAGCAACACACACACACCTGTCCCACCCACTATGCCACTGAGTAGGCCTATATCACAGGGAAACGCTGTGTGAAACTTTGCACCTTAAGTTCATATTCTGAGTCCATCTGCTTGCCAGCAGTATAGTAGCCTACAGCCTTCTCAATAAGGTGCGAGTTTGGTCTTTTATATCACTGTATTAGTCCATTAAGATATGTTAAGCACTTTATATTCCAGCAATCCTGAGGGAAACCCTTGTATTGAAGCACATCGCCACGATATAAAGTTAAAAAATACCCTTACATTTCTATAAATGTGTTTTTATGAATGTATGGCTTGCTCTAACTGTTGCTCGGTCTTCGTCAACAACACACGCTTGCACCCCCTGCTGGTGAGGTCGACTAACAGCAGATGGAGATTACGCTCGGTAATCTACTGCTTTTCCTGCAGTTCCTGGATGTCAATGTTGAATTTACTGTCGAATTTGAACCACTGAATTTGTGGAAGCGAATTTGTAAAGCGAAATAAAATGGACCGAAAATTGCCTGTTGAATATTATAGGTTGTATTTTTAAAAAGTTTGAATATTTTGGAAGTGAAATATGAAGGGTGAATATGGATTATTGAATTTTTAATAATGAAAATGTGTTTGAAAAGTTTTGAATTGAAATATTCACATCTTAAATAAAAATGCAAAAAATGAAAGCATGATTAATGCAATGCCTATTTTTTCAAGTAATGCAATTCAACAGGCTTTTCGTTTCAAAAACATTTGGCATTATTTTACTTCCATAAATGTGTCTGTGTGTTCAGATCATGCAAATGTTGTCTCATTCTGCTCCCTAGTTTTCTTTTGTTAAACTGACGAATGAACCCTGCCAGAGAAAGAATGATGTTTGTGATATTGTTGTAGGCTATTGCAGGAAACCCCTTCAGCTGTTTTTAGTAACACCTACAATGAGTGTCCCCTGCCTGTTAACTCAAATGTTTCACATGAAAACCCAACTGAATACTGAATGCCTAAAGTCCAACCATTACTCAGATTATCACCATATTAAAAAAAATGTTTTAAGTGGTTGTTTTGCAAGTATTAGGGTTTAACAAGTATTAGTGGCTCCATAATAACAAGGGAGTCAACTATTTCTAGAACTGTCCCACTGTCAAAATTATTTTGACATAATAATCAGAGACATTTGCTCACAAATAAATTCCCAGAATTCGCGTCTAAATATTCACTATGATATTTATATTCAATCCAGGATGAGAGCAAGTGTAAATTTATGAAGACAAAGTGTCAGACATAAGTGTCACTGATGTTTAGGACATCGAGACCTTTGCTAGTGTTCACAATATATTAACACACAAATACTAAATGCGAGTTGCACTAATGGCTCCGCCCACTGCTCACCCCTCCCTTTCGAAGAAACTACGGTGGCTAAAACGGGACAAACATATCCTCGACTGAGACAGCAGAGAATAGCCAGAGTAAGCCGAGAGTGTGTAACATTGTCACTGTTTCTGTACCACAGTCCATTATAAACCACATCATGGAAAAAGTTTACAAAGCCATAGTCAGGTGAGGGTCTTAATATATAATATAATAATAGTAATCAGCTGATTGTCTCACAAACGTAACCAGCATTTCTCCCCACATAGCAAACCCATAATACAGCGAGGGAGAAGAACCACATGAAACTATGCAACTATATATTTTTTTCTAACAGGGTAGTAAAAGTTTACCTGGCTAATATGAGCTGTTACTGTGGCTGAGCTGGTTAAAGCGTAAAGCCTTGTTTAAACTCGACGCGTCCGCATGAGCCCAAAGGTGCGCGCGGCAAAAATGACATGATTGTAACAGCGCGCGCGCCTCCGCATCCCATAGACACCATTCACTACACACAATAGGCTTTTTTTTTCTCTGATATTGAAAACTCTTCGCGAACGACTCAAAATGCTTCCAAGATCGACTTGTCGCGATCGACGGGTTGGTGATTCCTGTAACATACTGTTTTACGGTCAATGAAAAGAGTACTCAGCTGTCTCACGAACGCAACCAGCACATTTATCCCCACATAGCAAATACATAACACAGCGATGGAGAATAACTAAGTTACATGAAACAATCCAACTACACATTTTACACCACTGAGAAGGGAAAGTCACTACTTACGGTGTCAATTTGGCTTCTCTTTCAAGGTAGTGACGAAACGCGCTGTGTTTTCGCTGTCAGCTGCGGTAGAAACATGACGTCACAATATGGCCACCTTCATAGAAGGGGTTTCACCGCACACTATTTAAAGAGAAAACATTTTTCAGATTTCGTTTGCTGGCATAAACCTGTCAAATTACTGTAAATATATTCTGTCATTCAGTTTAAGCCAAAAATATTAACTTATTATAC
This sequence comes from Meda fulgida, assembly GCA_030578275.1. Classification (NCBI taxonomy): domain Eukaryota; kingdom Metazoa; phylum Chordata; class Actinopteri; order Cypriniformes; family Leuciscidae; genus Meda; species Meda fulgida. The sequence continues at coordinate 25,258,927 of CM060616.1, read as the reverse complement.
CGCATTGCAGTGGCGCCCCCCTCGGTTCAAATCATGTTCCGGTTCAAGTCACACACCGCAAAATGAGAGAAACGGCACTTTACTATCAGCAATTAAAGGGGCAGGGGCTCAAAGCATTTTTACAATTTTGTACATGCGTGGCTCGAGCATTGCATAGACCATTTTAAGTTTTCTTTATAAGAAAGTGTAAGAAAATCACTTTTCAACAGGACTAATTCTGGAGGATGTGCTCTCTTTCATGTGAAGGACTTATGTATTTTTCATGAGTCATCTTTTTACTGAGCTGGATAAAGGCATCATAATTTATACATCTAGAGTGCATTTCTACACCCCTAAATAACCCCCCCCTCTCGCTGAAGACTTAAATAATACATGTAATGTGATGATTTGACTTAGAATGACAGACATAAAGCAGAGAGCAGGAGAGTGTGGGAGCATGAAGGCCCATTTGCTGGAAAGTTTGAGTACATTGACTACAAATAATATAATAAATTAGAGGGGGGTTTAGAAAGAGAAAGAAAGTATTATTGCAGTTGAGTGCTTTGGAGTTGTTTGTGTTCTTTGAGGGTTTGATGTCACGTCTCCAAGTGGATGTGGTTTCTGTGTGAAGTTCCCGTGTCCTTCCTTTCTTTCTGTCTCCCTTAGCCCCCTTATTCCACAGAATATGGGCAAGATACACTTGCAGAAAAATATTTGCAAAAATGTTACTTTTATATTTGGAAATCTTTCCAATTAATAAATCAGAAGTAAATTGTCTAGTCTGAGCTGATGATATGTCATTCTCATTTACCTGAATTAAAGTTCATTGACAAATTGTCAGGTTTTTATATCTAAACAGAAGGTGTTTTGTTGATTGACTGCAGTGATTTTTGGTTCAATAGGAGGCCTCAAAGGCCAAAAAGGCCAAACAATTCAAAGAGACAAATGATGACTTTAAAATCATTTAAATTAATTATATCAAAATAATCTAAATTAATGAAACAAATAAAATTAAAATGTAAGCTGCAATCATATTTATTTCTATCATATATATTTATAATATTTAATTTTATTCTAAAAATATCTTCTAACATTCTTTGTTTTCTGTTCTCTTCTCTAACCATCAGACATTATAGTGCTGATTGCATCTGTTGCCGTGGTTTCGGCGGGGAGTCAAAGCAACATTTTTGCTACATCTGCACTGCGAAGCTTGAGGTTTTTACAGATCCTGCGAATGGTACGCATGGACCGCCGTGGAGGAACTTGGAAGCTTCTGGGATCCGTAGTTTATGCACACAGCAAGGTAAGTTTATTCACAAGTCATCATCCAGAATTATATGCTTAATTGTCTTGGTTATAAAGATCTTGGAAAAATTCTAAATCGCACCTTGTTTAACAGCAGAAAGTCCGGTATATCCTGTGTATTCATAGGCATGTCAAAAAAATATTTTTGTACTTTTGTAAATATTTTCCTGCGGTGCAGATATCCTCTACATGTCCTCAGAATCTGCTTCTCCTTCTAATAGGAATTGGTCACTGCCTGGTACATCGGGTTCCTTGTGCTCATCTTTTCCTCTTTCCTGGTTTATCTGGTGGAAAAAGAGTTTAATAAAGACTTTGCCACATATGCTGATGCATTGTGGTGGGGCACGGTGAGTCTCCACACCCCATATCACTGCACAATGGTATATTCTCTCTTGAGTTTTAACAAATAATATTCTAACCTATCATGAGCTTCACAAAACAAGTTATTTATATCTGATGAGGTGCTAGACACGTGTTCTAGCACCTCTGCGACTCTGATGTATTATTCCTGGGTCATTTTTGCTGGCTCTTGCTAATGGTCAACATTACTGAAAAATTGTAAGATGTACTAGTTTCAGTTTAATATGATCATTGACATCGAATTTCAGTTCTAATTGCAGGCTCACCCTTTTTCAGCCTTTTGTCTTCCCCTTGTTTGGGAAATTTAAACCTCTTCCATAAAGGTTATACGGAGGCCCATTAGATTCCATTTCCATGGAGATAGAAAGTAATGATGGGACAAAATGGCAAATGCCATCTCTGGTCTTGCTTGAAAGCCCTTGAAGCTTCATAGAAAAAAATTTCAGGTTTCATACAGATTGTTTCAACGCAAAAGGAAAAGACAAAGGCCACATATATGCACAAGAAGAGATAAACCCATACAGATATACAGTATAGATAATAATTTAGTACTATGGTTATCAACTGCTTGGTTGCAATTCTGTTTTGATGAAGTCACAAATAGCAGGGGGCAATGTTCAATGCAAATAATACAATTTACCAGGTCATTGTGCATAGTTTGAGTAGCTACATAAATAGACTTTCTGACTTTTTAAAAGAGGCAAAAACGCATCCCATTTCCTTTGTTGTTGAGGTCAATGTCAATCAAAATGTATGCTAATTTGACCTCAAATTACATCTGTCACTCGGTAGAAGCTAGACAAATTAGCATGGACAATTTGCTTGACATTCCATCATCCTCAAAAACCATTAACAAAATTACACAAGGTAAAAAGAAAAATTACCCAAACTATATTAAATACCACCTCACCTGCAGAATGAATAAACATGGTTGATATCAACCATATTGTGTTTTATGTAATGAATTAATGGTAGGTTAACATTAAAAATAAGCATGTAAAGAAACATTTTTTTTTCTCATTAATTAGATCACCCTCACTACTATTGGATATGGAGATAAGACTCCTAAAACCTGGACTGGACGAATGCTGTCTGCTGGCTTTGCCCTGCTTGGGATCTCCTTCTTTACTCTGCCTGCGGTAAAGTTTACACGCATATTCTCATACCTGGTTCCCTTACACTGCTTAAAGTATTAATCCAGTGTTTGTGCATCTTTTCACTTATCCAGATACAACACTAATAAAAAAACACATTGTACATAATTTGCACAGTTGAGACAATTCCTAATGTCCTTCTTGGTTTCCAGCCTGCTCTACACAATGACATCTTAGTCGTAGTTGCCCGGGTGTTGCACACAACCATCCAGGGTGAGGACAGATCTGAAGACAGTCATCGTCTCTAGGAGAGTTAAAAAAAAGAAGCCCTGATGATTGTTACATCGAGGGTATGCCCACTCTGGGAAGAGACTGTTGCACCGTTCCTCATCTCTTCCTCAAAGCCCTATGGGGACTACTCCCCTTACCTCTGGCACAGCTACCAAAGTGTGGCGCCTGCCTTCTCTTTAAAGCCCTCTTCTCAATGACTTTCATATACAGTAAACAAAGTTTACGGGTTTCCTGCCAGCTTGATGTTTCAGGACCCCAAAGAATTGACCCCCCTTTTTCAAACAGAAATTGAGAAACTGGTTGCTCTCTCACAAGATTTGGCAGCATGAAATCTTTTTGGACAATGGATTTAAACAGAAAGATTCTTCAGATAACCTTCCAGAGGCTAATAGGCTTGTGCTTGCTTGCTTGTACTTCACAAACTTATTGTCTAAGAATTGTCCAGTCTTCGACTTTACGGCTATTTACTGAGGATGGCTCTAGGCACTAGAGCACTAGGCACTAACTTCTTGGAAAGGTATTCTAAGAATGTGCCCCTTTAGGTCTTACGATTTTAGTTTGCCTGGGGGACGCACAACAGGCTTTGTCTTGGGGTTTCTTTTTTATAAATTTTAATGTTTGTGTTGTAGCAGGCTGGTCCTTTCCACACAGTCATGAATATTATTATTGTTGAATTGGATTGAACCCAGGCTTTGACTCCTTTGTAATCTGTTCCTTGTGCATACTTCACAACCTTATTGGTCAGGCATTTTTCATTATAGTGACATGGGTATTAATGTTCCCAGAGAGTCAATGCCATGATGCAGCATTGAGGTTTACTCTAAAGGGAACTTTTTTGGTTACGTATGTAATCCAGTTCCATGAGAGGGGAACGTGACACTGCGTCGCTTTACCATACTTCACGCAATGCCTGAAAACATCTTCCCTCAGACAATTAGAATCTTGTGACGTGCCTTTCAGGCGTCTATTTATGGTCTCAGTGACACACTTGCACTACGTCACCTGACCACGCTGTTGGCCAATATAATTGGTGTTTTTCCACATGTGCTTAAGTGACCAGCTCAGGGAACCAGAATACATGTGTAACCTGAGAAGTTTACAATAGTCATATTGTCTAATTCTAACCTATAGGATTACTGACATGGTTCTACTTCACTTGCATTGCAGGGCATTTTGGGTTCAGGTTTTGCCCTAAAGGTTCAAGAACAGCACAGACAGAAGCACTTTGAGAAGCGAAGGAACCCTGCAGCCTGCCTTATACAGGTTAGACACAAGAGCCATGAATCTGCTTTCACATTTGGTGATATTACACTTATACAATTCTATTGTATCTTATACAATAGAGTTTGGTTTATAGTGTCATTTTTATGGCAGAGAATTTTATGCAAAATTTCATGCCTCTTAAGTCAGTGGTTCTCAAATTGTTTTGGTCACACCCCCCTTTAAAAAAAAACGTAGAGTGCTGTTTGCACTAATGGTACCATATCTTTTTTTATGTACTGTTACTATGATTTGTGTCTGAATGCACCCCAGTGGTTTTGTTGCCTGGTAAATCTTTTATGAAATGTTTGAGACTGGGAATAGTTTTACCTAACAGACAAATAGTTAGGTTTAGTTCACACCAAAGAGACTTTATTTGTTTGGACCAGTGTTCCACTAGTTTTAAAGTGGTGTAAATGTGGTTTTAAATTCCAGCAATTAAGAGCTGTAAAAATCTCCTGAATTTGTTGCAAAATATATTGGAGGAACTTCCCTTCCCTTCTCTCTCTCTCTCTCTCTCTCTCTCTCTCTCTCTCTCTCTCTCTCTCTCTCTCTGTGTGTGTGTGTGTGTGTGTGTGTGTGTGTGTGTGTGTGTGTGTGTGTGTTTCTGCTCACTATGTTTTACTCTCCCTAACCCTGAATAAGGCTGCGTGGCGATATTACTCCACCGATGGTAGTCGTCCTTACCTTGAGGCCACTTGGCGTCACTATGAGTCTGCAATCCCTGTCCCGAGGCATGTATGGGTGCCTGCTCTGACCGAAAAAAAAACCTGTGTAGTTTTTTTACTAATCTGCTTTTTTCCTTTGTTTTTCTTTTTTCTTCCCTTTCTCTTCTATGGGCTTGTTCTTCTTCTGTCTTTTCCCTTTTTCCTTTATCCCTTGTTCTTTTGGTTTTATTTATTTTTGCATGTAGTGTGTGTGGCGTAGCTATGCGGCTGATGAGAACTCGGTTTCCGTTGCTACCTGGAAACCTCATTTGAAGGCGTTGCATACCTGCAGTCCTACAAAGTACGTACAAACCCATGGCAGATGCTATTCTATATCCTGTCTGTTCCCTTGGTTCATTCATTTTTTTCACAAAGGAATACTTTCCTCTTTCCCTCTATTTAGTTGTTAAATTTCCTCGTGTAACTTTATTTTGCCTGTCTCCCACACGGTCCATTTTTTTTTCAACATTTCAACATTCAAAAAATTACATATGTCAGTTTTTTTGTCCATTTCACGTTTATCTGATACATTCATTGCCATCCACAAGAATCATTATAGACCAGGTTCTATTGCAGGTCTAATGTAGGTCTAGCTGTCCATAAAATCACCTGATTGCCGTCTTTCTCTCAAAGGGAAAGGGGAAAAAATAATTGATTGGACAGTAATGTTTCGCTCCATTTTGCATTTATGCCCACATTCTGTTTTATAATAGCACATTCATGGATAACGTGAATATGCAGTTGTTGTCCATCTTGGTAAATAGTATTAGCAGCAGTCAAATTGTCTACCTGATTCAGAAATAAGGTTTGATTGCTTTTGCCTTGACCATGAAATGTAACTAGACCTGCTGAAAGCATTACTTTAAACATACAGAGAAAAAACTAGATATTCAGAAGGGCTCCAAATACATATGGCAGATTTATTTGCTTGAGCTTCTGAATTCCTTGCAATACTCTGCATGTTTTGATTCGCATGTACATGCATTATGTTTTAAACTGGCTGTTGCTTTTGGTGCATTAGTATGCATGAAATATTTTATGATAAACTGGATGAATCTGAATTTATGGCATGTGTAGTTTATAACAAGACTGTTTACTGTAGATTCATTTAACATCTCACATTTAAATATTTCTCTTTCTACATCACCTTTTGACACCCACAGAAAGGATCAAGGAGAGTCATCTACAAGGTTTGTGTTGTTTCATATCCTATATATACTAGAAATAAATTACAATTGAGACAGACTTTTGAAAATTGCTGTTGTTATACTAGTGTAATACCTCATTTGACCATAAAACAATCACACTGTGACTTTATATCCCAAAAATGGGCCTTTATTTCTTGTAATTCAGACTATATTTCTTGAAATCATTAGAGTTCATATCTTCTAACTGACTTTATATCTCAAAATGTGACTTCATAATTGGCAATATGACTATATTTAATGATTGCAACTTTATTCCTCATAATTATGACTTTTTATCACAATGCAAGTTCAAATCTTGCAATTTGACCATTTTGACTCAATTACGACTTTCTTTCTTGTAATTGCAACTCACAATGTTGTTTTATTGTTTTAAAATGCAAATTTATGTCTCACAATTGTGACTATTTCTTATATGAAACTCGAAATTAATCTCAAAATTAATTTTCTGTTTTATTCTGAGGAGTAAACAGGCTTCCATATTTGATCAGTATTTCCCTCTGATGTCTGTTTACGGCAATCTGTTATTAAGTGCACTCTGTTTTTCATCAGACACATACATTGGGCAGATGGAATATGAAATAGCAATAAATTGAGATGTTTTCATGCTTTCATGTTTTGTCACTTATCAGATAAATGTGATTATTGGGGGTTTGGCTTCAATTAGAGATAGAAAATAATGGAGATGAGAAAGTCAGACTGTTTGCAGGGCTGCATTACACGCCAGCTACTAAGGCATAGTGTCATCAGTCCAGATAACAGAAAGAGCTAGTGGTGTCATTTGCATAATCACTAAGATAGAACTTCAGATTGTGCCATACTAGTATTTCCAGTATGAACAAGGCCAGACAAAATAATTTCCACATAATTATAAATGTATTAAGTAAAGACCAAATACTTGAAATTCATCCATTTGCCTGAGTGTGAACAACAGATTTCAAAGAGGTGTTTGGATATGATGCTTCTGTGGGTTCTAACCATCCACTCATTTATGATGAACTAATCATCAATGACCAAGAGACAATGATACCATAATTAGCATAGTTGCTAATGTGACATTATTGAACAAAAGTGGATGACTCACTGTGGTGCTGCATTTTTGAGTGGCCGCTGCTCTTTTCTTAATCATGTTCAGCTATCTGACCTATAATGAGTGAACTAGTATTTTTTTAAGTTAATAGAACTAAAGATAAAACAATCTTTTGTAAAAACCAAAGTAGATACTTATTAAACTATTAAACAGAAAGCTCGAGTGTAAGACCAACTGAAAGTCAGAGACCAAAAGACTAGAGGTGTGATCACATTTCTAGTTTCTCTATAAAATTTCATGTTTGAAATCCGAAAAATTTCCCCATGTACATTTCACATTGGTTCAAGTTGGTCACGTAATTTCACTGTGTTGAACAACAGAAAGCTGCTTGGGTAGAAAGTTACCTCTGAGTGAGCAGTGCTTTTTGCCTCACATTATTGATAGATAGACAGATATATATCTTATTTTATGGAACATTTTAATTACTTCTGAAGGATTTGTATCCCTCTGTCCTTGACGTTTCTCTAGAGTCTTTCATCTTACATTACATATTGTCTTGGCATATCATATCTGAAGGGGCCTATCATAATGATTGTTTAGTGTATATTTGAGTGCATTTCTAATACTATGCAAGCAATGCAGATCTAATAAATGGCTTGGCCTCTGCACTTTTTCTACTTAATACTGCTCTTTAATGGCCATTGCCATGGCTCATGGCTGAAAGGAAAGTGCTATTCTTTCTTTCACTCTCTCATTCTCTCAATTTCCCCCCCTTTTAGTCAGAAACTGAGTTTTAAGGACAGAGTAAGAATGGCAAGCCCCCGTGGACAGAGCATTAAAAGCAGGCAGACGTCCGTTACAGACAGACGTTCGCCCGGAACTGAGATCAGCACTGATGGATCGAGTCCTGCCAAGGTGCAGAAGAGTTGGAGTTTTAATGACCGCACCCGATTCAGACCCTCTCTCCGTCTCAAGAGCCAATCACGGTCTACCCCTGAAGGTGAAGCAAATTCTGATTGGAGGATTACATTGAACCACTATGTGCATTGAAAAAAATGTAGCTCTATAATTTTTTTCTATGCTTTCTATGTAGTGTAGAAACATAATGAAATTCAAGATGAATTAAGACAATAAAAATACAAATCTGATTATAACCTGTAAATTATAAGTTTTTGTTTGTTTATTTGTTTTGTTTTTTGAGAAAATATGTTCAAATGACAGACTGTGACTAGACCAAAAATCTCAGAATTTCAGGAGATAACAAATGTAATTACAGTCAACCATGATGAGACATTAGAGAGCTTATTGACATTGTGATAGTAATGGTTATGATATTATTTATCATAATATTTGGTTGTTACTAAAAATAATTTTGTCCCTCTGAGATCATTGTAAATTCAAATGATCCTGACTGGGTCCCAAAGGCCTTTGACTGAATAGGATTACTTCCTTCCTCATTCCCTTTTCATCACTAATCGTTGTTTTTAAACAAATCGGTTGAGTAAATTATTCAGTGACTCATGATAAACTAAAAGATGATGTAACAATATAACCTACAGAAAATCCTCACCAATAACACTCAATCTGACACACAAGTAGAGTGATAAAAACAGTGAAAAGTCCCTGTGCTGTTGTGGTAAATATCTGCACTGTAACACTGCTCATCCACTTAAATATGAGGACGGGAACTAGTGTACGGCAGATAAACAATATCTAAACAATGCACTGAATTAGACAACTCCATCCACTCATTGGACTACACTGCTTAAGGCTCTGTTTACATCCCCTGTGAGGTTAAGACAACTCATCTGTTATAAATTATGTATAATTCAGACACATTAATGAATGCATATATCAAGGCATGGTATGATTTAGATGTAATCTGAAGTCTTTATACACAGTGGGAAGGCTATAAGGCAATTGATGTCATATACATTATAAAATCAGAATAGTTTAGTCAAATGGTTAATGAAAAATTCTTACCTAACTTTAATTGTATTAATATGCATGTGTCTTGTATTGTGTTGCTCTGCGGCCTAAGACGTGAAGGCCTTAACAAGCCCCACAACAAAAGCCTACAAGTATACACAATTAATATTTAAATAGTACAGTTCAGACATTCTACAAACTATAAAACACTTTGCAACTACATGTCAACTAACTCTCATTATTTTGCAACTACATCTTCATTTTTAATATACAGTAACCCGACATACAGTTTAAAGACTTAAATACGTGTATAAAGAGGCCTTTTGGGGGGCCTTGTGGGGGACACATGAGCATCCAATAAGTGGGGTAACGTCTGTGAATTCTATAGTCAAGAATCCTTTTGCCTCTAAGCACAAAGTGGGAACCTTCATATTTTAGCCAGAAGCGTGTATTCCTTTGTTTTGCCCTATGGTTGTAAATTTCTCTTTTATTAGACCGATCGATTGCAGCCTCTCAAGTCAGTTTGTGTGAATTCTTTGTGTAGCATAAAGCAAGATAAATCTGCAACCAACACCACTTTTCCTTCTAGTCTCTGGTTTACATCATGGGTGCAGCCATAGATAACTTTTAGTGCAGAAATGTGCTTGAATGGGTACACCTCGAGCTCCCATGGTGTATCTGTATTGTATATGCACTCTGAATGATTTAAAATTGTGCATACTATTAGAAATGTATTTGAGTTAAAAGTACAACTGATCAGTTTCAATTCAAGTTAATTTGGACTGAATTAATCTGTTAGTCTATATTCATTTGCAAATGTTTAATTTTTCCCTCTGATGTTGCTCTCAGATGTTGTTTTGATTAGATTATCTTTCCCTTTTTTAAATCGAAAAGTTTGAAAATGATTTATGTTTGCCTTTCTCTTACTCTTCCATTTTTCTCAATTCTTTGAATTTGATGATGACTTTCACATACTTTCTCCTTTCTGACTGACTCTTTATTCTTTAAGTGCTGATGACTTGTGTTTGTCACAGGTGAGGCTAACGTTGGTGTCGATGAGGGTTTTGATGAGAAAGGGTGTCATTGTGACATGTCGGCTGAGGACCTGCCGTCCGCACTGAAGACCGTCATCAGAGCAATGAGGTACTGATACTTTACTTCCCTTCATGCTGCAATATTTCAGAGCTCTGAGACATTGCAATTAAAGCTCAGCATTTCATGAGCTACCAGGGATTGAAATGGATTCACTAAAAGTTTTAGCATATAGTATCAACCAAAGATAATTCAAAGCTATAAATATTTGTTGTGGCCTGTAGGCTAGATGCATAATAAAAAAATTTAAAGGTGAATTGTGTTAATTCTGTGCCAAGCATGATTGCAAAAATGTCACATTTTTTCTCAAAAGTCCATTGGTCAGCCAAACAGATAGACCACAAAATCATGAGCCAATGTTGCTATGTTGGACCAAAGTCTATACAATATCACAAAACAAGTTAAATAAACTCAGGGTTACATAATTGGTTTCAATTTGACAAACCCAAACAAATCTAACCTGGTTAAATCTAACCCCATTGTATCAGGATTTGATCTTAAGTATGTGTCCATGATCGTGTGCACATGAAATGATGACATTTGCAGCGAACAGCTAATCATGTAAAACATGGATTCATGTTGCCCAATTTTGCCACTAGATCTGATGAATAAGTGATTTACCTCACCAGGATAATCAATATGCCTAAATACTAAACTTTGTCTGAAATACAAAAAAAATGCAACGCTTTATATAAGGTTAATATCAATCATAACAACTCTCTGAATAGTTTTGCAAGTATGGATTTGCTGCTGCTATAGATGCACAGACACACTGCTGTGAGCATGTAAGATATGCTGCTGCATACATAGACATACATAAATCCCCCAACAAAGCAGGAACAATAAGAATGACACAATACAAGCCAACACACATGCATGGTGATGAGAATATGTAAAACATGCTGCTGCATTAATATACATAGATAATCCTCATACAGAGATGATGGTAAAACAATAGGACAATACAGTATTAGGATTGTATTAAACAGGTGTACTGTTACTGCTATCGACTCGAAATGCATATTATCATGCTACCTTTGCTAATGCTTAATTATTTACTCCTTGCATCATACACAACTTGTAAAACGTCAAACATGATTTTGAACGGGTGTGTTTACTGCTGATGCTGCTGCTGACTCAAAATGCATACTCATGTTAGCCTGCTTACAAGCTTATACACTGTTTGTATCATACTCAACTCATAAAACATCAAACATGATTTTGAACAGATATGTTGGTTTTATTATTAAATGCAGACCATGCAACATTTAGTGTTTTGAAATAATAACTGCTTACAGCAAACACTATAAGCAGTAAGATATCTGTGCTGTCATATTTGTTTCGAGCTGTCTACTCCTTAATAAAAGTATAATATTATTATACGGTTCTGCAGGATCATGAAATTCCATGTGGCAAAGAAGAAGTTTAAGGAAACTCTACGCCCATATGACGTGAAGGATGTAATAGAGCAATATTCAGCTGGTCACCTAGACATGCTCTGCCGAATTAAGAGTCTGCAAACAAGGTAAGACAAACCAACTACTGTCTGAACAACATGTTTTTCCTTATATGCAAACTATACATTAACATTTAAAAGTGTGAGGTCTGGAAAATGTATTTATTTATTTTGACAAGAAATTAATACTTGCATTCAGCAAGGATGCATTAAATTGATAAAAATTTACTGTAAAGACATTTATAATGTTACAAAAGATGTCTATTTCTCTTCCATCACAGAATCCTGAAAGAAATGGTATCACAGTTTTCACAAAAAAATATTAAGCAGTACTACTGTTTTCAACATTGATCATAAGAAATGTTTCTTGAGAACCAAATCAATCAATGAATGAAGAAATGTAAATTTAGATCAGCATATTGGAATGATTTCTAAAGGATCATGTGAAATCAAAGAGTTTATTAGTGGCCACTTTTATGACCTCTACATCATATTCACACTGGTGGTTCGTATTAATGCCATCATGTCACGTGTTCTGATGGCCCTAGGCAGTGGTTCTCCTTGGTCATATATGGGTCACTGGGTGGTGGGGAAGCCCTGAAGTTATGCCAGACAATGCGACATTGAGCGTTTACGAAGCTATGTATCATTATTGCATATCATTATGTACCATTATTCATCATGATTATATACATTTTTAACTCAAAACAATCCCTGCACTCAAATATGTGCACTGTAATGCTGTACACAGTATGGAACAAAATGTCAAATGTGTAGAACGTCTGAATACTCACTATTCTTGATCGACCTGCAAATACATGGAAGTAAAAAAATGACTAATGTCTTTGAAACAAAAAAGCATGTTGAATTGCACTTATATAAAATAAAATTGTTTAATTAACAATGCTTGCATTTTAATGCATTGTATTTTCAGGGCTTGCATTTTTGGGGGCTGAAATTCAGCAGGGTTGTTTTTTAATGTGTTAATATTAAAATGAAAACATTTCCTACACAATATCATTATTAAAAATGTAAGAATCTGTACTCTCCTTCCAGACTTAATTTCCAAAATATTCAGTCTGTTTAAAAATTCCACCTATTATATTCGACAGGCAATTTTCAGTCCATTTTATTCTGCTTTAAATAAATCACTTCATCAAATTCAGTGGTTCAAATTCAGCAGAATATTCAACACTGAGTACTATGCATAATAACCATCTGCCTTTAGTCACCTAAACAGTAGGTGATGCAAGCTGGTGATGACAAAGACCAAAACAACAGGCAGTCACTCATTCATTCACAAAAACGTATTTACAGAAATGGAGCAAACGGAAAGTATATGTTCCCTTTCGATCACTGTTTCACATGCCTGGGCTTAAGCATGTTGAGACTGCGTTCGTGGGTGGTTCATGTTCTCTCATCAGAGCATGACCACGTCGGCACGTTGTTCGTCTCCCCTTTCTCGTAAAGGCTTGAGCCGCTCAGCGTGCCGCTTGCCGTCGAGCTGCCGGCTGACAGCGTGGGTTGTCATGGCAACCCAGCGCGTGTCATTCGGTGCTCTAGATGCGCGGTCGAGACTCAAGTGCCTCAAACGAGGTAGAGTCCCTTTGCCTATTCCCTGATCTAGTTCCTCTTCTAGTGGCCACCAGAAAAGGGCTACTTTGGCTAATAGCATTGGTGATCTGAGGATTACAGTGAGCGTTCCCCGACGAGACCACCATGTTGAGACTGTGTTCGTGGGTGGTTTATGCTCTCTTATGAGAGCATGACCACGTCGGCACGTTGTTCGTCTTGCCTTTCTCACGAGGGCTTGAGCGCTCAGCGTGCCGTGTGCCATCAAGGTTGATGGCCACGTTCACTGTCTCACATGCCTGGCAGCTTTCGGGTGGAATTACTGGTCCTTCTCATGAGGGACCAAGTATTTTCATTCGGGGCTCCATGGGAGGATCAGATGTCGATCGCTGCATCGGAGAGAGGGCTGTTACACTCTGGAAATGATGCTGAGTTCCCACTGTAATGGTGTGTGTGCTCATGCTGAATCAGATTCAGACTTGACAGCCACACTACCGGGGCTACTCTGGGGGCGCAGTGCAAAGCGTAATCGCCTTACCCCACCCCCGTGCCTGCCTGGATGTGTGTGGAAAAACTTTGGCAGTATGGAAGCATATTGGTGCCAATGTGGAAAGCCAAACATGCCAAAATCTGCAGAAAAAGTTTTTCCTCTTACTACCCTTGGTGGTGGGGTGGCTTTGCTAATGGCAGACCACCTCTTCCCTGCATGTATGGCCACACTACAAGTCTGTGTAAGGCCAAGACATGCAGTGCTTGAGGGTAGTTCTGAGTCGAGGTTGAGCTGTGCATAGTGACTGACCATGGTTTAAGTCACAGCACTGGCCCTCGGTCAGACGATGTCCAGAAGCGTCCCAGGGCTAAACCTTGCAGAGGTGCGAGACATTGCCAAAGTTCGCTTTCTCGATGCTCCTATTTCACAAGGTTTGCCTTTTTCGGTGACACTGTTGGAGACTGTGCCCAGCGGCTCTCCACAGTTCAGAAGCAGGCTGAGGAAGCCAGGAGCTTGACCCGATGTGCTCCGGGTCACTTGTGGTTTCTCCTCAGCCTGTTTGTCGCCAAGGGTGTCAGTCCCCTGTAGAAAAGCTGTCACAGCCAGCTTTGCTGTGACGTCTAGCTTTCGCAGGAAGACAGCGCCACTTGTCTCAGCAGCCCTGAGATGAGCAACCCAGCGTTGGAGGAAGTTGCTCTCTGGGAGATGGTGTACTCACCTCTCCCTCCCCCGGAGGAGGACCGGGTGGAGAATCTTTGTTTCATTCTGTTCCGCCGCTGGCTCCCCGGAGTCCAATGGTACCCACATTTTCTATAGAGGAATTTCTTCCATCTCTGGGTCACAAGAGGGTGCGGACTGCAGTGAGCGACGCTCCCATGCCTTGCCACTCCTTTCCCCCTCTTCCATAGCTCAGATGTCAGTGACGCCGCCACGGCCTTGTCACTCTCGTCTCCCACTGGGCAAGGAGGCGCGGAAACCTGGACTTGACGCCCCCCCGGGCCTCGCTCCTCGTTTCCCCTCCTTCCTTTGCGTCGGGACAGCCAGCAGCCGAACGCCTTCGGGCCTTCCCTGCCTTCTGCCCCCCGGTGGAAGCAGTTAGGTGTTGCCCCGCAAACCGTGACCTCTCTCTTGGCCGCAGTAATACCTCCGGAGTCCGGTCCCTGCCTTCCACTTCGCTGCCCCTCCGCGGGTACGCCGGTGGTCTGGGTGGGCTCGTTGATGTGGTCTCTTGAAGCCTGGCTAGCACTTCCAAGGCCTTTCCGCTGGCTCATCCATACCATCTGGCTTGGCTATGCAATTCAGTTTGCCCGCCGGCCTCCCAAATACAGGGGGAAAGAGATTGTCGTCCTGCTGGCGAAGGACGTAATCGAGCCAGTTCCTCCAGCCGAGATGAGGTCTGGGTTCTCAGCCCTTACTTCATTGTACCCAAGAAAGGCGGTGGGTTACGGACGATCCTGAACCTGCACATTTTGAATCACAAGCACAGGCTCCCATTCAGAATGCTCACGCAGAAGCGCATCTTCGAATGCATCCGTCCCCAGGATTGGTTTGCAGAGATCGACCTGAAGGACGCGTACTTTCATGTCTCGATTCGGCTTGCGTTCGAGGGTCGAGCATATCAGTACAAAGTCCTACCCTTCGGCCTGGCCCTGTCGCCCCGTGTCTTCACGAAAATCTTGGAGGCGGCTATTGTTCCCATGAGAGAACGTAGCGTTCGCATTCTCAACTATCTCGACGACTGGCTCATAATAGCTCACTCGCGAGATCTGTTGTGCGAACACAGGGACATGGTGCTCCGGCACCTCAGCCGCTTGGGACTTCAGGTCAACTGGGACAAGCGCAAACTCTGCCCCATGCAGAGGATCTCTTATCTCGGTATGGAGTTGGACTCGGTCGGTCAGACTGCGCGCCTCACAGAGGAGAGCGTCCAGTCAGTGCTCAACTGCCTCAAGTACTTTCAAGGCAGGTCAACGGTCCCACTGGAACAGCTTCAGAGGCTCGTGGGCATATGGCAGCCGCAGCCGCAGTAACGGCGCTCGGCCTGCTTCATATGATACCGCTTCAGCGTGGCTTCATGATCATGCAGCCTCACACAAGCCTTCTGCACAAGCACGTACTGGTCCGAATGGACAGTACTGTGACCGTTGCGTACATCTACCGCCAAGGGGTCTACGCTCCCGTCGTATGTCGCGACTCGCCCGCCATCTCCTCCTATGGGGTCAGAAGCATCTGAGGTCGCTTCCGGCCATTCACATCCCTGGTGTGCTCTACCGTGCAGCCGACGAATTCTCACGGCAGCCGCCTCTTCCGGGAGAATGGCGACTCTATCCCCAGGCGGTCCAGCTGATATGGGGAATCTTCGGAGCTGCTCAGATAGATCTGTTGCCTCTCCGGACACGAACCATTACCAGCGCTTGTATTCTCTAACTGAAGGATCTCTCGGTACAGATGCACTGGTGCTCAGCTGGCCCCGGGGCCTTCACAAATATGCGCCAGTGAGCCTTCTTGCGCAGACTTCTGCAAGGTCAGGGAGGAGGAGGAGCAGGTCCTACTCGTTGCGCTGAATTGGCCCAACCGGACTTGGTTCGCGGAACTCATGCTCCTCGCGACAGCCCCTCCGTGCCCGATCCCTCTGAGGAAGGACCTCCTTTCCCAGAGATGGGGCACCCTGTGGCACCCGCGTCTAGACCTCTGGAGACTCCATGTCGGGACGCGGAGGTTCTAGGTGGCCTACCACAGGCTGTGGTAGACACCATCACTTCCGCTAGAGCCCCCTCTACGAGGCGCCTCTATGCATTGAAGTGGAACCTGTTCGTCGATTGGTGTTCTTCCCGCTGGGGAGGCCCTTGAACTTGCCGGATCAGAGTTGTGCTTTCCTTCCTGCAGGATGGGTTGGAGCGAAGGCTGTCTCCCTCCACCCTCAAAGTGTATGTTGCCGCAATAGCCACTCATCACGATGCAGTAGAAGGTAAGTTATTGGGGAAGCACGTCCTGGTCATCAGATTCCTCAAGGGTGCCAGGAGGCTAAATCCGCCTTGTAATTTGCACCCCATACCCTCTTAACTCTGGTGCTCAGAGCACTCCAGAGGCCCCCTTTTGAAGCCCTTATCTACGGTTGAGTTAAATATCCTGTCTATGAAGACAGCTCTCCTGTTGGCTTTGGCTTCTTTAAAAAAGAGGGTAGGGTATCTGCAGGCTTTTTCGGTCGACGAATCGTGCCTAGAGTTCGGTCCGGGCCTTTCTCATGTTATTCTGAGACCCCGGCTCGGATATGTACCCAAGGTTCCTACCACTCCGTTTGTGGACCAGGTAGTGAACCTGCAAGTGCTGCCCCTGGAGGAGGCAGACCCAGCCCTAGCTTTTCTCTGTCCCGTCCGCTCTTTGCGGGTTTATGTGGACAGAACGCAAAGCTTCAGGACCTCATATCAGCTCTTTGTTTGTTTCGGAGGCCAGCAGAAGGGGAAGGCTGTCTCCAAGCAGAGGTTAGCCCACTGGTTAGTGGATGCTATTGTCCGGGCTTATGAGTCCCAGGACATGTCTTGCCCACCTAGGTTGACGGCACACTCTACTAGGAGTGTTGCCTCCTCCTGGGCTTTGGCGCAAGGCGCCTCGCTAACAGACATCTGTAGAGCTGCGGGCTGGGCGACACCTAACACGTTCGCTAGGTTTTATAGCCTCCGTGTTGAACCTGTTTCCTCCCGTGTACTCGCTATGGCCAGTAGCGCGAGGAATTAGGTTATGTCGGCTTGCTACGCCATTCCCGCCCCATGGGCCGGATACGTGCGTCTTTTTGCTACGTTGGTTCCCCAACAAACGGTTAACCTCATGAGTTCCTCCGGCACCAGGCGAGGCGGATCGCCCGGCGCCAGGTCTATTACCTCTCGTTGGAGTTGTTATTAGACTGGGTGGCCTTAACAGTGGTCCCTACGGTGACCCATTTCTTCCACGTTCCAGCTACCCTCCGGGTTAGCACCTTGTCTTCCCCTCGACAGACCCGTTCTGTCGTCCTTGCTGAGTACGCTCCCATCCCTCGGGCTGGGACTACCTCAAGGACTGCCATATGTTTCACTACCCTACGGGTTAGTACATACGTGTATTCCAGTGCCTCCCTTTGGGCGGGCAGGGTCTCCACAGCGTTCCCTCCTACGGGTTGGGCACGCTTTCCCAGTGTTATCCAATCCACTGAGCGGGTCTTGCGGAACAGCAGTGTGATTCTTCCTAGCTAGCTCCCTTCATATAAGTAAGAAACTGCTATGCCAGGAGCTAAGCTGGGCGCTGGAAGGGGTCAGCACCATGGCGTTTTGTTAGGGATCCCAATTCGTTGGAAACCCTCGTTCCCTGAGGAGGGAATGGAGACGTCTCGTCCCGTCGCCATGCTTGCTGTACCTTCGCGCAGGACTGGACACCGTTCGGCTCCTCAGCGAAAAACGTTTGTGTATGCGCTTGATTCCGCCTTTATACCCGCACTGGTAGGCGGGTCGCGGAATGCAAATCTTGCATGCCAATGTTTATTGGCTTGTTTTAGTTCACTCGAAGTCGATTGGTCTCCCTAGCGTGATCCCAATTCGTTGGGAACTCCTCCGACGAGACGTCTCCGTTCCCTCCTCAGGGAACGAGGGTTACCATACATAACCGAGACGTTATGATTATCATAGCTAGCCCAGTATATATAGCCTACAGAAGGACACGAAAGCTGCATTCACGTTTAATTATAAGTCTTTGCGATTACTCTTATCCCCCATGTACATATAAGCAATATTCTCCACCGCAAAGGAGATATAATGTTATTCACCATGACGCTGATGTGCAGACCAAACATTACATGTGAAAAATACTTATTGCTCTATTTCCGTATATTATTTTTTTGTGAATGAATGAATCTACCTGTTGTTTTGGTATTTGTCATCACCCTCTTGTACCACCTGCTGGTTAGTTGGACTAACATTTTTTGTTTGTGTCAGAGACATTAGTCATTATTTTACTTCCATACAAACAATACTCAAATGACATATTGCATCTACTGAGATTCTGAAGTGTGTAGTAAGTGGACTCTTTGCTATCCCGTAAGACGAGATGCAGTCTACTTTTCAAAGTAAAAAAAAAAAGGCAGACAATATGTGCTATTTATAAACCATTTTTGTCTTTATAAGCATCATAGTTCTTATGGGCAATTTTTTTTTTTTTTTTTTTTTGGTCACTGTAAATCTGTATATTTTTATTATTTCTTCACTGAAGCCTATAGTGAAATCAAATTATCACCGTTTCAATGAAGTGCCATTATGTGACCGAAACCGGATATTGCAGTTTATGACATTCTTCATAAATGAACAAATCAAATGAGCCGTGAGTCTATATAATTTTGAATTCCTCACTGTATATTTCAGTGTACAAGATACATAATAAATTCAAATCTTGAATCTGGTAGAAGCCTATTGTAGAGAAGTTCAGTGTGATGGAAGGAAGAAGAAGACGAGGTCGGCGAAATTGGGACTCGCACTTTATTTTCCAAGTGATAAAACGACAATTACAGAGCGCTCGTGCGCGGCCGCCGTGTCACTTGACACGGCAAAAACAAAAGAACAAATATGCACTAGACAAACAATCTTAGAGGCAGCTTCCGTGCAGCTTCACAGCTTCGTGCGAGTCCCAGGTCTCTCTCACTTCTCTCTCTCAGCCGGCAGCTTTTATGCAGTCTCCACGCCAATTACTGCAATCAGACACAGGTGTTCGTCATCTGCACTTGACCCACTTACTCACCGCGCGACTCGCTGATTCCTCTCCCGCTACAGACTTCGCGAAACCACGCCCCCCTCGCCACATACCCCCACCGCCCGTCTCAGGCCGGGGAGCCGTCCGGCCTGCAGCCTCCCCCCCCCCCCTCCTGGAGAGGAAGTCAGCCACAACCATCTGTGCACCCGGCCTGTGGATCACCTGGAACTTAAAAGGCTGTAAAGCTAGATACCAACGGGTGATCCGCGCATTGCTATCCTTCATGCGGTGGAGCCATTGCAGGGGAGCGTGGTCCGAACAGAGGGTGAACTCCCGCCCCAGGAGGTAGTAGCGGAGGGTGAGAACAGCCCACCTGATGGCCAAACACTCTTTCTCAATGGTGCTGTACATCGTCTCTCTCTTAGAGAGCTTGCGACTGATGTACAGCACCGGCCGCTCTACACCCTCCACCTCCTGGGACAGGACGGCGCCCAGCCCCCTGTCCGATGCGTCCGTCTGTAGGATAAAGGGGAGAGAGAAATCAGGAGCATGCAAAAGCGGCCCGCCACATAGAGCAGCCTTTATCTGGGTAAAGGCCCGCTGACACTGCTCCGTCCACTGAACCGTATCTGGCGCTTCCTTTTTAGTTAGATCGGTCAGCGGGCTAGCGAGGTCCGAATAATTAGGCACAAACCTTCTATAATATCCCGCTAGCCCCAGGAACTGTCTAACCTCCTTTTTGGTCTTGGGTCTCGGACAGGTCGCAACTGCTGCCGTCTTATCAATTTGGGGACGCACCTGTCCGTGACCCAAGTGGAAACCCAGATACCTTACCTCCACACGCCCAATTGCACATTTCTTCGGGTTGGCCGTGAGCCCCGCCCTTCTCAGCGTCTTCAGGACAGCCCGCAAATGCTGCATATGACGCTGCCAATCGGTACTATAGATGATAATATCATCCAAGTAGGCAGCGGCATATGCAGCATGCGGTCGGAGAATCCTGTCCATCAGACGCTGAAAGGTCGCTGGAGCCCCGAACAACCCGAAAGGAAGGGTGACAAATTGGTGTAATCCAAACGGCGTTGTGAAAGCTGTCTTTTCTTTGGACATTGGAGACAAGGGGATCTGCCAATAACCCTTCGTTAAGTCCAATGTCGAATAAAAACGAGCAGTACCCAGCCGATCAAGCAGTTCGTCAACCCTCGGCATTGGATAAGCATCAAACTTAGACACCGCGTTCACCTTCCTATAGTCTACACAGAAGCGAACCGAGCCGTCAGGTTTGGGAACTAAAACTATCGGGCTCGCCCAGTCACTGCTTGACTCTTCTATTACCCCCATATCCAGCATAGCCTCTAATTCACTCTGAACCACCTTTTTCTTATGTTCAGGCGAACGATACGGGCGGCAGCGTACCACGACCCCAGGTTCGGTCTCAACGTGGTGCTGAATGAGGTTTGTCCGGCCAGGCAGGGGAGAAAACACATCCGCAAAATCAGCTTGTATATTTTTAATGTCAGTGAGCTGGGAGGGCGAGAGGTGGTCTCCACCAAGAGCCAGCGCGAGAGATTGTGATTTTGAACTCGCCTCAGGCCCGAGATCCTCCTCTCCGCTCACCACCGTCGCCAACATCACTGACTCTGCCTCAACCCACTTTTTGAGGAGGTTGAGGTGATAAATTTGATGTGCTCCACCCCTGTCTGTACGGGCTACCTCATAGTTGAGATCATTAACTCGCCGTGTGACCTCAAAGGGCCCTTGCCACTTTGCGAGTAACTTCGAGCTGGTAGTAGGGAGTAATACAAGTACCTTATCTCCCGGTGCAAATTGGCGGAGTCTAGTTCCCCTGTTGTAAAGCTGACTCTGTCTGCCCTGGGCCTGTAACAAATTCTCCATTGATAGCCGCCCCAAAGTGTGGAGCTTTGTTCTCAGGTCCAGGACATACTGAATTTCGTTCTTAGCAGCGGACGGTCCATCCTCCCAAGTCTCTCTAAGAACGTCAAGCACCCCGCGGGGCTGACGTCCATAGAGAAGCTCGAAGGGGGAAAACCCCGTGGAGGCTTGGGGGACCTCGCCTACAGCAAACAAGAGGGGTTCTAGCCATTTATCCCAATTTTTGGCGTCTTCGTGAACGAACTTACGAATCATGGATTTCAAAGTGCGATTAAACCGTTCCACTAAACCGTCTGTTTGTGGGTGGTAGACGCTAGTGCGAATCGATTTAATGCCCAACAATTCGTAGAGTTCGCGAATCGTTCGTGACATAAACGCCGTGCCCTGATCAGTGAGAATCTCTTTGGGGATTCCCACTCGGGAGATTAAAGAGAAGAGAGCGCTCGCAACACTTTTAGCCGAAATGTTACGAAGCGGGACTGCTTCCGGGTATCGCGTTGCGTAGTCCACCAGAACCAAGGCAAAGCGATGCCCTCGTGCTGACCGCTCTAATGGCCCGATGAGGTCCATACCAATTCGCTCGAAGGGGACCTGCATTAACGGGAGGGGGCACAATGGTGCTTTTGGATTGGCCGGTGGATTCACCAACTGACATTCACGACAAGACGCGCACCACCTGCGCACGTTCTCGTGAATGCCCGGCCAGAAGAACCGGGCCATGAGACGGTTTAGTGTTGCCGCCTGACCTAAATGCCCGGCCATTGGGTTACAGTGAGCCGCCTGAAAAAGCATTTTCCGGCGGCTTTTAGGAACCAACAACTGTGTTGTATCTTCCTTTGTCTGGGTGTCTTGGGTCACCCGATACAACCTATCTTTTACTACAGTAAAATAGGGATAAGAGAGCGGTTGGTCTGGCTGAAGCAGCTGGCCGTCGATGGAGCGGACCTGATTAAAGGCATTTTTAAGAGACTCGTCCTGGGACTGCTCCAGGGGAAAGTCATCGCGCTCTGAGAGAACCATTCTCGCCAGAGCCCTCTGTTCCCCTGCAGCAGGACCCAGTGGTCCCGGCTCAGCATCCCCCAGCTGAACGACCGCTGTCTTTCCCTTGTTTTTTCTACCCCAAGAGGCACCCGCTGATAACGACCCCAATAATTCATTAAAGGCAAGCCAATTCGTCCCCAAAATGAGCGGATGCCGGAGGTGCGGGTTAACGGCCACCTCCACACTATGCTTTTGGCCCCTAAATTGAATTACGACCGGCATTATCGGATACCTCACCACCACCCCGTGCACACACCGCACCTTAACCATGCGGCTGTTATCCAATGCCCCCGGTTGAATCAGACTTTGATGTATAGAGGTTTGGTTACAACCTGAATCCACCAAAGCCTGATAAGTACCCCCCTTTATACTCACTGGTATCTGGTACAGGCCAGTTTGGTCGGGGGCAGCCTGCGGCGCGTCGGGAACCCGGATCAGGGTCCCCACCTCCATCGCCGGACACCGATCTGTAAAATGTCCCGGGTCCCCGCAGCGCCAACAGGCCGGCCCAGGCCTCCCCGCCGCTCCGGTGGCAGGAAGCGGGTCAAGGAAATGGCGTGGAGAGTGCAGGGCTGCCGGACTCGGGACGGGGTGGTCGGACGTGGCGGGCCCCCTAGGTGGGGCCCGGGTCACAGGAACGGGCTCCGCCGGAGTCGCGGTCCTCCACCTTGGCGCCGGCCGGGGCACCAGCCCCCCGCGAGACCTGGGAAGGGGCACAGGTTTGGGGAGAGAAGGGGTAGAGAGAGAGAGAGAAGGAGAGAGAGAAGCTGATGGAAGGGCTTCGCCGACCCCTGAGCACGCCACCATGTGATCTTCCGCCAGGTGGATGGCCTGGTCCAGCGACGTCGGGCGGTGGCACTGGACCCACTGCGCAGTTTTCTTTGGCAGCTTAGTGATAAACTGCTCCAGTACCACCTTGCTGATGACATCCTCGACGTCGCCTCCGTCGGCCATCAGCCATCTGCGGCAGGAGTCCCGGAGCTGTTGCGCCAGCACGAAGGGTCGGCCAGACTCCTCCAGGCTCAGGGACCGGAACCGCTGACGATGTTGTTCGGGGGTCCGGCCGACCCGCTGCAAAATGGCGCGCCTCAGGTCTTCGTAGACCAGGAGGTTCTGGACTGGCAGTTGGTTGGCGGCTATCTGCGACTCACCCGATAGCAACGGGATGAGCCGCATGGGCCAGTCCGATTGGGGCCACCCCCGGGCCTCGGCGGACCTCTCAAATAGGTCCAGGAACGCCTCCGGATCGTCCTGGGGACCCATTTTATTGAGAGGCAGGGGCGGGGCCGAGGCCGTAGCTGGAACAGGGACGGCCCGAGCCTCCCGGTCGAGCCAGCTCCGGAACAGCTCGCGGTCTTCTTGCTGGCCTTGGAGGAGCATCTGGAAGCGTTGATCCTGCTCCTCTTTCACGGCCAGCAGGGCGTGATGTTGCTCCCGGTGAAGACCCGCGAGCGTCTGTATAAGCTCCGCAAACGGCGTTCCCGGCGGGGTCTGCATGGCGGCGGCAGTCTTCTTCTTCCCGGGTTTCGGCACCAGTGTAGAGAAGTTCAGTGTGATGGAAGGAAGAAGAAGACGAGGTCGGCGAAATTGGGACTCGCACTTTATTTTCCAAGTGATAAAACGACAATTACAGAGCGCTCGTGCGCGGCCGCCGTGTCACTTGACACGGCAAAAACAAAAGAACAAATATGCACTAGACAAACAATCTTAGAGGCAGCTTCCGTGCAGCTTCACAGCTTCGTGCGAGTCCCAGGTCTCTCTCACTTCTCTCTCTCAGCCGGCAGCTTTTATGCAGTCTCCACGCCAATTACTGCAATCAGACACAGGTGTTCGTCATCTGCACTTGACCCACTTACTCACCGCGCGACTCGCTGATTCCTCTCCCGCTACAGACTTCGCGAAACCACGCCCCCCTCGCCACACCTATACTTATAGTAGCAGTTAAGTGTCATGGGATTCGTTGTGGGCAAGATTTTTACATTGTCACGTCTTGATGCCATTGACATTTTGTGTTTAAAAAATGTTTTTATTTTCAGTTCTCTGTATTGGGATGTAAATATTAATTTCTTTTCACACATTTCATTCCTGTCTCTTTCTGCAAATGTCTCTCTCTCACTTTCAGGGTGGATCAGATTCTTGGTAGGGGCCAGATGCCTGTGGATAAGAAGGTCAGAGAAAAGTTGTTATCTGATGGAGACATTCTGGAAGATGTGAGCATGTTGGGAAGGGTGTGTAAGGTAGAGAGACAGGTGAGTAAAGAGACACTTGGTCAAGAAATGCATTACACATTGAATCATTCCATCTAATTGAATCCTGGAATAATGCACTGGTTTTCAATAGGACAGAAATTAGACAGTTTGTTGTTTCAACTATGGGCAGTTTTAGCCCTGTGGATGTTTAGAAGAAAAGTCTCTTACAACACACTTTTCTTTTCTTTTTCTAAAAGTAATGCGTCTCATTTTTATTTTGAAAGATTACTTGTGTTTAAGAACATTCTGGGGTGAAATTGATGGTGCTAGAAATGACTTTTAACATTTTTATAGTAAAATGGCCTGACTCCTTAGTCTTGATAAGGCTTTTTTTATAGTTAGTGTTTTACATATCCTAAATACACACAAATATATATAAAATGTATGATTCACATTTTTTTAATGGAAATGATTGAAAATATACAGGTCCTTCTCAAAAAATTAGCATATTGTGATAAAGTTCATTATTTTCCATAATGTAATGATAAAAATTAAACTTTCATATATTTTAGATTCATTGCACACCAACTGAAATATTTCAGGTATTTTATTCTTTTAATACTGATGATTTTGTCATACAGCTCATGAAAACCCCAAATTCCTGTCTCAAAAAATTAGCATATCATGAAAAGGTTCTCTAAACGAGCTATTAACCTAATCATCTGAATCAACTAATTAACTCTAAACACCTGCAAAAGATTCCTGAGGCTTTTAAAAACTCCCAGCCTGTTTCATTACTCAAAACCGCAATCATGGGTAAGACTGCCGACCTGACTGCTGTCCAGAAGGCCATCATTGACACCCTCAAGCAAGAGGGTAAGACACAGAAAGAAATTTCTGAACAAATAGGCTGTTCCCAGAGTGCTGTATCAAGGCACCTCAGTGGGAAGTCTGTGGGAAGGAAAAAGTGTGGAAAAAAACGCTGCACAACGAGAAGAGGTGACCGGACCTTGAGGAAGATTGTGGAGAAGGACCGATTCCAGACCTTGGGGGACCTGCGGAAGCAGTGGACTGAGTCTGGAGTAGAAACATCCAGAGCCACCGTGCACAGGCGTGTGCAGGAAATGGGCTACAGGTGCCGCATTCCCCAGGTCAAGCCACTTTTGAACCAGAAACAGCGGCAGAAGCGCCTGACCTGGGCTACAGAGAAGCAGCACTGGACTGTTGCTCAGTGGTTGCATGTCATTCGGAAATCAAGGTTCCAGAGTCTGGAGGAAGACTGGGGAGAAGGAAATGCCAAAATGCCTGAAGTCCAGTGTCAAGTACCCACAGTCAGTGATGGTCTGGGGTGCCATGTCAGCTGCTGGTGTTGGTCCACTGTGTTTTATCAAGGGCAGGGTCAATGCAGCTAGCTATCAGGAGATTTTGGAGCACTTCATGCTTCCACCTGCAGAAAAGCTTTATGAAGATGATTTCATTTTTCAGCACGACCTGGCACCTGCTCACAGTGCCAAAACCACTGGTAAATGGCTTACTGACCATGGTATTACTGTGCTCAATTGGCCTGCCAACTCTCCTGACCTGAACCCCATAGAGAATCTGTGGGATATTGTGAAGAGAAAGTTGAGAGACGCAAGACCCAACACTCTGGATGAGCTTAAGGCCGCTATCGAAGCATCCTGGGCCTCCATAACACCTCAGCAGTGCCACAGGCTGATTCCCTCCATGCCACGCCACATTGAAGCAGTCATTTCTGCAAAAGGATTCCCGACCAAGTATTGAGTGCATAACTGAACATAATTATTTTAAGGTTGACTTTTTTTTTGTATTAAAAACACTTCTTTTATTGGTCGGATGAAATATGCTAATTTTTTGAGACAGGAATTTTGGGTTTTCATGAGCTGTATGCCAAAATCATCAGTATTAAAACAATAAAAGACCTGAAATACTTCAGTTGGTGTGCAATGAATCTAAAATATATGAAAGTTTAATTTTTATCATTACATTATGGAAAATAATGAACTTTATCACAATATGCTAATTTTTTTAGAAGGACTTGTACAGTATAATTATCCTGTTCAGAAAATCGCCACCTTGGAATTATAAGGCTCTATCTGCATTCTGAGCAGTTTTGAGATATTGAGCTTCAAAGTTTTTGCATTCCTTTCGACTTTGTAGATATAACCTTTTTGTTTTCTAAATAAAAGGTCCCAACATATACACAACATAAAAAAACATCACATAATGTTAATAACTGGTCACAACAAGAATATGTGAATAACTAAGTTTTGACTAAAATGTCAGATAGAACCTTATAATTCCAAGGTGATGAATTTTATTTACTTTGATTTTTATTGTTTTCTTATTATGTCATTGTCTTATGTTTTGCCGTTTGTTTTGATTGTCATATTAAACATAATACTATTAAACCAGTGGTTCCCAACCAAGGGGCCAGGGTCCAAAAAGGGAACTCAGCACAATTCCCAAGGGAGCCGCAGGATGACTTAACAGCATTGAAATTAATAAATTGTTTTTAACATATTAAAATAACTAAATTAAAGTGCTAAAAGCATGTAAAATCAAGATCAATCTTTTTTTTCGCTTCTAACTATTGTTTATATTGAGAAACATACAGTTCTTTAAACTTCTAGAATCTCAAAATGAATAATGGTTCATTTAATATATCAATAGTCCCAGTTTCTGTCAATAAAAAAGTCTTAATAGATTAGCATAGTAATGGATATGGCAATGTTGAGGAATTTTGTATTGGCAGAATAGATCTGCTATGACGCTGCTGCTGCTGCTGTTGTTGATTATTGCAATACATTCACAGAAGACATACTGCTGCTGCACAAAGCATACATGAAATGACCTGTAGCACATCTACACAGATGGAACTGGGGGAGGTGGAGGGTTTAATGATTGCTGTAAGCAAACACAGAACCAAAATATTTAAATGTTGAGCAAGCAAGCTCATTTGCTGCAGATGCAACAGAGACCAATTGGCTTGTGCCATGTAGTAATTAATGTGATAGCTAGCAGATAACGATCTATCATCAAGAGTTTTGTGACAGAACTAGAGATTTGGCCTTTGAGTCAAATGGTTTAGAACCA
Organism: Meda fulgida; assembly: GCA_030578275.1. Lineage (NCBI taxonomy): Eukaryota > Metazoa > Chordata > Actinopteri > Cypriniformes > Leuciscidae > Meda > Meda fulgida. The sequence goes on along the minus strand of CM060616.1, from coordinate 25,231,211 downwards.
CTGTGTTAAACATAACATAAACATAATGTTTTCTGACAAACAATATTTCTGTGTTCCATATATCATCTCTATAGGTACAGTCTATTGAAGCTAAGCTGGACTCTTTACTGGACATCTACCGGCAGGTTCTGCAGAAGGGTTCGTCCTCTGCCCTCACTCTCTCCTCTCTTCCTCCTTTTGGGTTGGAGGAGACGTCAGACTATCAGAGCACCATCTTCAGTAAGGATCTCTCTTGCTCCTCCCAGGTCAGCCAGACCGTCTGTGACAACCCACCCAGGGCTCTCCAACTAATATTAGCCCCCAATGAACTCAACCTCAACCAGAACAACTCCACAACATCTTCCCCTGGGCTCAATCCATCCTCTACCTCGCCTTTTAACCCATCAACCTTCCATGTTCCTTCAACCCCATCCATGGAGTGTCCATCAGCACAAGGCAGTCCATCTCAAATCCTCAGCGCCAACAGCTTTCATTCCTCTGTAATCCACTTTCCATACGTTGGTCAACCAGCTCCACCTCTTCCACCCACTGCCTCTTCAAAACTTCTACTCTCCACTGTTCCTCCACAACCGGGTCATGCCTGCAGCACGGGGCCCTCTAGGTCAGACCCCACCGACTACGCCAAATCCTACTTTAGAGGAGTTGGGATAGACTTTGGACTTAACTCTAGTATGGGCTGCAAGCTTCAGCAAAAAAACAGACCAAATGCTAAAGAAGACATTTCTTGGAGGAGACATATAAGCCTGGATGCAGAGGTGGAGATGGACCCCCTTGTTCCAGTATTACCTCTTGTCCCAGTTCAAGGCCAATTCAGTGAAGACAGAGGGTTGGGGAAGTCCCTCTCTGTGCAGGACCTCATGCAGCCCGCTCTAGAGGGTCTGGGCATGCATTCTAGTCAGGCTAGTTTCTCCAATAGTGTTAGCAGCAGCCAGGGCTCTTCAGCTGGGGGCATTGATATGGGGGAAGCAGGCTGGGGAGAAGCTAATCTCTTCATCAGCGATAGAGACCTGGAGGTCTCAAAGACACAAAGTCAAGGGTTTGACTTTCTTTCTCAGCCCCCAATTGATACATCCTACTCCTCGGAGCTGCTTAGGACAAGTACTACGGCTGGTGCTAGTCACAACCTAGCACGTGGACATTCACCCAATACGGACAGCAATGAGACTATGAATATGCAACATGTTCGACTAAAATAACTCAGTCTCTAAAGTGTTCTTAGAAACCCCCTCTGATGGAATGAAACTTTGATACGAGAGCTTATTTTATTTTGTAGTTGTTTTGTATTTTTATGAGGAAAAAGTACATTTAGATCATTTTTATACATGTTTTATTAGTTTTATTAGTTTATTTAAAAGAAACAATTATGATTTTGTATCGTCACCGTACATGACATATCATTGCATGCATTGTTCTTTTTCAAATGTACTGTAACATTTAAAAAAAAAATCTAATAGAATGTGATAGATTAATAATCAACCTGCTGAAATGATCCAAACTGATCCAAAATTATCCAAACCAAGGCATGAACTATTCACTGGACGGCATGAACAATGCATGTCTTCAGCATACAGAAACACAGTCGCATTACAAAAAGCCTTGTCAACCCGAAATGTACAACCTGCCTAAAAATAGATAGAAAATGGTCAGAACATATTTTTCTCTTTTCTGAATTTATCATATTGTATTAAAAGGTCATTTACTTTTCTTATGTAAAAAAAAAAGTGGCAGAAACTGAAGGAAACTGATGCTGCTGAAAATGTTAGTTTTGATAAAGCAATTCAATTTTGTAGTTTCCATACTACATTAGTTGCTGTTTTTGTAATTAGTTCTGATCACATTGCAGCTGCAGCCCAACTTAATATCCCACCTGTTAGTTTTGTGAATATAAATTATTATTAACAACAATAAATAGCAATTATGAATAATTTTAATACATTGTATGTATGTGTGTGATTTATCATCATTCATAATAAATATATAATTTTATTTTGTTGTTAATTATAGTTTGCAATATTTGCTAATATTCATATTGTGGCGAGCAGGACGAGGTCGAGGGCCGTGGGAGACTGATGAGCGACTCCTGCGCGACGCATCGGTCTTCCTTGTTTTATTTTATGTTATTAAAATCGTTGAATGTTCGCCGGTTCCCTCCTCCTTTTCAGGTTTCGGCACCAGTGTAACGCAGTTCAGATGTTATGGGAAGGAGGAGGCGGGAACTGGCGAACATTCAAATTTTTTAATAACATAAAATAAAACAAATACAAAACGAAAGTAAAGTAAAAGACAGCAGCCCCTCACGGACGACTGCTGGCCACACAAAACAGAAACAAAACACAACATAAACTCAGGCATGTTCCTCTCTCGATCTCCACTGTCGTCGCTCCTACTTTTATGCTTCCGCTCCTCCGTGAGATATAGGCTACGAGACAAGATGGTCCCACGGCCCTCGACCTCGTCCTGCTCGCCACATTTTTTGTATCTTTTTAGTTGGCATAACAGCCGTGAATATTTGTGTCAGATCTCTCCAAAATCTGACGTAAATACAATAGCATACATGCCGATACTCATCAAAGATTGTGAAAAATATCTTCTCTTGTCTAGTAATTTAGAAGCAGACATCAGAGTTCAAGTGTATTTTATTGTTGGTTAAGAACCGACACACATTAGATAATGGAGAATCATATTCTCGTTAAAGTACATGAGTGCAAGTGCAAACAGGATAGCTCATGCTTCTGCAGAGCGCTGTCAGGGTAGACAGTAAAGTGCGCTAGCTACATTAGCTTCATGCACACCAAAAAAGACTACAAAAAACTACATCACAACACATCAAATCAGAACAGACTAACATAGAATCTTCAACCTATTGGACTATAAGCCAGGTCACATAGCAATGTTAGCAAGAGGGTTTAGGGATTGCATACAAGCTGAGATACAGGATAAACAAAGCTTAATCCACATTCCCACTAGAGGCAGATCTTCTTAAAGTGCTTATAACAATTTAACAATAGAGCAAATTCCACAACGAAGACTTAAATTCAAACTGAAAATATACAGTTAAACATAAATATACTATCATAATCATTGTCAAGCAGGCGCAAGTTTTACTTTTCCGTCTTTTGCGTTGCGTTGCATTGTGATAATTAACCAAGCTTTGTTTATGGAGTTGAAAAGAAGAGGGATGGTGTGGCTGACCCAGGTGTTAGCAGCCCAGCACAACATTCATTTGTTCTTCTGGGCCTTTTGGGCAGATTTCGTGACCTTCCCGGAGGAGATGTCTTCTTCTAAACACCATTGATGACGCCCACTGCTACGGTCTGACGCATGTCACGCACTGCAAAGCGACCTGGGAAATGAAGATCATAAGAAAAACAGAGCTTAGTTATGATTATAAATCAAGGGTCTTCAAAAATCAAGAAACTCCCTGATGCATACTGCATTTTACACCTTCCATTTACATACTACAATACTGTAAATATATAAAACTTATTCATGTATTAACATTTCAATAACATTTTAATTTTACTAAGCATTTTGAGGTGCATTTACTGTTCTGCAAATTTCTGTAGCTGAAATTCGGGTTCAAGATGGTCATGCAAATTCGCCACACTGACCAACAGAAAGTTGATTGGTTTGAAATTGACTTGTGTTAACTGCGCTTCATGAATTGATATTATTATAATAATTAATTATTTTGTAAGAGCCATAGCCTATTTGGGTGCAAGTTCCAATCCTGGCTAAACGTCCTTTGCTGTTCCCCTCTCTTTCTCCTATCACTTCCTGTCTAAACTGTCCTGTCAAATAAAGGATAAAATGCCCAAAAATAAAACGTTAAATATCTATTATTAATCATTTTGTACCCGCCCTTGAAATGGTGAAATATTCTTGAAAAATCAGTTTAAAAAAAAAATGTAGGAATCTTTGCAGTAGGAGTGACTTTGGTAATAAATAGTTTTACAGTAAACATACTAGAGGAATTAGTAACTTTAAATACAAATTAAGATATGACCCTTACCAAGAGGAGGATACTCAGAGAAACTCTCCACACAGTTTGCCTGGTATCATATCTACAATAGCAGCATCCCCAGACTTCAGGAATTTGGGATTATCTTCTAGCTTCTTCCCAGAGCGACGGTCAATCTTCTCCTTTAACTTGGGAAACTTACAGGCAATATGAGCAGTGTGGCAGTCGAGAACTGGGGCATAACCAGCACTGATCTGACCTGGATGGTTCAGAATGATCACCTGACCAGAGCAGAAAGTGGAAAAGTGAATAGTTTGTAAAGACAAACACCCTCTGAATAAAAGTGCAGTTTAAAGAATCCCTAACAGGCATATTCAGAAAAATAAGATAATGAATTGTGTCAGTAGGCTTTGTAATTGAAACCCTATAAAAACTCATAACTAAGATCTTTACCTGAGCTGTGAAACTCGCCGCCTCCTGTGGAGGATCGTTCTTGCTGTCACCTGCAACATTCCCACGTCGGATATCTTTGAATGAGACATTCTTCACATTAAACCCCACATTATCGCCTGGAAGAGCTTCAGATAGAGCCTCGTGATGCATCTCCACAGATTTGACCTCAGTGGTCACGTTCACAGGTGCAAATGTCACAACTAGTCCAGGTTTCAGAATACCTGTCTCTACACGTCCCACAGGCACAGTACCAATTCCTACACAGAAAGAGTGCAAAGGTAAAAGAGGGATGTTTGTTGGTATTTGTGGCGAACAGGACGGCCGAGGGACGTGAGAGAACGGCGCGAGGCCGGTGGTGCGATTGCTAATGAGCAACACATGTGAGGCACACCGGTCTCGCATCTCTCACGGAGGAGCGGAAGCATAAAGGAGGAGCGACGACGTTGATGATCGAGAGAGGAACAGGCCTGTATTTTAGTTGTGTTTTGTTTTTGTATTTTACTTTAGTTATATTTATTTTCGGTAGCCAGCAGTCGTCCGCGAGGGGCTGCTGGCGGTATTTTCGTTTGTTTGTTTTATTTTAAATAAATTATATTTTGATTGTTCGCCGGTTCCCGCCTCCTTCTTCCCTGAACATTGCTACAGTATTATTTACTGGAAATATCAGTCTTTGTGATGTTAGTTATTTTATTTCTTAAAATGTCCTTGAGGGATGATCATACTTAAAGGTGATGTGTATAATACTTTCTCCAATCCCATCCGAATATACATAGAAAACTATAAGTCATTCATAGGTCACACATCCTTACAAGAAAAAGATTAGCTATAATGTGCATATGATCTTAAAGTTTATTTTAAACAAGTGTTCTTATTGAGACCCTTTTTAAGTTTGGGTATCCTTATACCTCCTATTTTGTACACATCCTGCAGCGGGAGTCAGAGGGGTTTGTCAGTGGGGCGGGTTGGAGGCTGAATGGCATCCAGAGCCTCCAATAGAGTTGTCCCAGAGGCACTCCCATCCTTACGACTGATCTTCCAGCCCTTGAACCAGGTCATCTACAGACAACATATTATTATTAATTATTAATGGCAGGTTTTGAACATTTGGAAGCTCTTAGGAAACTGAATATGAAAATGAATGCTTTTAATCAGCAAGGCTGCATTCAATTGATTCAAGAGTGACAGTAAAGACATTTACAAAAATATGTCTATTTCAAATAAATGCTGTTCTTTTGAACCTTTTATTCAGCAAAGAATCCTGAAAAAAATGCATCACATTTTCTACAAAAATATTAAACAGCTTTCAACAGTTTTCATAATTGATCATAAGGTTTTTTTTTTTTTCTTGAACACCAAATCAATGAATAAATGTATAAATGTAAATGTAGATCAGCATATTAGAATGATTTCTGAAGGATCATGTGACACTGAAGACTGAAGGAGTAATGGCTTCTGAAAATTTAGCTTTGCCATCACAGGAATAAAATACATTTAAAAAAAATATTTGAACAGAAAACAGTTCTTTTAAACTGTAATAATGTTTCACAATATGACTGTTTTACTGTTTTTGATCAAGTAAATACAGCCTTGGTAAGCAGTGAATCGTACTGACTCGTAATGTTTTAATGGTTGTGTATATTGTGAATGCATAGCATGCAGTAATGCATATAATATTGAATCTACAAATAACATGAGTATAATAAATAAGAGGTTGGCTTGCAAAGAGCTACATTATGCCAGTGATATGAATTAATATCTAAAACTATTGAGTCTATTGATAATATGAAAGATATACATCTTTAGGTGATATAACACTAACATTTGGGCTGGCCTTCAGCATGTTATCCCCATTCCATCCAGAGATTAGCACAAATGTATCGAGGTTGTAGCCGATTTTCTTGATATAATTGCTGACTTCTTTCACAATCTCCTCATAGCGCTTCTGGATGTAATTGGGTTCCGTAGAGTCCATCTTGTTGACACCCACGATCAGTTGTTTGACGCCCAGGGTGTACGCCAGCAAGGCATGCTCACGTGTTTGTCCGTTCTTTGAGATACCAGCCTCAAATTCACCAAGGGCAGCTGCAACGATCAACACAGCACAGTCTGCCTGTATCAAGAGAAATGAAAGGTTATTAAAATACTTTGATGGAATAAACTTTTTGGTGTGATACATTTTTTTTATTATCTGATAATATAAAAACCTGTGAGGTGCCAGTGATCATGTTCTTAATAAAGTCTCTGTGTCCTGGAGCATCAATGATGGTGACATAGTACTTGCTGGTCTCAAACTTCCACAGGGAGATGTCGATGGTGATTCCTCTCTCTCTCTCTCTCTCTCAGCTTTGAGTTTGTCAAGGACCCAAGCTTACTTAAAGGAGCCTTTTCCCATCTATAAAAGGTGAGGACAAATAAGTTTAGATAAAGATCTGTAACTGAATTTCTTGAACGAATTGCCTCTGTCAAACAAGTGCATGATGCAAAAGTTATTTTCAGTCCTACAATTTGATAGGTCAAACAGTATTCCAACAGCACAGTTATGTCACTATTTGTATCACTTCACTGGTTGTGTATGGTGTTTCAGACCAGAGTAGCCTATGGAGGTGGAGCAAAAATGGAAGTGGAATGGGAAGCAAAGTTGTGCCATTTTGCCTGGAAATGTTATACTACCAAAGTCCCCCTGTGGTAAAAAAACAAACAAACAAGCTTTTATGTTGTTTATGTCCTTGTGGCATTTAATATGCTTTAAGACAAACCATATGCAAATTCATAAGTCAACACCATTACTGAGTATTTTCTCCTTAAAACTGCAGTGAACCAAAGAGTCTCAAAACCGCGGTTTGAAATCACTGGTGTTTCTGACATCACAAACTATCTTGTTAACATGTGGTCGTCAATGAGTGGATCTCTGAGCTGGTGTGAGTGGAGGTGGGGCTAATTTGCATATTCATAGAACTGCGCATACTAAATAAGGCAAGGGTGTAGAGTTCCATTCAAGCTATTTTGAGGCATGAAGATTTTTTTGTCCAGGGAAAAAACGCTTAAATATGTCATTTTGGTGATCAAAGAGAAGTTTTAAGGAATACAATGACTTACTACAGGGGGACTTTAAGAAAGAAGCTATTTGTCTCAGTGATGTATCCATACATGTTTGTTCCACTGAAGAAAGTCATAGTGGTGAATAGGCCTACATGATGACAGAATATAATTTTTAAGTGAACTATCATTTTAGGTAATTGGATCTTAACTTATTGTTAATAGAATTGATTATAAAGCAAACTTACACTCAAAATATGTGATTAATGCTGATTAATGCACTCTTGCTTGTTTGATTGCTTGAGTAGGTCCACACAGTGGGCCTCTTTGAATAATTATATACATGTGATAACACGGCAACAAATTGTAGCTATATTTATTTGGTCTTGCATATTTGGACTGGTATACTATAGGCTACCTCAGCAGCTTCCTTCTCAAACTTCTCAATGGTCCTCTTGTCGATGCCTCCACACTTGTAAATGAGGTGGCCAGTGGTGGTGGACTTCCCTGAGTCCACATGGCCAATGACCACGATGTTGATATGGAGCTTCTCCTTACCCATCAATGGGCTCTCGTTGGGTGTCAGGCAGACTACAACAGGAAAAGGGAAACTAAATAATTAATCATACAAATAAGTTATTTATAGTCCAATTGCGCTCAGATGTACTGCAACAACCACATAATAGCACGTTATACTTTTGCATATTTTGTTAACTTTTCTTCATTCAGTTTACAATAGGTCAAATCAATATTTGTTATTTATAAAAGTTATTTATAAAGTTATGATTTTTATTTTATTTTATTAGTATAGTGATAAGCCATCCATGATTGGTCTCATTGTCATATTAAAAGCAAACACTGCACAATAAGCTACATTTACAGACTCGCGACTTGATATAATAAACTCATGATACCTCATCATCATTGCACTAGAAAGTAAATCTCTCATATTATTTTGGATGTGGTTATATAGGGTTATATAAATGTGTCCTTTGATATTGAAAGGAATCTGTAGAGAGTTTAGAAATGCTTTTAGTACAGCAATGACCTCTAAAATAATAGCATTTTTATGAATTATAAAATTCTTAATTTAAACTAATTAATATTTGAAATCATCCGTCTGCAACTTTTGACTTAAATTATTCAAATTCTTGACATAAATCGGCTAATGTCACAGTATCCTTGAAAGCTTGTCCATGTTTTTCGCAGTGTTGTCTGGGTTACAGTGTAGCAGCACGGGCCATCTGCCTTATGTGGAAAAATGTGACATGTAGACAAAATACAAATATTTTATTTCAGAAAATTCTAAGTACTTTTTTTCTTATATGATCTTTATTTGAATATTAATTCATAATCATTTCGATATTCACCTTATAGCCTACCGAGCAAATATGACATGGTTATGTAATGTCATGCATGTACAGTATGAATGCCACACCAAGAAAAGCCATGTGGCCTGATAGTCTGCTTACCAAAGAGCAAAGATGGGACTGGAGAATAAAAGGATATAAATGTTGTTTCCACAACAGACCCTGTCAGTTGCATCAGCGCCATGTTCCGTAGACTATTATGTCCTTACTAGAAATAAAACTAAAATACAGCATACCCTATAAACCACCCGACCGCTTAGCGCATCGGCAAGTAGCCTAATTATAAAGCGTTAATGTATAGAGACAACGTAGAGAGGGTGTGTTTTTCAGGTGTCCAATCTTGGAGAGGTGTGCCTGTAGTCCAGTGCAGCAGAGCGAGCGTCGTGTATGTATCAGAGACTGCTGCTGCTGCCTAGGTGCCGCTGATGTCATGAAAGGATGTTTCTAGCTGTTCCACTAGAGGGAGCTGTCGAACAGCACATGTACAATAACCACGTGTAGTTTACCCAAAAAATGTTGTCATCATTTAGCCTACTCACCCTCATGTTGTTCCAAATCTGTATGAGTTTTGTTATTTTGCTAAACACAAAAGCATATTTAGAAGATATTTTGAAGAGTGTTGGTGACAGTTCACGGCACCCATTGACTTCCATATATTTTAGAAGTCTGGTTACCAACATTCTTTAAAAGGGTTTGGAACAATTTGAGGGTGAATAAGACAACATTTTCATTTATAGGTGAACTTTTCCTTATATGCCTATTATTAAAAATTGTCAAACAAATCTCAGTCATGCCAGATTTGAAATTGCAACCCAAAAAGCACAGCGCAGTCCTCTGAGCTACAACATCTCATATTCAGATGAGAGCATAAGTCTATAGTCTTTGCCCCTGCCTTCAGCTATACTTAGGCTATACAAGAATTATCTGGCATTTGATATAATGAAGATGACCATAAACCAAAGCTGCTGTGGTACAACTAGGCCTATGTAAATACACTCATTGTTTGATGAGTGTTTGGTGCTGTTATCATTATTACTGCTTGTTTAATCATCTTTGTTATTACATGAAGTGACTCGAGCCAGTAAATAATGTATATGGAATCCCACTGTACCTGCCAGTACCTTTCCAAGAGCCCTGAAAGTCAGCCTGAGAAGAAAAACAATCTGTGAACATGTCTTTGGCTTGGGCCTTAAAAACAGACAAGCAAAAGCTTAAAAACAAAAGCAATATGCTTAGATAAACTGTGCACTATAATGGAGAAACAGGAAAAACATCCAGGTCACATTTTTAGATATGTTGTCTTTGTTTTCTAAAACTTTAAGATATGATTCTACAAGCCTGTCTTTTGTAAATAAAAGAGACTAAATATAGCTTTAAGTGGGAGTCTTTATTGTCAGTGTTATGTGCGTGATTAATTATGAACAAATTGTAGCAGGCCAAAACGCGAGGGAAACTTTAAGTTCTAAATTAAGAGTTGTAAATAGATCACCATCTGTGTCTCTGTAGTGCCATCACCCCTCGGATCTCTCAGAACGGCTCACTCTATAAAGTCCTTCATATACTGTATATCCAGCACATACATCTGATCCATGGAGCTGAGAGTTTGGAAATGTGAGATTCCATGGTTAACTTTAAATGTTATCTCAATGTATTCATTAAACAACTCCCCCATATATATTGCAAATAATTGTCTCAATAAATATTTTGAGATTTCATTGTGTGGGCTGTGTCTATGCAGAGATAAATACAGAGATAACGCCTATTGTTATACTGGGATTGTTTATACAAGAACTCCTGTAGAAACTTCAGTTCAAGACCAATGTTTATTTATATCCCTAATGAGGTCAGAGAAACTCTTACAGCCATTGACATCCGCTTGCATGTACAATATACATCACTTCATCGCTGTTGAAATTTTTTTTTTTTTTCTCAGAACCATGTGTTCCCCCTGATTCAGTATAATTAAATCTGGCCATCAACAATGTGAGTTTTTTTTTTAAATATATAATCTCTCATTTGCTTCAAACAAGATTCTTTAATTGTGAAGATGCAGAACACTCAAGCAACAGTTCATTTCTTTATAAATGCGTGAAGTGTATTGTAGTTCAGTTCTAGCTAATTTTATCGAATCTCTCTCTCATTCTCTCATCCTTGCTGCCTCTATGATTGGGTGATATTTTTATATCTAGGTCCTGAGGCCACCTGGGGAAAACAGCACCAAATTCAGGCCATGTAACAAACCCGGGCCAGGCAAAAAAGGATTCGACGATGATGCGTCATATCGTCACAACTTTCCACAAACAGAAACAAAACAAAGGTCATGTTATAGTGAAAGCTAGGACTAAGGTCAGCAGCACAGGCTAAAGACACCTGTTCCATTCATCAAATCTGGATTGAGATTAAAGCTTGCTTTCCATTGGAAAGTAATATCAAAGATATGGTAAGTGTCCTTTTTTCCCCTTTATTCCTCTTTCATTTTGCTTTAAATAAAGGAATGCATCCGATTACATAACTGAAGTATTGTGGGTTTAGTTTTAAGACAGTTTTCTCATTGATGCTGGGAAAGGAAAACATCAGAGATCTCTAAGAATGAACCTCGTGACACAATTTTTTCTCAGGATCAGCTGTTTGTTGCTATTTCTGAGGGACCCAGGACCCTGGAAAATGTTTATTTTACATCAGTAAACACCATGGAGTTTTAAATGGAACTGCATGCTTCAGTTATGCTGATTGTCATAGTGAACAGCGGATCAGCAGAGATAATCTACTTTCATTATGTAGTTACAAAATGCCATCTGTTAGAGGCTTCATATGGTCACACATTACACTGTAATTTACAATGGAACACAGTCCACACCAAGACAAACAGAAGGAGAAAAAATGTCTAGAGCAAAATGGTTTATCATAAATCTTCACGTCATTTTATTGGCAGTTTACAGTGTCAGCTGTAGTGAACAGTGTTTTTGCCTGGTTCTCTTTTCTTTTGCATTATGCTCAGATTTGTTTGTGTTAATGGCATTTATCTGCAATGCTGTTTTAATCCTTCACCCCTCCTGTAGTTTTAGCTCCTTTTCTTTTCCTTTGTCCTCTGCTCCACTCATCTCATCTCAGAAGCACTAAGATGGTGACCTACTTGTAATTGTCAGGGAGATTAAACTCAGATATGGCTGCTATATGTCCTCGAAAATGCTGTGCACTGGAACCAGTTTGATGATTTGAGATATAGGTGTATTTCTTAGGTTTGGAAAGGGATTATTTATATATATATATATATATATATATATATATATATATATATATATATATATATATATATATATATATATATATATATATATATATATATATATATATATATATATATATATTAAAAGAGAAAAATTGGATTTTACCTTCAAACTCATCTGCATTTCGAAGAACGGTTCCTACAATTTACCAAATTAATTTTTTTTGGTGTCATTTTTTTTTAATATGTATTGTCTATAATAGGTTATAGCCCTAGTCCTTATATGGATTTAGCTGTTACTTTATGGATGAGATTACTGACTTTCCCACGGTTGTCCAAGTACTTTTTTTTTTCTCTGCCACTCCGTGCGCGTGCTTGCCTGACTCTCGAGCTCCGGAAAGAAGCAGCGGGTATGACGCTGAAGGAGGGAGCGCGCGTGCATGTGGGGATATGGTTTGTTGAGCTGGTTTATACACACGGAGAAAGACATGTAACGTTAGACTTCGAAGAAAAGAATGAAGACGTCTAACAAGTTTGTGATTGTTTGGACTTTGGTTATGGTTTCTCAGTTCGGAATGAATGAAGTTCAGGTAGGTTTAGAGTCGTTTATCCGGTAACAGTTAATGTTGTTTTAAAAAATGTAGATAAACTTCCTTACTTAGCCTACAGAAACTTAAACTTGTCAAGGTTCATTGGAATTTAAGTCGGTTACAGCAGTTAGTGGGAACAGATAGAGGGAGACATGAAATGAATTGGACACCTGCTACCTTTTATACAAAAAAATAAGTCAACATTATTTAAGAATGTAAAAAGAATAAAAGAAAAAGAAAACACCTGTCACGGTAAGCTTAAAAGACTGTTTTGAATTATTTTAATGTTTTTTTTTTAATGAGTACAGTATGAACAATTTACGGACAATTATTTGCTATTTTTTGGTAAAAAAGTATGAATCGCCTTGGTAACTTATGGGAAAGGGGAATTCTCAGAATTCCTTACATGAACCATTAACCTACTACATTTTTTTTTTATCAGTTATCAGTTATGTACTGTTTATGTTAGATTTCATGTTATTTACCTAATGTTAAGAGCAGTTTAGTGTCTTACCCTGATGGTGTTTCTGTGGATATCACAGTGTCCTCTGTCATGTTAATAATGGCCAAAATCACAAAAGAGGCCTTCCATCGCCTTCTGTGCTATTTTCAGTAGATTTTACAATATAAGAATATTTGATTAGATCATTTAGATATAAGTGCTTTACACATACAGTTTCTTGCAACCACCGCTGGTATTTTTCTTACTGTAAATTTAACAAAATATTTACAGTGGAACATGAACGCATTTGAGAGGTGTTAATACTGAATCATGTATTTTCCCAAAACACTGATATAAATAGTGTATAAAATACATATTTGGGTAAATGTATTGAGAAGAGAGAATTAGTTGATTTAAAATACAGACTGACAGGTTTCTTGATTTCTCTCTGCTGTAGGTAAAAGCGATTGGCACTGGATCAGTCACTCAGCAACATCTGTGTCTGCAATCTCAGCCAGTGTGATTGAAGAAGTACTATGCACCTGGATATACACTGTTTTTTTTAGTCGCAGTTTTAATCTATTTTACGTACTGAAATCTTCAAATCTGTTCTTTTTATCTGTGATCATGATTAAAAGTGAAAACAAAAGTGAACGGACACTGAGAAGTGCATCTCCTCACATGAACACCTATAAGTCAGACTTCCATTCCATCAAATGCTCGTTTGATGGGAGCTCATCAATCAGCTCGACTTCTCCTTTCTCTTGTGGAGGCAATGAGACCCGGGGCAGACCGTTAGGTGACAAAGTGAGCAAAATAAAAAATATTTTCTTGCAAATGGATGAAAAACAGAATCAAGACAGTCCCAATTTCACCAATCCCACATCACCCAAATTTCCACTGGATTCCACCCCTTACAGATCCAGCCTGAGTAGCGTTTCCAGTCTAGATTCAGCCTTCTTTGAGGCACGAAAAACAGAGGATGTTTCCATTGACAAGGCAGCAATGGCTGAGAAGTTCTCAATGACCAGAAAGCTGTTTGAGAGTGGCCTTAAAGAGCAGTCTCCAACGGAGAGATCTGCCTCTGTGAAAGTTATCTGGTCCCAACCATTTGAGAGACAAGACAGGAAAGTGTCAGTTACTGGAGAGAGAAAGGACAAACCTAAAGAGATAGATGGACAGGCAAAAGAAAGGGAATATGAGGAAAAAGGGAGAAGCGAAAGTGAGACACCATCACATAAGCTGACTGTGTCCATGAATGCCGGGCCAATATCCAGACGTCTGGAGAGTTTTATGTTGGACAGTGATAGTGAGTCGCTGTCAGCTGCTCCATCAACTGAATCCCACAGTCCCATCAGCCATTCCCAGTCACCCTCTGCTGCTAGTGACCATTCTGATCCCCCTTCATCACCAGACAGCTGTAGTTCCCCTACCACTTATTCACTATGGACTGATTCTTCGGCTGAAACATGTTCGCCCAAGTTAAATGGTTCAGATTCAAACAGTACCCCTTTAAATGGAGTCTGTACGGAGAAGTCATTACATAATACTAGTTCAACAGCAAAAGAACATATTAATGAGTCTTCAGAAGATAGCGTCTCCTCAGATCCCACTCTTCTTTATACAAGCGAAAAGATCCACCACTCGTCTACAAGGAGTACCACTAATCATGGATCTGTAGCAGAGGATCCTGCACATCAACAACAGCAAGTTGAAGGCAATAACTCTGAGAAGGTTTCTGGTTTGTCCACAGTCAGAGCTGAGCTGGTAGTGGTGAAGACTGAATCATCCGAGAGTGAAGGCAATGAGGAGGAACATGTTGAAGATGATGTTTTTGAAGAGGCTGGAAAGGAGAGCCAATCCCCAAATCACAATTCTGGGAGGGTGTTAACCGACAACGAGGAGCTCCAATTAACATTCCTTGTGAAGGAATCAAAACAGAGCGTTAAGGAACATGAGGAGGGATGGAGGGCGGGTGAGGAATATGTACAGACTGGAAGAAAGGAAGACCATAGAGGGGAGGGAAAGTTTCTTGAGGAGAACGTGATGGAAAAAGAGGAGGAGGAGGAAAAAGACAACAAGGAAGTAGAACTAAAGGCACGCCGAACTGAAGAGGAGCCCGTACTGGAGACTGTTATGAAGGAAAGTGAGCAGAAAGCTATTGATGTTGAAGATAAGGAACATCAGGATGAACAGAGGAAAGGAGAGGATGAGGGAGTAGAAGCTGTTGAAGCTATAGAGGAGGACGATGATGAACAAGATATGGAATATGACGTCTTATCAGGAAAAGAGAGGCAACAGCAAGATGATCAGTGCTTGATGGGGAAAAGATCTTTAATTTGTGGTATTGAGAATGCAGCCTTTGTGGATGACAAGGACAACAGGACCAATTTGGAATGTCAAATGAAGAAGGAATCCCAGGAATTTGAGGAACTTCCAGGGCTCTCTGATGAGGAAGACCTCAGTCCAAAGAGAAAGATCAAGTTCTCTACAGCACCAATCAAGGTACAGTATGTCTCAGCTAGTCTTACTATTTGGTAGAAACCTATCAATTAAAGAGTTTACAGTACTTCAAATTATTTTTTATTCAGCTTTAGCATTTTTTGTGTGTGTGTTGGTTTGTACTCCCTCTGGAATGATTTAGATGGTTTTCGTTAGAGCTTGAAGGAATTAGCCTGCCGGCAGTGACCCAAATCTGTTTGCACATTTACCAGATGCCCGTGGCTCAATTCGGTCACCACCTTAACCCTTAATTTTATGAAGCATTCTTATGGTGGTACTATTGCAGCTATTATTCAAGGTTTATATGACAAGATCCTACTTGTTTGAAGGTATTTGGCACCCACGTCTTTTATTTGTTTAGCCTCAAAATACAGGAAAACTTTATTTTTTAGCACAAGGAAGAAAAATTGTGGCTTCACCAGTGGTTCTGGATCAGTGTTAAATATGTTCTACCTGGAACATTGAAAATAACAGCTCTCAACAGATGTCATGCCTGAGCTTGCATCAGTTCAGGCATGTGATGTCCTATGTCTCTCGTGTACTGACAGACTTTTTTTTTTTTTTTTACAGAGAAATGTGTAAGGATTTAATTCCATATCTTAGAGGCTTACCCCTGGCCTCAGTTGATATGACTCAAATATAATTAGTCATGTAACAGATAAACACGATTCTCTAAAACAGACCATTTACTGTAAAGGGATTACAACATATGTTTCCTCACTAAAGCTGTTCATAAAGACTGACTGTTGAGTGAATTTAATCTGTTAGCATACAAGTGATTGTAGCTTAATATTGAGGTCAGCCTCAAAATGCACATTCACATAATCAGATTCAAAAACAGACACTATCCAAAAATTGACAGTTCCAGTCTGATTAGCTGGTTTCTACACCATTGTCAACAGTCCAACTGGTAAAAAAAAAAAAAAGGTCGTTTATAAGGTATATGTTGATACAGTGAGTAGATAAATTAATTTCTCTGTATATTAGGTCTTTGTTTACAGAACAAATATCTTAACATTCTTAAATCTCTTTTCTGAGAAATGTATATCAAAATTAAGTATATGCTTTAAACGAGAAAAATATCATAGACTCAGAAAACGGGTTTATTTGACCTATCCCATTGGCAGATATATTTTTTAACTCACCTAATTTTGGTAACTATATTGTGCATCTTTTGTTTAAGTTGCTTAACAGATATTCACAAGCAGAACTATATGTTTGTGAATCATGTCTGTAATTTATGTGTTCATTTTAACATAAAGCCTACATAGATTTCTACTAATTTATTTGTCTTAATTTTTATAACAAATTCTACATAGATTTCTACTAATTTATTCTGTGTTCTAACTACTTTGACTATGCTATGCAGATTTGATTATTTCATTATTTGATTAATTAGTGTTAACTTTTTTCCCATTGTATTGTGTACACTATTTAAGATAAACCTGGCCTAAACAGCACATAAATATAAATCGTATAAAGCTTGTTGCTTTATGTCTTTTCTGGCCACATGAGACGTGTGCTAGTAAGTATAGATTTTAATATTTTAGTCATATAACTGATCAAAGCAAAACACACAACTCTTTGATCTTCATCTGTCTGAGACCAGGCACTGGGTTGCATAAAACAGAAACTGCATTGTGTTGTCATTCATATGTCTGACTTTGGGATAGTGGAGTGCTTTAAATGGATCCTGTTTAGGGACTGACGAGTCTTCGTCTTCTGTGTGTGCCTGTGTAACTGCTGTTCTGTGGAAGCTCATGCCTTTGCATTTTATTTAGAGTACAAATCTATTATACCATTCATTTCTGAGAACAAATGAACGAAAGACAATTTAAGTGTGTTGCAGTGCAGTAGGTGGCAAAAGTCCACCATTTTGCCCAAAAGACCAGTCAGTAACTATTGGCTGTATGTGTGCAATGGTCTTTCATTCCCTGTGGACTGCAGTTGTTCTCAGCACTCTTAAAACATCTCTTAAGTTTGGAAACCAGGTCATGTTTTTCTCCAGAGCCTCACAGACTGAAGATGCCATGGATTTTTAGTCTGGGTCAGAAGATACCAAGTCAGTAACATTTCAGATTACCATAGATCAATGTTCAATACGTCACTCTCCGACATCCCTTCCTCGTTGGTGTGCCCTCTTTGAACATGTGGATTAGGTCAGTGTCAATTCGCTGTCAGTATATTTATAGAAGTGGGATGAGCAGCAGGTGGTAACTAAACATTTGTATTGCACTATGATGTGTTTTCTCTCTAAATCAGGAAGCACGGGTCTCCCTATGTGTACATCATAGTGTTCCGACATTTTTTTTCCTTCACCCTCAGGATGAGCATGTTTCTTTATTTGTGGACCTCTTGTGTTTACTCATCCTGTTTCCCATATAGGATCAGCAGGAAGTGAGTTGCCTGTCTCATATAGGTTGCGAATGAGGATTTCCTTTCAACAGAGGTTTGTGTTGGACATCTTTTGGACTTTGATGAGACAATGGGCTTTGAATATTAGCTCATAAACTTATGGTTTGAGCCCAACTGTTCTAGACAAAATGTGTTGTCTTCACAATCCATCTTTAACCCAAAAATGCAATTATTTTTCACCCAAAAAAACAAAATTCTTTAATCATTTAGGCTACTACGTTTCAAAGCTGTATGTTTTTTTTCTTTCTTTTTTCTGTGGTACATAAAAGAGGAATTTTGAGAAAAGTCTCATCATTTTGTGTGCGAGTCTGTTTTGTTTTGTTGTCCATACAATGGAAGTCAATTAGTCACCAAAACTCTATTATATATTGCTGACTTGTTTTTATTGCACACCAACTTGTTTACAACCATTTTTAACACTGCCAATGGATCAGTTTCCTAATTAGAACAGTTTTATTCTGTAAGAGTTCTGATTATATCTCTTGGTCATTCTGCTTTTATATCATTCCAACTCTGGCTTTCAGTTTTGACGCTCAACCTGAATGCTGTGACATCTGTTGTTTCTTCCTTATTGTAGGTCATAGTTCCCTGACAGTCTCTCTCAGTCCCAGGAAGAAATAGTCCTGTGTTCTTGCTAAAAAGCCACAGCTTAAAGGAGTGAGAGAGGGAGGGAGGGAGATAGAAAGAGACACTGTGCTTGAGCATGTTGGGGAAGAAAAGGACATTGTTCAGAGGTGCACACTTACTCCATGACAACTAGAGACGCTAGACAAAAGAAAGTAGAGAAAATAAATTAAAGAAAGGGAAGAATGGGATTTGTGGTATAGAAAGAAAGATTGAGGAAAGGATGGGTGGTGGAAGAAAATGTGAAATGGTACAAGAAAAGAAAAATGGAGAGGGAATAGTGTTACTTTGCTGTGTATAATTGATTCAGAGTCAGTGTTTACCTTCTATTTAATTTTGCTGCTGTAAGATGTCTAAGTCTGGTGCCAGTATTAGAAATGCATGCCATTGACTGACCTGCTTTTTAACTGCCTATATGTCAGCCTAAACCAGCCACTAAAGTTATGTGGACATGTCATTTAGCTTTAATGCCTTCATAAAGGTGTGGTCACATTTGCCTTTGTACAGTGAAATACTGCAAGTGGAATGCAGTCATCTCATTAGGAATCTGTCCAATCAGGAATTTTGCGCAAAGTGAAACAATTACTCATGCAGTATAGCATGTGTAGCATCCCCAATGTGTAGCATCTTTTACACTGTTGCCGCGGGCTGTTTTTGTAGTCTGCGGGTTTTGTCGTAACATTTTCTAAAGTTTAGAAATCATGTATGCTCATGTAGCCATTTTATTACGATTTCGATTAATTGCACAGCTCTCTATCTTTGTAATCAAAAGGAAGAACAAATTGTGACCAAAACTTCATGACAAAAAAACAAAAAAAAAAACATGAAAAAAACACACAAAAACTGTGGACTTGGCAACACTGGACTTGGCCAAAAAAAATCCACATCTGTGTTTTGGGAATATTTTGGATACAGGAGAAATGAAGTATATAGAGCCAGGTACTTTGCGAGACCTGCAAACTATAGTTGCGGCAAAACAGATAAGTGGCCATTTACACAGAACAGGTTTTTGTGGTTAAAAACACGAGATACAGGTCTAGAGACGCTTTTACCTCAAGGGCCTGCTTAGAAAACCGGTTTGGTTTAAGACGTCCGTCTAGTGTGTTTACATAAAAAAAACAATGGCACATTCCGAACCAGGTGAACAAAAATTTATAATAGCCTACAGGTATTTGCGAACAGCACAACCGATGCCGTCACATATCATTGATGCAAAGAAGTGCCCGCAAATATTGTCAATAAAGCCAGCTTCCAAATCAATTATACAGACAATTATGTCTGTAAGGCAGTGTGTCCGAACCACTATGCAGCATCAGGCGTGCTGTGAAAATTAGAAAAAATAAATGCTATGAATAAGAATATATCATCGCTGTCGGGCCGAAACCTCATCTCTATATTTAAGCATTTTTGTTTTATAAAATCAATGCTTTTTCGAAGAAAGCAGTTTTCCCCAAAGCGTAAGCTACTACGCAATGTCGAGAGACTGACTCGAAAGGGATCCACAATACCAATTTCGACAACAGTGTTTAATTATTTAAAAGATATGAGGTTTCCGCCCAACAAGGACGATATGTAAATTTGTTCTTTTATCATCACCAACAACATCATAGCTACCTTCAGTATATGACTTTATTGTGTATCTACCTGACTTAAGCTCAAGTTTCACATTAAGTGTGAGTACTACTTTTAATATAGCCTCTAGTTTTAAACCGATTTAAAGCAATGCATGTTAGTGCAAGTATGTTTTATTTCTATATAGTGGTGTGCCATGGCAAAAAAAAGGTGTAAAGAAATAATGTTTTAAAATCGTGATTTAAATGGAAATCTCAATATTGATTAATATAATTGTGATAGGCCAGTATTTTTGTCCATATTACACAGCCCTAGCCCTATAGCTTCAAAAGGCATGCAAAATCCCCATGAAAATATAATAAAAGTCATCCACATGACTGTTGCTCTGTTTTCCAACTGTTGTTGCTTTATGTGTGGAACAGCACATCATTGAATTCATTATTAACTGAAAATCTGATATCCTCCCTAATTCTTTTCAAAGAAATGTTTGGTCAATTCATGGAACTGCTCTGAATGATTTGTTCACAGAAATGAATAGTTATTCCAGTCTTTGCTGTTAACAGCTCACTGAAGAGAAAGATAATCAGTGAGTATTGGCTTGAATTTCAGTCTGTTACTCACACACAGTACTTGCATCTCTTTTGAAGACTTGGCACATAGAGTGGGAGTCATATGGATAACTTTTGTGGTGTTTTCATGTACTGTATGTTATGAAGTTTGAATGCCTCATTCCGTATTCATAAGTATGGGCCAAATTGCTAAATTGTGCTACCTTCATATTCTATCGGAATTAGCGTAAATAAGAATTCCTAGTATAAAACTAGACATGAATGCACTCTCAAGTCGTATTTACTTCTTGGAAACTCAGAGATCATTTTGAGTTTGCGAGTTGGGCATGCCATAAACTTTAAACCACAACAGCTACATCACCTTGTCTTGCTGTTAAAGTAGTGCATATTTTCATAACCTTTTGAAGCATATTGTATGTTTTATAAACAGCAAAAATAGCTTGCATTGACCAAAATCCATAATTGTCAGCAAGCTGAATATCTAGGCCTATACAGCAATTTATGGTTGTCAACAAATGGGACACTTAATATTCTGTAATTTGGGTTTTAAAAAGATTTCCTCAATAATTAAGCTAGAATATACCTGGTGCCCTCTATGATTCCTGTTCTTTCCGAAAACAAAACACTTAAACGCGGCAAGCTCATAATCACGATAGCATGTAAAGGCAGCATTAACATGTAAAAGTGAGCAGTCATAAGCAGCAATATTTATGGATGACTATTTTTTCACAAATTATCTCGGTGGACTTTTTCTTATCAGAACATAGTGTTACATCAACATAAATGGTTAAATCAATAAATCACTGATTCATGTATTCAATCAGATGTGGGTGTGTATAGGTGTGGTATTTAATTGTTTTTGCTCTTTTGCAGGTGTACTTTACCTTCTCTAATGAAGATTATGATCGCAGTAATGATGATGTGGACCCTGTGGCTGCATCTGCTGAATACGAACTGGAAAAGAGGGTTGAAAATATGGATGTTATTCCTATAGACATCCAAAAAGGTTTCATTTACACTTTTATCCAAAAATGTGTTCCTGAATTTACTGTAAAACTTGCATGAGTACTGTATTTTGAGCTGCCTTTTTTGTGTGTGTAGGTAATGATGGCCTAGGAATCAGTATTATTGGAATGGGGGTTGGGGCAGATCAAGGACTAGAGAAGCTGGGCATTTTTGTGAAAACCATCACAGAGGGAGGTGCAGCTCATCGCGATGGACGGTAAGAACTTGTCATATGAATTTCACTTATGATTTTCAGAATTAAACCTCCTCTGTGTGGTAGTAAACAGTGTGACTAATCACACATATTCTGGTGATTCTGTATCCAAATGAGCTTTGGTGTTTTTTTTCTTAATAGAATTTGGGTAAATGATCAGATTGTGGAGGTAGATGGAATCAGTCTGGTTGGTGTCACTCAAATCTTTGCTGCCACCACTTTGAAGAACACCAAAGGTCTGGTCAAGTAAGTATTGACACACCAAACTAATGTTAAATTGAGTTGTGTGGAACTGTAGCTAAAGTTCAGGACCAGTGACGTTGTAGCTTTCAAGCCCCACCAGAAATTATGTGTGAGCTCACACTATTGTGCAACTCACTCCAGGTTGCTTTTAAGAGATTTTCCCTGTACTACCTTTATTGTACGCTATGGACAATGTACATGTATTACCTATTAAGGAGGAAGTGTCGAGTAATGATTCACCAGGCCAAATCTAATCGCATAGTCAGTAAAATACCCGAAAGGTTCATAGTCCCAGAACCTCATGAAGGAATTTTACGTCCTCCAATGCAGGTTTCTCATTGGCCGGGAAAAACCAGGAGTCGAGAGCGAGGTGGCCCGTCTGATCAGCGAGACTCTACAACATGAGGCAAGCCCTGAAAACAATGAGCCAAAAGATAAAGACCATTACGAAGCCCAGAACCATCAGCTACAGGATGAAAACCAAATTTCTCAAATCCACAACCAATATCAGGATCAACAGGAAATTGAGCCACTAGCTGAAAAGAGTGTTGTGCAACAGGTCTGTGAACTGAACATATAAAGATAAGCTTGTTGTCATGAATAAATGAGTCACTAAGTCATTGTGTCTAAGTCACAGGCCCGTATTATGATTGATACAGGATAAACAGAAAGAGTATGAAAAGGAGCAGGGGACGGAGGATGCATCCAATGACTTGGTACAGGAAGTGTTTTTACAACTGAGGAGCCAAGGCATTGATCTACCTGAAGATATCGATCCTACTGAGCTAGAACAAAAATTCAAAGAGGTATAATGTCAATTTGCATCTATTAACATACATCTTATTCATCATTGTTAAGTGCTCACTCTTCAGTCTCACTTGAATTCTCTTTTTTTAGCTGCAGATAAAACACAGTACCACAGTCACAGAACTCGGTCATTTGAGAGAGAAGGTAGGATTAAAAATGATAATTTTTATTTATTTAATAATTTCTGGACCTGGAGAGCTGTTTAACTCTTTATGTGTATGTTATTTCATAGCTGCAAGTGAGTGAAGCAGAACGTAAGTCTTGGGAGACTCGAGGTGCAGCTCTTGAATGGAGTGTTGAAGAGAGCAGAGAGCGCATTGAAAAGTTGGAAAAACACTGGCTTGATGCTCAGGCCCTCTGCAAAACCATCAACCAGCGTTTGAATGAAGCCCAGAGTCAACATGATTCCCTGCAACTCAAATACAATAAGACCCTCGCGCTTCTACAGGAGCACCAACAGAGGTGTGTTTGAGCTTGTGATGTGTTGTCATAGCAGAATCACTCAGGGAAGTGTTGGTGAGGCATTCTCAGAAATGTACTGATTTGTGGAAATATGAATCAAGCTGAATTATTGGAAATTGTTATGCTCCAAACAACAATAGATGAGACAAGAATCTTAAGCAGAAATGCATTTTGTCATGCTTTGTTAACGGTGGGGCTCTTCTTGACCTGTAGAGAGTCTGAATGTGCAAGGAAAGAGGCAGAACTGAAGAGAAAACTGGAGCAAAGAGAGGCAGAATACAAGAGCAGTGTGAGGCAATTAAAGCACAAGGTAAAACTACATCCTGTTCATGTTCATTTATATTATTTTGAACAATGTGAGGCCACAAACATAATATCATTCTGTTGTGTGTTGTCACTGGGTATATGATTGAATGTGTTATACTTTGTCGTCACCTTTATTTTTATAGCACTTTATACAATACAGATTGTTTCAAAGCAGCTTTGCAGTGATCAACAGGAAAATAATGTCAATGATGCAAATATAGTTCGATTTAACTGTAAAGCAGTTCTAAAAAAAAGTGTCCTAATGTTCATCTAGATCATCAAGATAATTTTAAACAGACCTGATCATTCATTAAACAAGTAAAGATTAAAGATTATAGGTCAATTCAGATATAAAACATCTCTGAGAAAACGTCTCGAGTTACGACTGTAACCCATGTTTCCTGAGAAGGGAACGAGTCTCTGCGTCCGTTACGACACTTTGGGGAAAGCCCCCCAGCGTAGTGCCTCTGAAGTATGAATGAAACTAAGCCAATCTTGATTGGTGTTGCGTCATGACGTAACGTGTGATTGCATACATGAAAGCTACAAAGGGCAATACAACAGCGTCAGCTTCTGTGATGAAGCAATTCGCTCCCAGGCAGGGGAAGGTGTGGCAGAGGGGCACAGTGTCTTGTTCCCTTCTCAGGGAACATGGGTTACAGTCGGAACCCGAGACATTCCCTTTTGAGGGAACTCTGACTGCGTTGATTACGACACTTTGGGGAACGAGTACCCACTATGCCACAACGAGCCCTGCCTGTACCAGTGTGAAGCTGCCCACAGGAACACTTGGGACGATAGCACTAGAGTGCCAGGCGTAGAAGGGATGTCCAGATTGTAAAATGTAATAAAATTGTGAGGGGTGGCCCATCCAGCTGCATCGCACACTTCTTGGATCGGGGTCCCTGAAAGGATGGCTTTAGAGGACGTCATGCCTCTGGTTGAAAAAGCCCTCATGGCCAAAGGTGAAGGCAAACTGCGCACCTAATAAGCCATAGATATAGCCTGAATTATCCAATTGCTGATGGTCTGTTTAGATGCGGGAAGCCACTTCTTGGGCGACCTGAAACACACCAGCAACTGGTCAGCTGATGTCTCCCCAGAGGCCCATCACACAGAGGAGCATGAAAAGCCGCAATGGCAGCCACGTACACCTTGAGTGTGGACAGGATAACCCCAGCTGAGAAGCGATCTTGGAGGAACTCCAGCACTGAAGCCACCGGGCAGTTAACTGGGTCTTTATACCAAACAGTGAAAACATTCCATTTCAGGCCATACAATTTCCTCGTGGAGGGAGCTCTAGAGCTGAGTATGGTCTCTACTACTCCCACTGACAGGCCAGCCTCTCGGCACTGTTCCCCCTCAGGGGCCAGACCCACAGTTTCCATAGCTCTGGACTGACACCTCTCAGTTTCTCAAATGGGTTAAACCAAAGATATTACCTCAGAAGTTCAAGTAAATGCACTAGAAATCCGCGCTCATTCAAGGGTGTGCATCTATTGCATGGACGGAGAGAAAGAACTGTCACTTGCAGGATTTCATCTGACGGTACTTTTTATTTAACACTAAAAAGTTAAATAAGCATACCTGTTCCGTTAGAGCATCAGTACCCCATAATGAGTGTGGTCTCTATATCTATTGACGTTTTTAAATCTAAACTCCAAAAAGCAACGAAATTGTCAGACATCCATTAGTGCATATGAGGAAAACAACTGGATACAGCGCTGGTTTTTCTCTCTATACTCGACAACGATGGAATCCAACGGCGCGGGCAAAGGTATAATGCGTGTATTAAATAGTATGAAATAATCCCGAAAAAAAGCACAAACATGGCAGAGATGGCAAGTATAGCAGTGGCTGTAATTAGCTGAGGGTAACGTTAACAAATAGCAGACAAACGGCTAGCAGTGACAGCAGCCACAATCCACCTGCCACTCAAATGGCCACGCCCTTAATTATGCAGAACTTTAAGGCTTAATATAATTTAAATGGATGAGTTGTACAAAAATTAACCCCCCTCTCACCACCAAAATCAGTTTTTGCTCCAGGCTATAAACATATTTTTTTCTGCTGTAAAGTTGGACATTTTAACATGGGGGAGATACAGATTTGACTCACTTTTGCTGCCAGCCTCAAGCGGCCAGTCGATGAATTGCATTTTAATTCACTTCCGTGTTGGTTTCAAGAGAGAGACAGGGAAGTTGCCACTTGGTCATGACGCAACACCAATCAGGATTGACTTAGTTTCATTCATGGTTCAGAGGCGCTACGCTGGGGGGTGTTCCCCAAAGTGTCATAATCAACGCAGTTTGAGTTCCCTCGAAAAGGAACACTGATGTCATTGTCCAGCTCAGTTCAGTTCTCATCCAATAGTGTTTTTGTGCAGTCAAGACAATAATATTGTTGAATATTAAATGTCCCCAACTAAGCAAGCCAGAGGCAACAGTGGTAAGGAACACAGACTCCATCAGAGATGGAGAATGGAGAAAAAAAAGTAGGTGGCTCTTTTAGAAAAGTAGAAATTCCCTAATTACTCCAGTACACAGAGCCCTATGCAACTTTCCGTTTCTGGCGCCTTCTTTTCACGTAGAAGAAAATAAGTCAAATAGTATTTACGTTCTCATAAACAGCAATTCAGATTTCTGTATGTCCTATGGTCTTTATCAAACAACACCAAATACAAGAGTACAGAGACAAAAGAGACATTCTGGATTCTTCCTCTACTATCGCTGACATTTTGCAAAAATATAGCAGCAGCAGTTCAAACACATTA
This sequence comes from Meda fulgida, assembly GCA_030578275.1. Lineage (NCBI taxonomy): Eukaryota > Metazoa > Chordata > Actinopteri > Cypriniformes > Leuciscidae > Meda > Meda fulgida. The sequence goes on along the minus strand of CM060616.1, from coordinate 25,204,641 downwards.
AAATGTTTGTCACAGTGAATTTTCGCACCAAACATTTGTCTGGGTGTGAACAGGTCTTAGCCACTGGTGGTTATGGTTGGTATCACACATAATGATTAAGCTACAACAGATGTTAGTTGTCCATACAAAATCATAGCAGAAAAATTTAGCCTTTTCTACCTGATGCTTAAGAGTTATGAATACACATTTATTTAATTATCAGTTTAAGAAGCATTTAGTGATTATAAGAAAAAAGATAACAGGATAGAGTCTTATGAGTGTATATCATCGTAATACTTCTTTGCATTTCTCAGATAGCTTGTCTGGAGGGCCGCACTGGATCAAACCAACCCGAAGAGTCTTACGGCCCTGCAGGAGAGAGTCAACCTAGCAGTCCGACCTCCGGTTCATCTGAAAGAAACGCACTGTCTACAGATGACCTTCAATCAGGTACAAAAGTCCAATGATTTATTCTGTGAAAGCTGGTCAAAAATAAAGGACTAACAGTTATATCTTGCTCTAGTTACTCTAGTTTATTTGGCTTGTAATACCTTTATTAATTACTATTTTGTTCAGAAAAGATTTAAACAGGCTAGCTTGAAAGTGTAGTCTTTTCTGGTTTTGAGATGTTGGTGTCGGTCGTTCCTTAGATGCAGACTGGGGAGATGTTCCTCAGACGGCTCGTCTGGACTGTAGTGTCTACATAGCCAAAGCTAAGCTGGCACAGGGATCCCAACGTAAGCGGCCATCTCGAAATAAACTCAGAGAGTCAGCAAGAGGCTCACAGGCACCTAGCCAATCACAGGTACGTTGAACCACAAACATTTAAATATCTCACATAGTTTCATAACATGTCACAATTGTAAGGTTAAAGGGATAGTTCACCCAAAAATGAAATTAGCCCATGGTTTACTCACCCTCAAGCCATCCTAGGTGTACATGACTTTCTTCTTTCAGACAAATACAATCGGAGTTATATAAAAAAAAATGTCCTGGCTCTTCCAAGCTTTATAATGGGAGTGAATGGCTGTTGAAAATTTGAAGCCCAAAAAAGTGCATCCATCCATGATAAAAAATACTCCACATGGCTCCGGGGGGTTAATAAAGGCATTCTGAAGCGAAGCCATGGGTTTTTGTAAGAAAAATACCCATATTTATAACCTAAAATAACTAGCTTCCGCCAGACGACCGTATGCATACTACGCAAGTCGACTTGCGCCACAAGAGTAACCCGTGACACATGTATGATGTAGGAGAATCGTAAGCTTAGATGCCTCTCGCGGTTTAAACCAATAGGACTGTGCAACAAACTGTAACTCCTCTTCTATTATATAGAAATCCTCAGACATTTCTATTAAAAATTTATAATTCGCGAGCGGTGTTTTGTTTTGCTCTTTTCTCTACGTCGTGCGTCGGTTCAGGGGTTAGTCTTCCACCATAAATCGATGCGTATGGCTGTCTGTCGGAAGCTAGTGATTATAGTTTATAAAGTTTTAAATATGGGTATTTTCATTACACAAATGCATGGCTTCACTTCAGACAACCTTTATTCACCCCCTGGAGCCATATGGATTACTTTTATAATGGATGGATGCACTTTTTTGGGCTTCAAATTTTCATTAGCCATTCACTCCCATTATAAAGCTTGGAGGAGACAGGACTTTTTTTTTTATATAACTCTGATTGTATTCGTCTGAAAGAAGAATGTCATATGGCTTCAGGGTGAGTAAATCATGGGCTAATTTTCATCTTTGGGTGAACTATCCCTTTAAACTAGCCTCACCTGTAGGATTTAAAAGAAAGTCTCACCATTTCTTAAAATGTTGATGAATTAGACTTCTTGTTTTGGAAAAATAACATTGTGGTCTGTCCAAGATATTCCAGGTCCTTCTTAAGGAGGAGACTTTTGAGAATTGAATGCTGTTATTTACAAATATACACTTTTCAATTATTGCAGTCTTGCAATAATTTCAATTAAATTTCTTCAAATCAATGTTTATTAAATTAAATCAAATGTAAATGTAAATGTTATATTATATATATATATATATATATATATATATATATATATATATATATATAATTATATATATATCTCGTTTATAGGAATCTGTGTGCATACAAGACAACAATCAAGAAAGAACAAACAGTGAAAGAAGGCGATCTTACCTCGAGAGCCTAGCCATACCCATTCCATCTATACAGTTTGGTCATGACCAAACAGGTGAACTAGGTGGAGGCGATGTATTCATTCAGAGCCAAACACCCCAAGGAGGCAGCAGCACACAAGCTAGCCTGTCTCCACCTAAAGACTCTTCTACCCCTCAGTCCCCATCCTCCTCACAGTCCTCCTCTAGTCTATTTCTCAATCTGAGAAACAGGAGGAGCAAAGGCAAGGGCCGCAGCAAGAGCAGAGCGAGCAGAGGTACAACCATAAAAAAACTTCTGTTTTCTTGAAGTACTTTTTTTTAATATATTTCCTATTACCACTGGTTTACCTGCTCAGGCTGTTGATTTTTATTGTTCATTTTTCAGATGAAGAGAGTGATGGTTCACCAACACGAAAGTCCAAAAGACGATTCCCAGATTTCAGGTATGGCATGGCAAGCAACTTGCTCTTGTGAGCCAATATTGGTGATATTACAACAGGGAGTAGATGGGCCACTTGTAGGGAAAAATAATAGGAGAAATCATACAGCTAGAAGTCCCTCCTTTCACCTATCCCCCCCCCCCCCCCCCCCCCTTATGTTGTTTTAAATTGGTATGGCTTTCCACCGTCCTCAGAACACAAAAGAAGAATTGGGGGGGGGGAAATAATATTTTTTAATGAAAGTCAATAGGACCCAAAACTTTCAGGCTCCCAAAAATGTATTGAGAATTTAATACATACGACTCGAATGGTATATTCTAAGAACCTCAGACGTCATGATATTTGGTAGCAAGAGGTGCGAGAACCAATGAGGTATGACGTTGACATTTGAGCATTGACATTAATGTTGACTAAATGCTTTTTTATCTGCACATTAGACAAAGTGATCATGTCTCTTCAGGAGACTTTGAAAATATCAAATAATATATTCATTTCTCTGTAACTTTGTCCTTTTTGGACATCATTGAACAAAAAAGACAAAATATTTTGTTTCACAAAATAAATATAGAAAGCCATAGGAGTTTGGAATGACACAAGGGTATGTACTTTATGACAGAATTGTGAACTTCCATTAAAATTAATTTTTGACAGAGGAATTTCATGTGCATGCTTTAATTATTGAGCATGATTTAGCATATATTCTAAAAATGTAATCTTTTTATTTCAGAGATTTCTTTCCCCAATCAAGTACATGTAAAACACAAAAAAAACTTGTGCTCTTTCTTTTGTGTTGGTCTGTAGTGGTATCCGCAGGTCTGGAGGCAAAGGCAAAGGCAAAAACAGGGAGAGCATCACACTCAGAGGATCTGTAGGGAGCAGGTTTGAATATTAAATGTCCTAATATTAACGTACAACATGTAATTGAGCGTCAGCGTCAGTTCTGGCCGGCCAGGTAGTCAAGACGCTGCTAATGCTATTTGCTAACAACACTGTCCCATCAGCTGATTTGCTCCAGCTGATCTGCCTCAGCTGAGCTGCATTAGCTGTGTAACTCCCCTCGCTGCTCAATGGCCAAAGCTCAAACAAGGCGCCCTATTTAAAGCTCATTCAGCTTGCTCATACATGCTTGCTGCTCGCTTCTGCTGCCCCCCACCTCCCCAGCTCCTCCTTATGCATAACGTGGCATTTGCTATGTCATGTTGCTGCTCTGTTCACGGGGATATTTTAGCTCTCACAGTCCTAAACTGTGTGAGTTTTCCCTAATGCTGCTGCTGCTGCTGTCCTCTGACTCTCTGCTATTTCATGGTGCTCATGAAAGGTCAGAGGACTCACTGAACAGAGCCATACCGCCAAATTTAAATTCAGGAACATCAACTTGTTTGCATCTATTCAATAAAATTCTTAAATTATTTTTATGTGTGTTCTTGACTTAATGGACCTGACAGAACTGAAGTTAAGTTTAAAATCATTACAAGTCTGTAGGTCTCCTCTGATATAGATTACTTGTCTAAACTCAGGGGATCAGGAGACTTACTGGATGAGTCCAGCAGCAATGTTTCCCCCTCCGGCTCCATTTCTTCCGTACCTTCATGTATGCCATTTTCCTGGTTTGGGGACAGAGGGAAGGAGCGTTCTGCATCCAGCTGCAGTCTGCCTCGTACTCCTTCAGAAAAATACATGGAGGATCGTACAAACATGGTGAGTAGGGACCAGATGATGAGACGTTTTTTGTGTAGACCCTCAAGATGTGGTTTTCATAACTATCTTGAGTAAGAGGAAGAGATTAGTTAACAAGCTGTGTCTTCAGTAATTGAAAGCATTCATTTTTAGGTGGTTCATTAGGTATACCCATTTAAAAGGAATTCAGTTTGCGGTTGGTTGCATTCCTGGATGTCATTTAAGGTTAATATTTAAGCAATCCCATAACATTCAGCCTTTGATCCTAACAGGAAGTGAAGTTGTGTAATTGGGCATATTCTGAAGGCTGTACTGTACTGTTGTGGTTTTGAAAAGACATTTACAAAGTTTTAGGATTGTCTTAAAAATTTTCAGATGTTCTTGCTTAGATGCAAAAGATACAAAGATGTTTTTTCAAAAATTCTCAAATCATGCAGGACCCCGCTGTATTTAATTTTGTTTATGCAGAATGTGTTTTTCGCGATCTCTTCTTTCTCTCAGACCAACCTCTCCTGGCCACCTCTTCTCTCTCATTCCTTAGATTTGGTACAGTATGCATTCAGTTCCCCAGTTCATGTGTCTGTTGTACGCTTAGTTGATAGCAGTTGCTACTAACCCTAGTGGACTCATTTTTGGTGTGGTTATATTTAAAGATGAAATGCATCATTGTAGTAAAGGCATTCTTACATAATATACCCTTTTGTTCACACTGATAAAGCTCAGTTCTGTTTCATATTGAAGCATTTCTATGGAATGTGTTAGTTTAGTGACGTAGTTTGTATCTGAGAATGTAGCCTGCCCTAGTAGGGAGTGGTTGTTCTTGATGGTTTTCTAATAACTGTATTTAATAAAATTGTTGTCCATTATTTTCACTATTACATGAGAAGGATGCATGCTAGTAGTTGTAATGTGCAATAGTGCTCCATTACCAGCTCTCACAAGTAATACAAAATAGTTTTGTGTTTCTGGAACTGTTCTCCACTGGTACTGCTTCCAAGGCACTGAAGGTAATAGCACTGCTTGTCACTGCGCCATTTTTACAGATTTAGTTCAAACAAGCATTCAAGAGAAGAAAGTAACAAAGCGATAAATATAGTAAATAAATGTGTCAATTACATGATTTTTTTTTCGTTACACTTTATTTTAAAGTGCCCTTGTTACGGTGCAAATATACAAAAAAGTACAGAGTAATATTAATTAACAACATGTACTTTCTGTTTAATTAGGGTCAGAGTTTAGTAACGAACAGATGTGTAAAATAAATGTTACCCTTTCTTTCTTTCTTTCTTTCTTTCTTTCTTTCTTTCTTTCTTTCTTTCTTTTGGGTATTTTTGGGAGGGCGTCATAAAACAGAAATTGTTAATTTTAATTAATTAATATATTGAATGTATTAATTCAATAAATAATTAAATATAATTTGCATTGATATCAGTAATTTTTTTTATAAATCACTTTTTACCTTTATTTTAAAACCTTTTTCCAAAATTAAGATGTGTACATGTGTTCAGGGTTTAAGTAAAATATTTTTTTCTCTTTTTTTATTGTTACAACATTCATATCATTAAATTTACATACATTTGTTTCATGAACTGCATGCATTTTTTTCATTTTCTTCAGTTTATCTTGAACTGTCTTTTTTTCATTGACCCAATTACACAGAAACTCAGTCTTGTTTAAAAAGTTGTTTTAGTCTGAACATTGAGGAATTGGTTAGATATATTTGTATTGATATAACACGTTTAGTAACCCTTAAGCCACTAGCTTGATCTTTATTAAAACTGAGAAGAGCATGCTAATTCATCCAAAACGTCCCTTTTATAAATACTATAAAAACTGTTTGTGAGAAAATCATTTGTGTCTGTTTGTGTGTGTTTACGTGTGTATGTCCCCATGTCCTACTTGTTATAGAGCTTATCTGTGACGGATGATTCAATCGCAGGTAGTCCTCGCTCTGTGTTGGCGGGGTTACTGAAAGAGCCCCGTCTCCTGGGGCGTTCACACACATATACCTTCTCCTCCTGCGAGGTGAGTGGCCGTAGGGTCACCACTGCATGAGCTATCCTGTAGTTAATGGTTCTATTTCACTTTTAGCACAGCATTGTAAAGATAGGGTCATGTTAGTGAAGTGTCACAGAAAATTTGAGGGCAAAAAATGTCCATTGTTAAAAGTGTAGCAAGCATTGCATGAAGCACAGCTCACACATAAGTCAGTGAAGAAGTCTGTTGGTCAATGCGGTGAATTTGCTTGACCAACTAGAACTTGAGTGGAATCTGCATTGGGAACTTTTTTTGTCCTCACTCGAAACTTCCAATTGAAATGACAGGATTTCGCCTGCGGTATGTGGAATTTCCCAAATGATTGCAACAGTCTTTCTACGCCCTGTTGGTAAGATGTTGCCACAGGTAACGTCATTTCACAAGTTGTGTTAGGTGTGTGAGTAGCTCAATGTTAAAGGAATTAAAAATCAATCATTCCTAATTCCCCCTCATGTTGTTCCAAACCCATTTGACTTAGTTTCTTCAGGGAAACAAAGATGTTCTGAAAAATATTCATACTGCTCTTTTCCATCAAATTTTTCGACAGGAAATGGCAGATGAATACCCAATTTTATCACCTCCTTTATTTATTTATTTTCATAATTTTGATAACAAAGCCATAAAGATGTCGTACAGGTTGCCTGCCACAATCGCCTTGTAGATGAGGCAAAATTACCGGCCACTGTCCAAAAAGTTTAATTCCCCACACAGGCTACAAAACACTGAAGAGCCAATGCTTTTTCGTGTCATTGACATAAATAATAATTTCAGTGAATGTCTTAAATTTAATCATAATTCTTGAGGGCAGTACTCCAATATTCGAGTCCTGGCTTATACTCCTTCCTATTTCTGTTCCCCTCTATCCTTTCTCCCTCTGCTTTTTTCCTATACTGTCTCATCAAAGAAAAAATACCAAAAATATGAATAAATAAAAATAAAAGTTAAGCAATTGATTGATATATTGATGAATTTATTATGTTCCACTATTGTGAGTCACTTTGGAGAAAAGCATTCCCTAAATGCATAAATATAAATGTATAACATCAGAGGATTCCAAAAGATTTTACGATTGATCAAAGGTGATTTTTGTTAATTTATTGTGGAGCTTGGCAGCCCCTGGTCACTACATTCATTCGTTTTATTAAAAAGAACTGTGAGAACATTTTTCAGAACATATCCCTTCAGTCTTCAGTCTATCTTGGTCTTCTTGATGTCTTCCACTGTTTCTGACCTGATTTTATAAGTGTGCTCCAGATTCACAAGTCTGCCCTGGTAGGAATCTCTGTTGATCTGTTAACAGGCACAAAATGAAAAGGAAGTTTGCCTGAAATATGCTGAAGGTATATACGATAGGTGTTTTTTTTTTTTTTTTTTTTTTTTTTTTTTTGCATGACAGGTTGGTGTAGTGCAGTCTTTTGCACCTAATGACTCCTCAGTATAACCAGCATATGCATACTCTTGTTCTCAGACTCTTGATGATGTCCCTGCTCCAGCTGCTAAGCAATACATGTGGCAGAACCGCCCCCTTTCAGAGTGGACCAATCAGCAGGTCTGCCACTGGTTGATGGGCATGAACATGGAACAGTATATAGCTGAGTTTACAGCTAAAGGTGTGGATGGCCAACATCTCTTAGGCATGGACAGCAGTAAACTTAAGGTTGGTCTGTCTATTATTATAATTACATTTTTTTGCTTGTAGTATTGGTTTAAATGATATTACACTGAAATATGTGTTATCTTCCAGGAGCTTGGCGTTTCTAGCCAAAGAGATCGTTCCACCATAAAGAGGAGACTAAAAGATATGAAGAAGGCTCAAGAAAAACTTGAAAAGCAGCATGTTAAAAAAGAGAAAGAAAGGGGAAGAGAGAAAGAGGCCAGGAATAGAAGTGGCAAGCCAACAAACGTTGAATCGGCCTGCTGAGGTAGTAACCAAACCCGTTCAGTAAAGAGACCGCAGATGTGCAGATCGAATCCTGTCTATCCTGAATCCTGATCGAATCCTGTCACTGACTTTTAACATGCATAATGGCACTTTGAGAAAATGGGAACTTTATTAATAATCTAATCATCCAAAAGGTTGTTTCATTGGCTTTAACTGAGTTGCATGTGTTGGTGCTGTACATGGTACTAAAAATGATTTTACTGCTGTCCACCAGAGAGCACCGATGTTAAATATCTGGCACTATGTAATGATGTTGAGATTGTGAGTCGTTCTTCAGAATTAAGTGGCAAATTATCACAAGCCAAGCTGCTAGTGCACAATCTGCACTTTAGCCAAAAGTCAACTAATAATCCGAGTGTGGATGTCTAAATGTGATGTGCACACATTCCCAGGGTTAGTACAGGACACCCAGGTATGGCTCCCTCTTCTAGTGTGCACTTTTAAGTGAACACCTAATCACCCTATAGACTTTTTTTGTTGTTGTTGAAAGAATCATTTTTTTATGTCTACTGTACATAACTTTTAGTAATGTACATTTTACTGCAGAGAGGAGAGCAATTCATTTGCTTCTATGTCACAAATGATGATGATTTTACATTAATAAATAAATATTTTACAACTACAGGTTTTTTATTTATTTTTATCTGTTTGATTTTAGGACATTTGTTTTGTAACTCATGATAATCTTGGTACTTTCAGTTGTTACATGGTTTTGCATTCATTCATTCAGATGCGTCAAAAATGTTGCATCACTGACTAGCCGATCTGCATATCAGGCCCATTTCATGTGTGAATATAAAGATAATTTCATGTTGTCAGCTGTGGAAATTATTTATTGCCATAATAGCCTTAATAGGATCCCATGAACCCTTCCATTTATAAACGAGCCTTTCCAGGGTTTCAAACTGTGGGCTGCTAATAAGCTAATTGTAACTCAAAAAATAATTAAAGGAACAGCTAAATGTGACATTAATATAACTGGACTCAATTCTAAAGATATTTCGGCTGCCAGTCAGATTTTTACATGCCCTAGCCAAATTTGTTCTTGTCATGCTTAAAATATATAATATGTATTTATAGTTTTTCTGTTGTTTTTCACCTGTGTAACCTTTTATTTTGAGACACTAACATTTTACAAACCAGTGAAATCTCACAATTGGCAGTTTCCAACTTTTATACCACAACAGAAACTATTATCCTAACAGATATGAAGTTCAAACATTTTTAAAGACAGTACAATAAAATAAAATGCTTTTTTTTAATTATTATTAAAAAAAAACACATGTAGCAAGTAAATGTACTTAACGCTAACAACATTTTAGAGTTAAGAGTTTTACCTTAGGAGCAAGGAACTTAATCCTTTCTAATTGCAAAAAGGTAAAAATATTGTAGTTTATGTGCCTGTCCAGCATATAAGATAACGCCCGTTTCACAACACTACTTTTGCCAGTCATGCCAATAACTATGGAGGACCAGCTCTACCATATTTAAAAACAAATAAATGCTCATAAATAAACAAGCATACAATTAATTGCCCCCAAAAATACAATAAACAAATAAATGTAGGTAGACATTAAATTATACAGTGAGACATAAATGTATATATCTCTTTTAATTAGCTTCTTTATTTATTCATCTTTGTAATAATTACCTTATTTATTTATTGTCCGTTATAATCTTCAACTTTATTTATTAATTACTTATTTTAAGTATTTATGTGCATGTTATAATATTTTTGTCTGTTTTATTGTTCCTTTGTATTTTTTTTACCCTATTTATTTCTTCAATGCTATTTATTTCTGCCTGTTGTTTTTACATTTCTGTATGCATATTCTGCCTCATTATGCAAATGAGGAGGGGCTGTGTCTTAAGGGGTCAACTGCCCATTGGTTGGTTAGCATTTTACTATTGGTTAGCGACCGAGTTAAGAAGATGGGCCGCTTCCTCCAGATTCTGAAAAACTACATTGTCGACATCTGTGTCCATGTGTGCCGCTAACTGAAACACACGTTCTGTCAGAGCGCCCAAACGAAAAATAATAAAGTCAATACTTATAACGTTAGCATTGTTTTCAAAAACAGTTGCTAAATGCCTCAGCTCACTGACAACTTCATCGTAGGTAGCCATCTTTGTTGTGACTGTGGCTGACGGCATGTAGATTCGACCGATACAGTAAAATGCTAACCAACCAATGGGCAGAAGTTGACCCCCAAAGACAGCCCCTCCTTATTTGCATAATGAGGCAGAATATGCATACAGAAATGTAAAAACGACAGGCAGAAATAAATAGCATTGAAGAAATAAATAGGGTAAAAAAATTCAAAGGAAGAATAAAACAGACAAAAATATTATAACATGCACATAAATAAATAAGGTAATTATTACAAAGGTGAATAAATAAAGAAGCTATTTAAGAGATATTTACATTTATGTCTCACTGTATAATTTAATTTCTACCTACATTTATTTGTTTATTGTATTTTTGGGGCAATTAATTGTATGCTTACTTGATTTTTCTGTACACTTTGAGAACATTTTAGTATGGAGGTATACATTAAAGTACTAAAGTCCTTTTGAAAGGGAACCAGTGAAAGTTTTTGTACCTTTTCTTCTGAGAGTGTGCCTTCTGTTCAGGTATCTGTTCTTTCATGTATTTTTTGTGTCTTCATATTTCATCAATCATCAGTGACTACATGTTGTCAAAAGTTACAGCTTCTTTACCTGTTAGATTTCCGCAACACAAAGCCTTAAACATTGTACTTTTTTTTTTGCCAAGTTTAACTAAAAACATTTGCACCTCTTACGTTAATTTTAAGATCAGCAAAAATGTTTATTTAGAAAATTAAAACTAATAATCAATTTCATTACTTCAGTGTCAATTGTGAGTGAGCTAATACATTTGTAAGTGGCTAAACTTTAAACAATACATACAATTGTCCAAATATCACGTTACAAACAAACAGAATGAATACTTTTCAGTATTTGAGCATTTGCTTTGCCAACAGCTGCTGTTTTAAAAAACAAAAGCAACTTTACATTTAAACAAAGATACGTTCAAATGACCTTCAAAAAGTAAAAGAATCTTTTAAAAGCTGATCTAACAATGGATTGTAGCAGTCAAATGATATTATATCAAACACCTGATTATAACAAAGTAGCTCCTAATAAAATATGTCCCAGTTGTAGTTAAAGTACAGTGAACACCTGCCTATGAAAAACTGAAATGTGTACCTGACTGGTTTTAACAAATAAGCAACAAATAGAAAATAAAATCCAAAGAGACAAATATTTACATTCATCCAGGCAGTTTGAGCAGGACATCAAGAAGTCCTGGCCCACACAAGCCATTCATAAAACAAAACAAAAACTTTTAATCTTTGGCCTTTGTACAACAGAAAAAATCTGTTGAGAATAAATACATTAAATGTATATACATTGTTGAAGTGAATTTAAACTATGATATGCATATTGGGTGAAACATGAAAGCAAATCTCAATATAAAACAAAAAAGTAAACAATTTTTTTCTATCCTTGTTCACTATAGGCCTACGTCTTCCAGACACCATTTGTAATACAATCTTTAAAAATCCCTATCCCGGGAATAAAATCTCAAATATTTCCTTTAATGTTTTGATGGAACAGTAAGAAGAGATCAGTATGTGCAAAAGTAAGCATTAAAGGCCTTGGGAAGGAAGTCTTTGGTTTGATTTCAGTTTAGCATTTAGCTATGAGTAGCTCTCATTCTCATTCCAAGAAGTCATCCATTGTTTCTTCTCCGGAGGATCTATTTCCTTTTCCCCCGGCATATAGTCCCTCTCTTCCCTCTTTATCCGCACAGCGTTATAACTGGGGACGCTGTCATCATACTTGGAGCGTTTGAAAAATCCACACTGTTTGGAAAAACAGGCAATTAGCATAGCATCATGCTAACAATGCTCAACAGCATAATATTTACAGGAAAACGAACAAACACATAGTGATGTTGTGTGTGCAGCATGCCTAGCATGAGGTCGGAAAAAAACATTCAATGTTTTGAAGAAGACACAAGCAAGAATCGTGTGCTGAAAGCGAGAGAGATGCTCTGGTAAATAACCCAAGCAGGCCAGAGAAATGTGCAAGTTCCTGAATCAAGCCACATCTAAAGGCTTAAAAGAGCTTTAGAGACTCAGACATTCAGTCATACCCAGTCACACGCACCTGAAGCTGAGTAAAAGTGAACACAAACATGTATAAACCCTTTTCCAACAACGACTTCATACATGATTAGTTTGCACTCCTCATAGCATTTTGCTTATCACTGAGCAATGAAAGCCATGGAAACTGCCACCATTACCCCACATTTGGCATTGACAGGCAGTTTGTGCATCAGACAGCAGTAGGTTAGCATTGGCTAATCCAACCTTTCATGCTAGCTCTGAGCACACAGGTCAACTTGATCTGTGAGTTCTTTTACCCTAAGAAAGAGGTTCTCGTTCTCTGTCTGTTTCACTTTACGCATCTGGAGTCAGCCTCTCTTTTTCAGGTTCTTTGTCGCTTTTGCCGAAAAAACCACACTAAAAGGGGTAAAGGTTTGTGTTTTAAAATGAACGAATTTTTTTTTTACACTTCGTCAAAGATGAAAAATATGAAGGTAAAAACAGGTTTAGGTAATCAGGTTGTGAATTTAGTCATGTGACCTTACCTTATAAAGCAGAAAGACCAGTAGGCCCAACAAGAGGAGTCCTAGTAAAATGGCCACCAGAATGACCCACCAGGGCATACCACCATACTGTGCTACTTTGAGTTCGGGAAACACAGTAACGCGTACCTGTAACAGGACAAATTGTATTTTAATTCTTTTTTTAGCCCTGCACATCAAGTCAAATTGATACAACATGGAACAAATCATGGAAGGAGAATGAATAAATGCTATAAATGTCCTCACCTGGGCTGGCTCATTTTTCAGCTGTATATTTGTAGATGAGGACTTGAATTCGAGTGATGCCTTGACAATTATATCAATGTAGTTCAATTTTGCATAATCCTGTAAGAAATATAGTATACTTACAAATGATAAGGGTATTAATAGAAATGTTCTCTCAGTATTCAAGTTCGTTTCATTTTTTTTTTTACTTTTGTCATTGTCATGAATTTTTTTTATGATTTATGATTTATTTATCACAACCATCAAGAAAAAACAAAAATGCATCTTGAATACACACGAGTGAACGCATCTTATATGATGATGATTTTCATAAAAGATTTTTTAAACAGTTTGCAAAGTAAAAAGTATTTTTTACAGACTTAATCAATTGTAATCCCACCACACTAGATAGGTATATAGATATTAAAATTCTTGAAAAGAAACTCTTCTACCTAAGGATTTTTTTTCTGACATTATTTACTCAATATATGTTCTGAATTTTAATTCATAAATCAAAATCTGGCTCATCATAGAAGATCTGCATTCACATCATTGTAGGTATGAATTCCATGTGTTTTTGAATAAATGTAACCATTTAAAATGATGTAACACCTCTAATGAAAGATCCCACTCACCTCCAGGAAGGTAGCGTTCCAAAGGTAAGCTCTCAGGCTAATGACAGCATTGCTGTCCATTCCCATTAGAGGACATATGAATGTTGTACAATTCGCCCCATCCTCACAGGACTAAAAACACAACAAGTCAGTGATTACAAACAAGAGGCTGATTTTCAATGATACATTTTACTTAAGGAAATGCATACAATGCATTCTGAAAATATCCAGCCCCCTTCAGTTTTGCCGCCTCAAGCTTAAATGTGTCTGAATACTTGTCAATGTGTTCAGATTTGTTTCTTTTTGCAAAGTTATCACAAATAAGTTTTTTTGCTTTGTCATTGTGAGTAATTTAGTGTATACTGATGTGATAAATGCAGCATAATGCTGCAACATAACAAAATGTGATAAAAAATTTAGGGGTCTGAATACTTTCTGAATATTTTAGTGACTTTACCAAAACTGTGTTTTTCCTCTTGTCAGTAAAAAGAGAGACTGTTCCCTCTTTTGCCGGAGTTTCCCCAATTTCACGTTTAGTTCGTGACACTAAAGGCTCCTAGATAACACATAATCAGTTAATTCCTTTATAGAAGCATATATTTTATTTCTATTTATGAAACAAAGGATCCTTTTGACAGTAGTTAAGATATTTGGACTACCTTCAACCCGAGTGTGTTGACCTCATCTGGTCTGTTGCAGCTGAAGCTTTCTAAATCGGATGAGGTTATCTTCATGAGGTACAGCAGCCACTTGCCTTGGGAGTTATGCTTAGGCCACTGGATAATAATGGATGCCTTGCCGAAAGACTTGAGGGGTTTGCCCAAGTTTGTAACCTGTCAGTCAGTACAATTAACAGGATCCATCTTTTAACGGGCTACTAAATATCTTCACACGTTTGATAGCTATAATGCAATTAAAGAAATACTCATACAATCAAAGGAAGTATTGTAAATATACAAAATTCCTTCAATGACGTTAGGTTTTATGTTAGGAAATCTAATAGTTACCCTGAATTCATAGTCAATTGGACTGCCAACATCAGTTGCCAGTTTCATGGCACTCTCTCCTTTTACTTCTCCAGTAAAGTAGACCTGAGATGGCTTAGCTACCCTGCAGATGATACATGACGACATAATATGATGCAAAGACAGAACATTGATAATATCATCATCAGAAGTGTAACTGAGAAATACCTTTGCAAACCTACCCTGTGAGAGACAACAGCAGTTGGATCTTAACAATGGCTTTGGCTTTGACTGCTTGTAACTGCTTCTGATCACTTGTCCTGCAATTCACGAAAAACAAAATGGATACATCAGTATGTAAATATGGACATGGCTAGTACTAAATTAGCTTTGATAATGTGCCTGTACACTATCAAGTGTTATGTTGTTACTCACGTTTTGAGTTTAAGGTCAATTTCAATTTCAGTGGTATCCAAAGAAATTCCTCCTGTACTCAGAATGATGTAAAAAGTTGTCTGAAAAAGTGTTTGTTTTTTTCATGAATGTAAAGTCCAGACCGTAAATACAACTATTTAAATTATATTTTGAAATATCATTTTAAATATTGACCTCAGCATCTCTTTTGAACGGATTTCCAAGTTCACAATCAGCTTGAGACCCGTTCTGATTGGCTAAACAGCTGATCGGTTTATCCTGTAAAGATTTAGGAGCACTTAAAAACAAACTCTTCTTAATAATAACAAACAACAAATAAGTTTGATATCTGGCAGCTGGACTTACACTAGATTTAGTGCGAACAGCAGAATACGAGAGGGATTTGGGGAACGAGGCAGTCAGCTGCGCTTCATAAGCATCTTCACCCTTGTTGTTCACCTTGAGCTCCAGGACAATGTCCTTCTGATCGCTAAGAGACAGAATGGGAACTCCATTTTCTCTGTGAGGAAAGAGAAATAGAGAGATTAAAGATACACTCTTCTTCATGGCACTTCCTTTTGCCATTTGCTTTGATAAAAAAGTGTACTTTGCTAATTCGCTTTCATGAATTACGCAACTAATGTCACTTGAAACAAGAGTGTGCAGTTATAACATAATAATATGACATGATAGTCATTTAATTGAAACCCCTCACAAATATACAATAACAAATAAAAACTCACTCAGGTAATGGATAAAATATGTCCTTGTTTGGTTCCCTGGTGTGTAATGTATACTGTAGTTGCAGGTCACTCTGACATACATGGTCAGCACCACATCCTTCCTTGATAAATTGAACCTGAAAGGCAGTATGATTCAGAATTAATACTGAATGAGATATGAGTGATTAATAAAGCAGTATAATGTAAACTTTTTTTTTCTTTGGCAAACTGTTAAAAGCTATAAAAAAAAATAACTGAACAGTAACAAAAAGAAAATTGAAATTTTTTTTGGTTTTTATTTTAAATAGGCAACTCATATAATTGTTTTATTTGTCTTTTTGCATAAGGTATTTCTTTCAAAAACATTTAAAAAAAATCATACTAACCACAAACATTTTAACGGTAATGTATGTACTATATTATTAATATGATATGGTATTTAGCTGAAAAACAAGACACAAAGCTCATTGTTGATTGGTTAAGAAGTGGTTACATTGGTGACAGTACTGGCTTCTTGACTGGAGTCCAGGATGGGAAGCAGGTTAGGGAGAGCAGTCTGTCTCTTCCTGCGAGTGACTGGCTTCAGGATCTCCACAGAGACTTCAATGGGAATGCCTCTCAGTTTGTCTTTTAGGGTTTCCTTTGAACATAATAGTCTTGCATTACTAAAATCCATTAACATAATAGCATTAACATTGACACTTCTGATGTAAAAACAATCCCAATTGAATCACCACTAGGTGGCAGTACTTCCTATTCACTATGCTGTAAAGCTGCTTTTGATCTCCTGTACCTGCAGTCTGAGGCTTCTCGTAACACAGGTTTGTGTGCCCTGACCCTTGAGCTCTATGTTCCCTTTGCTTTCATACTCATTGGTTGAGCTCTGGGTGAAGATGACTCTAGAAGGAAGATTAAGTTTCTTCCTTTCAGATTCAACCCTGATAACGTATCCCACCCCTGCAGAAGAGAAAAAGACATCTTCATCAGCATACAAAGCAACAGAAAAACATTGGCATTTGTTTACAGAGATGAGATTCTGAACAACACAGATAAACAATTACTGAGAAACATGTACTTACGCAGGTTAGGATTGTAGGTTTTGGGGTTGGCAGAAAATTTGAAACAGGCTGTAACGTCAAGGCTAGAACACACAATAAAGCTTTGCTTCAGAAAAGGTTTACCATTTGGTAATATGTTTAAAGCGTTAGTTCACACAAAAATGTAAATTCTGTCATCAATTACTCACCCTCACGTCGTTCCAAACCTGTAAGACTTTCGTTCATCTTCGGAACACAAAAGAAGATCTTTCTGATGAAATCTGAGAGCTTTCTTTCCCTCCATTGACAGCTACGTTACTGCTTTGTTACCCAGCACATTTGAGCTTCAGGAGGAGGTTTGTTCTCATGCAACAAGCAGGTTCGCTTGAGCTTTTGTTTATGTTCGCTGATCAATGTTATATGTGGGAAAAAAAGCCTAAATTCAATATGTTCATCATATAAAGTTATTGTGTCTCTTCAGAAAATATGGACTAAACCGCTCAATTCATATGGATTAGTTTTACGATCTCTTTATGAACTTTTTGAAGTGTCAAAGTGGTAGTTGCGTAGCTGTCAATGGAGGGACAGAAAGCTCTCAGATTTCATCACAAATATCTTCATGTGTGTTTCCAAAGATGAACAAAAGTTGTACGGGTTTGGAACGACATGAGGGTGAGTAATTAATGACAGAATTAGCATTTTTGGGTGAACTCTCCCAATAAGGATTGCTTATTTTTTTATAGTTCTCTCACCATATATTGTCACCACAGTTTTTCTGAGTAAGGTCTATCTCCTTTGGTGTGGTGGTGACAGTCTTTTCAATGTTGATCACTGACCGTGCCCTTTAGTGTAAAACACATAATTAATGCATTCAATCATTTATCTATAGTGCTAAATGAATAGCAAATTTTGTAGCCATTTTATACCATTTTATTCAATGAAGACATAAGAATGCATTTTATACTATTATCATTTTATACTATTATAAAATTATTTGTATTAGAATATTAATGATAAATATGATCAATTATTAATATATAATAGTGTTCTTTCATTGTTAATAAAGAATCCTTTAAAATAATTATAGGTTGTCTATCAATATGATCATACCTGTACACAAGCACTGAATCAGAGAGAGATCCAATAGCCAGATCTGGGTAAGAATTTCTGTCCATATCCATATTCCCAGCAAGAGAGTATCCAAAGAGTTTCACATTGTGATCTTTCCCTTCAAGAACCTGAAATTATTGAATATACTGTATGTTATTTAAAAAAATGATTAAATAAAAGAATGTGTTAATACTGAAAGACAACTGAAAGAAAAGAAAAGTGAATATATGGCTAAACCTGGGATTTCATTAGGCCTTGAGTTGAACCATGGTATATATATACGTTTCCAGCTCCATTGCTCTCATAAGGGGCACCAACAGCAACATCTGAGAAAATAAATGACAAGTTAATTATATAAAATAATTATATTATTAAAAAATATCTTTGTGATTATCATCATTTCTATATCATTACTATAAAAGTGTTTAAATGTTATCTTCTATATAGATTCACATATAAGTGTAATGTTAAGAATTTGAGGATTTGGAGTAGGTTATGTTATGTTTAGCGTATGTTTCTAAATGCATGTTTAATGTTTTTACTATGTATGTTTAATGTGAGTTCTAGAGTGTCATCACAAATATATTTGTGATGATTTATGTACATTATGGCATATCTTCATCTCTATTTATCTTTCCTGGAAACTGTTCGCATTGAGGTGTTCTGCATTACCAGAACATACCATCATAACCATCCAGGTTCACATCTCCCATGCTTTCCACAGCCAAACCGAACATGGAATTGGCGGCTCCCTCAATCCTCTTGGGGGTGATCTTGTCCCAAGCCCCTTCCTTATTAAGGTAAACATAGATGGCCCCACCGATATCACCGTCTTTAATAAAGTACTGAGGTGCTCCGACTACAATGTCCTGCCACCTGTTTTAATAATCAGTGCAGGAAAATTACACATCATGTTATTTGTAACTGAAACTATAAAACATGTAAAATATATAAAATAAATATTCATTATATTAATTGAAATTAAGTAGAAATCAAATAAAAATATAATGATTAGATTCAAAACTTGAAAATTAGAAATGTTGCTTTGACAACTAAGTGAAATAAATTAAGGCTAAGATACTAACGAATTAAAAATATTATAAATGAAAACTGAAATAAATAGAAATTTCAAACTAAATAGAAATATTACAAAGATGAAACTGAAAATATATATATATAAAAAATATTTAAACATAAAAATTACTAAAATAACACTGATCTACAAGCAATAAACGATTGTGATGGCCACATCATGCAATTCACTAAAGTAACACTAGTATGAAAATACTATTTTAGAAAGATATAATATAATAAAATATAATATAATATAATAAAGGATGTATTTTGGATCTTACCCATCTCCATTGATGTCAAGCACTGCAAGGTCATAACCAAAGGAAGAGGCAAGTCCGGTACCCTCTAGTATGTACTCAGCTGTCAACATGGATGATTTACCTACTTCCTTTTTTAATAGCACAACTGCCCCACTGTGATTGGCTCTTGGAGCCCCAGCAACTATAGTCAACTGACCTCTCTTGGTCAGCATTTTTCCAGAGTCCAGAGAGAAACCTGTCACAGATACAATTAATCAGAAGATTTGCTACAGTTTTGTTAAGCAAAAGAATACTGAAATTCTTTCAGTGATTAAGAAATATGGAATGATAACCGACGAACAACATGAATGTAAACATTCATGGTTCTGATTGACTTAGACACTCCATCATTTTACCCATGCGATGGGGATGAAAACAAGAAACCAACAACAACAACAACAACAACAACAAAATACAGTAATGTAGCAACAGCATTCACATTTGTTCACAAAAACGACACAATGTATAGAATGTATAATGACCAGGATGAACGCAAATAATTGATAAAGTTGGCGTCCAGGAAATCCCACAAACCTAAATAGCTATTGGATGCCACATCATAAATGTTCTCCTTGGCCATCTGCAGGGGAGGTGACTAATACACAAACTGATCAGGATGATTACTAGATATGCTAGTCATGAACAGCACACCTACAGTTGCACAAACAAGATTTGTACTCAATACAGTACAAAGTAGAACAGCCAAATAGAAGCAAAAAGGAGTAAATCCAAACAAAAGGTAAGAAATGCAATACATATCTATGCCTTGCATCCTACCGACGACACATATGTTACAACTGTTCTGAAAAGTTTATTCACTTAATTGCACCAAGTTCTTTAGTGAGTCACATGATGGACTAATGATCGGGTGATATGAATGATGAATGGAATGTTATGTGAGGATGGACTCACCTAAATAACTGTTGGCAGGGACAGGCACCAGGTCTGGATCAAGTCGGCTTTCGTCTCCAACCTCATATGGGCCGTCATCAAAAATATTTTCATCCCACAGAGAACTGTTCTTCTGTTCCATCCGAACCACTCCTGATATCCATCCAGCGAAGGAGTGAGTGAACAAGGAAAGGGTGAAGGGTTGAGGATGGAGAAAGTGAATGAGTGAAGAGATGGAGCAAAGATGTGAAAGTTTAAACAGTGGGGGATAAAATACAATACGTCAGATGCAATGAACGGACAAATAAAATCTGATGTACTAACGTCATGAGGGCGCCACGAATGTGGGGAATTATGGGTTTTGTTTGACATTGGCCATTGTAATTGATCTAACCTTAACAAATGATTTAAAGCTGGATTTTCACAGAATATCGAATATGCCAAAAATAATAAGATTTACCATGAAATTGACCATAAAGATCTCACCTACACTTCAATACATGCAGTAAATACAAGCACTTTAATCCTCCAATACCTTTCCAGTTGTAAGCACCCGGTGCTCCAAACACCAGATAGTGATAGTCCTTTGTGAATGTAGCAGACAGACCCTGCTGGCATGAACCAAACCGCTCGTGTCCTCTGTTTCTCCCGTTACAGAACATCCAGTCCCCTCCATCTTCATCTGAGGCATCATTAATCGTCAGGTCCTGACTTAGAACGTAGCAACGACCTGTCACGTCACGTAGCTCCTGATTTGTGTTCACAAATAAGCGCCGCTGGTATCGATGCGCACAGACCTGGAGAGAGTTCGTTTTAAATCATTGAAATTAATACAATAATTAACTAAACTAAATATTAAATAAACACATTTCTTTGCACTGTTAAAAAAGATATTTCAGGCAAAAAATTACTGTTCATTGGGTTTGGTGTCGGTAAAAACTTTTTTGAAAGTCTCTCATGCTCACCAAGGCTCCTTTTACTTGATCAAAAATACTGTAAAAACAGTAATATTGTAATATTATTACTATTTAAAATAGTAATTTTAGACTGTATTCTGCTTTAATATATTTAAAAATGTACTATATTAAAATTTGTTAAAGGTTTTAAACAAATATTTTGTAACATTCTAAATGTCTTTACTGTCACTTTTGATCAATTTAATTTGATAAAAGGATAAATGCAAAAGTCCATACAAAGTAGTGCACCTTATTCAAGTCTTTTGAAGGGGAAATTTTTATTTATCAGGAACGCACCTAATTATAGCAGGACAAACTGTACACACTTATCTTGTTGTTGATTTGGACATGTAAAATATTTGAATAGGATTTTAGAAGCTATAGGGTGGAATACATGATTTACAGTAAATGTACTGTATATTTCAGCTTGTTCCTCACACAAAACTGAAGAGCCCTTATTGTGATAAACACTAAACACTTTGGACCATAATTGCATTTGTTTTTAATGACATGGGGATGAATCGATCATGACAGATTTTTTTTTTCATTTTTGAGTAAAGTATCTCTTTAAGGGATATACAGACATGACAACTAGCTCTTGTACAGTAATTTACATTAAAACTATGGGATGCACAATATATCGCTACCATATCGGTTATCGACTTGCTCATTTCCTCTATTTTTTACACTTTGCACTTAGCAATTTCATCTTTAGCTAATTTTAAAATTAATATACATTTTTTTATACTGTGCATTTTAATTCCAAAATTGACTTGTAGCATATAACATGATTTTAATATCTTAATATGAATCTAAATATCTGCATTTACTGGTTATCAGCAGCCATAATTTGAAAATAATTATTGGCTTACAGGTATTGGTCAGAGATTTAATATTGTTGCGTCCCTAAATTTAAACACACACACACACACACACACACACACACACACACACGCACGCACGCACGCACGCACACACGCACGCACGCACGCACGCACGCACGCACGCACGCACACACGCACGCACGCACGCACGCACACACACACACACACACACACACACACACACACACACACAATCTCTCTCTCTCTCTCTCTCTCTCTCTCTCTCTCTCTCTCTCTCTCTTACCAATATCTTTCCTCCAGGTCCCTGGCTCTGTACAGAAACTCCCATCCACTGGTTTTGCTTATTTTCGATATTCAAGTTTTCTACATGCACAATAAAAAAACATCACTTAACACACACACAAACTCATTATAATATATATAATGTATCATGTTTTCATGTGTTTGCGTTTACCGTCATTGTCAAACATTACTCGTTGGCATGTCTGACTGGGAGAAGTTATGTCACAGTTGTACATCCCTCCCGTAATTGTTGACGTTTGCTTTGACAATGCTTTAGCTCTTGGGGCACCAACCAGCAAACTGTAAACCAACAAACAGAAATGCACTCATGGATTTGCAATCTTGTGAATTTCATATTAAAAAAATATATGATATTTCATTCTTCTTCTTGCTAATGCAGCTCCAAATTACACAAAAGAGACTCAGTAACCAAAGCAGATAACATACTTGGCATGAGCATTGTGTGAATAGGGTTTTTAATATGCTTGTCAAGAAATAAAACATTTGTGGAAACATGAGCAATAATGTGGTAAAAATGGTGATCATATAATAGTTTTAATAAATTATAAATCTGATACACTCTTGACTCAGACAACAATTGAAAGTCTGGAGTGCTTGTTACGGTGATTTTGAATAAGTAAATGGCTTCATGGCATTATTATCTTTTATTTCCCCACATGAGTTTTCAGTAGGATCCTCAGAAGAAACAATGCAGATTCAACAGCCCACACTGAAAACACATGCACACTGTGTATTAGAGAGGGCACTCATTCTATTCTTTCCACTGAAAAACTCAATAGAAGATATTTTCTCTTCTGAATAAAAGAAATATAGGCCACAGAAAGCCTAGGTATCCACCACTCAATGGCTGTATCTCCGATTTCACTTCATTTATGAGAGTGAAAGGCTCTTTTCTTTTCTTTGGATTGACTGGTTCAGCGATAACATCACAGATTTTAGCTACACAATTTTTCGTTGCGGGCATAGACAAAAAGGGTCCGACTGAAAGAAAGCAATGCCCTCACCAAAATCCTGAAGGAATAGTAAAAATGGGTAATGTCCTGGAACTTTACAGATGCATGCACCGTTTTACCTTTTGCAGAGAAATACATTGTTTTACCTTAAAAGGTTAAAGGTGGATATTAGTACCTTAGTAAAATGTACCCTTAATGTACATAATAAGATACAAATATGTTCCTTAAGGGTATGCCTTTAGTTTAATGTATAAATTAATGTATAGTTTTTGCACATTTTATTAAAATTTACGGGACTCTAAAACTTTAGTTTAGAGTGTTCGAACTGAAACACCAGGTCACACACAGAGGACAATTACAAAAATTGGGTTTGTGATCATATCTTAATTTCATTTGGGGAGAACAGACCAAGTGCAGTCAATTTCAAGTTTGTGAAGTCGCATTTCATTTATTATTTCAGCAATCAGCCAAACAAAGGCATTTTTTTTGCTGTTGGTTAACAGAATTATGGTCAACTGAACATGTGTTTGCCTGTTCCAAGGCCTGAAGTTTAGAGTGGAATTGTGGGGTTTGCATATGAGGCAATTAACCCCCCCCCCCCATATAGAATATAGACATGTCATTCATAGATCTACTGATCATTCCATCAATCTCATCCCATTCCTTCTGTGCCTAAGATTTAACAAGTGCATAGACCAAGACTCTGTGTCTGGATCACAAAAAGAGAAGAGCTTTAGAGTCACATTTTCCAAACAGACAGAGACAGCACTGTTTTTCTGAAAGGGCAACACAAACTTTTCTGTGTTGGACAAAAATAGCCACTGAATACCTGCTATTCATTCCACTCTCAAGCGCATACAGATTGCTATATCTGATGAAAATGCACATGATTACATTAAATCTAATGCAATGCACAGGCTGACATTATCTACATTACACATCAAACAACACTACAAAGAACATTCTAGTGTCTTTTAACATGATCTATAATAAGAAAAACATCAAAAGATATTACTTACAAAACAATCATAAAAAATATACTCATATAAACACACTGTAATGGTTTGATGTCGTAGAACACGCACTATATATTCAAAATTGACTTTAATCATACATTTTCACATGATATGCCTGACTGAGGGTTCTGTTTAGGTGTGGACCTTTATGCTTACTTTTATTATTGCACAAACAAGGACAAACAAGCCCAAAATTTTATTATTGCACACCTGTGCAATAATCGTGCTGTCTAAGGCTATGTTTACACGGAAACGATCTGAAGAGAAAACACAAAAGTGGCGTTGCGTTATCACTTTTTATTCTGCGTTTAGACGAGCGTTATGGGGGGTATGTAGTATGCACTCCAGGCGGCTAGGTGGCAATGAGAAGCACTGCCACACAACAACACCAATATATGAGAGAAATAGGCCTTTTGTCACATAGAAAAAGTCTTAGATCTTTGAGTTCAGCTGAAGAAAAATGGGGGCAAAAACAAAAGTGTTGCTTTTATAATTTTGTTCAGTGTATATAAATATACAGGACAAACAAGCCCAAAATTCCAAGGTAGAATAAATAAATCACACAAGAACCATACATTTTTATTTTAAAACTTAAAAAAAAGTCCACACCACAACTGAAAGATGGAAGATTCAGAAAGTGAGAGGGATAAAGCGATAGAACGAAAGATAGATGTGCAAGTGGGGGAGGGGAGAACAGAGAGGACAAGTATTCTATTTACTGGGAGCTTATTCAGAGAGCTTCATGTGTCCTGAGGCCAGAGTTCGGCACTGGCATTCAATCATGATACAGGCACAGAGAATTATGTCTTATCTGTTAAATATGCCAGGCTCTCAACATAATGAGAAAGAAACAATTAAACAATTTCTCATTCTAGAGAGCAAATGGTCTTGACTTCTAACGCATTTCAAAGTTTCAATAGGAAAGAAAAACTGCAGGTTTGGCAAATGGAAAAAGGTTACTCTGATCTTGTAAAGTATTTTGCTAAATATATTTTTTTACTCTTGCAGCACTAGCCGCTCATGTGTTGGGATGTTTGACCAAATCGATTATTTCAATCAGTTCATAAATCAGCAATATGCTTGCGTTAAAAGTTTTTAGGCTAAAGGCAGGTGAATTTACGATACAGTCATATAGACACTGACCAATAGGATAATATCTATTTCAACCGCAATATTTTGTTATAATTCAAATCTTTAGAATCTTTTGAATAATTTCAGAGCACAAGACATGAAAGTGTAAGAGAGTTTGGCACTATTGTCAATAAACTTAATTTGGCTAGCTAAATATTATGGTGCATTTGAATGTGCCATAGTTATCATAATTTTAGTTTCCAACTTGTCCTTACATATCTTTGTACTTACATAATTTTGTGAAAGCTCCAATTTGACTGTGACATCATGTAAAAACCAAAATTGTTGCTAACGGTAGCAACCTCTACACAAATTTCTGTAATGCCACTTGGCCAGTGTTGCTTGTTGCACTTTCTTTGATTATACAAGAGAATAGCTGTGAATTTTGCTGTCAATACCAACAAAGCCACACTAATATTCATTTTGGCATATGAGCTTTGCCGTAGAAACCAATCATTTCTGAAATGTAAACAACTTAAGGCTGGAATGCACTAAACAACTCTTGCCTAGATTATTGCCACAATTTACAGCCTGGAGGAATCGTCTAGTTTATTAGCTATCCAGCTCCAGATATTGGGCAGTTGGAGTTGACAGATTTTGCAGAAAATCATGTTGTGTATGCTGGACACAGACTTTTTAGCTTTAGAAATCCATCCAATTGGAGGATATCAAACACATTTTGCATTTACTAGAGCATGTATTGTTTTCATCTTTGTCTCAAAGCAACGAGGCACATGTTCCTGTGTTTGTTGTGTTCGGAACAACTTGAATAGTGTGATCTTTAGTCGTTTGATGCCATTTTTTTCTCTGTTACCATTTACAAAGTCAGCAATGATGTGGCAAGTGTACGAAAAATGTATGATAGTGTTTTAAAATCTGTTCAGTTTTTAAAAGTCATGTAGTGTATCTCAGTCTTTAGGCCGTGTGTCCACCAAAGTGTTAGCAATTTAGCTTTTTTTTCAGTTGTGACAGTTTGGTTGCTATGATACAGCATATTTGCAGAAGTGTTACTAGATCTGAATATAAAAATGCAGAGACAATATAAAGTATATGCTCTGGCCTAAAATGTTTCCGTTGTACAAGCAGGGTGAGAGTTGGTCAGTGTGGCATTTTTCCGCGCCTCTCCTCCTCTGTGATTGGAAGGCTGGGTAAAAACGCTGCGTTTTACCCAAAGTTGAAAACTTTTAAACTCGGCACCCAGAAAAAAATGCCAAGCACACAACGTGAAATAAATGCTCAGCGCATGGTCACACAGCTGCTGCCGTTTTTAAATACGCAGTGGTCTCATTGAAAAAAAAAAAATGTTTTGATGGACACACGGCCTTAGGGGCCATTCACACAGAACGTGTTTTTTCATTCTACTGCGCTACTTTTTCATAGTTTTTCAATGTAGCTATCAGTAAACTCGTTTGACAGATGTCTTTAACCATTGCGCTCACTTCTTTTGACACTTTCAAAAATTCCACTGCATTAGTCATTAATTCAAAACTTGATCTGAATGTTTTGTCACATCTCTTAACCAACACTTGTTTACTCACTGTTGGCTAAAAGCATTTTTTTTTTTACTTGAGAGGCAGTAAATCATGGTCATATAGTGTACTAGGCCAAACAATTTTATAGACACGCTATCATAATTTTGTATGGAATGTTAAGCATTGATGTTTTAAAGAATCTACAGAGGAGGCCACTGCTATGGTGCAAGAGTTGGTTCTGCTGAGGAGGTTTGGAGTGTCATGGTTCACATTACGAACTGACAGCAGCTGAATTACAGCTCCAGATGTGCTTCAAACATTTCAAAGACTCAATGCTTAAAGATACAGAGTGCAAACTGATATTATCTGACCTACTGTGCACAACATAGGTGCTGCTGGAGAACAAGATTTTCCAACTCCCTTAAGGCAATGATAAATGAATGACTACCTATTAGTCTAGGAATAGATATTCGGCTTTCGATATACAGTAAATATGGTGTTGGATAGCGCCAGGGCCATCGCTAACATTCATGGGGCCTGAGAAAAAACAGGGAGAGCGGAGCTTTGATCTTTTGGGGGGGGGGGGGCTTCGATCTTTCTCCATGGCTCAATAGACTATACTATTCAAGACCTTATAGGCAAGTCTTAGTGGCCCCCTTATTATAGCGCCCGGAATGTTACAGATTCAGTAAACTGCAGGTTTACATACATAAAGCCCATTAAAAATGGTAGTCAAAAGCTCAAACATGCTTTCTTGATGCACATGAACCAAAGAGATGTGCTCTCATGCATCAAGCGATTAAAACTGAGTTGCCGTTGGCCATATTTGAGAAGCTCTATGTGAATAACAGCCTAAATTAAATCTGTTCATCATACTGGATAAGCAATTTGTTTCTTCAGAAGACTCGGATTAAACCGCTAAATTCAGATAATTACTTTTTCTATGCTTATGAATTGTTTTAAGCTTAAAAGTTTTGGTGGAATGGACTTTCAATGCAGAAATCTCTGAATTATATTAAAAATGTTTGTTTTCAAAAAGTAAAGATATGTGTCATGTATACTGCAAGTTCCAAAGATGAAGATGAGTTACCACTTCCAAAGCAAAGGTCATTTTAATGACAATACACCACACGCGTGCAGCAGTGTGCACTAAACACAAACAATAACCGACAACTGTACAGCAACACAAGAGGAACTTGAATACACAGTGATAACAAATTGAATGGCAAACAGGTGTGTGATAATAATGAATTTACATAGCAATTAACGATCAAACAGGAACAGAGAAGGCCGGAAACAAAAATGAGCGACTTAAAATTCCTTAATAAAGAAACAAATTTAACATAACTGTAACAATATGAGGGTGTGTAAACAATGAATGTTTTTATTTTGTAGTGAACTATACTTTTAAAGGTGATCAAGGAAATAATGTATTCAGAAAAATAAAAGGGATGTGTTGTTCTGATATAGTAGCTGCAGAAAAAAGGCATTAATTGTACCACACGGTGCATCATTTATGAAAGCTTTTTGCTGCATATCAATTAAAAACGACAGCCTGTTTAAATGGGGCCACTTTTTTATAATTTATGGGCTTTTGACATCATTATATTGATGATAGTAGAAATAAGAATGTACAGGGAGGGAGAGCGGGAATGGTACTATCGGGACATGACGCATCAAATTTTTACCTGCATCCCCAATTTCCCATGAGCACACTGTAGTGGGGAGCACTGTTTAAGTTTCTCAGAGAGGTGTGGATCTAGCATGACAGTGGGGCTGGCATGATGCATCATGTGGACAAAGTACAGTAGGATAATAATACTTGAGACTATTCTGTAGGCCAATGCAATAGAGTGATGTATAAGGCCAATAGATGCCTGTTCTTACTGATGTACAAATTCAGCCAAAGTGTAATGTCTACTCCTGCACAGGAAGCTAAGAGAATCACAGGAAGAGGAAGAGGTAGCCAATTGCCGGGCCAAATGGACCCACTGCACTCTGGGATTTGGGCCAACATATTATTGTACTGTATATAAAACTGAATTTGTTTTGCCCGCTACATTATTCCACCATATGTTAAAGCCAAATCAGATAAAAAGTTTGATTATTGTCGTTCACACACGTGTCGAGGAAACACTATAGATGCCCAAAGAAACCTTCAAAATATGGTACAGAGCAAAGTCCACTGTGAAAGTTGATAAAGACAAAGAGACCCCTGCCCCCACAGAGACTCAGGTTCTGCTAACGCCAGGACATGCGTCTTCAAACATGTCTCATGTGACCACTTGTGATCGGATTTCAAAAGAAGGATCTCAAATTCCAACATTAGTATGTTGTGACTACATCACACAATGTCAGAGTGTAACTGGTTTTCAGATTGAACGCTCATTGTTATTTTATTTAGTTAGATACTTGCATTAGATGAACTCTGGATGTGCTTGCTTCACATTCTCTGATGTCTTAAGCATTTATATTTATGGGCATTAATTTGGTAAATTTGGTGTTGATTCATTTTCATTGCTGCACAAACCAGTAAAGTTTAAAACCGTTCTTTTTGCACAGTGGTTGACTCGCAGGTGAGTAAGTGATCCTTCACTCATTTGTCCAGGATGCATTTTATCAATTGAATGAATGAGTAAAATTGGTGGATATTGATGGAAATCATAAAAAAAAAGGTGCTGCAATTGTCTTACGAAACAACTCCCATTGTGAAAGCACCACCAGCCCAGACTGCTTCAGTGGAGAACTGGCAAGTCAAAACCAATCAATTACTAGTGCCAAGATCAGGGCTCGGGTTCAGTGAGAGCTTAAATCTTAAACGTACTTTCTGCCAAGTTCTGTTGAAGTCTGGGCACACTTGGTGCAGTGTTTCCCAATATTCGTACATATTCTCTGTTACAATAGAATAATTTCACAAACACAGAAAATAAAATAAGACTCCAGGGTACTCAATACATCCCTAATGTTATATTGACTACAACTACAAGTTAATATTCCACACTTTTGACAACTGAGGCATCAGTGAAAAAACTGCATAAAGATATAATATTTATAATAGCAGTGAGAAATAGTATATTTTAGATAGGGATATTGGGAATGTAGAAAAATTCTGTTATTATTTACTTACAATCATGTAATTCAAATATATTTCCTTTGCAGCTTCCTTTTGTGTTCCACACAATAATAAAAGCTATATGGGTTTGAACAGCAGGAGAGTACAGTAAGTGAATAAGAACAAAATGACAGAATTTTAATTTTGTATTAAGTATCCCTTCAACATTGTTTGTATAACTCTTTAGATGTATTTTAAAAAAATGCCTTGTTATTATCAGCATTATGTGTTTTTCTGAGCACACACAGAAGAAGAATGGAATCACTTTACAGGTATGCTCCTCATTCCCAACAATTTTTCACTCCAGCAAAAGAGCTAACGTGCCAGACACACACACACACACACACACACACACACACACACACACACACACACACACACACACACACACACACACACACACACACACACACACACACACACACACACACACACACACACACACACACACTGCCTACATTACCAGGACAGCAGCTCAGCTCCATCGTGCCAGCTATATGACAAGCCAAGGAATAATACATCAATGCCCCCCCAACACACACCCTGCCCTGCCTTGGCCTGCAGTAATGTGAATCACATTCACACATACACACACCTGTAAGGCATGTGTTACTAACAAGCAGAATTGTTGTGTTCTAACACAGCCAGCCAGTCTGCCAAGCCCATGCATGAGATACACTGACTGAGGAGTCAGAGCACACACATACACACAAACATGAATGTGACTTTCATACACTGGGTGTGGTTTGAAATATTTGAAATACATCATAAATCCATTAAAAAAATTGCACAATTCAGCTGGAAGAGGTTCCAAAATGAGTGATGATTTGCTAATAAACTCCAGTTTGTCTTTGTCTAACTGCTTTTCTGCTAACCATAAGTATGATGTTTGAATTTTACAGGAAATATAACCACAACTATAACGTACTTCCTATATAATTTTTTGTAGTTTTGTTTATGTGGTAGTCTTGCTTACTCATCAACTTGATATTGTAGTACTTTGATAATTGTTGGCTTTTGTATGATAAACAGATTGTGGTGTTCCTCATTTGCTGCTTTGGATAAAAGCATGTGCTAAATAATAGCTAAATGTAAATGTACATCTCACACATCAATGTTCTAAGCAGTTACACTAAAGCTCAACATCAGTCACTTGCATAACTGGTGGGCTCTGTGGGATAAACATGAGGTCAATCCTGGCAGTCTCTCTTCTGTGCTGCCAGGGTTGATGGCAGTAGTGAGTTTCAGGAATGAGTTACAGGCTTCTGCACACATTCTTTCACTTGCGTGCTAGGCTTGAAACTTACAATGCGTGTCTGGTGCTGCCAAGGCAACACGGTGTGTTTTTTAAGTGAACCACAAAAACAATATCAAACTGTCATGACTGAAAATTCAATAAAATATGTCTCAAATAACCTTAAGTTTTAAGGATCCCATCTACAATCTAATCCCTGCAGTGCTTGTGGTCAAAGAGGTTGACAATTAAAGGATGATGGAGACCAGACATCTCCACAGTGAGAAAGGAGAAGAAGACTGCACATCTCGAATGACCCCAATGAAGCTAAATATGCACACTATTTTCAAGTAATGAGGACACTGTTGGGTGGTTAAAGTTATGCCATGAAATGACATAAACCTCCAAGTTGTTGTGGCTTTTTCAGCAGCTGTCTTTCTCGTGGACCTTTTATTCTGAAAAATCATTCTAGTGCACTGCTGCGCAATGCATAACAAACAGTCCAAAATCAAATTCTTTTTTTTTTTTTTTTTTTACTATACTTCATGTTGTTCCACATTTTTATACATAAATGTCTGGCCCCAGCCTGGCCCACATGACTTTTTTCATTCTTTTTGTTGTTGTTGCTATATTCACAGCCATATCTTTGTTACAAACTCAAATTTAAGTCATTATTCACTAATAATCTTCATAGTCAGTGAGTCAGACACATTCGGTTCAAATCATTCAGACCCTGTAGGCTAATGGATATACAGATTCATTTAAAACATCTGACTCATGCGAATCATTGAGCTACTTCTCTTGAAGACGATTCAAAGAGAGCTAGGAATGTCAAAATCATAAGTCATATTACTTTTCTTTACACAATTAGGCTACTATAGGCTACCCAACAGGCTGGGTGAGTAAATGATTGCAGATTTTTAATTTTCGATTAAATTCTTTAAGGATCCCCCTATCTAATACACTTGAACTGGTCCAATGGGGACGCATGTCTTATACGGTTAGGGGTCGATGTGCAATTGTGCATATTACCAGCTACATGGTTGAAATTACAAAAATGTTTAACAACCAAAGTAGCTACCTGGATTAAACTTGCTGCTAATGTGAAATAAACTCCCTAAGAAAGCCACGAGACCTAGACTCAAGAGGATCAAATAAATGCTTACATTCTTTTATCAGATGGTCTGAGTTGTCGGTGCATTGCCATGGAGAAACCGAACAAGCTGTTGGCATCTCCCGTTTTCCTGATAACATTACTTGTGTCCAGGTTGAAGGCAGAGATCAGCGTCCATCCCAAAAAACTGAGAAGCGGTAAGGTTAAAGTCCTATAATATCCCATTGTGATGTTGAGTTCCGTTCGTGTCGGGTTCTAGCCTTAGAGTTGAGACTCGCAGCCCGTTCCTGCTAGGTTTGTGGATGCCTATAAGGGAGGAATCGCTCTTACGTCCCTCCTCTTGTCCTCCACCGGTCTCCACCCTCCGCCGTGCCTCTACCTGCCAGTACAGCTCCGGGCTTCGTTTTTCCTCATTATTCAGCATTCTTTTGGTTATTCGAGCGTATAGATATTTATCGTCGTAAAAATAGCAACTATTTCCTTCGAGTGTCATTTATTTCACACAATGATGAGTCTGGTGAGTAAATAGTTGTATGAATGAGAACTTTCTACACCAAAAAACTTGCATTCTGGGGTGTAACTATAAGTTGTAACACATTTAAAAAGTCTGTAAATGTTTTTGTTTTTCTAATGTGTTTACCATGTTCTTATATTTTATCCTTATATTATGTAATTTATCTGTTTCTTAATCTACAGCCCTAACTTGTGCTTGTAGACTATTGTATATAGCCTACAACGCGTGTACAGACAGCATGGTTGGGTAATCAAATGTACTTTATTCAATAAAATAAAAATGAGCCTATAATTATAATTTGTAATTAAATGCAGGGCCTATTGAATGAAATGAAATTAAACAAACTCATAGAAGAAACCAGCTCTGTTATTTGCAAACGTGCAACAGCCAAGATTGCAAATCAAGTTATAAACATTATTATAAGACATCCAGTTTGTACAGATAATTGTCAGGTATGATAGTGATTTCACTCATAGCTCATTTCTAATAAGTTGGTTTTACATTTCAGCCTTGTGTTAAAGCACTTTCCGTTATCCCCTACAGCAATAAATTAAATATTGCTTATCTACATCAGGGGGTTATTGCAGTAGCACTGAACCACACAAGCATTACATCTTTATCTCTGTTTATCTCATTGTCTGTGTTTGTGAGCATACATTCTCAGATGTGCAAATGAACACAGACATCACAGCCTCTAATCTCTGGCTTGTTAGACCCCCCTGTGTTTTACACGATGTGGTTGAACCTGGCTAAAAGCCTTGTAGGTACTGTCCCAAATCTGTTTTTAGACAATTGGGGCATTGAAACAATGTGAGCATTCTAATAAAACTGAGCTTGTTTATTGCTACCAAGAGGATTGGGGATGTGGGGGGCTGGGGGCTGCACAGGAATGAAAGACAAAGGTTAAATAGCCTAATAAAAACTGACATTTGAAATAGAGACAAATACTTGTCACTCATTTATTGACCTGTTAATATTTTCATATAATATCAAATATATAATAATTGAAGTATCAATTCATAAAAAAGGTCACCAAAATACTGAAATAAAACCTTCAGAATTTTACAAATAGCACTTCAGATGTTACTTACAGAATAAACATGAGGTTTAATTCAATTTAAGGTGACTTGGAGAAAAAAAAAACAGTCACATGAACTTCATTCCATAAGAAGATAACATCTGTGTACTTTCCTCTCACAAAAAATATGTAGGCAGGACTGTACGTTTTTTTATATTATTCAGTTATAATAATAACATTATTGGCTTAAAATAGTCCATTAATTGTATTTTGCCAACAGCTTGTGCAGATCTGGTCAATAAAATGTTTGACATGTTTAATGTTGCAATGAGGTAGAGGTATCGACAGATCTTTTTCTTTTTTTGACGTGCATTTGAGTGTAACATTGTATTGAAAGAAAAAATTTAAGGTACATCGTTTTTCGGGGTTTTTTTGACAATTGTTGATTCGATTTTGAGATGTGGGTCATGCACTTAAAAACGAAGGCAATGCCTGAATTAAGGCATTTAAGGTCACTAAATGATTGGAGAAGTCCTGCATACTGTACATCACCAGAGAGAAGTCTGTTGTTTCACCTGAATATGTTTTCTTAAAACTGCAAGGTCAAAAAGAAAAAAAAAACATGCATGGATGAATCATTCACAATTAGTAACATGCATTTAGAATAGAATGGGGGTGAATTGTCATGTATTATTGCAATGTTGCTATGCCAGTGATTGTGGCCACCACAGATAATCTCTAGGGTGAGACCTGCTAAAACAAATAGGCACACAGTGGTTGTCTGATTCACTGCCCTGGCATACACAGCCACTCCCTGTGAAAGATGACACACTTTGTCTAAGAATCTTCAACCAGGTGAACTTTGCTGTTCTAATGTCAGTAGTGTTGAAATGCAATGCCTGAGGCTAAGAATGTTCAGAAACACTGGGCGTGCCTGGATGAAAGTCTGCAATCCGACCCTTCTTTTCTCCCAACCCCTCCTTTGCATCCATCCCTTTCTCCTGTTCTCTATCCACCCCCTTCCCTCGAACATAAGCACTCCAATCACTTAGTATGCACTCCCTCTCTCTTTCCTCCTCCTCTCTTTTTCTCAGTGACATTGGTGGTCGGTGTTTCTACACAGCAGCAGCAAATAAATCTGTATGGAGAACAGAATTATCCCAGAGCCGTAAATCTCAATCTGCTGTTGCAGTTCCATTCTGGTTGCTTTAAATCATATTAATGTCCCCTCTGTTCTGTATTCTTTTTATTTTTTTTTTTTATTTTTTTTTTCACATTTTCTTGTGTACACCGTTCTGGATTTTCTCTGAAGGTTTGTAAAACTAAGATTTTTAGACAGTTTTTTGTAGACACCTCAGGGACGCTGCAGTCTGGCCAGAGAGAGTGGATTCTGTCGGCTGTGTCTTCAGAGGTTGGGCTGGGGCTGAGAATGGAGAGATATAATGTTGACAGATGCAGGTTTTGTCTTGTCCGAGGGTGTAAGTCATTAAGCTACGTGCACTGCCTTCCCTTCATGGCAAGAACTGATCAGGGGATGGATGTTGGTACTTCTAATGGAAATCCTATGCAACTTTTTATCAAGTATTTTATCAAGAGAAAATATGTTTAAATCTAAGAACAGGTTCTCTTTAAATTAATTAGTGACAGGAAATGGAATTTACTGAATTGTAATTAAAAGAAAGTCCACGCTATACTCCTCCAAAGGTTTTGCACTAAAACCTAAATAATATACATCATTCGTTTTGACTAATCATGCAGATTTTTTCCCTGATAGTTCAATACTGTCAAAATAATCCACACAGCCATTAAAACAGATTTGAATTTTGCCACAGCATTTCAAATGGACTCAATTTTTATCATATAATACTGACATACATTTGTGATAAATTAAAGAATTCTGGGCAGTGCTGGGTAATTACATGTAATCTTGATTAACCAATGAAGTACTTGTAATTACACGTGAAATCAATGTTATAAACAAGTTAGGTCAAAAGTAATCAGAAAGTAGTCAAATTATTTTACATTATGTAATGTAATGCATCATGTTAATAACAATATTTGTCATATAATTTGGAATCGGCAACCAACTACAATTTGTAAGTAGTCTGCCCAGAACTGATTCTGGCAAATGAATTGTTCTTTCACCATGGTCCATAACATTTTTGCTTATTTTAATTTTAATATTTACATATACTTTTAAATACTTTTCTAGTAATTCTACTTTCCAATTCAAATTGAAAATCATTCTGTTTGCTACCTCACTTCATATTGAGGAATTCTCTGTTTAGTTATATATAGGCACACATTGCTCCTGTACATTGACAGTATTGATCCTTTCCACCCTGCTAAACACACATGACTAATTTATGATTCTGGGGGATAAAGCATGGAAAATATCACTATCCACCACATTCACTTTCTGACTGATTCATTTACAAGGTATTTAAATTAACTGCAAAATAATGCATTTTATTATAATGGACATTTGTCAGAATCAGTTTTTTTAAGGAAGAGAGATCTTTAGCTTTCACTGGTATGTGACAAGACTGAAGAAGGAAATTGAAAACATTATGGAAGATTACAATAGGTTTATGCAGAATTAAAGAGTTTTAGTACTTAAGAATATATATACACTCACCTAAAGGATTATTAGGAACACCTGTTCAATTTCTCATTAATGCAATTATCTAATCAACCAATCACATGGCAGTTGCTTCAATGCATTTAGGGGTGTGGTCCTGGTCAAGACAATCTCCTGAACTCCAAACTGAATGTCAGAATGGGAAAGAAAGGTGATTTAAGCAATTTTGATCGTGGCATGCGGTTGTTGGTGCCAGACGGGCCGGTCTGAGTATTTCACAATCTGCTCAGTTACTGGGATTTTCACGCACAACCATTTCTAGGGTTTACAAAGATTTGTGTGAAAAAGGAAAAACATCCAGTATGCGGCAGTCCTGTGGGCGAAAATGCCGTGTTGATGCTCAGAGGAGAATGGGCCGACTGATTCAAGCTGATAGAAGAGCAACTTTGACTGAAATAACCACTCGTTACAACCGAGGTATGCAGCAAAGCATTTGTGAAGCCACAACACACACAACCTTGAGGCGGATGGGCTACAACAGCTGAAGACTCACCAAAATTGGACAGTTGAAGACTGGAAAAATGTTGCCTGGTCTGATGAATCTCGATTTCTGTTGAGACATTCAGATGGTATAGTCAGAATTTGGCTTAAACAGAATGAGAACATGGATCCATCATGCCTTGTTATCACTGTGCAGGCTGGTGGTGGTGGTGTAATGGTGTTTTCTTGGCACACTTTAGGCCCCTTAGTGCCAATTGGGCATCGTTTAAATGCCACGGCCTACCTGAGCATTGTTTCTGACCATGTCCATCCCTTTATGGCCACCATGTACACATCCTCTGATGGCTACTTCCAGCAGGATAATGCACCATGTCACAAAGCTCGAATCATTTCAAATTGGTTTCTTGAACATGACTGTGGCGAACAGGACGGCCGAGGGACGTGAGAGAACGGCGCGAGGCCGGTGGTGCGATTGCTGATGAGCAACACATGTGAGGCACACCGGTCTCGCATCTCTCACGGAGGAGCGGAAGCATAAAGGAGGAGCGACGACGTTGATGATCGAGAGAGGAACAGGCCTGTATTTTAGTTGTTTTGTTTTTGTATTTTACTTTAGCCAGCAGTCGTCCGCGAGGGGCTGCTGGCAGTTATATTTATTTTCGGTAGCCAGCAGTCGTCCGCGAGGGGCTGCTGGCGGTATTTTCGTTTGTTTGTTTTATTTAAATAAATTATATTTGGATTGTTCGCCGGTTCCCGCCTCCTTCTTCCCTGAACATTGCTACACTGGTGCCGAAACCCGGGAAGAGGGAGGAACGCGCTGTCAGAGAGTCCTCGCCGATGTGGGGAATCCGCGGTGCCATCGAGCATGGTGCGCGAGTCGCCGCCGCTCGCCGTGGGCCGGAGCCTGCTGCCATCCGCCGAGCGAGGGGAGGAGCAGGGAGCGGGGGACTCGCGGCCACGGACGCTCGAGGCGGTGCGCTGGGGTGAGTTGCCGGTGGGACGGTCGAGCTCGCTGCCGGCCGCCTGGGTATTGGAGGGGCGGCTGCCATCCGGGAGGGAGAGGAGGAGTCGCCGCCGCTCGCCGTGGGCCGGAGCCTGCTGCCGTCCACCAGTGAAGGGGAGGAGCAGGGAGCGGGGGACTCCTACCGTCTGCCCAAGGCACCCGAGGAGCCGTCGCCGTCCACCGGGCGGCGGAGGAGCGTCGAGCCGTCCACCGAGGGCTACCCAGCGTCACCGCCAGGCACCGCGGAGGAGAGCGCACAGCTGGTGGGGGACCAGATGGCAGCGCGTTGTGGGAACCGGACCAAGTTTTTTTTTTTCCTCTCTTCCCTCTCTCGATCTGTCGCTCCTCATGCTTCCGTCTCCGTTTCCCTCGGTTTGTCTGTCCATACTCCCCAGGGATCGCCGCCGCCGGGGGGGGAGTAGGCACAGGCTCGTGGGTACCCCCCGGCCTGTGAGGGGCGATGGGGGTATGTGGCGAACAGGACGGCCGAGGGACGTGAGAGAACGGCGCGAGGCCGGTGGTGCGATTGCTGATGAGCAACACATGTGAGGCACACCGGTCTCGCATCTCTCACGGAGGAGCGGAAGCATAAAGGAGGAGCGACGACGTTGATGATCGAGAGAGGAACAGGCCTGTATTTTAGTTGTGTTTTGTTTTTGTATTTTACTTTAGCCAGCAGTCGTCCGCGAGGGGCTGCTGGCAGTTATATTTATTTTCGGTAGCCAGCAGTCGTCCGCGAGGGGCTGCTGGCGGTATTTTCGTTTGTTTGTTTTATTTTAAATAAACTATATTTTAATTGTTCGCCGGTTCCCGCCTCCTTCTTCCCTGAACATTGCTACAATGACAATGAGCATCTTTGGGATGTGGTGGGACGGGAGCTTCGTGCCCTGGATGTGCATCCCACAAATCTCCATCAACTGCAAGATGCTATCCTATCAATATGGGCCAACATTTCTAAAGAATGCTTTCGGCACCTTGTTGAATCAATGCCACGTAGAATTAAGTCAGTTCTGAAGGCGAAAGGGGGTCAAAAACAGTATTAGTATGGTGTTCCTAATAATCCTTTAGGTGAGTGTATACAGTTGCCTACATGTGCAGATGCATATTGGTATTGATTTGAATCTCATTGCTCTTTCCTCTCTATTGATTATTGACATGGGACTGATGTCCTCTTTACAACTCTAGAACCCAGTCCTCATGACCTCTTTTTTCCCTCTGGCCCTTCTGCTGTAAGCTTGTCTTTCCCTTCAGCCAGGTGGGATAATCCATCAATTTCTACTTGCCAACAGTGTTTGTGTGTGTGTGAATCTTTTAATTGTATTATTTCCTAAACAACAGAAAAACCCTTGTAGCTCTTCACTGTCACAAGTGTGTTGTAGTCACACTCACATAATTAGGAGTATTGTACACTTTTTATCGATGCATATTATTTATAAAACTGAGATGAAACATTTTTTTATAGCTTTACTATACACTGTCCATATACACATTTCTGTTCACGATTTCTTTTCTCACTCCCAAATTTTTCTCAACAAAGGGCTCAATAAGTAGAGATGAATTAGAATGAGTAGCCTCAAGTAGCCTTAATTCCTCAATAACCCCATGTCAGTCACTATCTTACTGCAATCTTTATATTACTTTTTCCTATTTTTGTTCATTTTGTTTAAAGGTGTATGTAACCTTTTCACTCTACTAAAGCATTAAAATACCATAATATGTTTACAGATATTTAGGAAACATGCTGAGTTCACATATCTGTTTCTCTGATAAACACTTCTACAGCCAGTTGTTTTACTTTGAAATGTGCGTTCCGTGTTGGAACTTCTGTTTTTGTTTTGGTCTGTGTGATCTCGCCCACTGCCAGTTCACCCAATAATATTTCGACTCCCCGGGATGCCAGTTTGCAGGAAACACAGCATATTGCAGCCAGCAAACAAACTGGGTCAGAGATTGCAGATTCTACCCAACCTAAAAAGCCTTGGTATCCATCTAAAAATCTCTATGAACGAGAGCATATTAAAACGCAGATAAATCAACTCATCAACTTACACATAGGAGAATAAGTCTCATCGGCTTTCATTGTCAATTGCGCTTGTTCCTGTTGTGTGTCCTCAAACTGGCAACCCGTGTGAGTGTTGAGTCTGAGGAGAAGGGGGCGAACGATGAAACGACGATCTCCGATATTTTGAATTTGGGCTGCAGTACCTATTTCAACCACTAGCTGTCATTCTTACAGACTGCAACTTTAAATAAAACACAACATAATATAAAGATTAAGACTGGTAATGCACTATGTATAAAGTGCAATTATTAGGGTGCTATAATGATTTATGTAAAAATAGGCTAGATAGTTCCAATCCTGGATGCAGACTAAAGCAACAACGACTGCACAGCACTCATATAATAAAGTTCTGTTAAAGCTGTAGTCGGCAAGTCAGGCAGATTGAGGCGACTTAGCCAACATTTTGATTTTCAATTTTTACAACTCTCATGGCCCTCCCCCACTACCACCGAGCACCCTCCCATCGGGTTTGCGTGTGCACCAGATTTTCTGTGAACGCGCCCGTCTCTTCAGCATCAAAGCATCATTTCCTTTTCCTTGGTTGTTTTGGACCTCCTAGCTCTGGTTGTTAACCGAGGAATTGGAAGCATGTTAGTAATTTGAAGCTTG
The DNA here is from genome assembly GCA_030578275.1 of Meda fulgida. Lineage (NCBI taxonomy): Eukaryota > Metazoa > Chordata > Actinopteri > Cypriniformes > Leuciscidae > Meda > Meda fulgida. The sequence goes on along the minus strand of CM060616.1, from coordinate 25,163,963 downwards.
TTATTTTCTCTCCGCCATCACGCTTTGTACAATCCAACACACCTGCGAACTTCAGGCATGTATGTGATATTGTAACGTGTGCGAGGGGGGATCTGGGGTGTGCACGAACTGTGATTGACAGTCAGATCTCACACAGCCCTGCACTGATTGGAGCAGAAGAACCGGGAGCGGTGGATTTTTGCAAAACAAATAACACGCTCCAGGTGGAGGTAGAAGCGCAGGTTTTTTTTTCTAAAAACCAGGTGACTTATGTTGTTCTGTTGGAGCATAATGTCGGTTTCAGTGAATATGATCAAAAAAATATTGCCGACTTCAGCTTTAATGTTTGCATGACAGGGCCAATGTAGCCCTGAAATGTCCTTAATGAATTTGCTTAGGCCTAAAAAAATATATATGTTTTAGTGAATTTTTACAATTTGTGTCCTTTCCATTTTTGCTATGAAATACCTGTTTTATAAAAGCAATGGGTCTATATGTTATGAGTATAGTGACAACAGAAGAGACAATTATTGTTTGTATGAACATACTCTGTGCCTAAAAAGTGCATATTCCATTGGTCACCATTGCTTGTAGGTTTTTAAACATGTATTCCTTTTTTGACAAATGGACAGGTGGCAAAAAAGTCTTAAGTGACTTTTTTTTTTCTTATTTTATTTATACAGAGTATGTAAAGATTTTTTTGCAGACATGGAACCAGATGGAGGAATTGAGGTGTTCAGTTGAGTCATCAGGTATTGTTAGAGTTCAAGCAGTTCAATGACAGTACCAATTTATCTAGTAAAGAACTCCAGGGAACAATAAATCATTAAAGGGCTAAGCGCCGAACCCTTTGGGACCCCCGTTGTGAGAATGCAGCGAGTGAGCCTTTTCAGCTGACCTAGTATGACCTTTTATCAGGATATAAATGAATATCTAATACTACAAATTCAATTAGTAAAGCATAAATTCAAGTGCCAATGTATTTTGAGATCAACAGAATGATATTTCTGTACTGAATTCAGAAAAATCATCATTGGCTTAGATCCTTTGGCTGACAGGTCCTGGCAGGCTGATGCAACTTTCCATTTTTGCTTGTTAATTATTTAACCATTAATCATATTCACCTTCAATATACTACCCAAGGTTATGTTCTTTTATATGTATGCAGTGACTGTAAGAAATTATGATAAGCTTGTTGAACCTGATGTCTATGGGATTTATATAAATACTGTCAAAATAATTGTTAAAACCACACAGCCATTAAAACAGATTTTAATTTTGCCACAGCGTTTCAAATGAACTCCATTTTTATCATATAAATATTGACATATATTTGTGGTCAATTAAAGCATTCTGGGCAGTGCTGGGTGAAGTAACTAATTACATATGAAGTACTTGTAATTAGAAGTGAAATCAATGTTATAAACAAGTTAGATCAAAAGTAATCAGAAAGTAGTCAAATTTTATTACCGTATGTTGATTTATATAGGCGGGGTTGAGGAAAAGAAAGAAAAAAAATGTATATTCTGAGAAAAACTGTAAATACTATAATAATTATTTTTACTGTACAACAGATTTGTGTCTGTTTCTGCCTGAGCAAACAAAAACAAACTAAATCCTGCCGGGAGACATAACTAAACACACACAGAGGGAGTGAGGTGGAAAACAGAGTAATGCCATGGCAACAGGAAACAATACTGTAAGAACTTGTACCCAGTATGCATATTTGGTGTGTGAATAAGATTACTGTGACTTTTTATTACAGTTTGTCTGAGTGCACTCTGGAACACTGGATATTTTATAGGGGTTACTTCGCACAAGCTTCACAAGTTTCAAGTGTAAGTTTATTAAGTCTTAATGTGCACAATTAATTGCACGCAAAACCCATGATCAGCATTGGTTTGACAGATGGAGAGTTTTGTTGCCAAATGTTGCAATTACACAAATTAAAGTGAAAAGTGTCCCGTTATAGTGGTAAACAAGCATGGGGGGGGGGGGGGGTGCAGATTTTGTAGCATTGCCTTTGAGATTAACTGTAGACTGTTATTTTTTTTTAACCATAGGTTAGTGTTTAAGAATCCCAAGACTATGTAGCATATGTGACTGGTTTTGTGTGTGTGTGTGTGTGTGTGTGTGTGTGTGTGTGTGTGTGTGTGTGTGTGTGTGTGTGTGTGTGTGTGTGTGTGTGTGTGTGTGTGTGTGTGTGTGTGTGTGTGTGTGTATGTGTGTCTGTACTTTTCAGATGTCTGATGCATTGCTGTCGTCCTCAGCTATTCCCTGTCCTTTTCCCTCTCCTCAAAAGCCAAGACTTCCTTCCAGTTGTTTTTGTTGAATCCAAACAGCCATTTAGCCATTGTTGTTAAAAATAAAACTTTAGTGGAAAAAAGAGCAAGGTTGGGAAACATGACTGGAGCAGGAACGGCCATGAGCATGTGCGATGATGGTTTCACACAGAAATTTCAACTGCAGATCTGGGGTGGGTCTATAAATGCCTCTGTCATTATATACACTGGAATTTTTTATGTGGTGTTTTATATGCTGTTCCACTCTATCTGTTACAGTCTGCCTATTCTGTACCCTATTTTATCCATGCTAATTTCACAATGCATTCTTTATGTTCATGCTGGGTGTGGAAAACAGGGGGGAGGGGGGTAGATAGAGAGAGGAAGAGAAATAAAACAAGAATGTGACTTTGCCTGTTTTCCTCACATTTGTATCGGTCTTTTTCAAAACCACGTGTTTGTGTGTGTATGAACTCTGTCATTCATTGTACCTCATTTTCTCTGGTGAAAGGAAAATGGGTCCCACACTGTAAAAGAAAATTTGTCGAACCGGTTTTCTCCACAGCTGAACCAAACAAAAAGTTTCAACACACACACACACACACACACACACACAAACACACACACACACACACACACACACACACACACACACACACACACACACACACACACACACACACACACACAAGTACAAGCAGATTGCATCCGTTCCGTCTCTTTCACGCAATCCTCCCACACACAAGTTAGGTTTCCATGTTTTATGGGGACTTAATGATTTTTATACTATACAAACTCTATATTATATACTCTATAACCCTAAACCTACCCATCACAGAAACAGTTCTGAATTTTTACATAAAAAAAAAAACATTTAATATTATTCACAAGCTGTTTTCCTCATGTAGACCAAAAATGTCATTGACATTTTGTCCCCACAACACAGGAAGTACCTGAACCACACACACACACTTGTCAGACTAGAGGGACAATTTTTGAAATTTTTCAAAAATCAGACAGGGCTGCGCGGACACAAGGGTTCCAGTGGTGCTAGAGCTACAAAAAAACATATCAAAAATCATGAAAAAAATCAGCGAACCTATACACGACTTAAAATTAAACGATTTTCTTTGCACAACTGAGATATAAAAAATGGCTCTTTTTCAGACTTTCTGGTGGTTTGTAAAGACTTTTCTGTAGCACGGTCTATAAGGACAGTGTATGGTGTACAAGGTCAGTGATGTTATCATACACATACACCAAGTATGACCTCCTTTAAAAGGACACATGGTCTATAAGGCCAGGTCACCATACACATACACCAGGAAGGACTCATGGATTATAAGACCAAAGTGACTGAGGCGAACCATTTTAATAATATGGAATATATTAAGAGGTCATTTTTGTTTCCTTTGTTGACAATTTGGCACATAAGTTGTAAATAACTCATCACATCGGGACATAATTTGCCGATAATGTACATAAGGAGCACAATCACTCCATTCTACACTTCTTCCTTCAGAAAACATCAGCAACTCCATTCAAATTCTCTCGGGCTACAAAAGTTTACAGATAACACAACGGCTCTTATCTGATGGGGTCTACCTACAGGTGGGCCAAGTGTCATTAAATCAACTAGGAGCATAACACAAAACAGTGCTTGCATCCACTAGGACAAACTCAACCCCACCAGCACATACTGTATCCTTGCTCCCTAGTGTTATGGAGTTTTTCCATGTCCTGAACCAACTGCCAACCTGCAATCATGTTTCACATCCAAACTGCGATCTGCGTGTCCAGGGTCTGCCATTGGCCACTTCACTGGATCATACATGACCTGAGAAAAGAGCCTTTTCAGATGAATTTATTGTTTCAGTTGATTGAACATTATCACTGATCAAAATGCTTACCAATAAACGCATTACAAAGAAAGAAGTTTAATCACTTCTCTCACTTTATGATCAAGCACGATACATTTTACTGGCCCACAGCCCATAGCATTTACCTTTAGAAGTGACCTGAACTTTTAACATCAACAACATGCATGAAGGAATCTAATTTCTCCAAATATAACTAACTACACTTGCTCCTTACCAACCCACTCTTCAAAAACACGTTTATCTGGGATATTGTCACAAATTCCACAAAGTGAGGGTGTTGTTAATATGTTAAAACCTATTTAAAAAGGATCTCTATCAGAGTTCATCTGCTTTACTAGCAATTTTAGTATTAAGGGTTTATAGAATGCAACAAAAACATAAAGAGTGGCAACATATAAAGGAGAACGAAGCCTAAATAGCCTAAGAAATAACTTGAAGGCCTCCATGCTTTAATGTCTTGATTGACATTGTCAAAGTTTTAAAAGAAAATGCACTCACCCACTCCCCTTCAACCAGTCCTGTTTGTGGAGTGTAGGTAGTCTCAATACAATGAAACAACCTCAATTCTCTCAGACAACCTAATCACATTATAATTATTCTTGCTCTTTTGTTGTTTTGTGGAGATTTCGAATAGGATCGCAAGTTGCTGAGGTCTCACCAAGTATATTTAGCTCATGTGATGGATCTTTTAGAACTAACCATGTTTCTAACATCCAACCCTGATTTCTCTTTTAGGCCTAACATTTTAACACTTTGAAACACGATGTACTAAAACGTTCTGTCCTGTGTTTTTGAATGTTGTATGTTGTGTTGCCATTCACCTTTGACTTTGGTTGTGTTCGGTCTAACTAGTAACAGAAGGGTTTGCATATGAAAACCAAAGAAATTGTGGGGAAATTATGTAATGTTTCATGTAATTTTTGCTATACCTCCTTATTCTATAAAAACTGTTGTATTTGTGTTTTACTGGTGGGATTCTCAATGGAATTTGTCTGAGATCCTCCGGCCATGCTTCATGCTTCTTCTTGGGGGAAGTTCTCTAAGGAAATGTCGAGAACTCTCTCGGCTGTGATTAAAGTATTTAGAGGACATTTGCTTAAGTCTGTTTGTTTCTTACTGCTGCGCAAAGGTTAGTTTAGGGAAGCAAGTAAGTTAGGTAAGTTAGTTAAGGGAGCAAGCTAGGGTATAGGGTTAGACTCGGTCGACATCGACTTTAGACGCGCTAGAGTATCAATATTATAGGTACGTAGTTAGGTTTAGGGAAAAATCTACCACACTATTATTTTCAACATTTTTTGCTTAAATGCAGATGAGTTAAGTTTAGTAGTCAAACATAATGAAATCAACTATCTAGGTATGTCATTATTAACACACAACACAACATATGTTGAATCACTGAAATATATTTGATTTGGTCAACTCAAGAATCCGTCCCGTAAAGGAACGGTGGAGTGTTCCTTTAAAGGACAGCATTGTAAAAATTAATGAATGAAAATAAAAGTGAATCCTGACATTAAAAGGCCCAGGCTAACCACATAGCAAAATAAACAAAACAAAAAAACTGCCTGTGAGCAAAATAAATGAAGTGACCTAAACCATTTCTGAACACAAGACACCAACTTGTAAAACATGCCCTAGAAAGGTAAAGGCTCAGGTAAAAGGCTATCCAAAAGTGCAATTTAGCGTTTAGCAGGCCAAGGCCAAGGCCCTGTTGCGTACAAAATCTCGAATGTTTTGAATGGATCTTTTCTCCAAGATAGGTTGTTCCTTTTCCTTGCACTTCAGGCTCTGCTCACTGGTGGCAGTGACACCGTTTTCAATAAAAGGCCTCAAATATTTCATCACAGCTTGTATCTCCTCCTCAGACCATGGTCTCTTCACACACCGTCTTGATGAAGCGGAAACCTGAACAATTTAAAAAAAGATAAAAGATACAAAAAGATAAAAGATCCTGCAAGTTGGTATGTTGCTGTTCAAAATTGACAAACAAGCTGGAACTTGTGTAGACAAAATGTGTGGGATAAAAAAATGACTTTAGATCTGCTAAAAATCAAGTTAGATTGTTATTTTTATGCTTTATATGTCTAACCAAACATAATGTAAAAGTTGACTGCACATTAGCAAGTGTGCCTCGTGATGGACATGGCACTGCATTTAAATAATACCTTGAGTAACTGAGGCACGGAGATGAGGTGAACCAGAAGTTACACATCCGTTCCGTCTCTTTCACGCAATCCTCCCACACACAAGTTATGTTTTATGGGGACTTAATGATTTGTATAATATACAAACTCTATATTGTATACTCTATAACCCTAAACCTACCCATCACAGAAATAGTTCTGATTTTTACATAAAAAAATAAATAAAAAAAACATTTAATATTATTCACAAGCTGTTTTCCTCATGTAGACCAAAAATGTCATTGACATTTTGTCCCCACAACACAGGGAATACCTGAACCACACACACACACACACACACACACACACACACACACACACACACACACACACACACACACACACACACACACACACACACACACACAAAAGCCACTAATTTTTCCTCAAAACAGTAATATTGTTCCTGCAGTACTGATAAAATATCTGGAAAGATGTCAATTTGATTTCTCCAGACAAATGTCTCGGATATTCATGTAACCCCTGTTCCTTGAGGGAACAGAGACGTCTCATCAGAACTGACTTACATAATAGGATCTCGCCTCAGAGCCCAATCCCCTTCGAGAGGTAACAGAACAAGCCAATGGACATTGGTGTGTGAGATTTGCCATCCAGCATTGGTATAGGGATTGTGGCGTAACGAAGTAACGTCTCACTCCCTCCTTCAGGTTCATGTTTCCTATCAGTCAGTCATGGTCAACGTTACGTCAGAACTGATTGATGCAATTGGATCCCTATGGAAAGCGCCAAAAGGAAAACCCCAAAACCACTGCCCCTTCCCAGCGCACTATGTAAGTCGCCTAGATCTCTGTTCCTGGTGGGACGGAAGGACAGGGGGATGTCGATAGCTGCTGCTCCGTTCTTATACCCTTATACAGCCACGCCTGGTTGGATAAGACTGGGGAAGTGTACCTAGTCCAGACGAAAAGGAACACTAGACCACATCCTGCTCACAGGGAGGGAACAGCCCATAATTAAGGCATCTGTTGTGACAAAAACATGCCTGGACACTTGTTCTAGGGGGACTCGGCCCATAGAAAGGCAAGGTCTGACCAGGGGCGAAAGAACAGTGACAGATCCGTGTGATTTTTCACCTGATGTGTGCCACGGTGCCATGCCCATCTCGGGACTCTGCCGTGTAGATGCTGAAGTGGTCTCATATGAAGCAATTCGAGTGGTGTGACCACTGCTGACAGGGACAGCCCAAAGGGACTTTGAAGACCAAAAGACCTTGTACTCAGATGCCCGCCCCTCGAACGCAAAGCGCAGAAATGGTCTGTGTCGACTTATAGATCAAGAAATGAAAGTCAGGTCGATCGCTGCAAACCAATCTTGGGAGAGAACGCACTTGAGGATGTGTTTCTGCGTTAGAATCTTGAACGGAAGCTTGTGAAGGGACACAAGACACGCAGATTCAAGATCATCCATAACTTCTTGGGTACGTTGAAGTATGGGCTATAAACGGCTCAGAAGTGAAAACTCATCTGAGGGAGTGCTGCACGCTGTCTTATATACCCCATGTACGGGAATGGCTTGCCATGCAAATCTCACTCGCCAATGTAAATTGGGTTGTTTTGTTACCACTCGAAGGTGATTGGGCTCTCAGGCGAGATCCCATTGTGTCAATCCGATCTGGCCTAATATCGAACGTGACTGACTGATAGGGAAAGACGAGATCTTCTGTAAGTTACACTGAAAAAAAATGCTAACCTAAAATCTGTGCCTCGTGTGGTAATATCATAAATAATTTATCAAAAACATTTCTACTTTTGTACAGTGTATGTTTAACTATGTCTTTAACTATTTGCATTTTTCCTCTTTTTGAATATAGGGACACCAGAGAACGTATCTGCGGTCTTCATTTTTAGTTCGATCTGATTAAACAAAAAAAGAAATAAAATATATATGGCATGTGATCTTTTTGATGTTGTGCTATAGGCAGCTGTTTTAACAATGAAGAAAAGGTTCAGATACTAGTCAGCTCCACTAATCTGGACTCATGAAGAACACTTCATTAAGTTAAGTAATTTTACTTTAGAACATAATTAGATTTAGGCAGACATCCCACCAGAGACAATAACTGAACTCTTGGTGGCTTCCAAGACATGATAGTCTGATATTTCTCAAAAATTACAGGAGAATTGTTATTGATTTGTGTTCATTTTTGAGTAACTTTTCAGTGACGTTTGAGTCAATTCCCTGTCTTGTTTTCTATCACACACCTGATTTTAATTTCATGTTTATTTTCAGCCTCTCCTAAATTCAACTTTGATGCTTTGCTATTGCATAAACAATGCAAAGGGATGCGTTTGTTCCACAGTTACAGCTTATAAACTCTGGAAGCTCTCGCTGTTTGGGGTGTTAAAGGTGCTCTAAGCGATGTCGGGTGACGTCACTTCTTGTTGACATTTAAAGTATTGTCAAACAAAACGGAGGCTAGCTAGACCCTCCCTCCTCCTCATCCACGCACTAACCCCCCAAACCCACCCCCAAATCCTTCTTGTGTGTTATTGGCTGGAACAGTTTGTTATGTTTCGTGGTGCGGGTTAGCCCAGTTTGTTATTGTTGCCGTTTGTGGAGCCTGGGGTGTCTGCAGAGACCGCGTCTTTTTACAGTGTGTTCAGGGGACAGGCAGCCAGCGGATAGTGAGGAGATGTTTGCTGTATGTGACAAAAAAAGTTTTGGCCTAAAAAACGTGTGACATCGCTTAGAGCACCTTTAAAGGACATGACCTGGCTTACAAAATGCATAGGGAGACAAACATGCTTACTTGCTCACTTTAAGACCCTATTACGTGCCTCTTTATCACCCTTACTTTCACACTTCATCTTTCGCTCTCTTTTCAGAGTCAGGTGATGTAAGTTCACAAGCGTCTGTAAAGCATTCCTGTGGGTTAGCCACACTTAATGATCATGTGATTCCACTACAGACTGATAAAGTGATGTACTGTGAGAATCTAAAGACCAACACAGTGTAATCCTCATTTTATAGAAATAGCCCTACAAAAGGTATTTTATTTATTTTCATTTTTTTATAATTCTATCACAATTACCAATTACAATCTAATTCACAAACATTTAAATATATATATATATATAGACATTCTCAACTAATATATATAGACATTCTCAACTAAAAGCCATTCAAACCTATCTATGAATTCAGATGAATTTTTTTTTTGACTTGACACAGTATACAGTATATTTACTTGTATATGTAGTATGTAAAACATGTTTTAGTTTAATACCTTATTTTGCAGTGCAGAAACAAGCTAATGTTTTGCGCATGTGTGGGAATTCATTAGCTGCTTTATGTAACAAGAAGAATAACAATGTGCAGTTAAAACTAAAACTATTTGACCTACCAACCAGTGTGTTTATAATTATGATAATACATTAAAAAAATATGGTAAGAAATACCAGTTTGCAATTTCAAGCAGAATAACGAGCTGTTTTGTACAGCTAAAAATAACTGGAAGCAGATGACACTGGAAGCCAGACACATTCAATTTACAAATGGCCACGCCCACTCTTACATTAAAAATAAGGTGGATACTAGCCTGATTCTATTTGGAGGATTCTTAAACACATTACATCTTGCTCAAGATAAAGGTTTGTAAAGAGTTTGTGACTAAGCTGGTCTACCAAACATTTCCATTTTATCTCAATGGCTGTTTCCTACCTTGTTTAGGGAGGTACATCACTTGAAGTCTAACGTCTTTTCTCATGGGCATAATGTTTGTCAGCCAATCATCTGCGCCATGAATGCCATGTGAATAATCACTTTGTAAGAACAGAAAGATGACAATATGATTGTATAAATGAACATCCCTGGTTCAAACTCCCTGTTAAAGATTCATAACTTTTTAATTGACCAAATAACAATTAGAATAAATTAATATTTTTTTTACTGTACAGAAACCTACCAAAATCAGCAACTGTATTTCATTCCTCTTTGGGTTATCACATTAAATAACTGGACCTTCTAATCTTGAATCAAATAATAAATAAAAAAGTAAAATTCTCCAACAAAAATGACAGGTCACTGAACATTGTAAACCGAGAGTCACATGAACAAATCAGTTAATGGAAAGCCTTACAACTGGTGAAATATATAAGTGAAAGATAGCAGTGCATTAAGCTGGAAGACATTCAGCGTCCAAGATCTAACAAACATCTAACATCTTGTAGATGAATGTTTATATGTGAATAAAAAGTAAAATTGAATAAATTAAATTGGTTCATCATATAAAGCAATTGTGTCTTTTCAGAAGACTTTACTGTGTGATTGGATTACTTACAGTATATGATGTCTTGAAGTTTTTAAAGCATTAAAGTTTTGGTAATGGACTTTCAATAACGGAGCAGAAATATCTCAAGTTTCAGTAAAAACATTTTTTGAAGATGGGCAAAACACTTTTGGATTTAAAGGGACATGACAGTGGGTAACTGATAAATGAAATTAAAGTTTTGGGTGAACTAACCGTTTAAATGTTTATTTCGTAAAGTTCCTGTGTGTGTGTGTGATATGTATATAAGAGTAAATGAAATTGCAAGCTCTGATTGTAATCATAAACAGATGCACTGACAAAATTTACTATCTGGGCTCCGAATTCTTGAACCACACCCAGAGAGTTTATAAACCATAGTTATAAAGCAATGGAAAGGGAGGGAGAAAAGAGAGAGGAGATGAGGAAGAGGATGAAGGAGACGATTGGGACATACACGCATTCATTCACACCAACCCCCGGCAAGGATGGACCTGAAAGATGGTATTTTATTTGCAATAAATTGCTTTGTTTCCATGGAGAATACTTAACACCTACAGTTACAGAAGACACATGCACACCGACACCATTAAGGAAAGGAACTCTTCCGAAATAGAAGTATATTTCAAGTTTATTTTATTAAGTATACTTAAGTAAAGTTCAAGTATGTTTAAGCCTACTTTTATAACATTAGTAAGTATACTAAAATCAATGTACTAGAAGTAAACTTGTAAGTGTACTATTTCAATATTCCTTGGGTTGGGGAAAAGTAAAGTAGATTTGAAGTAAATTCCTTCAAACAATGTATGTTTATCAGACAGTATGTAAAACTATGTGTAGTATAAAGTATTTAATAGGCTACTCAATCAAAAGAGTAAACAAGCTACTTAGAAAACTTAATTATACTTTTTGTTTATCTACATCAAAATATTGAGTACAATAATAGGCCAAATATACTTAGACTTTTCTGTCAGTATAAGTCACGTACTTAAGTGCAATTTAAAGTATATTTCTGAGAAACATAAAAAGTAGACTGAATGTATACTTTCTGATTTTTAGTTTAAAATAAGTATACTAATAGCACACTTGGATAAACTTCTTTTTCATAAGGGTATAGCCTAAGCCAATCACAACTCACAGAAATATTAAAATGTGTTTTAAAACTGTAACCTGTTTGGACTGGCCCTTTTCATAATGGAATATAAGTGTTATGGAATTATGCGTGTTGTATAAGTACTGTTTGTACAGTAATCTAAAATTGCCACATTTTTAACTTCTCTAAATATATGTTGTGATTATTTGTAGTCTCTGATGTTACTGTTGTACAAAATATATGTTGAGATTTACTAAAACATCACTTTTAGACATTTTTTTTAATAAAACAGCTGCTTTTTATCTTCCCAAATTACCCCTTGTATCTTGACAGAACATAAACTTTTTCCCAGATTCCTTACATCAACACAATTCCTCGCCCTTCTCTCTTCTTTATTTCATTTCACTTAACATGTAGTTAACCTTGCCCTCCTTTTCCTCCTTTCATAAAGATTTTAGTGGATTTTAAAGGGAGAATGTTGTTGTCTCTCCCTCTACTCCCTGAAAACATGAGGATGTTATTTATCCTGCTAACAGCTTTTGTCCATGAACAGATTCCAAGGTATGTCATAAAACCTGTTGTGACAAGACTGCAAACTTTATCCTTGGAAAAAAAAAGCTTTACAGTGGTAGTAATGAATTGCCTAAAATTTAACTACGCCTCTAGCACAAATTGTTGCTATTCTTACTAATTTTGTAGGCTGGGATTTACTCCCATGATTTACTCACCATAGGTATATGACTTTCTTCTTTCAAATGAATACAATCTGAGATATATAAAAAAAATGTCCTGGCTCTTCAAGCTTTAAGAAATTGAAACGAAATTGGAAGCCCTAAAAGGGGATCCATCCATAATAAAAGTCCTCCACACAGCTCAGGGGGGTTAATAAAGGCCTTCTGAAGCAAAGCGTTTGTGTAAAATATCCACAGATTTGTTTGTAACAAAAGTAAGTCTTTATTGTCACTTTTGATAAAAGTTTTACTGATTCCAAACTTTTGTCCAGTAGTGTAAAGACTTTTAAACGGTACAAACTGTATATTCTATCCCATAAACCTAAACCTCTCCTAAAAACAACCCTCAAAGAAAGATTTTGGATTTTTTTTTTTAAAAACATAAAATGTGTATGATTTATAAGTTGTTTTCTCATGGGGACCAAATAATGGCCCCACAAGATCAAATATTTATGAAATTACTATCCTGGTGGGGACATTTTGGGACAATGACATTATGTCCCCACAACATGGAATACCTGAACCACCCACCCACCCCCCCCCCCTCCCCCACACACACACACACGCACGCACGCACGCACGCACGCACGCACACACACACACACACACACACACACACACACACACACACACACACACACACACACACACACACTCACGTGGATGCCCCACCTGCTTATCTTCAAACACACCTCACCCCCCCTCGATTCCTCCCAGCCCTCCAGCTCTCTTTTTCACATGCTCCTGCAGGTCGTCTTGTTCTGTTCTGTTCTCAGAATGCATTTGAGCTGCTGACGGCAACAAAAACAGTGAACATTTTACGCAACAGACCTGTGACTGTAACTTTGGCTGTTTACCAGTTATTTTCAAAAATGGTTGTACATACTGTCCCAAAACAAAATGTAAACACAGACTTCAAAAAAATTGCTTTTGTGTACTAATATTAGTTTCTTATCATTCAAAAGCATAAATGTGTTTGTGCAATGTGTTTAAAGACTGTCTGATATGACCATCAAGGATATTCTCATATCAACATCATCTTTAAAGCTGCACACTTGATGGAATACATCAATAGGGACAGAGACCTCTAGAACTTTGAAATTCTATTCGACTGAGAACATGAGATGAGCAAATCTATCAACTTCATCTGGAAGTGATATTCACAAAAGCACAACTGCCAGGTGTGCAGGTCACATCAAGGGTATAGAGGGGTTGGATTTGGGGAAAAAATGTTGGAATGTTACCCTCATAAACAAATACTGACCATGTTTGTTTGTTTGATTCTACATTAACCCAATATAGTGCACCCTCTAGCACAACACATTCCCTTCTTACTTTCTTCAAAGCCATAAGAAAGTTAATATCCCCCACCCATATAGACCGCACCGGCAATCGAGATTATGAATCCACAAATGAATTTGTTCAGAAGTATTGGCTGTCATGGCTTTCCTCAGAGCACAAAGCACACACCCACAGGAAATTCACACTCTTTAGGACAATGTGAATGAGGATGATGACTAAGAAACACTCAGCCAGGGTTGCACAAAAAATCATGTTTAAGTAGCAGCCCATTTAGAAAGTCATTTTGATAGCTGAAAGCTTATGCGTCATATTCTTGTAATATTAGTATGCGTGTAGGGCATTGTATTCAATATTCAGCATTAAGTCTGAATGTAACCGGAAACTAACCAGACAAACCCTGTGTTTTTATTGTTCTTAGGGCATGAAAAAACAAAATCGGGACTTTTTTCTTCCACATATTTTACATAGAGATTTGAAAACACCTGATTGCTTGTTTTTCCACAGTCTGAAAAATCTATAGATCAATGAAGATTGCAGTCTGAGGTTATCTCAGAAACAACTAAATTTGTCCATTTTGAGCACAATCAGAATGATCAGCTACTAAGGGTAAATCAACGTACTCTGGCGTGAGCATTATCTACATAGTTGGGTTTCCACAGAGTTGTAGCTTCACAGGATGTAGAGACCATTTTTACAAGTAATGTGCATTACGTAATCAGATTACTTTCTTTGATGTTACGAGTAAAGTAACACACTACAAATAACATGCATTACATAATCCGATTACTTTTTTGACGTAACTGCAAATTACAATCTAATAACACAAGTACATTTATTTACAGCCAAAAAAGTAACTGCAGATGAAGTATTTTCAGGAATAACAATGGTCAAAGTAATAGGATGAATTGTAGCTGAAATATAGTGATGCATGCTATCCAATTTAATGGACATATGATTATTCAGAATTTCCTGCCAATCTTGGAAAATGTAACAATGATATCACTCCTTAGATGTTACAACTTTTTTTTACCTGCAAGAGTCTCATATGATAGAAGGAATGGATGGATATTATGGAGCAATTTGGCATTTCTAAATGGCCATCGACCAACTTGGTTTGGAGAAGAAAAAAATATTGACATACAATGGCTTGCCACTTTGTGGCAGTGAGTGTATAGGATGATGTCCACTGTAGTGGTTGTTGTGCAACTATGCCATCAAAGCTCACGCATATGAAAGAAAATGGCTTTTTAATAGCTGTCAACGGGTGACCTCTATGCTTGAAAGGGTTAATCACAACTTATTTGAAAGGAAAGTACTTGAATAACCTTCCTGATATTGTTCGAGGATCGAGAATTGTGACAGCATCTTTTTTCTTATTTTTGGAAGCTCTAAAAATGTTGTTAATGACTTTGGGCAAGAAATTCAACTTTTAAATGACAAAATAGATTGTCTTGATTAAAATCTATTAATGTCATGTGATCGCGGCAAAGGAGAAGTGCTCACTAACAAAGATTTAGACAGACTTGTGAACAATATTTGAGAGAAATAGGCCTTTTGTGTACATATAAAAGGTCTTAGATCTTTGAGTTCAGCTCATGAAAAATGGGGGCAGAAACAAAAGTGTTGCGTTTATAATTCTGTTCAGTGTAGTTATCAGTATCCCAGAAACTTTCAATGTGTTGGTCCTTCTAGACGTACGTGACCCCCCTTCCCCCCTCAATTGAAAGTGACTGTGATAGTGATGGCTCAGATAGGATACCATGGGTGAAACGGCCCATTTGCCAAGTAGACTATTGAATGGCGATGCAGAGGTGAACTATCTGGAGGATTAGGCAGATGTTCATGAGAACCAATTGGTTCCCCACACATGACCACAAACAACCCTTTCTACAACGTATACGGCCCATCTTCAGTGCACTGAATGAGTGCACACACATCTCCCTGAAACTGGCCTAGGACAGGGCCCAAGTGAGGTCATGGTCTAGCCCATGGGGGTCTAGCCAAACAAGCAGAAGTTCCTCCAGGGTGTAACTTTGTACATGACAACCCTTTCACCTTACTAAGCCTCCTTCACGAAATGACAAAATGAGGTATTAGATGTCTTGTCCTGTGCAACTGATGTATCAGTCTTTGAATAGTGTAGGCCTATTTGTTTTAACATGATAGTATAGTTGATATTTGTATTTGATGTGTTCCTAAATCTAAATAATTCCTGTTCATTACTATACTTAACCTATATGACCTCTTTCCTCTTACACAAGTAAAAACACAATTGCCAGAATTAGTAGGCTATTTAAGGAAACAGTGCCATCTTGTGTTTACTAATGTAGTTCAGTTGCATGAGCTAAACAGTTGTAAAATAAAATAAAATTGATACTTTTTATTTGAATAAAAATGGCATGATTTGAAAAGATGTAATGGATATGATGTGTCCAAACTCCATCAGCTACAATTTAAATTAAAAAAAAATGTAATTTTGTGTTATTTGCATTTACACACAATCTTAGAAAACCCTTTGTTATCTTCTAAAGTTAAAGCCCAACTTTAGTTTCTCCCATTTCATATAACCTATCTTTGTCACTACTCGGATTTGTTTAGTGGCTGTTAAAATTTCCAAATAAATAAAATAACGTTTCTGCTCCTAAGAAAGATAAAAAGGTAAAATAATAAAAATATTATAAATAATAATAGGTTAATACGCATAATCCGCGGGGGAATTTGGGGTGACTTTACTGCGTAAGACATCTCTAAAAAGGCCATTTTACATTTAAAGACGCAGGAGGGCGCCAGAGGTCCCCTCTACGACTTCACCTGCACACCTGACCTGAGCAAAAAAGGGCAGTCTGACTTATATAGGAGTATCGAATGTCGAATTGAATATCGATATGACTGTATACAGTAATTCGCAGCATACTAGACCTAATGACCTATATTTTGATCCAATTCCTCATCCTTCAAAAAATAATTTCTAATCTAATCGAGTGACGGCACTTTATCGGCTACTTTACAGCCAATATGCTATAATAATAGCCTAATACTTTTAGTTTAAAATGTTTTATAAAATGACAAATTTCTGTTTTTAAATCGCACCACAGCAGAGACAAGTCACCTGAGGATTACAGCTGGCAAAGCTCAGGCCACAGAGTTTGTTGAGTTGACAGAATAGTAAATTGCCAGTTCTCGTGACTGAGGTAGTTTTCTATGTAGGTCTGTGTACGAGGCGTTTGGCGCGACAGAGCATCATATAGGGCTGGTTCCGCGCTTTATCCCTGGTGTTTACCGGGCAATAATTGCTGTTTTGCGCACCTGTGGGTGTGAGTAGACTGGCGCCGTCTGTGATTAGTCAGAGGAATGCAGACTGCTTCCGTAAAATACACTGACAGCATTTCAACGATAGATGGCATTCCAGTTAAACCGTGCTTCTCAACAATGGAGAAATAGATCCCTTTAATCAAGACTGTATAGCTTCATTCGATAGTACTTTTAGACCATTACTATGTCTAAATGTAGGTTATTGATAGAGTAATTTACATGCGCAATGCTCCATTTGCCAGGGCTCAGGCATCTTCACAAGGTATAAACAAGAAACTTCAATTATAAATGAATTACAATTAAATTAGCTGCACCAAAATGGTCTAACGATAGAAAGGACGTGCTTTAAATGTCTATAAAACTTTAGAGAAAGCAAAAACTCCTGTCCTGTCCTGTGCATTTAAGGACTTTTCCCATGTGGAAAAACAAAAAGTCTTTATTTTTTTCCTTTAATATTCTCTTTTTGAAATTTCCATATTTTGCTAATGTTTTGGACTATTAAATCTATTTAGTAGATTCGTTTTTTATTATTTTTTTTTTTATATCAACTCTTTGTAAATAAAAGACCTTTAAGAGCAGAGCTGCAAGAGGTTTTGTCATTTCGACTTGTCAAAAGTCTTCCTTCAGCTGGCACTGGCAGGACTGCCTTCGAAGCGATTGGTTCGCTTTACCACATGACGCGCAGTATATGGCCCGCCCGTCAGCATCTCCAAGGCAGAGACCGCCGCGGAGCTCAAACCCTCTATTAAGGCAAAACGAACTACCTTTATAAGTTTTGAGATTTTTGTTTCACCAATTAATTGTAAGAAGTAACCTACATAATTTGAACATTATAAGTGGTCACGGTAAGTAGCTTAAATTCAGTTTACTTTTTCCTGCAAAAATGACCGCTGTTCTGGATAGCCTTGGCTCGGATATGCATACAAACCATATTACCTCGAGCAGCTTCAGTACCGTTCACAAGTCGCAGGATTCCCCAACACTGCCGGTGTCAACAGTGACCGACAGCAGCTTTTACAGTAGTGCACAGACAGGACACTGCACGGGGACAGCGTACGCACAACTGGCATCTTATTCCTATCATCCTGGTACAGTGGGTAATGTTCACTACAGCCCCAAAGCTTACGATTTAGGCTATGCTGCTTCTTCCTATGGCGCTTATGGAACGTATGGACCCAATTCTTCACCCACACCAACCGAACCGGGTAAGACCACTTCAGCATTCCCAAAGGTCGTTTTTTTTTATCTACATTGTCTTCTTATATTTTCTAATGACAATTTTGTGGTTAATTTTGATAGAGAAAGAAGAGAGTGAACCGGAGGTGCGCATGGTGAATGGAAAGCCAAAGAAAGTCCGGAAACCGCGAACCATATACTCCAGTTTTCAGCTGGCGGCTCTCCAGCGCAGATTCCAAAAGACCCAGTATCTTGCGCTCCCGGAGCGCGCGGAACTGGCGGCGTCTATGGGCCTCACACAGACTCAGGTCAAAAGCGCGGATTCTTTTTGTTGCTATGATATGTGTAGACTGTATTTCTATAGTCCTTTTATTTTCATTGTAGACCCGTGTCCAAAATGATGCTAGTTGTTGTGGAATTGTAGTGCCTGTTTAACTTAGATGTGCGCGTTGTTTTGAATATCCACAGGTGAAGATATGGTTTCAGAACCGACGCTCAAAATTCAAAAAGTTATGGAAAAACGGCGAGATTCCAGCAGACCAGCAGATTGCATGCGGTGACTCTCCCTCTAACACTCCTCCACCACAGGCAGGTTGGGATTTCCCTCCGAACCAGACAGCGAACGACGGGGACACGGTTTCAGAGCAGCCCGCGGGGCCACCAAACACCACTGCCCCATCGTTCTTGACAAACTATTCATGGTACTCCTCCACGAATACGGTCACACATCTACAGCCCAGTACCTTAATACAGCCTCATCACAGCTCTGCAATGAGTGCAGGGACCATATTCTAACAGAGGACTGAATACACCTGTTGTATGAGGAAATAATAGGCCTATCGTGTCACTGGACTTGTATTTTAGGAGAACATTAACTTTAAAATCTATTTTCAGGCTGGGTTTGCTAAAGATGTTTGCTGTGGAATACTTTGGATGCGCTCGAACAACGCACATTAAATTATTTTTCTATTTATTTATTTGTTTTCGTTATAGTACAATTGAAATAGGTAATCAGATGTTTATTTCACATTCCAAGTACAAACGGGTAGCCCTTTTTCGTGTGTTGTACAGAATATAGGCCTATAGGTTTAGTGATAAATCTATTAAAATGCTTATACAACCTGCCGTCATAATTAAATGTGCGTTTTACTATCAATTAACGTTTCGTTCTTTGATTATCGCTTAGATGTTTTCATTGACCCACGGTTTTTCAGGTTTTTGTCTGTAAAAATGATACTTGATCTTATCAATGGATCGTAAAAGTGTCGTGAAGGATCGTACAACTGGCATGTAACCGTGTGTTGATATTTCCACGTCCGTTGAACCTATGGCAACTTTTTTCTTTAAAGCGTGTGAATGAAATAGTGTGAACATTTTGGACGCTCTCTGCGTGAATAGAACATGGGTTCATATGCACTAATATAATTTTAAAAATATATAGAAATTAAGAAATTATGGCTGCAAAGCAGAAAACATTATTCTACAGACTATATACAGACTTTTTCTGTGCATAGACAATCTCTGTTTCAGTGCATAGCGTTTTTAATGCTTGTGATTATTCGGTTGAACGAATCGAATTCTATTTAATCCTTTGTTTAAAACAAGTAAAAAAAAACATTGGTGAGGTATCCTCTACCTCTGGCATTCAGACGCGTCTTGGCATGCGCAGAAGAAGATGCGAGGGCGTTCCGCGTGCGGCGAGGGCTCTTCCCACTCCAGACTCTCTGGAGTCAGCTCGCTCCTCTTCCAGACGTTTTATGAACGCCACTCAACCAGAGAAAAAATATATAAAACCGCCTCAAGCAGACCGCCCTGGAAACATTCTCCTCGAGCCCTCGCTTCCAGCTCCAGCAAAGCCTTGAGCTATTCTTGTACGGGGACACACAGTTCTTATAGCTTGCCTCACGTCTTTACATGGTCACGTTCAATATTTTTGGAACTAAAATAGTTACTGGAATAGGTGGGAAATCCGGATTAGCCCACTCTGAGGGAAAAGCATACAACCACTTGCCTTACTTTCAAGTTAAAATGTGGCTTTGCCCATGTTTGCATATTCTGCAGTATCTGTAATAGCCTAGTCCATGTAACCTTTTGTCATTGTGAAATTGGGATTAAACGTTTCTGTAATTATAAGTATGGCAAATACATATTACAAACAGCATTGCATATTTGCTTTATTGGACGATTTGGCCCTCAAGTCAAGTTGAATATGTATTCAGCCGTCATGAACCTATTATTAATTTCTGAAATTCAAAAACATTTGTAGACTATTATCTAAAAATAGTCAATTGCATTTTAAGAGTAAATTATATATACCTAAAACAGCTTGACCGAACAAACAAACAAACAAACAAACAAACAAACAAACAAACAAACAACTAAACAGCATGATCAGTATTCCCGAAGTTTAGGCTATCTCACTAGTTATTTATAAAGAATAAAGTTTCATGGGCTGTTGTAACTAATTGTTTATATTCTATTGTTTCTTTTGAGGTTCATTTGTGCTTCCGTGTTTTTTCTAAATATGGGCATCGTGGTTACAGGCCCCGAATTCTTTGTTTCTTATTGAAACATACATCTATTTTTAGTCTGATTTGGGGTATCTCATTCTCAAACCCAAAGACCATGATTGTAGCACATTTGTACCGTTCTGCTTCACTCCTTATGTCAACATTCACTGCTGGCAGTAATTGAAATGCCAGGGCTTATTTGCAACAACACCAGTCCAAATGACTGCTTCGGTTTGGATTCAAAGATATAGCTACATCTGCATGAAGAAGGGGGCTCTATTATTTCTAAAAAAAAAAAAAAAAAAAAAAAAAAAAAAAGGACATTTATGTCATTTGAATAACTTTTGAACTTTTGGGCTTTCGGTAACGCAAAAGTTGATTTCCAAAAAATTGCTCGCTATTCTTTTCTTTATGACTACAATTATATTGTAGAAGATTTAGGAGAAATCAAAGAACCGCATATGACTGAATTAATAATGAATAATGAATAATAATGAATAATAATAAATTAACTATTCAGCAATATTTCAACTGGCTACCAGGAAAAGATAATGAAATTCTGTAAATAAAAACGAAAATACGGAAAGAAAACGCTGAAACGAAAAGTGAGCGAAAATGCGAATTTATAAGGTCAATATCTGTAAGGATCAGGAACACCGTGACAGACTACAACACCTGCTGACGGTTCAGAATGCTGTATCATTAGAAAAAACGCTTATTGATTCCCTGCCTATTCTCTTTTTCCTTTTGTCCGACTGAAAAGATTCCCTCAGCGCCAGAAATTGCTCGTAATTGCGACAGACTGAGGAAAATGCGCGAGGATGCACAAAAACTAAATAGCTGCAATTATGATTCGATTTAATGAGCACAGATTAGAAAGGCTGGAGGCACCATGTGCGGTCAGAGAGTTATCAAATCACAAACTATAGGCTAGACCTTCAACATATCCTACAGATTATGATGATTAATAATAATAGCTAATAATGTAACTACATCATCTTAATAATCTTACTTTTCTCGTTGTTTTGTTGTTGTTGTTCTAAAGGCTATGTATTTTACGCTGTGTCTCATATGATTAAGCCTGAAATTCCATCCGCCCTGCCGTTCTATAATTAAAAATAAAGACGTCAACGAAGGCTAATCATTCATGCCTGTTTAAATCTGTTATCTATACTGTAGTCCTAATAATATCTCTTGAAAATAGACCATACATATTTTAGTATAGGCTACATTATTAAGGACACAAAATGAACTCATTAGATCATGTAAACTAACTTTTTTAGGGGATTTAAGTGTAACTGCGCGTTTATTTAGCCTATAGACCTACAGACTGTTTCAAGCAAAAGCAGGAATCTTCCCAGATGGCACAGCAAACGAGCCTACGGATTAACTAGAAAGGGTCACAATGTAATTATCTTTAATTGTACAGCCACTAAACAGATGTAGCCCAGAATGGAAGTCGGCTCGAGATTCGTGATCACGTGAACGCACTTTCTGGTCATTTGACTTCTTTCATCCAACGCGTTTTTGAAGCGATTTAATAGCTTAGGCTACTTGTAAAATATTATTTATTTTATACCAACAAAATAGTTAATTGTTAAACCGACTTCAAATAGTTAATTGTAATACTGGACACACAGCTATTCTCACCGAGGATGCTCACTTCTTCAGGCAGCAAAATTCTAACTCTGTCAAATGTCAGACAGCATTGAGCAGTCTCCGAATGATGTTGTGAAGCAGATATGATTATAGCTGTATTCTTGCATGGCTCATACGGTAACCCATGGCCCATAAATATAATCACCTCTCGAGAGATCCAGAGCGCTAACTACATTACTGCGGAGTAATATTATGATGTAGGCCTACGGAGAAACCCTCCATAATAATAAGACATAATGACATTTCATTCCCTGTGCTTTCAAAGAGTTCTGTCAGAGATGACATCAGAAACCAAAGAGTTTGGAACAGTGCAGAGATTTTGAAACTCATTACACAATAACCTACATGCATTAAGTAATTAAACCCATTAATTCAAGATGTAAAAACCCATTAATGGAGCTGCACAGCTGTTTCAATAAGACATTTGGCCAAGCTAATAAAATAAGATAAAACATTGTCTACATGTTAAGAAACACATTTATTTAAATAACAGCTTGTTGTTCTAAAAACGTCCAGATCACGTCACACTTCAAGATGTTCCATAATTCTTGTCCAGTCAATCTTCATCTGGTAGTTTAGTCAGAATCTCTACACCATCGGAGGTGATGACAACCGTGTGTTCAAATTGTGCCGATCTGAGTATTAACACACAAGACAAGAGAACACACACACAGGTGAACATGTTGAGAGATTCAGTCTTCCAGCTTAGAGCAGGTTTTCAACCAGTGGGCCGGGTCCCACTAGGGGGCCTCAGCAAACTTCTAAGAAGGCATAAAGGGGGGCCTTAAAAATGTATTAAAATAACGAAATATCAAGATAAAACAACTTAAAAATCAAGATATTTTAATTGACCCCCTCAACAACTTTTTTTCCCCAACCTCTTCTCACAGGAAAAACGAACTACCGTATGTTACAAGGTGGCGATTTTGTGTGAATCTTACAAAAACTTACGATTATTAGAAAAATGTAAGCACCTCTAACCCAGACTCTAAATAGGCCTACCCGTCACTGGAGCGTAGGAAAATTAGATCGTACAAATTCATACTAAATAGCCACCAATTTGCCAAAATGTAAAATAGTTATGAATTGCTGTGAGATTGTGGTGTTGTTGTTTTTCCTTTGAAAAATTATAAATGTAACCTGTCATAAAAAAATAAAAAAATAAAAAAAACTCAATGAGCATTTTTATACATTTTATGAATATATAATTTTCTAGCTATGCTAAAAGCTCTAAAGTATTTTGTCAGATAGAAATTGTGAGTAAAAAATATATATATTTAAAAAAAACAATCCTTGTCCAGAAAATCGCAAACAACTGGAATTAGGTGGCCTTGGAGGCAAAAAGGTTAATAACCACCGCCTTAGAAGTAGAATAAAAGGAAGGAATGTTAGTATCAATTTTCCTATAATGCATATTACGTCATACATATTATATTACTTAAAAATCAGAGCTCTAATCAACCACTGACCAAGTAGTAACACTCTGCTGTCACCTGCCAACAGGGCAATCAGCTCATTTGCAATTAACATTGGAGTGCTCTCCAGTGAAATATATGCTGTTAAAGGAAAGTTTAGAGCAGAGCACTTAGCTCTCTGTGTGCTTCAAATTCTGAGGGTACTTAGTCTTTCTGAGCTAAATGTCAACAGCCAATAGAAACAAAGTTCTTGAAGATTCTCAATAGAAATTGTCCACTTATTCTTGCATGAAGTAATGAATGATTAATGTAGGCTACATGTAAATGGCTGCATTGGGCCCTCGTTAAAAAAGTGGTGAAAGAACTGTGGGTGAAAAAATTGAACCACACCTTTTGTCATCCACAGATACAGCAGTCCACTTGTCACTCAGGATCCTGAATTCTGAGGACCCCTCCATAAGAATGGGTTCTGGAAAAATGGGATATGATGGTTAAACTTCCTAAAATCCTACAAATTCATGCTTCCATTGATGTGCTCAATCATTTTCAGTGTCTCTGTGATCTAAAACAATGATCAGTACACACACAGACCTATGGTGAAGGACATGCCCTCTTCCATCTGTAGATCATTGTCATTGGCTGTAAAAGAGAAAAGTAGTATGAACCCTGGTGATAATAAAGGTAAAACACCTTTGCTGATTACGTCAATCCACTTCACCCATACAGTTACAATAATACAAAAACTAAATAGCTAAATAAGTAAAGCTTAGATATATTAAAGGGTTTGTTCACCCAAAACGGAACATTCTGTCATCATTTACTACCTTCATACTAATCTAAACCTGCACAAACATAAAATACTATGCTTTGAACAACATTAGTTTCCAAACAACATTGGACCTTACTGACTTCCATTATAAGGACGAGAAAAACAAGAGAAGAAAAACCTGATGCATTTTTCAAAATATGCAGTCATACAGCTTTGGAATCACATGAGGGTGAGTATGTAATGACAACATATTTTTGCGTAAACTATCCCTTTAAGCCAGCCAATCAAGGCTAATGAAGATTCGAATTAAGTACAATGAATGAATAATACGTTAAATAATTTAACTCTTACCATGATGCCATATCTCTGGATGACCATGGAAATACGTTCCGATCCCATGACCGATAAAGTATGGACACACGCGGAATCCATTTGAATTAGCTATATTGCTGTAATTGAAAAACAAAGATGATAAGGGAATACTATGATTTATGTTTAGCCAAGGTTATTTTGGTTCAAAAGGTTCATAAAGAGATTGTAAAACTAATCCATATGAATTGAGTGGTTTATTCTAAATTTTCTAAAGAAACACGATCATCACTTTATATGATGAACAGGCTGAATTAGGCTTTTATACACATTCATCAACGTACACATCAATTATGATAAACTGAAGTTTAAGTATATTAGCTTGATGTGCGAAAACCAATGAGGTTCATTCTCATGTGTTGCGCAGCGCGTTTGAGCTTCTGCAAGAACCAATTAGGTTTGTCCTTGCGTGTCAAGCAGGTTCAGTTGAGCTTCTGTTTAGGTTTACTGATCAATGTTTATATGTGAATATAAGCCTAAATTCAATCTGTTCATCATATAAAGCAATAGTCTCTTCAGAAAATATGGGCTAAACCACTAAATTCATATGGATTAGTTTTACAATCTCTTTATAAACTTTTGAAGCATCAAAGTGTCTGTTGTGTAGCTGTCAATAGAGGGAAAATATCGTCATTTGTGTTCTGAAGATGAACAAAAGTCTTACGGGTTTGCCATTTCATTTCCATTTTTTTCAAGCCCTTCAAAAGCAAAAGTAAATTTACTCATGGGGTAAAAAAATTCTGGTTTACCAATGAGTCTACACACAATTAGGGCGTTGCCTTCTACATGTCAAATTTAACCATGTTGCCTACATGTAAATAACATTTCAGACAGCTTTTTACAGTGTCTGAAACGCACACTAGAAACATTCTAGCATAGTTTTTTTTTTTTAATATTCGGGGAGGGGAAAGGTAGAGGACAAAGAAGGTGTATAACACAAAAAGAAAAAGACGAAAGAATAAAAGACAGAGACAAAGAAATGCAAAGAGACAGTTTGAGAGAGGATGCCAGGGTGCCAGCATGAAAAAAAAAATAAAAGGGAGAGAAGGAGTGAAAGAGAGGTCTAAGTGCTTTTTCCTGAGGAGAGGTAATTGTTCCCTCTGTGTGTATATAATAACAGTGTATGTCCCTGTAGAAGCTCAGAATCCTACGCAGAGAGAGAGAGAGAGAGAGAGAGAGAGAGACAACAAAAGCATTGCTTCCTCATGCACAGAAGGAATATCTATTGCTACACTGCACAAAATGCATGAAAATCCTCACATTTAATCACCTAAATGTATTAATTTCAAGATACATGTAAAAACACACATTTATGTCATGAAATTAAACTAGAAATAATAAAATTTTCACAGTACACTTTTTTCAGGTACACGTTTTGACCTTGAACCAATTTCAGCATCTCTACAATTGATATTTTGCAGATTTAAGTCTTTGTATTAGAAGTGTAAAGTCAATAAGATGTTGTTAAAGATGTGTCTGTACTGTATGTGAGTGATTGATAATGTCCTCTCTCTGTGAAAAGGCTCCTGCGGATCTTTTCGTGTCTCTGTTGGGAGCTGAATCCACCCTGGCAGAGTCTACGATTCTCAAAGACAGCAGGAGCAAGCCTGTAATTTACTTCGCTCTCTCTCTCACACACACACGGACACATGCACACATCCAACAAGACAAACTAACCTGTAATTTACACCCCTTTGCAGGAAAAACCCCAATGCACTCTGGGTAATTGCTTGCTCGGAGCTCACTGAGAAATACATTAACTCTGTGTAGTCCTTCTTCAGACACTACACTATCAAATAAGGGCTTCATAGCCTGTCTTTTTTTCTACTTTTGTGCACAAGAGGGATAACAGAGAGGTTTAGGGGTTAGATGTGCTATTTTTAACAAGAAGAAAAAAAAAGAGCAAGTGAGTGAATGTAATGAATAAAAGAACATTTCCCAGAGACATCATTTTTGAAGGTGCTGGATGCTGTTAAGAAGTTACCGGCGATGCAAACTGGGATGAGTGTGGGAACGAACCTTATAGTGTTGCCAATGACGCACAGAGGTTGTCCTGGTCCGCAGGCGGCGATGGCCTGATCTCTGCACTGACGAGCCACATCCACTAACTTCCTCCCCTGTTCATCGACTGAGCCAATCAGAAACGTCTCTGAGGTGTCACCGTGGTAACCTTCCAAATAAACCTACAGAATGCAAATCCCTTATTTACAGATACTGAGATGCGTGAAATAGAACTTCATTCTAGCAACAATTAACTAACAATTTAAAGAGAGGACTCACTGTGACATCTATATTGATGACATCTCCATCCTGCAATGGCCGACTACAAAATAAAACACAATATTGACTAAATATGGGTCAAAGACAGGACTGTTGTATTAATATGTTCAAAAATGCATTAAAGATGCAATTCATACATTCTTTTATAAGTATGTTTTTCATTTCTGAATTAAAATTCATTTTGGGCTTTTTTAGGGAATAACGTACGAAATATCGGGGTAATGCAACCGTCCTGACATAATTTACAAAGAAAAAATCCTCAGTAAAAGAATTATTGAAAATATAACCTTAAGTATTAAGTATGTTAGCATAGTCTTATAATTTTTTCCTAGCTTCAGTGCTTTGTAATATTTTAAAAACATTTATTCACAAAATCAAAGTTATGCGGTGCGACCAACATGCAGATATATGCCGAAATATTTGGTGTGACCAACATGCAGAAAACAATTCAAGACTTTAACTGTGTACCAGAGGCTGCATTATTTAAAGGGCTCGGACTTCAAAGGCCTGGACTTTTTTTAAATTGATATTCAACAGTCTGAAAACAAAACAGGGTTCACAACCTGCTTAAATATGTTTACCGTCGTCCATTTCTGTACATAAATATACATAATGTAATCCTTTGTCACGCCACTGTAAAGCAATCGGCCTTCGAAGGATGCAGCCTCTGAATTGGGACACAGCTTTTGTATCGAGGTCAATAAGTCTGATAATTTGATAACTTTTTACGACAAGGTAAAGTTAAATCCGATTGTCTTATTTTGTCATATGACTCCCCAAAAAGTTTATTTTATAATACAAAGTAAAATATAAATTTGTATTGGATGGTTACACTACTTGAGTAAATAAATTTAAATAAATTCAAACTTTTATTGAAATTGGCATAACAGTTTGAAACCAAAATGAATACAAAGTATAAGTCTACATGTTTAAGAAGTTGGCACATGTGAACTTAAACTAGATTTGTAATAGATTTTTCCTTTTTCATGATATTTGATGTCAGAGATGCCCAATCCTACACCTAGAGGGCCAATGTCCTGAAAAGATTAGCTCCAAACTTAAATTAAACACACCTAAACCAGGTAATCAAAAAGTTAACCCAAATGAATATCAGTAGAGGTGAGGCTTCAGTATGCTGAATAAACTGCTTTTGTGAGAAAAAAAGATCATCACTATACATAAATTGACTATCTGTCCAGTAACATGTTGGCCATTCAATGTTTATTTTTTAGTGAGCTATTTGGAGTTTACAACAAAAAAAATGCTGTTTTTTCACAAACAATTTTGCAATAGGTATGATTCAGTTTCAACACCTCTCATTCATTTCTATGCTATTCGCAAACAGTGCTTGACTCTCATACAACTCTGAAAATGATTCAGTGACGTCAAGGCTATAATGTTATAAAGACACAAGTGATCCAAGTTGACCATTGCACTTTCTCCAATAGTAGAGCAGCGTATCTCTGCTAGAAACTTCTAGGCAGGTGTTGAAGCAGGTTGTACCTAAACTCTTGAGGACATTGGCCCTCCAGGAGCAGGATTGTGTACCCCTGTTCTATGCCATTGACCCAAATACTAACAAACAAATTTATAGACTTTCAGTCACAACAAAGCACTCACATTTAATAGCACTGAGTTACCTGTCTGGAATGCCGTGGCATACTACATTGTTAACAGAAGTACAGACTGACTTCGGAAACCCCCCATAATGTAAAGGAGAGGGGTAGGCATTGTGACAAACCGCTTCCTGATGGACTATAAAGTCTATTTCATCTGTCGTCATACCAACCTGGCAAACAAATAATATTGTGAGGTGTCTGCAAATAACAATTCAAGGACATGTCACATCAAGCTTATTCAATGTTACAGACTCAGATTTCAGATAAGTGTAGAGTATACCTTCAAACTCTTTCCTGCCAGCAGCAGTACGTGTCTGGCTAGTTGACATGCTCTTCTTAATCCCTGGATCTGCTCCTCATCTTTAATCTCTATGTAATCTGGCCACTCAGGCACTTTGCTGGATGACACATAGTCCGGCCTCTGAATGTGCTGGGAAAAGAGTTTAAAGTTTAAAATTTTTTAAGTTGGCATCAAACGAAAGTTGCGATAGTCCTTTCTTCCCTATTAAGATGTGAGTGAAACGGCTTCTCGAACAAGAAAAATGTAGGGAGGGACTCGATTTTGTCCATAAGTTTGGATCATTCTAACGCTGTCAAATGGTTTGGATCATTGTGGTTTTCTATAGCTGTGATCTCATGTGAGTGACAGGTTGCCCACCCTTGCGCCAGTAAACATTTCATCAGACAAGAGAAGAGCTGTCGTTGCAAGAAGGAGGGGAAATTATTTTGATTAAAGATTACACATGAATTTTTAAAAAATTGTAATGTTAACAGATAAATCATTTATAATAAATTTGTCAATTTAGAGTTAATGGTGACTATAATCAACATTAAACTTTTAAACGTTGTCAAAACCATCCAGGTTCACAGGGATCCGCAAAAACAAATGCTGTATTATGCTGCCAGGCCAGTAGTTGGCGAGGTCACATTGTAAAGAAAAACTACATGCCTATAGACTGACCATGTTGTACCATGACACCCTTTTCACAAATTTGCATTTTTGTAGTTTACACCGAGACAATAATATAATCGTTTTCATAAACGTTCACTTTGAAACCAGTTTTCAAAAGTTTGTTTTCAGGCCCCCAAAACGCTGTTGAAATGGCGTAGTTGAAAACGGTGTTGTGTAAACGGCCCCTCAGTGTCATTTGATGCATTGATTACCTTGGGTACAGCATAAGAGGGGCGCACTATGGCAGGCCGGACCACACTGGAACTTTTTGGTTTCCTCCAGAAGAAGCATCGGCGAGGTGGGCATTGGTTGGCACCAGATGAGCTCCTGTGGCAGATGGGCAGCTGTGCTACTCTCTGTAGCAGCCTTGAACCACCTATTCACAGCCAAAAAGATGAACAAATTGTGTGATAGTGCACTGCAAAGTGTACTTCTCTCTTTCGGCTATCAAGTGTGATTCCAAATTATAGTGAGAGTAAATGTTCAGTCCAAAGGGCACTTCAAACGATATACTGTATGGGACAAGACTGTATATCGATAATCTCTTCATAGGATATGGAATAAAAAAAAAACTGTTTAAAGGTAAAACTGCTGGCATTTTTAACCAGCTTATTTCACCACATAAAGTACACCAGATGTGACCATTACAAAGCCATTATTATGACTATAGGACAAATAACAGTTAGGAAAAGACACCTATTTTAATTAACGTGCGTTTACGTATATGTTCATATATATGTTTGTATATAGGTGTATTTTCCTAACTATTATTTGTCCTATAGTCATACAGTATAGATATATCATTTGTGATTAATTTTGTCTGTTTAACAAGTTAAAAAAGTTCACTTCTGTAATGTTCTGAGAAAAAAGTAATAAAAAAAAGAATTGCGAGTTTATATCTTGATACATTCTTTAGTTTCTTTATATCACCCAATTCTTCACACAATTCACCATTTGTTCTGACTTTATAGCTCACAATTGGCAGTTTATATCACGCAACTAAGAAGAAAAGTCTGAATTGTGAGATAAAAGTCACAATTATTTTTTTTTATTCTGTGGCGGAAATAAGCTTCCATAGTTTTTACATTAAAGTTTCAATTTGAAAATATATTTATGGTTACCGATTTTAATGTTAAGTGTGATTTATCACGATTACTTACAGAAACATGTGCAATTAATTCGTTATTTTGATTAATTAAATTATATAGAATATATATATACACACATATATGAACTTGGTAATTCATGATATTTATTTACACTAAAATAGTGTATCATATTATTCGTATTTGTGAGACTCAAGTGTTGTCTGTGTTTGACGACATTGCAGGGCATTTCAACCAAATTTTCAAATGAATTTTGCCAAGTTAAATTAAGGTCTACAAATTTTCCTTGCTTAGACTCTTTGAATCATGTCCCAAACCCATTCCCATTCTCAAAAGAATAACACAGCTGCAATGTAAACAAACAATTATACCATGCAATGATGCTCTCACAATATGATGCTTAATTTTTAACCTGAACCACAAATGAAAATAATTCACCACCATACATCAACAACCATGTTGTAACTCAACAAGGACTGCAGAGGTTTGTCTACAGGACAAACTGTTCTTCTGAAGACACTGTGGTCAAAAGCCCAAAATAAGTGCCGTTATACAGGGGTTGAGTGACAAAGATGAAAAAACCACTGATGAGGGGAGTAACTCAGAAACAGCGAGGGGTGGCTCAGGGGTTTAGAATAAAGGCAGCAGTGGGTTAACCCAGGGTGGGGTAGCGGGTGTGTGTAGTGACAACAATTTGGGTGGCAGAGAGCAAAGGATGTGGCCAAGGATGTGGATTGCTCTGAATTCCCTTTGTGTGTGGTCGACTTTAGACTTATTCTGGTGCTTTAGCTGTAATATATAATCCTTACTTCAGGACTGCAGTATATCAATGTCATCTGATAATCTTAATGTCAGTGTATTACCATTAATTGCTCTGTAATCCCAGAGGCGACAATTTACAATTCAAAAACTATCTATCCTAAACAGTATGCTAGATTGGAATTAGCGTAACTAAAACAAATTCTGGATGGTCTATTATAATTGTTCTGAATGGCCTTTTGGCTAATATTGGTGATGGTTTACTTCATAATTACAAAAATGGTGGAAATGTGAGCAATCAATAGTTCTTTATTTGTTATTAAGAAAATAATTAATGTCAAGTAAGTTTAATGATTAATGCTGTAAAAAAGACTGTTTTGACCTATTATTAAATAATAATTATTGTCATGTCGACTGGATCATTTTATGTGTCTCTACTATATTTCTTACTGTGCCCTAAACAATCTTTGGTAATAATCTTGAAGGGTCAACACCATCTATTAAATAAATGGGGAAATCTCAAACAGAAATATGAGGTAGGCTAAATGTTTTTGCTTGGATATTATATATTTTGCTATTGATTGAATTACTGAAAAATATGATCATGAATATGAATATTTTCAGGAAACTATATTGTAGGGGAGACCATGAATGGTTGTAACACAGGGTGAGTTGTAACACTGTTAGTTTAACCACTTTGAAAATATAGGATGAAATAAGTCATAACATTTCACTTTTGGGTTATGAAATTCATTTAAATTTAAAAGAAAAAAATGCCACGGCTGTAAAGACAGCGAGAGTTTTAATGCCACTTTCCCTATTTACTTCTACTGGACCCACACAGACTCTGCCAAACCAGCAAACAATAAAGAGTTCCAAGACAGTGCCATGAGTCCAGCCTTTCCAGCCTGTCTTGTTTTGGAACAGTAAGTGCATGAATAAGTAAGCAAATTGTTAAACTTGTTTATTTATAATTGTTAAAGATTTACTTGGAGGAACCAAATATAAAAGTTAAAAACCCCATCTTGATCAAGAACTAAAATGAATTGTCCACTATGGTGACTATAAAACAGCGCGGCTTTGGGCTTCATATGTAACCCGCGTACACTGCCGATAAGCGATTATAAATAATAAGACATGAGCGAAAACTGTCTCGTTTGAGTCATTGGCTTGCCTTGTCGTCCGAATGAGTGTTTATGTTCAACAATTTAGACTGAAAAGTCAACCACTTCCTAAATTAACCTGTAAACCTACCTGTTCTGTAAAAGCATTGAGCGGCACAGGGCGCAGCCATGTTTTCCACAGAAGGAGAGTCACGTGCTCTTCCAAACAGTAAACAGTAGGGCGCGTGTTCACGTTAGATTATTTTGTGAACACAGTATGTATTTATTAATTCAAAATTAACTAGTGATGTAAAACCCTAGTGTGGACGCAGAATTATTTTGATTATAAAATCGATATCACTCATATTCCAGAATTTAGTATACTAGGCGAAATCCCTACATTTAGCTAAAATATTGATTCTACTTTTTAAAGCCAGCTGCATCAGTGCTATAGTACACAGACTCCTAGTGAGCATGCTTAGCAAAAAGTACTTTGTATTAACTTGTTAAGCAGGCATGTTTGCCTTATCTCCATACACAATAACCCTCAATTTTATCTGGAGGGCTTGTAGATTGTGTAGGCTATATGGTGTGTGAAAAGAGTCAAGACAAAGGGGGTCTGATGCTCCAAGACCCAGGGAACATAAATGAGGGGTGTGAGGTCAAAGCAGCTCTGCACCTGCTGGTGGCAAGACCCCAGACCTGCACTTCTGAGACAGAGCTGAAACAATAATGGACGTTTGGGATTCAAAAGACAGAAAGACATTTGTGATTGCATAATATCATGGTATTTTCTCAGCTGCATAGATGTTAAATATAAGGATTACCACTCTGAATGCTATACGATAATACCACACTGTAAGACCTGTCCTGTTTTTGAAGCTTAAATTGGTAAGAATGCATGAATAATTTTAAATCTAGATTGAATCACATAGATCAGGGTTTTACAAGTCCGGGGATCCACAGGGGCCGCAAGAGAATGCTAGGGGGTCCTTGGAAAAGTTGAGAGAAAAACACTGAAAAAACTGTCAAATAAATAAATAAATAAATAAAACAATAAATATTAAACTACCCAAATACTAACTAAATTCGATTATAATATTTTTATTTGATTTAAATAAATAACTAGCCTAATTGAAATAGGGTAAGGTAAGACCATATGCACAAGACTGTAATTTCTGACCTTATCTGTCTGTGATCTAAGGAAACACACACCAACCGAAACGTTGACACATTTTCTCATGCTCATAAATCATGGGTGACTGCAAAATGTCTAATGAAGCACAGCATTACTACAGCTAGATCTTCAGTCAAGGAACAGTTTTACGAATGTTTAGTGATGGTTTCGTTGGTACTTTTGTTTCATCTCAATGAATCATTTAGGAATTTATTCTGCCCTCTACTGATCTAGGGCTCTGACTCACGTGTGTATCTGAATATAATTATATGAATGCTGATTATGTGAACAACACAGTACAGCTTTAAAGCTAAGCTCTTTAAACTTTAACATGACCAACCACATTTAAGCTCTGAAAACAAAATATCTTACATTAAAAACTAGAGCTGTTATGGAAAATATGTATATGTATTGTATTACACATTGTTTGTATTTATTTGTTTGCAGGCACTATAGAGGTCTCAAATCGTTCATGAACAAATTTTATTCATTTTATTTAACACTAGATTTTGTTATTAGCACCATGCAGAATTCATAGAGCTAAGAGCCCTGAATGAAACATATTTTAGAAAAAGAGCAAATAGCCTATGTCAAAACCTTTTACAAAATAGTTTTGATAGATAGTCTATGATAGTTAGCAATCATAGAATGAGGTTGCATGGAATAAACCATGGGCCAGTCGAATTGAGGCTATGATAAATTCTGATAGCTGGTTTTCATAGTTTGACCATGATGGTCATTTTGCCTTTGAAAATGGAAATGATTACTATAAAATAAAAAGATTAAGGTTAGGGTTATAATTAATTAAAATAATAATATTAATTCAATTAATAAAAAAAAATGAATGTTGTAACAGCTTTAAATTAAATAAGGACTAAATGTTGTTTCAAATTAGCAATTTAAGAGGGTTGTGGCGTCACAAAACTCCATTGCAAATTTACTAAAACAAAATTTGCCTTTTGCCTCGTTCAGGAGAATCAAATCAGTGTGAACTGTGAATAGTCTTGCATTCAGGAAGCAAATCAGGAGCTGTTATAGCACAGGGACAAAATAATATATTTTCTCAAGTAGGCTAATAAATGTGTCTTTTACAACAACAAAAAAATACATTGGGACAAGTCAAATGATACATTTTAGCTATGCAGCACACATTGACGTGCCTCGCCTTGGATAATAGGTGTTGTATCTCCCTCCAGTGGTGTAATATGGTAACGACAGAGAAGACCAACTCAGGTCTAGATAACTCCACCCCATCGTGAACATCAAAATGGCCAGCCAGTACCTTTTGGGGTGTTTGGAACTGTAAGAAAACAGCTACAAAACACACTCTGGCTGCTTGGAGCCTCCCGATAGTGTACAGTTTAAACAAATACATTTGTGTCGTTTTGTATGTGCATTTTCAGTTCAGTGCATTTCAATAATAAGGTAAAGAACCCTTTGCCTCGCTGAATCACTCCGGGATCATATTTAGTTGGCGCACTGGTTCACACACACACGTGGGTTATCTGAGTG
Source organism: Meda fulgida (assembly GCA_030578275.1). Classification (NCBI taxonomy): domain Eukaryota; kingdom Metazoa; phylum Chordata; class Actinopteri; order Cypriniformes; family Leuciscidae; genus Meda; species Meda fulgida. Next base: position 25,128,528 of record CM060616.1, on the reverse strand, counting down.
GTGTGTTTTGGTGGAACATCTCCTTAAAATCAAAGTCGGTACAGTTTGTACCATGTTAAAATCCAAAACATTTGTGAAGAAGACCCGCTCTGGTGGAGTGTTGAAAATAGTGCGCGAACATTACCTCCGAGATGACATTTGGTGCGGAAGTGAAGTTTGTAAGGAGTGCAAAGATGAAGCTCCAGTGCTACAAGAGGACGCGTGCATAGAGAGTAACCTGTGCTCGTATCCTCACTATTTAATCCCAGACACCAATGTGGTTTTACATCAGGTAAATTGTCACTCATTTTAAAAACATTTCAATTTAATTCTTTAAATTCGCTGTTAACAATACCATGCATTTTACTTGTTTTTGTAATCAATCAACTGTCATATCAGCATGTTAGAAGATCAGATGACTTCTTGTTTAGGTCAGTGTGAGTGTGTGCTATAACACGAAGCACCAAAGAAACCTATTGCACATGCGTTGTCTGTTCAATTCGTGGCAGGTTATAGGCATTAGTATAGGTGATCCCCTAAAAAAATCGTTTTTATCATAACTGTAATCCTAAGCATCTTGCAATTGCAAAGTTCATGTCACTTTGGATAAATAAGGTAATGCAGGTGAATAGAAAAAAATAAACTATGTATCACCACATTTTCCAACTTGCTTATTCACAGCATACAAATAAATCATTGCAAGTTTTCTGAAATGTAGTTAAGATATGCAAATAAAGCCACATCTAATTAAATATGCACTTATTTGCATACAGTTATAGAACTAAAGATCAGAATATTTGAATAAAGCCAGGTTCTAAATTCTTGTTTTTATTTTGTTGACATATTTAAAGTTTTTACAGAGAGGATTTGGGATATCTGTTTTCATCATTCATCAATATTTAAAAAAAATAAATAAATCAAGAACTAGAAAAAATATTACCATATTTTTAGGAATAAATTTGGGGAATAAAACAGTTTGGTGAAGTTAAGTGCTACTTGAAGTGGAGATTTTGAGAAAACAGTCTTTGAATGGATTGTAATTGAAATCGACAGAAGCACATAAATACGTTTTTTTTCCCCACTAGTCTTTTATGAGGGAAGATAACCCAACATCTCAAAATTGACCAATGCATCAAAAACCAATGGTTTTACTCAGAGTGTCTTGCCTTAAATGAGACTGATGAGAATGAACTTATTTGGTATTTCATTCTGACAGCTTGACATCCTCGTGGACCCTCTGATCAGGAACGTCATCATTCTTCAGACTGTTTTACAAGAGGTCCGACACAGGAGCGCCACAGTCTACAAAAGAATCAAGGATGCTATTCATGAGAAGGATAAGCACTTCTACACCTTTACCAATGAGCATCACAGGTAACCCATCCTGAGAAGCTTGTCTAAACAGTACCTTCATGACATGCTTTTGATTTAACTTGAATACATTCTTGATTGCATCTGTCTCGTAATTCTCTTCGATTGAAGGGAGACATTCATTGAAAGAGAGCAAGGGGAAAGTGCTAATGATCGTAATGATCGAGCCATCCGTGTCGCTGCTAAGTGGTACACCGATCACCTGGCTAAAGTGACCGATGGTGGCCCACTGAAAGTGGTTCTGCTGACCAATGACCGGGCTAATAAAGAAAAGGCAGAGCAGTGTGGTCTGATTGTGTACAGATGTAAGACACTTTTTATTGTTCTTGATGTCATTGTGTCTTTATTATGGTTAGTTTGAATTTAATTGTTCATGTTAATCTAATGGTTTGGGAGGATGATGTGTTTTTTTATACACTACCTTTCAAAAGTTGAAAGAAATTTCTTTTAGTCAGTGAGGATACATTAAATTAATCTAAAGTCAAAGTAAAGACATTTATTGTGTAACAAAATATTTATATCTCAAATCAGTTCTATTCTTTTAAACTGTCTATTTGTCAAAGAATCCTGAAAAAAGTATCACTCTTTCCACATAAATATTAAGCATCTGTTAAAGCTGAAGGTTAGCAATAGCCAGCTAGCTTTGAAAACATAAGATCCCATCCTCCCTTCAGTGTCTCTTAAGCCACGACTCCTCAAAAACACATGAACGCACAGAGCAGAGTCTGCAAATCCTCATGAGAGATGGCATTAAATGACCTCATGTCTCAAAGAATAATAACATTGCAGTGATAATGAATGTAAACAACTTGCAGAGCTCTGACTTGTACCAAAGTCCCTTTAAAGCAAAGTCTGTTCACTCGGCTGCCATATTTGCAATGCCTCCGGGCAGCTATTTCGGACATCCTATCTATTTGAATGAGGGAATCCTGAAAAATTGCTTGCCAAACTCACAATTAAATAACATATTTCGAATCAGCAACAAAATTTGACATGAACTGTCTCATAAATGTTGTTTCTTATGCTCAAATAGCGTTACAAAAGCGAAGTTTCAGGCTAGTTGAGCCAGTGCGCATGTGGAGTCCTAAGCGGGAGTCTCAGGTTATTCTGGGAACCGGAGCGTCTAACGGCAGCTGCGGTGAAGCGCTTGACTTTACCAACCAGCGATTGGCTCTTTTACCTAAAAGTAACGATGCTGAAAATTCAGCTTTGCTATCACAGGAATAAATTACATTTTAAAATACATTAAAGTAGTCTGTTTTTACTGTATTTTAATTAAATAAATGCAGCCATAGTGACAAAAATCTTGCCAACCCAGACTTTTGAACGGTAGTGTAAAAATCACATTCATTTATAATCAGCAAATTTTAATTGACAGCCTCAATATTCATGTAAGGATATTTGCGTAATTGTTACAATTAATATTTAAAAATGAATGCAGGCTTTATTTCTATATTCTTTTCTCGTGTAGGTGAAGAGTATATCAAGAGCTTGACTGGCAATCCTGAGCTTGTGGACAGGCTTGCATTGACAGCTGATGATCAAGTGCGTACAATGTGATGAAGAATGATCAAGAAAGCTTTTCGTTTTTGTATATATATATATATTTTTAATTGTTTTATATAATGACTTCTCTTTTTTTATGATTCTCTATAGAATGAAAACACAGGCAGTAAGTTGCTCTTTCCAGAGCACCTGCCCTTATCCAGGATTCAGACTGGCATTAAGAACGGAAAGTTTCTTCAGGGCACATTCCATGCCAACAGAGATAACTATCTGGAGGGTACGGTCTTTATACATCGAGAGGGGGCGGATATCAATGAGGTAGGCAGGTTATTATGAAGAAAGACAAGCTATTGATTATTTTAATTTTATCAAATAAATTATGCATGCATTTCTAGTCATTTTTGTTGTATTTTTAAGAACATTTGTAACATTATATGTTCTGGCAGGTTCTACTTCGAGGCTTTCAGAACTTAAACCGGGCTGTGCATCAGGATGTAGTGGCTGTTGAACTCCTACCCAAAGAACACTGGGTTGCTCCATCATCTGTTGTGCTGCTGGACGATAGTCCAAATGATGAAGATGCTGAGGAAGATGAGACTGAGAATAAGGTAGGATAAGTCCAATAAGATCAACAGTTGATATAATTACTAGAATGTATCGAAATACAATGTGTAGTTGAACCAGAACCCTTTATTTCAATAATGTATTATGGGTTTGTATATTGTTATCAGGGATGAACATTTTGGCCGATACCGATAAACCTTTATATTTGAAAGCCGACAACCGATATATTGGCCGATAAATCTAAATCCAAATTTTGATGTAATTTGAGAGCATGATTACAAAAACAAAAGTCATGAGCAATAAAAGCCATGTCCCAAGCACACAATTATAATTTTCTCATTGCAATTTTATGTAGCCTATTTGACAGCACATGTTGCACTTAACTGTATTTATTTTCCTTTTTGAAGTGATTCCAATCATATTTCCAGCAATTCAAAACCATCATGGTGAACAGTGCACATCTGAAGTGTCTCACGTGAAGGAAATAAATTCATTATTTATCAGCTTTAATATATCGGCCAAATTTTCTTACTGGGCCGATAACGTCAACATTAAAAAAAGAACATATATCGGCTGATACCGAAATGGTGGCAGATAGATTGTGCATCCCTAATTTTTGTGACCTGTATGACACCTTTGTAATGTGTAGTGACCCTTTGCTGTTGTGTTGTAGTTGAAGAGTGAACTATCGGAGTCTAGCGCTCTTAAGCCCACTGGACGAGTGGTGGGCATTATAAAGAGGAACTGGAGGCCTTTCTGTGGGATGCTCTCACAGTCACAGATCAAGGAGGTAACAGTGATCGGCATATTACAATGATTTCTGAATGATCGTGACACTGAAGACTGGAGTAATGATGCTGAAAACTTAGCTTTGCCATTACAGGAATAAATTACATGAAATATATTAAAACTGAAATCAATTATTTTAAACTATACAAATATTTCATGGTATTAGAGTTTTTACTTTGTGTTTGTTCAAATAAATCGGTAAGCACAAGAGACTTCTTTCTTAAACTTCAGTATTACAGGACTGCTTGCAAAGGGGAATTAGCTTTTTTTTTTTAACAAAGAATCTTTTTCCTTAAAGGGATAGTTCATCCAAAAATGAAAATTCTGTCAGTAATTACTCACCCTCATGTTGTTCCAACCCCGTAAGACCTTCGTTCATCTTTGGAACACGAATTAAGATATTTTTGATGAAATCTGAGAGCTGGATCACTCCTCCATACTAGTCCATAGGCTTCTTCAAGGATTGAAACTTGCCGGCCTCGGAAAGTTATTAAAAACATCGTTAAAATAGTCAGAGTGACTACAGTGGCTCAATCTTAAGTTTATCAAGCGACGAGAATACTTTTTGTGCGCAAAAACAAACAAAAATAACAACTTTATTTCAACTATTCATTTCCTTCTCGTGGGCTTCTAGTCAGTTAAACTAGTATGTTTGCGTAGAGCTACGTCACACGTAGGCTCACTATTGGCCGACGCTGGTCATGTGTGTGATGCGTGTGACGTACAACAGAAGCTTACGCTGTTACACTATTTCAAATATTCATTTCCTTCTGAGTCAGTTAAACTAAAGTCGTTATTTTTGTTTGTTTTTGTGCACAAAAAAATTCTCGTCGCTTGATAAACTTAAGATTGAGCCACTGTAGTCACTCTGACTATTTTAACGATGTTTTTAATAACTTTTCGAGGCCGGCAAGTTTCAATTCCTGAAGAAGCCTATGGACTAGTATGGAGGAGTGATCCAGCTCTCAGATTTCATCAAAAATATCTTAATTCGTGTTCCGAAGATGAACGAAGGTCTTACGGGGTTGGAACAACATGAGGGTGAGTAATTACTGACAGAATTTTCATTTTTGGGTGAACTATCCCTTTAATCTTTTGATGTTTGTCTGATGCATTGCATTAATGAACTATTTTGAACTTTAACACCAGGCAACAAGACACCTTTTCACCCCAGCAGACCGACGAATCCCACGTATTCGAATCGAGACTAGACAAGCTGCAACTCTGGTTGGACAGAGGATTATGGTTGCTATAGATGGCTGGCCTAAAAACTCCAGATACCCAAACGTAAGTGTCAGTCACTTTCACTGTCAGTTTCACTTTATACAAATAATGGCATGCTGATTTGACTCGAGTTTTAGGTAACAGATTTCCCTCAGAGATGCATTTTTATAGTATTTTGACGCAAGCTTGCATTTAGGATTATCGATTCTGCATATTGTGTATTAATATCCACTTTTTCTGCATCTTTACATAGACTGTTTTAAATGAATGATTGAACATAGCTTGAGTCTGGAAGCCTGGATGTTAAAATTCCACTGATTATTTCAAGATCACTTTAAATGATTTTTCTCCATGTCTCTCAGGGACACTTTGTTAAAAACCTGGGCACTGCAGGAGATAAAGAGACTGAGACAGAGGTGCTTCTCCTAGAACATGATGTTCCTCACCAGCCCTTCTCTCAGGCTGTTCTTAGCTTCCTTCCCAAGATGCCCTGGAGTATTACTGAGGAGGTAGGGCAGTCATGCTTTGTTGTGTCAGAATGTTTCATTATAACTCAAGGCTCAAAGCTTGATGTTCATCTGTGATTTCCTGCAGGAGTTAAAGGTCAGAGCAGATCTCAGACACCTCTTTGTGTGTAGTGTGGATCCTCCTGGCTGTACAGATATTGATGATGCTCTTCACTGTCGGGAACTGGAGAATGGAAACTTGGAGGTATGTGTAAAGTATTTTGAAAGGTAAAGGGAATGTAGTACCGGTAGTGCTGTTCCTTTGGGGTTTTGTATTGAATGACATACTTTTCCTTTAGGTTGGTGTTCACATTGCAGATGTCAGCCATTTTATTCGGCCAGGAAATGCACTAGATCAAGAGGCAGCAAGCCGAGGCACTACAGTCTACCTTTGTGGAAAGGTACTTGTTTGTGGAAAAAACTGATTATGAATTGGCTGGGTCAAAAGCTATAACCAGAAATACTCATTTTAAATTAGCCTTTTGTTTAGTATAACTATTGATTAATTATAAGGTTATTAGTGTTATTTTTAATAATAAATGAATACTTTTATTCAGAAAGGATGCTATTAATTGATAAATGACAGTAAAGACCTTTATATTGTTACATAAAAGATATTTTAAATGTCATTCTTTCTACTCGTCAAAACATTCTGCAAAAAAATGATCACAGTTTACACAAAAAATGTTAAGCAGCTGAACTGTTTTTAACTTGTAATAAACGGAGGGGTAACACTTTACTTGAAGGGGTGTGCATAAGACTGACATGACACCTTCATAATCATGACATGGCAGATGTCATAAATATGAAGGAGGTTGTATGCATGTTTATGACAACTGTCATTGTGTCATTCGCTCAATTATGACATTTTTAATGCAAATATGACATTGTTTGAGATGTCTTTGTTATGACACCTTGACATAAATCAATACATCATAACCTGTCATTGTCTTTATCATGACAACTTGACATTACCAAGACAACATAAATTGTCATAAATATGTCATAAACATGACATAGCAGATTAATTATCAAACTTAAGAAACCACTTAGCTTTATTGGTTAACATTTCATCAAACTGTCTGTCATGTGGTTGGTTTTGACATTGGCTGTCATGAAGCCTTTATAACTGTGTCATGGATGTTTTCTTGACCTCAATTACAGTGATACAAATTAATTTGTCATTAAAATGTTATAATGTATAAAATGTCATAACAAAGACATCTCAAACAATGTTATATTTGCATTACAAATGTCATAATTGAGCGAATGACACAATGACAGTTGTCATAAACATGCATAAAACCTTCATATTCATGACATGTCATGTCATGATTATGATGGTGTCATGTCAGTCTTATGCACACCCCTTCAAGTAAAGTGTTACCAAAGGGGGTTATTTTAAATTGTATAAATACATATTATTACTTTGTTTTACTGAATACTTTTATCAAATACATACAGCCTTGGTGATGCATGAGGCTTTTAAAAAAACCTTACCAACCCCAAACTTTTTAATGGTAGTGTAGGATTAACCTTTTAGTTTTTTATGATAAATAGTGATAAAGTGATAAATAGTCATTCCTTTCCACAGAGAATTGACATGGTTCCTGAACTTCTGAGTTCCAACTTGTGCTCTCTGCGGTCCAATGTTGAGAGGTGTGCTTTCTATGAAACCATTATCCTCCATGTGATTATGCTTTGTAAACTCTTTATTATATATTTCACATTAAATATGCTTTAACCTTCACTGTCTACTATGTACTTTCGCACTCAGGTTAGCATTTTCTTGTATTTGGGAGATGAACAACCAAGCTGAAATCATCAAAACTCAATTCACAAAGAGCATCATTAACTCCAAGGTATGCTGCCTATAATTTGAAAAAATGTGTTTAAAACTGTTCTATGATGGTTTTCAAGGAAGTGTTGTTTTGTCTTGTAAGGCCTCCCTTACATATGCCGAAGCTCAGATGAGGATCGATGACACCACCATGAATGATGACATCACAAAGAGCCTGCGGGGCCTTAACAAACTGGCCAAGATCTTAAAGGGCCAGAGGATTGACAAAGGGTATTTCCATTTAACTAGATCTGTAATTTTGAAACTCAGCTATGATTCCGAAGCAGACTTTAACCCTTTTGCGTTGACACATTTTGTAAGGGTTGCTTATTTTACCATTTTTCAGAGCGCTGACCCTCTCCTCTCCCGAAGTACGTTTCCATATAGACAGTGAGACGCATGACCCCATAGATCTGCAGACCAAAGAACTGATGTGAGTTCCATATACCTCTTTCTGCCTTTAAGTCTTTAAAATATGCTATGTTTTCTTTAGTTATTTTTGGTTATTTCTTATGGAAGAATAATTACCTTTTTCCTGTCTTTGTCTGGATTCTGAAAGTTTAAATGTGCCCTTTGTTTACACTATTTCGAGTCCACTTTAGACATTCTACTAACCATAAGTAACTTTGCAATTACATGTCAACTAAGTCTCATTAGAGTATTAGTAGACTGTTAGGTTAGGGTTCGAGCTAGTAGAATAAGTTGACATAGTTGCAAAGTTACTGAAAGTCAGTAGAATGTCTTTTGGGTGGACCATCAAAATAAAAAGTTTGATATTAAGCAGACATTTTACTAATACTCTAATGACTGGTAGTTGCAAAGTTACTTATAATTAGTAGAATGTCTAAAGTGGACCATCGAAATAGTGTTACATGACCTTTACATATTTCCCCAGGGAGACAAATTCTATGGTGGAGGAGTTCATGTTGTTGGCAAATATCTCTGTAGCGCAGAAGATCTATGATGAGTTCTCAGAATGTGCCCTACTGAGGAAACACCCTGCACCACCACCATCCAACTATGACATCCTCATAAAGGCTGCAAAGTCAAGGGTGAGTAGATAGTTTTTTTTATATATATAATCCTTTTTATATATAGTTTCCTCTTTATATAATCCAAAAAATAAAAGTAAGGCCCCTATATACTCACGGCAAAGTTCTTTTTCATTCTTTGCTTAGGGGTGAAAAGAAGTTTGAAATACCTTTGCAGCTATATACTGTTATTAAACATCTGGATGTATTTAGATGATGTTATATGTGCTGTGTTTTCCTCTCAATAATAAATTAAACGCACAACAAAAATGACAACAGTATGCAAACAGCAGTTAAGAAGCATCTGAGCTCTACCATTCAGACGGCCAGTCAAGTCATGTTTGTTTATATACCACTTTATCCAATATATTGCTTTAAAGCAATCAGCTTTACAGTATTAAACATGAAAAACAGTGTCAGTGTCTCCTTTCAATTAGGACTTCAGTTTCTACTACAAAGCTGCTCTCTTTAGTGTGTTCATGTTTTTACTTGCGTCTGAACAAAAGAAAGATTTCCATGTCAAAGAAGGCTTCTTTTGGGTTTTGGCATACCATTGCAAAGCCATTTCAAACTTATGTTTACCCCTGAGCAAATGTTAAAAAATGTATGTCAGGGTCTGTAAACAAGTAGGTGGCGAGCAGTGTATATTATTTGTGTATTGTGTTAGTCAGGGCATCCCAAGCTTTTACATGATATGAACCATCTAGAGAGGTATAATCATCTCATATTTTGAATAAGTATACGCATTTTGGTCAGTTTCATTGAAATGTTTGCCATGTTATCCCTTTTCTCCAGGGCCTCGACATCCATACAGATTCAGCCAAAGCTCTAGCCGATTCCCTGAACAATGCAACGACTGAGAGCTTTCCATACTTCAACACTCTGCTGAGGATTCTGGCCACCCGCTGCATGATGCAGGCTGTGTATTTCTGCTCTGGCATGGACAATGATTTCCACCACTATGGCTTGGCATCACCCATTTACACACACTTCACATCACCCATCAGAAGGTGAGACAGACTAATCCCTGTAAAATTGTTATATTCAATCAATTTAGAGGCATATTCAAACCAAAAATGATTTACTTCCCCTCATGCCATCCTAGACGTATACCTTTTGTTTCTTCAGATGGACACATTGACTGTAATCCATACTATCCCAGTGGATGAATCTGTGTCTGCTGAAGCAAAACGATAGGTCTTTGTATAAAAATACTAATATTTTAAACTTATTTTAATTATAAACAATTGCTGCCGACAAGCTGTCATACTTGCATTTACGAGGGTGTTACTTGCATTCAAAAGAGAGTTTACCCTTGACGTAAACCTAAGCATGTTGTGAACTGGGACGTTACACAGAAGCACAGAGGACCAGTGCTTCAAAACACTTTATTTAAAAAGTCAACTTGACCCTCTCATGAAACCAAGTATGACAGTTGGTAGAAAGCGATGGTTTATAGTTAAAGGGTTAGCTCACCCAAAAATGAAAATTCTGTCATCAGTTAATCACTCTCGTGTCATTCCAAGCCCATAAGACTTTTGATTAACTTCAAAACTCAAATGAAGATATTAATGAAATCTAAAAAAGCTATTAATGAAAGTTATGTTCCTCCATTGAAAGTCTATTCCCTCAAATCTCTGATGGTTCAAAATATTCGTAAAAAGATTGTGAAATGAATCCACATGAATCAAGTAGTTTAATCCAAGTCTTCTACAGAGACACGATCACTTTGTATTATGAGTAGATTTAATTTAGGTTTGTATTCACATATAAACTTTGATCATTACACATACATCAAGAATGGTCAACAGCAGCTCAGCCGTACTTGCTTGATGCGTGAGAACAAAGCTCATTGGTCCTCACATGTCAGGCAAGCATGTTTGAGCTGCTGTTTATTTAAAATTAATGTTCTCTATGTATATTTAATTATCAATGTTTATATGTCATTATAAAGCGGTTAGTTCCAATCCTTGATTCTGATTGGTCAATAGCTGTGCTTTATTCACGATAAAACACGGCTATGACCGCTCACCCAACGGTTCTATTTATCACTGCGCCCTTAGCAACACCCTTAGCAACCACACGTATCAACATAAACATAGAAAAAAACGTAAGAATTAAAAAGGCTAAAATGTTTAATGTAAATTTCAATTTACTAGGTGGCATGACGATGGATAAGTGGTTTGAGAACAATTTGTAGAGACTTCTACAAATATGAGCCGTCATTAAGTGCTGAAATGTAACATTGATACATCCGAGAAGACTCGTAATGAAACAAATACCGTGCAGAAAACCCAATGGGCAGTGAAATGCTTCGGTGACTGGTGAAGTGAAAAGGGTTGTAGCATTGATTTTTAAACAAATCACGAAGACGGAACTCAACGCACTTCTCCGTGACTTCTACGGAACTGTCAGAAGCTCCAAAGGCGGAAAATATGGGATCAGTAGCTAGCGTTACGTGCGGGTCTGAACAGATTCCTGAATGATCCACCTTTGAGTTTGTCCTGGTGTCTGATGAGAGACACCGAATTCACCTCATCCAATAATGTTTTCGTTGGAGTCGTAAAGACAATGAGAAGAGAGGGTCGTGATAAAACGGAGCATCATACACCGATTTCTACTAAAGATTTCAGCATATTAACTTACATATTGAAACGTTGTTGTTCACGGTCAGGGACTATTTTTTTCTAGCGGAAGGGATGCTTTTATTGATTTAACTTCATGAAATTTCCACTAATACATTTTTTTTCTTTAATATTGTGTGGTAACCGTTTTATAAAAGCAATAAGGTACTCGAGGCAAGTGCTGTATCGTGAATAAGTAACGGCTGAAGAGGTTGCAGGCACTTCGCTTCGTGTCGTGCCTAACAACGCCCTTCAGCCGTTACTTATTCACGATACGGCACAGCCTCTCGTACCTTACTGCTTACATAAAAGCCTGAATTAAATCTGCTCATCATATAAAGTGATTGTGTCTCTTCAGAAGACCTCGATTCATATGGATTTATTTTACGATGCACGTCATGATCGTAATGTTTATGCACATTTTGAAGTATCAAGAGTTTCGGGTATAAAATATATTTATTTGTGTTTTGAAGATTAACAAAAATCTTATGAGTTTGGAACAACATTAGGGTAAGTAAAGGATGATAGAGCTTTCATTTTTGGGTGAACTAAAAATTTAAAAACATAAAAACGCATCGATTCATCCACTGGGGTCGTATGGATTACCTTCATTATGATGTACCTTTTTTTCCACCCATTCATAAATTGACCCTTCTTGACGGAACATTTATGCTTGTTTTATTTATTTTGTAGATACTCTGATATCATAGTTCACCGTCTGTTAGCAGTGGCTATAAATGCAGACAGCACGTACCCAGATTTGATGGACAAGCATAAGCAGTCGGCCTTGTGCAGCAACCTCAACTACAGACACAAAATGGCCCAGTATGCACAGAGAGCCTCAGTGGCATTCCACACTCAGGTAAACTGCAAGCACTAACCTCAGCACGTCTCCAAGAAAACATAACTCTAATGGTTTGTGGTGTATTCTTGTAGATTTTTTTAACATGGTGTCTTTCATCTCGTCTCTTCAGCTATTTTTCAAGAATAAAGGAATCATAAATGAGGAAGGCTTCATTCTGTTTGTAAGAAAAAATGCCATCATAATCCTCATTCCTAAATTTGGTCTGGAGGGCACGGTGTTCTTTGAGAACAAGGACAAACCCAGTCCTCATCTCAACTTTGACTCTGAGGTACGCATAAACCTTGACATCAGTCTGTGCAGCCCATAACCAGGCAATGCTAGACTTACAGATTATGTTCATAAGATATTGCTTGATCCTATGAATGTTCTGAGGTTGAACCTGTTTTTTTCTTTTTTCTCTCTTCAGGGTCCCGCTCTCAAAGTGGAAGAACACACTTTCCACATATTTGATAAAGTCAAAGTGACAATTAGCCTTGATGCTTCCAACCTCCAGCATCAGAGGATCAGAATGGCGCTCATTGAACCAGTGGTATGTTCTTGTTTTTGTTGTGAGACATTGCTAGCACATTACATGGCTCTCTTGAATATATGATTCTGATTGGTCAATTGCAGCTGTGATTGTTTTTTTAATAATGTCCACAAAACTATAATTGACCAGTCTACTACACTCAACCAAATACGTAATAAATGGACAGTAAATATTGATTGAAGTTAAAATTTGTATTTGTTTTTGCAATAAAGACTATTCTAGTGCTCATTTAGGCCTTATATGCCTTTGTTTATTTGTAGTGATATCTCTGCCTGGGTTTATTTGTTGATTATTACAAACGACATCTCTAGATAGAATTTAGGTCAACAGGTCGAAACAATTTAGACTTGTTAAACTTTTTAAATGTCACTAAAAATATAATTTTGTATTTTTGTCTTTTCCAGATCCCTGGGGTTAGTGTACCTGTGCCTGAATCTGAACCAGTGGCCAAAAAACCCAGGCTTGACCGCTGACACCTGTGGACCAAGAAGCAGAGTACTTATAAAAGCAAAAATTAAATGAAAAGATTTTCAGATCAGCAAGGTAGTTTCAGGGCAGCCGTGAGTGAATGCACAAGTAAAAGGGTTTTAGTCGTTTTTTTATTCTGTTTACATCACTAGTTTTTGCTCTTGAATTTTTTTTTAAATTTTTTTTTAACTAGCTAATGCACCATTTTCTACAATATGTGATAAACTGTAGAATTATCATTTCAGCAGTACCGTTATGTCATCCACCTGGATTAATTTTCAGTGAAAACAGAATATCATTATTAAATTTTGAATATGAATATTTTAAGATTTGTTTGTTACTTTTTTCAGTAAACACAATCATTAGAAATGAGCTTTTCAAGAAAAGTATGAGATTTTGTGAATATCTTCAGTTCAATTAATTTATATAAAATCAAATTCAGCTGCCCAGACATTTATCCTCTGAAATTGACACTTGTGTGATTGACTTTGTTTAATAAGAACAAATGCTCATGAAAGTTTGGCAGAAAACTATATTAAATACATTGTAGAGTTCAAGGGATTATCCAAATTTGTTCTTAAATAGTGTTGAACCACTAACAAAGTGTTCTGAGCATCAGTTTTAAAGACCACTGTATCAAGTATTTTTTATACTAGAAGTAATTATAACCTGAAAACCAAAATCCTAAAATGGGCAGACGATTGGAATGGCATTGCTTCTTGTTAGCCATGCATAACATACTAACCTCTTCACCATGTTTTGAATCTGGTGCAACAAGGCTCAGATTAAATATTTTAGGACAGAGCACAAGTAAAAAAAAAAATATATAAAAAAAATCCATGACCATGACTGTCCAGCTTGAATATCATAATTGTAAAATTCCCAGAGTTTTCCCAGAGTCCCAGTTCCATAACAGTGCGAACACTGTATATTTTGGTATGCAAAAAGAAAAACTTGTGCTTTATTTCATCTTTACATTTTAATTGAAAAACTACAACACACATCAGCTGTAAGTACGTCATGCTGAATGTATTCGGCTCTAGTTTAAAAACAGCTGTGTACAAAAACAATGTTATGTGACATCTTTTGATTTTGATTTTAAAAGAGAAATATTTGTCTTCATTAGATTTTTCTTCACATCTTTTAGATGAGCAAAAGTGTTAATGTTATTCTTGTCTGTAGGAGAAGAAATAGCAAGCTGGTCAAGGACACTGGGACTGTTTTTATTTAAGACGTTTTATTACAATTCAGATACACACGCTGCCATAATATACATGGTATCTATTGTGGTATCTCCATATGTTTTAGTGATTGATTAATTCATAAATTATTTTAAGATTGTAAAAAAAGAGGCCCTATAAAAACAGCTAGAGGAAATGGTTACATACCTGCCATCCTCTTAACAAAAGTAATTGGAAGCTACATTCACATTCCACAATTGAAACCATACAAAAATCGTATTCAAGTCTCAAATTCATTCATTTTTGAAGCCAGAATAAATAATGCTGTGGATTAGTCAGTACAAAAAACTTTAAGGCTCAGACAGTAAAACCAACCACAGTATTCAGCATTCTCTATGAGATGAAATCAGTATTCAGCTTGATGTGTAAATCATGTCTCCTCCACAGCTTTGGGCATAAGAGTGTGTAAAGTGCCTGTTTTGTCCCTCATGCTCAGTGCAGTGGGATGAACAACTGCAGAACAAAACATATCCTCATTTAAAAAAAATGACCGTGTGGTTATGCACAGTGTGTATGTTTTAATGCAGTGTATTTTGAGTGTGCATATAAATATAACTAAATAAATTGTTCAAAATAACTGAATAAAGTATTCAAATGTGATATAGTTGGTTACAGAGTGATTGATGTTGGCTGTGTAGTGTGTGTGTGTTTGTGTGACATTACCTTTGGCTTAGTGTGTCTAGTGAAAGCTACACCCTCCTCAGCAGTGTGTGTGTCCAGCATTTCCTTACTCTGGCTGTCTGAACTGAGGGCGTCCATTAAGCTGTTAGTGCACACCGAGTGAGTGTTATAACCGCTATCCACCTGCACAGAGAACATGAGGGACAGATTAGACCTAAACTTGACATGAGACTAAGCCTACAAATTAGTTGTAGGTAATTGTAGTAACCATAGTACACAATTCCATTAAAACAATTTTCTATTTATAAAGCAATAACTAAAACAAAAACTACAGTTCTTGGAGAGAAAGCGGTTTAGCTACCACCAGCCAGTTTTACAACGGTTTTAGGTCAGCTACACCTGCTGGGTTCATCTAGTTGTCTAGTATTTGGAGGCTACTTGGAAGCCACTGGTATTCTGGTCATCTGACTACGCATACTAACCTGCATGCTAATGTCATACGGTGTGATGCTCCCTTCCGCTAGCAGGGATACGAACATGTGCGTACTCTCAGCGTTAGGCACACTGCCTGTTCGAGAGCTGGACAGTCTAGCTGGTGACGCAGTGTCCTCTTCAGGAACCCAACCTCTGCTCCTGCTGATGACCTCATCCTCCTCATCTTCACTTTTGTCGGTCTCAATATTTCCTTCAATATCCTTCACAAACTGCTCATCTTGATCCATTTGCTCTGAAACATCCACAGAGGCCTCTGACTCACTTCCCCCTGATAGCAGTCCTTCTCGCTGGGCATGAGGCCCTGTCGAGCTGGCGTCCAGGTCCATGGTGGGTAAAGGTTCACTGGGATGGATGTTCTCCTTGTCGTGGAGGATTGGGGAAATGTGAGTAGGAGAGGCCCACATACAGACTCTGGGTCTGGACTGAAAGGGGGAGCAGCTGCGAATAGGGGAACAGCCCTCCACTAATGGGCTATTTCCACATCGGTTCACGTCCATGTCCGAGCTGCCCGTAGGAACACCACTGGGGGACAGAAACGACAGCCTTTTCCTCTCACCTATAAAGACCAAGTTTAAATGTCATCTCACTTATCCAAGGTCTTACAAACGGTGGTTCGCAAGTTGGTGAAAAGCAAATAATAAATTACATTGAATGCTAAACTGAAATAAATAAATGTGCAATAATCGAGATATAACTTAATCACATAACTATCATCTATTGTGCTGAGTGTCTTCGAGTGAAGCGTGTTAATCTTCACTGCACACACAAACATCTTATGACGATCCGGTGTTTTTAGTGGCTTTGATCACAGTAAATGCGGCAAACTCCATCTCTGCATGTGCTGCGAGTTTAACATGCATTTGGGAATGTGTGCTAGATTTACAAATTCACAATGTCCAACATACACCATTTCACCAATATGTATATTAGTATTATAATTTGCAGAATAAAATTCAATTTTACATTTTTTTATTTTAAAGTACAATTGTAATTAAAAACGAATATACTTATTTTTTAATAGTTAAAATACATATACATATACCGGTATATACAAAATAAAATTATGTGTATTTAATTTTAATAAATAGACTCAAACCTCTGTTTAGTTAATCTCATAAATTATATATAATTTTTATAATGAGGTTAACTAAACAGAGGTTTGAATCTCCAAAGGTTAAATTCCAAAATAAAACAGATTAAATATTTTATATTTTTAGTGTTTACTTGCATGTTATGTGACCACTAACCAACATCAGAGAACCATGAACATGTTAAATTATTGAAATACTAAAAATCTCCGGGGGTACTTGTAAATATTTTGTCTAATGGGTTAGCGGACAAAAAAAAGTTTGGTACCCCTCCATCCATCCAAACTACATTTTAAAACCCTGGCACCATCTCAGATGTTTTACCTGATACAGGCGTCACAGAATGCTGAAGTCTGATGGGTGACAGAATAGGAGATTTAAAAGCAGGCGAAGATCTCTCTGAAAACATTGGACTTGTGATACTGCCCAGACTGTAGGCTCGACACTGGCCTCGGATGGGACTGGAAGAAAACTGGCCCTGAAAATTATGGGTAAAAACATAATATTAGATTATTAGAATCAGGTATCCTTCATCCAGTTTTTTGTTTGTATATACAAGGGTGAAATTTCAGGTGAAATGGCCCTGGGCAAATCTATGATTTGGTACTTACAGACAAGGGCGTCCCGGTTGTAATGCCGCACTGTAGTGGAGAGACAATAACAGAAGACATCATCTCTCGACTGCTGGGAGGTATGTTATGGGAATTTCTATCTGGGCTGGAAGGGGTAGAAGACTCAGAGCCGCTGTCATGACCATCCAGAAACAGCTTCCGTCGCAGTGAAGAGGAGCTAAGGCTTTCCTGCACCTGTTCAGTTAACTCTTCGGTCTTATAGTAATCACCTGGTAGAATAGAAGTTCTCAAGTTAATATCAACAAGCAACTAAGGTTGTAAACAAGAAAATTATTTGACAAACAATGTTTGTCAATCTAATCTGACGCTTCACTTCCAAGAGATCAATGCATTGACCAACACTGACGCCCGTCATGAGAAATCTCCCAAACAAGGTTAATATCAGGCTTCAGAGTTTATTTTGAGCGTAAAGACTGAACACAAATGTCAGGTATATTGCCTTTTAAGAATTCAAGAACTTTAAGTACCTCTTCATAAGCATGGCTGTTTCAAAGGTTTTTCACAGTACTTCAATTTCAATAAGTCAGTGTAAACCCTGTTATTATAAATTATATTTTTGCTTACATTATAAATTATTTTTATATTTTAAAAACTAATTAATGAAGTCATTAAAACTGTATTTGCAAAAACGGTTTTAAAAAGAAAAAAATTATTTTTGGTCAATAGAACCCTAAGAGAACCATTTAAGGCCAATAACGATAACTATATTAGCATCCACAGTCCATACCAGCGGACGATAATGTTCTGTTTATTATAAATGCGTGCTTGTCTGTCACTTTACATGCTCAAGCTCTTTGCAGCAGAATGGGTTCTGATTGGCTGTCAAGGTTTATATCGTTCATCAGCAGAATAAAAATAGTTCCTCTGTGCTGTTATCTTTATAGTTGTGGTGTGAACTCTGCTATTCTTGAATATTGAGAAATATTTTAACTTTATCTTTATTGTTATCTTTAGTTATCGTCCTTGATGTGAATGGGCCTTAACTGTCAATCTTGATACATTTTAATGTATTCTTACTGAATAAAGGTTTTTTTTTCTCTGACAGACCCCAACTGATGTTGTAAATTACATTTTAGATTACAATCTTATCTATGCATTCACTTGAATCTTGAAAAAGTAAATATTTAATAATAATAAAAAAAATATATATTACTCAAAAACAAGAAAGAAATGAAGAGGGTTACCCAGAACTTTCTCAAGATTGAAGTCCACTGGTAGGGAAAGGACTGTCTGACAGATGGCTTTAACACAAACAACAAGCAAGGACCAATTATTCTAAATCTACATACATATCTAAAATGATCATTTATGAATGTCTTGGAGCTGCTGAACAAACCATTGATTTTCTTTGGTGGCGGAGGCTCCTCTGCTACCAGTGGGGACAACGGACCTAAAATTAGAGAGTTTCAATGAATATCCAAATGCTACATTAGTTGTATTAAAACATTTCTCTTTTGTGTGTCTGTGTCATGACTTACTTTTCTGATGTGGCGGTTTTATTGATTGTTTAGCTGTGAGTGGTCCCCATGGAGAAGGAACAATGGCACCTTTAGTGAAAAACTGTACAACCCAAAAATAATTCGATGAAGCATCTTTCTCTTTAGGGAAAAGAAAACATTTTCATGGACAGGGACTGTGTTATTTACAAGGAGTAAAGCAGTTTTACCTGTTCAATAGCATGTTGCCGTTTTGCCTCAATCTCAGAATCTGCCCTTATGCGTTAAAAAAAACACAGTTGAGTTAATGTCATGTGAAAAAATAACTACAAATACAGGGTTATTAAAAAAACTACAGATAAACATACTAACAGCAATTACATACCTGGCTTGGCTCAGAAACACAGCCTGACGGTGAATGTCCTCAGGGTCTATTTCCACAGGAAGTAAATTAGCCATTTCATCAATGGACCACTTGAACTTGGCTGGAGTCTACAACAGAAAATACACAAAAAAATCCATTTCTATCGGTTTTCTTTATTGCCCCCTGACACGCGGAGTCAGATACTCACCGCAGATGAGCTCTTGGAGCTTTTGAACACCGACGGGCTGGGCATCAGAGGCTCATGCAGACGATGGTAGTCGTTTGGGCTCTCAAAAGGGTTCAGAATAGCAGGTCTTCCTGGAGTCTCGGGTGTTATATGAATCTCTGCTATATCACCCATCTTAAAAAAGGCGTCCAGAGACAAGCTGGCTACGTTTTAATAAGAAAGAAAAACGAGTGAAAAAAAGCAGATTGAATTCTTGAAAATATCAACAACTTGGAGTGGTAAACATCCTGTTTGGTTGTACACTACTGCATCTCATTAGCAATGATCAAAAGAGTACTGATCGGGTTATCTAAGTTACCTTTCTTAGTTTGCAATCTTAACATGTTTTGATGTGATTTTTACCAGGTGATTAATGTTCTTAATTAAATACTTACAACGCAACGAGACTCACACAAGCCCAACCGCGATCTCTGATGGGCTTCCAACGTCTGATTTAATTTTCGCTCAAGATGTGCTAACCAATCACAATTCAGCAGAACCTGCGAAACAACCAATCAGGTGAGGAGAACGGGCAACATTCCGTCTCGACGTAACTTCCTTTCGAACATTTACAACTTTATTGAGCGGATTACCACAACAACAAGCGGGAGGTGAAAATAAAACGACTGTCCGTTAGTTTGCAGTGTATATTGTTTAATGTTTATTTTGCAAATGTGGGGAAGATACCAGGGACTATCAGCTAAAGACTTGACAGTGTCATTTGAATGAAAGATAGTGCTTTGTTATTGTCGTTATTAAAGTAATTAAATTGCTTTAGCACGATAGCATCATGGCCAATCCCGCCAGCGCAAACATGAATGCCGTCCGGGAGACTATGGATGGTAATATTGGGATTTTTAAAAAAGATCTTTATTATTATTTGTTATTGTGAATCATATCGGCTAATCATCGAATGAACCACTGGACGACTATTATGGCTTCTTCTTTTATTTTCAGTTCTCCTGGAGATATCAAGGCTTCTGAATACAGGATTGGACATGGAGTCCTTGTCGATATGTGTCCGTCTCTGTGAGCAAGGGATCAATCCCGAAGCCCTGTCATCAGTCATCAAAGAACTCAGAAGAGCCTCTGACTCGTTAAAGGTGCTCACACTAATGCAGCAGTAGATTTGTGGTGACTGTCCGACTTATTTCTGCTTCTCTCCACTCTGTTTTTATTCACTCTCCCTTTTGAAGATGCTAAGTCATGAATAACGTTATATTGATATTCTTGCATCAGTAATCTGGGAAATTAGGTGAAGTCTGCCAGACTCATCATATTGACCTATTAAAGCAAGGGTTTTCAATCATTAGATGCCACGGACCCCCATCCGATTCCTATATGTTGAATATGTTAAAACTGGAAAAATTAATGTGTGTAAAATATTACTTGGCAAATATTTATTTTATATAATGTTACATTACGTTTTTATGCATAATAGTACTGTATTGTTGAATGCATTCTTTATTCAAATTTGAATTAATGAATTGAAATAATAAAAAAATCCAATTACTTGTCTCAATATATTAACAATAACAATAAGTATCAATATATTAACAATGAGGAGGGGGGGGGGTAACCTAAACCATACATAGCTTCAGGTTATGTTATTTTAATATATAATAATTTAAATAAAAAACCTAATTTAATAAGTTTATAAGTCATTCTGCAGCCCTCTCGAAGGTAGGCCCCGGTTCCTTGGTTTAGAACCATGGCTCTATGGTGTGACATGCTATTCTTTTTTTTATGCATGCGGATAATATTAATTGAGAAGCTACAGGCGTATATTTGCACAACATTAACTGTCCTTTTTGTTTGATCTTTTTCAGGCTTCTGAAAACAGCACTAGTCAAGGATGAGTCTAAAATTCATCTCTGACAAAGCAGTTTAAGAAAAAAACTACATAATACAATGTATATAAGCATATGCCTATGATTAATGTGTGAAAGCAGTTGGTTTTGCCTTGTTTGGCCCACTTTCATGTGCCTCAGTGTGTACAGTTGAACTGTTCAAGCATTTTCCTTTTCCTTATCTTTTTGTCCATTTAACATTGTGTATGCAAATAGCTATAATGCATTTTTTTTGTTGGGTTTTGCTGCAGGTTAAGGTCAGTAAAATGTTTTTTTTTTTTTTTACCCCCAACTGTATGAAACATGCTCTTTTTATTGATACGGTCTCTGGCTGATCCCTCAAGGGCATTTTATCTGTACAGCCATGTGCATTTGTGTCTTTCAACCACACGATGGCGACATCAGTGCATTCATAGTTAAATCATTGACTACTTGTGCTTTGTATTGTAACGTTGCATTGTAATATCAATCTTTTAGGATTTCTTTATTTAAACATTTATACTAAACGTCATGGCCAAATTCTTCTTTCGTTCTTATTCTCTTCAAAACAATAGCAGTGTAATTGGATCATCAAGCCTGTTCTCCATGTCACAGGTGTTTTTTGCCCAGATCTGACACCAGTTTTGGACGGGAATGTTTAAGGTCACGTTTGGTAAAAGCGGCGTGGTTCTTAGATCAGCCCAAAAGGCATGAGCTTCATTAACACCCAGCCGTGCTGAGAGGGACAGGTGGCGGTGTCCTTGGTTCCTGCAGATAGGAGGCATAATGTTTCACTCCTGCAGTGAGAATTCATTTATGTGTCTGTAATCACCTCCACCTTATGTTTGCTCTTATTGCTAAACATTTACTCTAGTCCAGTCGCTTTTCAAGGCGAAATTCTCAGGAGAATGTGGTCTGGGTTAATGTAATTTTCATGATTCCTATTCCTAACTTTAAGTTGAATGGGAAAAGGCTGCAGGTTAACCCTGTTATGTTAGAATCTATTACATGAGGCTTGTTTTAAGAGTGTTTCGATGGTAGTCCCTCAAACATTTGTTGACTTTGCGGATGAAATGCCACCTGTTGTGTTAGTTGTAACATGGGTCAAGGATGCACCATCTTCAGGCCTCCGTTGAATCACCTTTAACAAAGACACAAACAGCATTGGAGAATGATTGCGACCGCTTGTTGGAATGACAGTGTTATCAACTAAAGCGGACCAGGCTTGTCTCTTCATGAGGCCGGCTAATGATGCGCAACAATGGAGTAGTTTATTCCTCACTGTGAATAAGTATCATAAAGGTTGCCACTGTGACAGTGATATCGCTCATCAGTACCATCAAATCATTTTTGATAACTTTGTTTGAGTGACCATCGGTCTCCAAACAATATGCATCTGACTTAAATAGTTATTTTAGAGTGGATGAAGTTGATGGTCAATATTTTTTTTAAAAGACAAGCACCATCAAAGTAGTAGTGAGTTTAGAAAGTGAGCTTATACTCTGACTTTGGCTAATTGAACTTCTTTTAAAAAGGATGAAACCAAATAACACAATTAGGTACTCTGGGGTTGATGTGTAATTATCATATTCCCATCCTCTAATTCATGCATTAATTGCTTTAATTAGCAAAGCAATTAAAAAAACAATGCTAAGTTCTGTAATAGCATCCACCTTCAGTAACTGTTTATGTAAATTCCCTTGTGTTTGGTGTAGGTTAATGAAATGTTTGATATTAAATGGGAATTCTGTGTGTTCAAGTATGTAATTATCAATAGTTTAGCTGTAAATTTAATAATTGTGTTTTAACCTTCTAAATGATGCATGCAATGCAACAGGGTTCTTTGTTCACAGGTATGTGATAAACAACTGGTATTAATCTAAAGCTGATGGAAATGAGAATACCCTTGTGCAAGGTTAATTGGAAGTTTAAAATGTATAATTGTGGGTTAGAATCCATTATTTTTTTCAACATAATGCCTTTAAAAATAACAGGGCCTTTGACCTTTTTTGGAATATATGCGCTCAGACATTTTACTCGCTGAATACCTATTTGTTTAAGTATAGCCCTTGACCCTGCTTGGGCTACAAACTCCTCCAAACTTAAGTTTCTTTATCATATTTTTATATAACAAGTAATCACAATATGACTACTTTAGGCAAGTGTCTACAATAGCCCATACATT
This sequence comes from Meda fulgida, assembly GCA_030578275.1. Taxonomy (NCBI): domain Eukaryota; kingdom Metazoa; phylum Chordata; class Actinopteri; order Cypriniformes; family Leuciscidae; genus Meda; species Meda fulgida. Next base: position 25,105,115 of record CM060616.1, on the reverse strand, counting down.
AACACTACTGTTAAAAGTTTGGGTTTGGTAAGATTTTTTAACGTTTTTAAAAGACATCTGTTATGTAAATTAAGGCTGCATTTATTGGATCAAAAATACAGTAAAACTTTTAATATTGTAAAATATTTTTACAATTTAAAACAGCTATTTTCTGTATTAATACATTTTTTACAAAATTCTGTGATGGCCAATTACTGAATTTTCAGCAACTATTACCCAAATCTTCTGTCACATGATTCAGAAATCATTGTAATGTGCTGATTTGGTACTCAAATAACATTTCTTGTCATCACAGAGGAAAACGATTGTGCCCTTTAATATTTGAAACCATTATGCTTTTTTCAAAAGAAAATAAACATTATATATATATATATATATATATATATATATATATATAATGCATACTGGTAGTTGTGCCTTTGTCACTTTTGATCAATTTAATTTATCTGTGATGAATAAAACTATTCATTTCTTTAAAAAAAAAAATAGTTTGTGGAAGATGTCTTTTTTTACTTGCCCCATAATTGTGACAACATGCCTATTAAGTCAGGCCCCGATTCACATGCAACATGGCCAAAGCCAGGACTTTTTTCCCCTTTAAGACAAACATGCATTCACAAACTTCTTTCTATTCTATCCATGGTCTTACATACACTCTCAGAATTTATTTTACTAAGCTTTCACTGGGACTATAAAAGGTATTAATATGTACACTTTTGGTACCAATATAAGTACAGCTCGCATCAAATTCAAGTCACTGACGCTTGCCTCACAGAACAACCACTGGCTCTGCTCCCTTTTACCTAAACTCATTACTTCAGACTTACGTGCCATCCAGAAACTTGCGCTCTGCAAGCGAACGTCGTCTTGTGGTGCCATCTCAAAGAGGCACCAAATCTCTTTCTTGGAGTCGGACCTTTACCATGACTGTTCCTTGCTGGAGGCATGACCTAACCAACTCAACCAGAGCTGCTGAGTCCGTAAACGGTTGAAGACGCATCTCTTTCGGCAGCTTCCAGTAATACCAACACTCTCTTCCTTTCTCTGTAAATATTAGGCCTACCTTTAATGCACTTTTTAGGCACAAATGCATATCTTTTGAAAGGGTACTGCCCCAGTGACAACTTTTTTTTTATGAGATTGTTGGATTTTGAGGATGACATTTTACATTTTGCAGCACACTTTGTGTACATATCTGGTGTCCTACACTATCTGCAGTGGTGGAAACGTTAAAGGTAGGGTAGGCAATTCGTTTTGTTATAGTCTACTGTTTTAACCTGTCTTCACATCCTGATAGCAATCAATATAAAAAGTTATCTAAATATTAAAATGTAGGCGTAATTAAAGTGTAAACAGCTCAATAACCCTTTTATTTTATGTCTAGACAGGTCCGGTGCATTACGATTGAAAGCAGTATCAATAATGTCAAAAAGTACATTGTCAAAAATAAACAAAATACTTTCGAAGATGTCTGGATTATTAATAGTACTATTAATATACATATTCATTCTTTATTGTCCTCGACAGAGGAAATTTGTTTTCACAGACTGTACCAGGAGCAACATTCAACATGCACATATCACACAGAATTTTGTACACATAAATAGACATGTTGCAAAAAAACAACAAAAAAACAAGCACTTTAGCACATACTGTTCCGTCATCCCGAAGTCAATGGGTTTTTTAAATAGGGTTTTGGTTAAATGGCTGAAATAAGGTCTGTGGTGAACAAGCTCAAGACACTCACATTTTATTCTACGACATAAAATACATCAATAGTACCCCACTCGTAATTTTTTTAAGCTGTTACATGTCTTGAAAAAGGCGGTTGCTAACAAGCAGCTAAATAAGACTATAGGGCTGTCGAGGAAAGTAAACGTCATCACGCCCAACTGGTAAGCTCAGTCCGCTTTTACAGGTCGTTATGGTTATAATTGTGCTCTTACAAACTATTCTAACTCATACGTTCTGGGAAAATGTTTTTAGATAAAAACTGAAAGAGTTGTCGGAAGCTTGGTGGTGACGTGGTCGAGCGACCGTGATGTAGTTCGCTTATAGCCTACCTTTAGCTTTTTACTTAGTATAACTTCTTTTATAATTATCTTAATGGACAAAATGTGCAAGTGTAAAAAAACTTTTGTTGAACACAGAGCTTGTTTTTAGCGATAATACAAAAGCCTATGGGAAAATCCTATTGGGTTTTTGTTGAGGGAACTAGCAGGATGCTAACTGCCGGTTGGCCTACAAAGTGACATTATACATGCACCATTCTATTACGCTGTAGCCACATTGTACCAGCAGTTTGTAAAATGGATGGAGAGATGATTCAGCTGCGGACACCATCTTCTGGTCAATCACAGGAACTCATTCGACACGCGACTCTCACAGTGCATTATGGGTATTCTCTAGCCGTTGAGCACACCAGTTGTAGACTCGTTATTGCGGTGCATTGTGGGATTGAATGAGTGCACTCAATAACGTCCACTATGTTTTTTCGGACACCACTACATATGGCTGTCCCTTCAAATAGTGCCCTATTTAAGGGTACAGGGGGCGATTTCGGACACAGCCAACGTCTCAATTGGCTTCGATTAATCTTTGCGCAGCTGCCACACAGGTCAAAAGACTCTCTAAGAGTAAAGTAGGCCTACTTTTCTTTCCCGCTTAATAATATCCTTTACCCTCTCATGTGGAATGTCAAAAAAAAAACTCTATGCCCAACAGACTTGAACTCTTCCTGATGTCAAGCCTGTTAGTAACTTCATCAGAAGTGCATCAATTCCCATTAGCTGCAAATGAACGTGTGCCAGGCGTGTCACCTCATTGCCCGTTTGATCAGCGGCGGCGTTTAAATGCCACTTCGACTCACATTAACCTCCGCACCGGACATTTACCGCGTGTCCGAGCTTCCCACAAGACAAACAAAGGGGTTGATAATACTAATGCTTGTGTTGATGTGACAGCGTTATTTATAATGATTAATGATGCCGTGTTTTAGTTGATTACTGTGCCGCCGAGTCTCCATACTTGTTTCAATTAGTGTTGTGAAGGACGCTAAACTAATCCCTCACCCCCGTGAGCATAATCTTTTCCCATTAATAATCATACAATGCTTTCTGCCCTCGTGCTCATTTGAATCACCAACACTGCTAAAGGAAAAAACATCCTCAAGTACTACTGCTTTAGACAGGAAAAATGAGGATGGTGTTGATGATGTTTGGTGTGCTCTTCCCAATGCTGTGACTCATTGACCTGCTCCCTCAAGGGATTTCTCAATTGAGCTTTAGGATTAAATACATCTTTATTTGTCTAATTAGAGTGGATGGAATGATATTTAGGCCTCATGCATTTGATCTGCTACCGAAATCTTTCTCTGCAGGGTTGAGTAAGTCATATAGCCTATTGTTGTCGACAGGACCAGAAGCAACCTGTCATTTTCTATCAAGCCCAGTTTGTTGCACTGCACACAGACCTTTAGATGTCATTACATGACTATATTTAAATTGTTTAATTAACCAACAACAGTAGATTGCCTTGAGCCAGCTGAAATGATGTGGACTGGGCTATTTCTTCATTGTTGAGTAGACAGTTTTGCAGACATTTCCATAGGAGATTCACTTGAAGTAAAAATAGAATGAAGGACAAAAGACATTTGGACAGGACATTATATAATAGTTCTATATACTTTGAAGACAGGGACTAGTTGACACACAGAGCTGATACAGCCTACTACCTGACCTCACTATATAAGGTTTTAAGCCAATGTTCAGTTACACACTGTAAAAAAAATCCAACTTCTATTTTGCCACACTCTATTTTAAAAGTTGATTAATGTAATGTAGAAAAAAAGTTGAGATTAAGGTTAAGAAAGTATTAAAGTATTTTAGGTTAATTTAGTATGAGCAATCTCATCATTTCCAATAGTGAGAACTTATGATTGTCAAATTTGATGGTGAGAGTTGAACTGGCAGGCTATTAAGAATGCTCAGTTTGAGGCAGAACAAATCCACCTTGCTTAGCTGCCATGATCACATGTCTTGCTTTGATATTTGATATTGAGAATTAATCATTTCAAATTGAATATGGAATATATTTATGATGTAAAATTATGTAAAATTATGTAAAAAATGATGCAATACCATATTTACCTTAAAGTGGACAGCTTGAGTTAGCTATGGTAAAGTAATAAAGGCTATAAGCCTTTTTGAGCCTCAAATTGCTGTGTCTATTACTGAGCATGCATATTGGAGATGCATTGTGGATGAGGGGACACCACAAAAATAACTTTATTTGTGTGTTTGCTTAAAACATGCAAAAATATCTTTAAGTTTACAGACATTACTTTTATCCCTAAAACACATTGCAATGTGTAATTCAAAATACAGGTAAAATTCAAAAGGAATTCATGATGGATGGATGGATGGATGGATGGATGGATGGATGGACAATGAACATGTCTCAGGTTATGCATTTAACCATGGTTACCTGAGAATAGGGGACGTAGCGTCTTGTTCCCTGTTCTCAGGGAACCATGGTTACATGCGTAACCTGAGACGTTCCGTTTTGAAAGGGAACTCGCGCTGTGTCCCCTAGAGGTCGCTATGAGGAAAGGAATACCCATGCTGCCATGCTGAGGGGATGAGTGCCCTATTGGCTGAGCTAAGTCAAAGTCCTCATCACCTGAGGTCCACCAGCAACAATCATACACCAGAGCTTCTCAAGAACAGAGGCCTTAACAAGATAGCTCCAAAGAGAGGAAGCCTAACTAGGTTCACATTTTAAGGCCAGCGTCCAAGGAGGCTCACAGAGAGCCTAACTTGTGTTAAAGCAGCTCTGAAGAGTGGAGGCCTCAAAGAGAGGCCTAGGCAACACAAGGGCAAAACGAGAAAGCTAAAAAAAAAAACTAAGCTCAGTCTACTGGGTAACAAAGCTCTGCAGAGTGGAGGCCTCAATAGAATGACTCTATTAATAAGAGAAGGAACAGTCCACACTTAAGGTCAGTATTCAGGGAGGCTCCCAGAGAGCCTAAAAACCTGGTATACTACCCTACTGCCTAGCCAAGCTCTAGGAACTGAGGCCTCAGTAAGATGACTTTCTAAATTGAGAGGAGACCTAACTAAATTCCACGCTCAGAACAGCTTGCAAGGAGGCTCACAAAGAGCCTACAACTTTCAACCACTATCCCAGTGGAGCTCAAGAGACCGGAGGCCTCAATAAATGTAACTCTCTAGCGAGAGGAAGCCTGAAAACGCTCGCAGTAGCCAAGGAGGCTCACCGAGAGCCTAACCACTTAGCGGACTATTCGGACGGGACTAGTTTAACATGGAGAGGTGGGGTAAAATAATAATTACCAGATCTTCTCTGTGATTTTAGTCCCGTCCGAATGTACCATCTCAGTAATCATTACAGACAATGTCAGTACCTTCAGTAAAAAGGTCAGAAAAAATTACCTCAGGTAATACTAATCCCGTGTGAATTGACCCGCTGTAAATATGTACGGAAATATTACGTCATTTCCTGTTTAAAAGTAGTTTTCCGCTGTTTTTCAACATAGCATCAATAGCATTCAGTTGCGTTCTAGACGCTGGGACAAGTCTGTGGCAAAACTCAAGTGTTTTCCACAAACCATTCAGATCAGAAAGAAGATCGAAAGCACTTGTTAGAGGCATAAAACATCTTTTTCCGTTAGGTAAGTGCCTATTACCAACACAATCCAATCTGAAGTTAATTAATACATTGTTCAACTGGACATAACTGTTTTATAAATATAGGTTATGTGTTTGTGCACGTGATATCAGGAAGCAACGTAATACGCACATGACGACAGGAGGCGGGTGACGGCGATGCGCAAATCGAGTTACCCCTCCCACTTCTGCTAGTTTTACTGAGATATCATATCCTGTGCGAATTGGCCATTAATATTACAGACGTCCTGTGGTAAAATTACTCCATCTACCCTTGTAAAGTTAATCCCGTCCGAATAGGCCTTTAGACAAACTTTAGGAGCGGAGACCTCAGTATGATGGCTCTCTAAATCAAGAGGTACCCCACACATGGATATCTTGCAGGGAGGCTCCAAGAGAGACTACAACTCACAATTACTATTCTAGCGGAGCTTTTGCGGAGTGAAAGCACAGTAGCCAGGGATGCTCACAAAGAGCCTAACAACCTAGAAAACAGCTAGCCGAGCTCTTGAGGCCTCAACATGACAACTCTCTAAATATAGAGGATTACAACCACGCTCAGGACGCCTTACAATAAGGCTCACAAGTAACCTACAACTCGTAAGCGAGAGGAAGCCTAACAATGTTTGCAGAGAGCTTAACAATGTTGTAATTAGCAATTCATATAATTTTACCTGTGAAGCAGATTTGTTATGTGACAGCATTAATTAATGTTTCGGTAACACTTTACAATATAGTTCATTAGTTAACATTAGTTAACTACATTAGTTAGCATGAACTAATAATGAACTGCGCTTATACAGCATTTATTAATCTTTCTTAATGTTAATTTCAACATTTACTAATACTTTATTAAAACATAGTTTATATACTGTGAACTAACATGAAGAAACAACAAACAGCTTTATTTTTATTAACTAACATTAACAAAGATTAACAAATACAGATAATACAAATACAATATTGCTCATGGTTAGTTCATGTTAGTTAATACATTAAGTAATGTTAACTAATGAACCTTATTTGTAAAGTGTGTCGACTGAGACAAATCAGACACAATTATTTGTTATAGTTAACAAATAATATTTAAAACTCACTCTAGGATCTGTGGTCCCATCCCCCCAACAAGGGCAAGAACCATGACTACGATCAGATAAGTTGGTTTTATTACTGTTAAAAATGTGGTCACGTGGTCCACGTGGGAAGGAGACTTTAAAACAGACTTTGCTGCATTCATTTATAGACAATGATCCATAAATGAACATGCACCCCAGGACACTGTGTGAATGATTTACTGTCTTTTGTTCTATTATGTCTTTGATACTACAGTATGTATTTTAGTATACAACCAATGGTCAATGTAACCCCACCTGTATTGTGTCTCCTATCTAATTAATCCTCATTTAATGGCTCGCACTTTAGTGTTCATCAACTTCTCTTAGAATGCAGTGTGTTTGTGATATCTATCTGAGTATAAATGGACACACAGATGTCTAACCACACTTGAGATAGCGTCATAAATCCTCCCATCAGAGGACTCTCCCACTTAGAAATTCCCCCTTTCTTATTGGTTGAGCCAACCCTGAAAGGTAGGACCTTTCTCAGACTTTAAATGGCCTACACAAGCCCCTCCCCTTCTTGGCCTTATTGGTACGTTCAGGGTGCTGTGCTGTCCTGCGTGACCTCAGCAGGCTCCAGGGCAGCAAGCCTTGACTCATAACCAGCCATGTGCTCATTGAGAGAGAGAACTTTCAACCAGAACAGAGTCAAACTAACCATGCAAGTTCATCATATCTTCTTCATCCAACGGAGAAGAAAACGATTGCAACTTCAACATTTGACACTCACGGAATCATCAAGACCCTTTTTCAGGAACTTCAAGAAATGCTTTAACTGCAAAGGCCATGCAAGTATACATTTAATGAGGGGCTCTGAAAATAATAAGCTGATGGTTCTTCTCATAGTTGAATGGATCTTTTCCATAGTTCCATTTCCTGCATGCTTCCGGTTTCATTCTGTCACTCACCATTTTACCTATGCATGTATGTATGTGTTATGAACTGCTCCGAGACTTGGAGGTGAAGATCCAAATGCAGCTTTATATAGAATAGTCGTACAGGCAGGGTCAAGAATGAGCAAACAGGACAATGGAGAAGAGACAGAGAACAAAACCAGATAGCAGGCAATGGTCGAGGCAGGCGGCGAGAAGCAAGGTCCAGTAAACAATCCAGGTCAGGGTAAACAGAGAACAATCAGAAAACGGGGTACACAGTCCAAGGTCAAAAAGGCAATAAACAAAACACGGGGAAACGCTCAGAAATGCAGACACACAGTACAACAAGACTTCGCGGTGAGTGAATGAATGAACATGGTATATATAGACTGAGACTAGCAGGATGACAAGACACAGGTGAATAAAATCAGTGACAATGAGGTACAGGTGAATGTGATCAGTGTGAATGAGTCCAGGCAGTGAGTATGGGAAATGTAGTTTGTGAGGAAGTGATCATAGTCTTATCTGGAGTGCCCTCTGGTGGCTCTCAAGGGCACTCCAGCTGGTGACCGTTACATAGCCCCCCCTTTAAGGAGCGGATTCCAGACGCTCAAAAAACTGTCCAGGTGGGAGGTGGAGCGGAGGCGGATCTGGGGGCGGGATGGGGGGCCAGGTCCGTGGAGCAGAAGAGGAACAGGAGACCAGGGTGGAGCAGGCGACCAGGGCGGATCAGGCTGTGCAGGTGACCCTTCAGGCGGCCAGGGAGGAGACGACAGTCCAACTGGCGGCCATGGCGAAGACGACACCTCGGGCGGCCATGGCAGAACATAGAGTCCTTCGGGCGGCCAGGGCGGTGAAGACCCCTCGGGCGGCCAGGGCGGAGAAGACCCCTTCGGGCGGCCAGGGCGGTGAAGACCCCTCGGGCGGCCAGGGCGGAGAAGACCCCTTCGGGCGGCCAGGGCGGAGAAGACCCCTTCGGGCGGCCAGGGCGGAGAAGACCCCTCGGGCGGCCCTGGCAGAGGCTCTGGAACAGATACTGGCACGGGCTCCGGCTCCGGCTCTGGAACAGCAGACACCGGCTCTGGAACAGCAGACACCGGCTCTGGAACAGCAGACACCGGCTCGGGAACAGCAGACACCGGCTCGGGAACAGCAGACACCGGCTCGGGAACAGCAGACACCGGCTCGGGAACAGCAGACACCGGCTCGGGAACAGCAGACACCGGCTCGGGAACAGCAGACACCGGCTCGGGAACAGCAGACACCGGCTCGGGAACAGCAGACACCGGCTCGGGAACAGCAGACACCGGCTCGGGAACAGCAGACACCGGCTCGGGAACAGCAGACACCGGCTCGGGAACAGCAGACACCGGCTCGGGAACAGCAGACACCGGCTCGGGAACAGCAGACACCGGCTCGGGAAAAGCTGACACTGGCTCCAGTCCTGGAACGGGCTCTGGCTCCGGAACAGGCATTAGCTCAGGAACAGACACCGGCTCAGGAACAGACACCAAAACTGTAACAGCCACAAGAACAGACACAAACACAGAAACAAACACTGGTTCAGGAACAGGCGCCGGCTCAGGTACAGCAGACACTGGCTCCGACTCTGGAACAGGCAATGGCTCTGGAACAGGCAATGGCTCTGGAACAGGCAATGGCTCTGGAACAGGCAATGGCTCTGGTTCCGGCTCTGGAACAGGCACTGGCTCTGGAACAGAAACAGACTCTGTGACGACGGCCATCTGGTCCGTAGACACTGGCTCGGAGGCGGCCATCTTGTCCGAAGACACTGGCTCGGAGGAAGTGATGTGAACAGTCACTGGATCAGCAGAAGTGATGTGAACAGACTCTGGATCGGCCATCTTGTCCGTAGACACTGGCTTGGAGGAAGTGATGTGAACAGTCAGTGGATTAGCAGAAGTGATGTGAACAGACTCTGGTTTGGCCATCTTGTCCGTAGACACTGGCTCTGAGGAAGTGATGTGAACAGTCTCAGGATCAGCAGAAGTGATGTGAACAGACTCTGTTTCGGCCATCTTGTCCGTAGACACTGGCTCGGAGGCGGCCATCTTGTCCGTAGACACTGGCTCGGAGGAAGTGACGTGAGGCGTCTCTGGCTCGGCAGATGTGACGTGAGGCGTCTCTGGCTCGGCAGATGTGACGTGAGGCGTCTCTGGCTCGGCAGATGTGACGTGAGGCGTCTCTGGCTCGGCAGATGTGACGTGAGGCGTCTCTGGCTCGGCAGATGTGACGTGAGGCGTCTCTGGCTCGGCAGATGTGACGTGAGGCGTCTCTGGCTCGGCAGATGTGACGTGAGGCGTCTCTGGCTCGGCAGATGTGACGTGAGGCGTCTCTGGCTCGGCAGATGTGACGTGAGGCGTCTCTGGCTCGGCAGATGTGACGTGAGGCGTCTCTGGCTCGGCAGATGTGACGTGAGGCGTCTCTGGCTCGGCAGATGTGACGTGAGGCGTCTCTGGCTCGGCAGATGTGACGTGAGGCGTCTCTGGCTCGGCAGATGTGACGTGAGGCGTCTCTGGCTCGGCAGATGTGACGTGAGGCGTCTCTGGCTCGGCAGATGTGACGTGAGGCGTCTCTGGCTCGGCAGATGTGACGTGAGGCGTCTCTGGCTCGGCAGATGTGACGTGAGGCGTCTCTGGCTCGGCAGATGTGACGTGAGGCGTCTCTGGCTCGGCAGATGTGACGTGAGGCGTCTCTGGCTCGGCAGAAGTGACGTGAGGCGTCTCTGGCTCGGCAGAAGTGACGTGAGGCGTCTCTGGCTCGGCAGAAGTGACGTGAGGCGTCTCTGGCTCGGCAGAAGTGACGTGAGGCGTCTCTGGCTCGGCAGAAGTGACGTGAGGCGTCTCTGGCTCGGCAGAAGTGACGTGAGGCGTCTCTGGCTCGGCAGAAGTGACGTGAGGCGTCTCTGGCTCGGCAGAAGTGACGTGAGGCGTCTCTGGCTCGGCAGAAGTGACGTGAGGCGTCTCTGGCTCGGCAGAAGTGACGTGAGGCGTCTCTGGCTCGGCAGAAGTGACGTGAGGCGTCTCTGGCTCGGCAGAAGTGACGTGAGGCGTCTCTGGCTCGGCAGAAGTGACGTGAGGCGTCTCTGGCTCGGCAGACGTGACGTGAGGCGTCTCTGGCTCGGCAGACGTGACGTGAGGCGTCTCTGGATCGGCAGACGTGACGTGAACAGTCTCTGGATCGGCCGGAGGCTCAGGAAGGGCCTCCGGGCATTGCAGGATGCAGGAAGTCCTCCTCCTCCTCCTCCGTCTCCGAGAGGGTGCTGGACTGGACGGGACCAGCGGTAAGGGCTCTGGGCTGGACGGCGCCAGAGGTGAGGGCTCTGGGCTGGACGGGACCAGCGGTGAGGGCTCTGGGCTGGACGGGACCAGCGGTGAAGAGGACCTTGGCTCTGGCTGAGGGGATACTGTGGGTTCACGGAGTTCCTCATCTACCACACCCACCGTATACACAGAACCGTTTAACAGAAGGGCCAGTTCAGTATAGCTCTCTAATGTCCCGTGAGGCTCATGCAAGGGTATAAATGAACTGAGCGGTTCTGATAGCCCTCCTCGGAAGAAGATCATCAGGCATTCCTCGCTCATAGAGGTGAAAGGTGCCAGCTTGACAAAATCTTCTACGTACTCCTCAATCGAATGACTCCCCTGACGGAGACACAGGATTTGGACTGCTGTGTCCATGGCTGATATCGCTGCTGGATCTGGGTGTGGCGAAGTCTTCTGTTATGAACTGCTCCGAGACTTGAAGGTGAAGATCCAAATGCAGCTTTATATAGAATAGTCGTACAGGCAGGGTCAAGAATGAGCAAACAGGACAATGGAGAAGAGACAGAGAACAAAACCAGATAGCAGGCAATGGTCGAGGCAGGCGGCGAGAAGCAAGGTCCAGTAAACAATCCAGGTCAGGGTAAACAGAGAACAATCAGAAAACGGGGTACACAGTCCAAGGTCAAAAAGGCAATAAACAAAACACGGGGAAACGCTCAGAAATGCAGACACACAGTACAACAAGACTTCGCGGTGAGTGAATGAATGAACATGGTATATATAGACTGAGACTAGCAGGATGACAAGACACATGTGAATAAAATCAGTGACAATGAGGTACAGGTGAATGTGATCAGTGTGAATGAGTCCAGGCAGTGAGTATGGGAAATGTAGTTTGTGAGGAAGTGATCATAGTCTTATCTGGAGTGCCCTCTGGTGGCTCTCAAGGGCACTCCAGCTGGTGACCGTTACAGTATGTGTGTTTGTATGTTAGTTATGTGTTTGTGATTTAGTTAATACATTTTGAGCACAATATGTATGTGGTTCTGATTCTCTGCTTGCAACAAAATGTATTTTACGATTTAGATTTTGACTACAGGCTTTTAGTTGTACTGTACAGTAAGAAAGACATTTCCCTTCCCCGGGACATGAACATTTCTAAGAATTAATAAACAATTAACAATGAGTGTTCATGGGACGAACAGGTTGATTGATTGTAATATTAATTTTACTACATTAAGTTAATTCTATTAACTGATCCAAATATTCATAATAAATTATAACAAGTTATGATTGATTTTTGAAATTTCTTTAGAGCTAGTTTGCTACAAGTGTTACCAATGTTTCTTATGTGTCAAAACATTTTTTTCTAATGGCACAGCAAGCAGACAGCATGTTTTTACAAAGTTATCTGCATCTCCTGCGCTACATCAAGCCACTCCCATAATAGCTGTCACCGTTCAAATGAATGCAAAGCATAGACTAACTATACATCATGTGCGTAAGACTCCAATAAAATTATTAGGCAATTATTCCCTCATGAATAAATCTCTCAGAGAGTGAAACTGTCTACATTATGATAGACAACATAACATTAATATTAGTTTCAAAATAGTTTTTAAATTATTATTATTATTATTTTAAATTATTATTGTTCCTTGTTCAATTAGGTACACTTTTAAGAAAGTAGAAGTGACTGGGACAGACTTTAAGTATCACCTCCGCTGCAATCTAATCCTGTTTACATGAAAAAGGCCTGCTCCCGAGCAGGTTTGAGCTTATGGACCTGTTGCTATAACAGCAACTCCATGATGATCTTCGAAGTATCTAACAATCCTGGATCACGTCAAATTGTCAACAGTCAATTAACAAACACCATCGCACACCTGCAGGTGATAGGTGCGTAGGAAAAGAAGACCAAAAGGTAGGTCCTAATATGCCTGACAAAGGTCGTCAGACCTTGCAAGTCTAATGCAAGACCGTGTAATATTAACTTGCAAGTACCGATAGTGTGCAGGAGTTCCTTATTTGCAAAATTGTCAACAATAAAATCCAGATAACTGAGTAGTCCATGTACAAAGAACGGACCCCAGAACTGAAAACGAAACCAAAACAGAACAAAACAAAACGGAACGAGACTGTTACATGAACAATGGTTTGATTTTCTTTAACATTACCTTGTGCATTTTAGCTGTTTCGTTCATTTTGTGTAACAAAACATGTATTAGAGATCAATGCTGTTTATGCCTCTTAATTGTATTTCAACAACAGAAGCTTATCTAGGATCACCACATAAGAGAATCTTCTTCCCAAGGCCTAACTCAACTCCACTAGCCCGAACAGCAGCGAGTGTTTTACCCACTGCTGTAGTTGAGTGAAGGTTATTTGCCAGCTGAATGAGCCCTCTTGTTTAGGTTTGATGGATGTTGTAGAAAGTGAACCCAGCAGGGGGTCTAAGAGGCAGAATGTGTGTTGGAGAGAGTGAGTGTAAGGAAAAGGATGCTCTATGATCTGTGAAGAACCAGAGCGAGAGAGAAAGAGAAAGAGAGTGTGCACCTGAGTGTTAGCATCAATGCTTATGAGGCTTATCCATCAAACTCAACTCACAGCTAAGCACGAATGAATAACCCTCGCCCTCTCTCCGCCTCAGGAGGAAAGGATAAAAAATCACACTGCCTTTGAGGTCACAGAAGTTGTTGGTGGAAAAGTTCAGTTACATGCATTTTAAAGGAAGCGTTCTTTCTCAAAGCAGGTTACAGACCTCTGGAATGGACAGCAAAGACAAACCTCATGAAATAGAAGAATGAAAAATTACAGGACAAATCTGAGTTCTAAAGTTCAGCATTCCGAACTCAAAATATATTTTTCTCTAATAAGAGCGAAGGTTGAAGCTAATAAAATGCTGATAATATGTGTGCCCATTTGGTCACTGTAATTTTGCCAAGTAAGACATGTTCCTGGATCAACAGAAACATGCTAGGTTGTTTCAACCCATGTTTGGGTCAGATATGGACCAACCCATGTTTGGGTCAGATATGGACAAACCCGAACATTGAGTTAAAAATATAAATTGGGTTTGGTTGAGTTGGATTTGGTTTGTCCATTTTTGACCCAAACATGAGTTGAAACAACTCAGTATTTTCGCACAAGTCGGTTGACTTGTAATAATTCACAATTGCTGATCTATTCTGAAGTATTAAGTCTGCTATAAGGAGTCTGACAGTTGATTGGCCAGGGATTGACCAGTCATGTTCATGACGAATTGTATAGAGAGTTTAAAAAAAAAAAAAGAAATAAATAAAAAAAGAAATCAGGATCCCTTTGTTTTAGAGGGATTTTGGACATTTAGCTGTACAGACGTTTTAGCTGTACAGGTTGGGGGACCTGCTAGATCAACTGAAGATCTTAGCCAGGCCTAAAGACCAGTTTAAACCAGTTAAGCCAAACAAACCAGGTTAGGCTTTGTTAATATTTTTTAGCAATAATAAATATATATGTTTTTTCCCCACAATATGCCCTAAAAATAGTAGACAGTAGTATGTCTGAATTCACAGTATTCATAAAACAGTTAAAACATTAAACAATATTTTGCTGAGATTCTGAAGTGCACAACTGATTAACACATTACTATCTCATGAGGTCACGAGGAAAGGAAAGGAGTTGTGAATGGCAATGAAAAGACGCAACTGATGTAAGCCCTAACAAAGACAATGCTAATACTACAATTATACTAGAACCAGCTGTCATATCGCTGGATAGAAGACAGAAAGCAAGTGTGAGTTACAATATTTAATGAGGTAAATGGTGAAGACAGTACAAGCCGATGGTAAAAGTGACGGTGGTCACTTCGATGGTCAGGATCCGTGAAGAAGTGCGGTGTGGAGAAGACGGTGAGACAACAGCTGAATCCACACGACAACGATGACGAAGAACAGGAAACTCCAGGCGGGAACAAGACACAGGAACACCAACACGACAACATCAAACAACGATCTGACAAGACCAGGATCCCTTATCTGTAAAACCGCATTTTTCCATCTTAAAAATATATATCTAAATTACGACATATGCTCTCATTAACAAATGCGGAACAATTAGTTCATGCTTTCATGACATCAAGACTAGATTATTGTAATGCTCTACTGGGTGGTTGCCCTGCACGCTTAATAAATAAACTACAGCTGGTCCAAAACGCTGCAGCTCGAGTTCTTACTAGAACCAGGAAATATGACCATATTAGCCCGGTTCTGTCAACACTGCATTGGCTGCCTATTAAACATCGTAGAAATTTTAAAATATTGTTGATTACTTACAAAGCACTAAATGGTTTAGCTCCGCAGTACTTGAGCGAGCTCTTAACGCATTATAGTCCTTCACGTCTATTGCGATCTCAAAATTCGGGCCAGTTGATAATACCTAGAATATCAAAATCGACTGCTGGCGGTAGATCCTTTTCCTATTTAGCACCAAAACTTTGGAACAGTCTTCCTACCATTGTCCGGGAAGCAGACACAATCTGTCAGTTCAAAGCTAGACTAAAAACACATCTCTTTGACCTAGCATACACATAATATATTATAGACTTCTATAATTCAATGTTAGGCTGCATAGATTAGGTCAGCCGGAACTGGGAACACTTCCCTTAAATCCTGATGTACTCGTTACATCATCATAAGAAGAATGGCATCTACGCTAATTTTAGTGTCTTTGTTTATCCCGAGGTTTTCCCGCAGCCTACCGGATCCAGGCCGTATCCAGATCTGACTAGGAGCTTTGCCTGGACCCGATGACAACGCAGTGCTGAAGTGCCAACTAGCCTCTCCCCATGGAGGATCCCTTTCCCACTCTACAGATAAAACGTTGTGATTCCGGTTCGCGTACCCACCCCGAAGTGATAAAATAAAACAAAATTCTGTATCAAATTACAGTTACTGTAAATCCGGCCTCTAGTTCATAAACGCCAGAGGAGAACTGGCCCCCAACTGAGCCTGGGTTCTCCCAAGGTTTTTTTTTTCTCTCCATTAGGTCACCTGATGGAGTTTTAGGACACCAGTAGGTCACTTGATGGAGTTTTTCGGTTCCTTGCCACTGTTGCCTTTGGCTTTGCTCAGTTTGGGATATTCAAATTTATTAACCAAGCATTAATACCATTGATCAGCCCTACCAAACGTGGATGTTTTTTTGGGGGGTTTTTTTGTTTGTTTTTTTTTCCACTAAGAAACAAAGATTGTTATGTTATTTGATTGATCTTGTGAAGCTGCTTTGATGCAATTTATATTGTGAAAAGCGCTATATAAATAAACTTGACTTGACTTGACTTGACAAGGGTGATAGAACAGCGGTAAGTATATATGGAGTCTCTCTCGCCAGAGAGTAACTCTCGCCAAAATTTGGACACGAACTGGGGTCCCCTGTCGGAAACCACATCCATCGGGAGGCCATGTAAGCGAAAGACGTGATCAACGACTGCTACCGCTGTCTCCTTAGCTGAAGGCAATTTGGGTAAGGGAACAAAATGGGCTCCCTTCGAGAACCGGTCAACCACTGTCAAAACGACTGTGTTACCCTGAGAGGGTGGGAGGGCAGTAATAAAATCTAGAGCAATATGGGACCAAGGTCTCGAAGGCACCGGCAGCGGATGAAGTAATCCATCGGGAGGTCAATTGGAAGTCTTCTCAATGGCAAAAACCGAGCAAGCCAAAACAAAATTGTGAATGTCACGAGCCATAAGTGGCCACCAGAATCGTTGCTTGTCTAAAAAACTAGTGCGATTTACTCCTGGATGGCAAGCCACGTTGGAGGCATGACCCCACTGAATAATGTCAGACTGTAATCCCTCTGGCACAAACAAACGATTCGGTGGGCAACCGGGCGGAGGCGTTACCCCTTCCAGGGCCTTCTTGACCCTCGATTCGACCTCCCATGTGAGTGTTGAAACAAATAGAGTTTCGGGTAAAATACACTCGGGAGTAGAAGGGCGTCGGGTTTGATGTTCTTGGAACCCGGACGGTATGAAAGAGAAAATCTAAACGACCGAAAAAAAGTGCCCACCAAGCCAGTATGAAAGAGAAAATCTAAACGACCGAAAAAAAGTGCCCACGAGCCTGCCTAGAGTTCAATCTTTTAGCGGTTCTAATGTATTCTAGGTTCTTGTGATCAGTCCAGACGATAAAAGGTACCCCTGACCCTTCTAACCAGTGGCGCCATTCCTCCAACGCTAACTTAACTGCCAACAACTCTCTGTTACCAATGTCGTAATTACGTTCGGCTGGGGACAAACGATGAGACAAAAACGCGCAAGGGTGCATCTTGTCGTCTACAAGAGAGCGTTGGGACAACACTGCGCCTACTCCCACCTCTGATTCGTCGACCTCCACCACGAACTGAGGTGAAGAACCAGGGGCGACGAGGATGGGGGCTGAAACAAAGCGGCCCTTTAGTTTGGTAAACACAGCCTCGGCTGTGTCTGACCACCTGAACGTAGTTCTGGGAGAGGTCAAGGCAGTCAGAGGTGCGACTAGTTGGCTGAAATTGCGAATAAAACGCCGGTAGAAGTTGGCGAACCCCAGAAACCTCTGCAGGGCCTTGCGGGAATCTGGGCTTGGCCATTCCACCACAGCCTTAATCTTGTCAGGGTCCATCCGCATTCCTTCAGACGAAACGATGTACCCTAGGAAAAGGAACAGACTGTGCATGAAAATCGCATTTCTCCGCCTTGACAAAAAGCCCATTCTCCAGCAACCTCTGAAGCACTCGTTGGACGTGTTGCACATGTTCCTGGAGAGAAGAAGAAAAAATCAATATGTCGTCCAGGTAGACATATATGAACTGATCGATCATGTCTCGCAACACGTCATTGACCAGTGCCTGGAAAACAGCTGGGGAGTTGGACAGCCCGAACGGCATGACCAGATATTCAAAGTGCCCCCTGGGGGTGTTAAATGCAGTTTTCCACTCATCCCCCTCCCTAATGCGAACCAAATGATAAGCGTTACGCAAATCCAATTTTGTGAAGATGGACGCTCCCTGCAACCTCTCGAAGGCTGAAGACATCAACAGCAAAGGATTGGTATTCTTTACTGTGATGTTATTCAACCCTCGGTTGTCAATACAAGGTCGCAGAGAACCATCCTTCTTCCCCACAAAAAAGAACCCCGCCCCCGCTGGAGAAGAGGAAGGGCGAATGAACTAGAGAATCAGAAATATATTTCTCCATAGCCTCCCTCTCTGGAATAGAGAGTGAATACAACTTGCCTATAGGCGGAGACTTACCTGGCAGTAAATCTATTGCACAGTCATAGGGACAATGCGGAGGTAGTTAAACAGCACGAGACTTACTGAACACCTCCTTCAGGACCAGATACTCCGCGGGCACGTTAGACAAATCCCCTGCTTCCTCCTGAAACACAGAAACAGGCACAGACGAACAGGCAGACATGAGACAAGATGCATGACACTCCTTGCTCCACTCCAGCACAGCTCTGTGATGCCAGTCCACTCGGGGGTTGTGTTGGATGAGCCAGGGGTGTCCAAGGACGACGGGTGCAAGGGGTGAGTCCAGAATATAGAATGAAATCGTCTCAGAATGATTGCCAGATGTGATGAGGGTGATGTCTTCAGTGGAGAGAGAAATGGTGGGGAGTACTTGTCCATTAAGTGCTTGAACCGCGATCCTGTGAGTGAGGGGCTTGAGGAGAATTTGAAATTTCTGTCGAAAGTGTGCTCCATAAAATTACCTTCAGCCCCAGAGTCCAGTACTGCTTGACAATCATGCTGGTGGACTGACCATCTTAGTCTTACCGGGAGGAAAGTGGAGGTAGATGTAGTTGCTCATGAGGTCTTCCTGGCGGAGATCCCACCCGACAGTAGCCTCAAGTTTACTATCGGGCTTGGCCCTTTTACTGGGCAGTTGTAAGCGTAGTGTCCCGCTCCTCCACAATATAGACAAAGGCCCTGGGACCTCAGCCTCTCCCTCTCCTCCCGGGAAAGCCGAGCTCGACCCACCTGCATGGGCTCGGGATTGTAGGCCGGGCTGACCACGTCCCTGCCGCTGGATCGTGGACCTTCGACTACTCCGAACGTGCAGGTGGACGGAGCTCGACCCTTGACAACCGAGCGTCCACCCGCAGAGCCAAGTCAATAAGTCCATTTAGTGTGGTCGGTAGATCCAGGGCGTAGATCTCCCTCTGGACGTGGTCAGACAGCCCATGCAGGAACATGTCCCACTGCGCGTCCTCGTTTCATCCGCACTCCGCCACCAAGGTCCGGAACTCGATCGAAAAATCAGAGACTGATCTTCCTCCCTGTTGCAGCTCCGTCAATGTTCTGGCTGCCTCTCTCCCAGAGACAGCCCGGTCGAAAACCTGTCTCATCTCGGCGGCGAGGGTCTGGAACGAGTTACAGCATGGGTTCTGGTTCTCCCACACCGCCGTTCCCCACAGCGCCGCCTTCCCAGTCAATAAAGTTAAGACAAACGCCACCTTAGTTTGCTCGGTGTTGAAAGTATGAGGTTGCAACGCAGAATGCATTGAGCAGCGGTTCAGGAACGTTCTGCAGTGGGAAGGATCACCTGTATAGGCCTCTGGTACAGGTAGGCGGGGCTCCGACTGGGAGGGGCTCTCTGGTGGTGTGGGGGGAACGACCGGTGTGGGCGGCTCAGAGGGAGCTCGTAGGTGTTGGATCTGCCGGGTGAGCTCGGACACCTGCGTCACTAGGGCTTGTATTGCGCGACCTGTGTCGCCGATCTCTCTCTCTTGTGAATCCATTCTCCGAATGCTGTGATGAATAAACTTCTTCAGGGATGACTGAGGCGCGCTCGCTGCTTCCATTTGATGGTCAGATCGTTCTGTCATATCGCTGGATAGAAGACAGGAAGCAAGTGCGAGTTACAATATCTAATAAGGTAAATGGTGAAGACAGTACAAGCCGATGGTAAAAGTGCCGCAGGGACTTTGATGGTCAGGATCCGTGAAGAAGTACGGTGTGGAGAAGACGGTGAGACACCAGCTGAATGACCCCTCTTGTTTAGGTTACATTTATATATATTATTTCCTCAGTGTGCAATTTCGGACAAGGCTAATGTTATACGTGCCATGCTGTTAGTCTAAATATCAGTATGAAAATAAGTTATCAAATAGCACTCAGCACTTTTTCAGAAAAATATACACTCTGACGTGTTATTGCTCAAATGACCCCTGTTGTGAAGCTGAGTGGCAGGATATATAGAAGAGAAAAGAAGGTAAACCTAACTGTTAGGTGCTTGGTTACTATTAAGACATGTTTGACAATATGTCAGGGAGCGTGTTTTTTTTAGAATAACCTATTCAGCTTTCCCTCACGTATTTGATTAAATTAAACTTGTTCATTTAGAGTGACATGCTAAAAAAGTAGAGTTTTCAGCTCTTAGGGGAATATCTTGTTCTGCATAATTACCCAAATTTGATTGGAACTGAACTTGACTTCTGGAGATGACTTTTAATGAATGTAAATCAGGCATCTCACATCCCTACGATTAATTTTGTCTGTAAAAACAGAAAAAAAAGAAAATCTTGTTAGAAAACAAAAAAAAGTGTTAAAGCGCTGACAGAGGAGTGCTGTCAGGCATGTTTCTGCTCTATCTCATCTCCATGACTGGCACTCGAGATATTTCCCCTCCCTCGCTTTGATCATGGAAGTGATGTTCTAGAAGAAGCTGTGAATTCCAATGTGAGGTGGACATCTCTTTAGCATACCTAAATAAAATTGATTGGTTCATTTTCATAGCCTTAGTTTGGTGTGCTTCATGTAAACATATGTTCTCTGACAACAAATGTTATCATCCACGGTTCAAAACAAGGTCTCAGAGAAGAGTGAATGCATCAAATGTCAGGTTACGCCCACAGTAAGCGGGAAGGTCAGGTCACACAAAGGTTTTTGATTGATTTAATGGATGCATGCTTCAGTAGATGTAAGGCTATGTGAAGTAATTAAAAAAAATCATCAGATTGGGATTAGAGGAAACAAAATTGTTCTCTAGCGAGGTTATTGATGGAAAAGTTTGATAACTTCAATAATTGTGTAAATGAAATAAAATAAGATTAGTGTGATCCAGCTACACAATTTTATATTTCCTCCAAGTAATAAATAAAGGTAAAAAAAAACAAAAAAAAAAACAAGAAAGCTTGTAACAAGAAAGCAATAAATAAAATAAAAGTGCTTTACATATACAGGTCCTTCTCAAAAAATTAGCATATTGTGATAAAGTTCATTATTTTCCATAATTTAATGATAAAATTAAACTTTCATATGTTTTAGGTTCATTGCACACCAACTGAAATATTTCAGGTGTTTTATCATTTTAATACTGATGATTTTGGCATACAGCTCATGAAAACTCAAAATTCCTGTCTCAAAAAATTACCATATCATGAAAAGGTTCTCTAAACAAGCTATTAACCTAATCATCTGAATCAACTAATTAACTCTAAACACCTGCAAAAGATTCCTGAGGCTTTTAAAAACTCCCAGCCTGTTTCATTACTCAAAACCGCAATCATGGGTAAGACTGCTGACCTGACTGCTGTCCAGAAGGCCATCATTGACACCCTCAAGCAAGAGGGTAAGACACAGAAAGAAATTTCTGAACAAATAGGCTGTTCCCAGAGTGCTGTAACAAGGCACCTCAGTGGGAAGTCTGTGGGAAGGAAAAAGTGTGGCAAAAAACGCTGCACAACGAGAAGAGGTGACCGGACCCTGAGGAAGATTGTGGAGAAGGACCGGTTCCAGACCTTGGGGGACCTGCGGAAGCAGTGGACTGAGTCTGGAGTAGAAACATCCAGAGCCACCGTGCACAGGCGTGTGCAGGAAATGGGCTACAGGTGCCGCATTCCCCAGGTCAAGCCACTTTTGAACCAGAAACAGCAGCTGAAGCGCCTGACCTGGGCTACAGAGAAGCAGCACTGGACTGTTGCTCAGTGGTCCAAAGTACTTTTTTCGGATGAAAGCAAATTTTGTATGTCATTCGGAAATCAAGGTGCCAGAGTCTGGAGGAAGACTGGGGAGAAGGAAATGCCAAAATGCCTGAAGTCCAGTGTCAAGTACCCACAGTCAGTGATGGTCTGGGGTGCCATGTCAGCTGCTGGTGTTGGTCCACTGTGTTTTATCAAGGGCAGGGTCAATGCAGCTAGCTATCAGGAGATTTTGGAGCACTTCATGCTTCCACCTGCTGAAAAACTTTATGGAGATTTCATTTTTCAGCACAACCTGGCACCTGCTCACAGTGCCAAAACCACTGGTAAATGGTTTATTGACCATGGTATTACTGTGCTCAATTGGCCTGCCAACTCTCCTGACCTGAACCCCATAGAGAATCTGTGGGATATTGTGAAGAGAAAGTTGTGAGACGCAAGACCCAACACTCTGGATGAGCTTAAGGCCGCTATCGAAGCATCCTGGGCCTCATAACACCTCAACAGTGCCACAGGCTGATTGCCTCCATGCCACGCCGCATTGAAGCAGTCATTTCTGCAAAAGGATTCCTAACCAAGTATTGAGTACATAACTGAACATAAATGTTAGAAGGTTGACTTTTTTTATGTATTAAAAACACTTATTTTATTGGTCGGATGAAATATGCTAATATTTTGAGACAGGAATTTTGGGTTTTCATGAGCTGTATGCCAAAATCATCAGTATTAAAACAATAAAAGACCTGAAATATTTCAGTTGGTGTGCAATGAATCTAAAATATATGAAAGTTTAATTTTTATTATTACATTATGGAAAATAATGAACTTTATCACAATATGCTAATTTTTTGAGAAGGACCTGTAGAAAGGGGGAATCTCTTCAACCACCAACAATGTGCAGCATGATGTGACGGAAGCCATAGTGCGCCAGAAAGCGGTTTTGTAGAAAAGAAAAGTTATGAAGTCTTCCAAAGAAACAAGACGTGCAGTAGGGCTGCACAATATATCTGTACCATATGTTATATGCTAATATTTTTTGCAAATATTTGAGCTACAATAAGATTTTCTACAATAAGATTTTTGTATTTATTTGTATAGCTTGATATATCATACTTAATTGTGCATGCTCATTTCCCCTATTTTTAAATATAATTTAGATAAGTGGTTATCAAACTTTTGCCCCACATTCTCCAAAACAATATTGAAAGGTGTGTCTCTGGTATGTGTCTGCTGTAATATTAATAATAATGTATTATGCTTCTGAGGCCCCCTGGTTGAGAACCATCATTTACACTTGTTAACACTCGCTTAAAGTTCATCTTTAACAACACTAAAAATTTAATAAAACTGTTAAATGTAATCATGAGCAAAAAAATAAAATAAAATAAAACATACATCCATTTTTCTTACATATTATAATGTTGCAATGTCTAAATGTACTTGTAGCATTTAAAATAATTAAATTTTAGTTTTGATTTCAGTTTTATAGTGTTTTACTTTTAATTAATTTATACAAATAGCCTAATTGTAATACTGGACATTTATTGTGATTGTACATATATGAAACAAAAATAATCTTTCTTGTTATTTGTTGTGAATTATGCTTTAAGGCAGTTTAAATATTTAATTTGAAGGTGAAGAATACTTTTTTTTTTTTGTGGTGTGGTAAATTTACACAGTCAGATTTTCCCCTTTATCCTTGAAGCTGAGAACAAATCCATACATTCTAATCTAACGAAGGACACATTCAAAGCAGCTCCCCAAAACCCACATCCATCTTCAGGAAAACAGGACACTGGCATTTTGGCAGAGCTTGAGTTATGGCACCAAGCGTCAGTGGCTGCATCAAACTCCACTCTCTTCTGAAGGACCTTTGTGGAAATGGCATGATTAATCCATCAGGGGACATGGCTATGCGAGGTGTATGCATGGCAGGGGGAATTAAATTACAGGGCTGTTGGGAGAGACCATCCCAGCACAGTGCATTTGAAAAGTGTGGCAGCTTTAGCTGATGGATGTAGCTGCTCTTAATAGGCTGGTGGTGTGTGAATTGAGGCATTGACTTCCTCCCACTCTGTGTCCTGTACATAGGTGTTAAGGTTGACATGGGAGATAAGAGGAAGTAAAACATGAATTCGAGTGAATAGGGGAGATTTGACACAAGTGAACATCCACGAGGGCTTATGAGCATATGATGACGTTTTCATTGCATATCAATGTAGCAGGTATTGATTGAGAGAACTGCATCACTTAAACAAATCTTAGAGGAATCGATAAGCATGTGTATTCTCCTATTTTAAATTATATACACATGGTTGTATCTCTCTAAGTACTGTCTGTAGTTGAACATATTGATCGCAATTGCGCAAAAGCATCAGATGTACATTATAACAAATGTTCTCTTTGCATTATAATAGAGGAGTGACAAATGTGCCCGACTGATGAAGAGAAGGTCAGGGAATGGACTCTGGCCGCAGCTCTAATAGAGAGATCAATGAGGAACTGCTGTAATCACTGTAGTGAATTGAATAAAGGAATGTGGAACTGAGGGATACAGGCAGTTTCTGCCAATTACTTTAAAGTAACTAGAAAATATCAGTGTTAAATTCTTTCAGAAATGCATAAACTTGAGGTGACCATTAATTTAAAAGCAATGGTTTTACTGTGTAGAGTTAATGTTGATAAGTGCAAGGTTATAACAGCAGAAAACAGAACAGCTCGTGATGGTTTGACAGATTGCAGTGGATATGAAAGCAGAAAGCAGAAGTGAACTCTAAAAAGATATACATATAAAAGTGTTTAGTGCCCATCTTATTGTAGCTATAAAATGTTATTGCAAAATAATTGTTAAAATATTGGCAGATAACATTGTGCATTCCTATTGTCTTATTCCATTGCTCGACTGGAGAACTGTGTTCTACACTGTGAAATGTCACTAAACCCAATGCCAGACCGTAAGTGTCACAAGTGACTTCCAGCTGGATATCATGATCAATATGAGAAGTGTATTATGATAACTAAGATTAATGTCGCTGTGACTCAAGAGACACCATAAGTGTTTGTTCTGAGATTAGTGGTTGTAAATGTTGAGAACCATTACAAACCGTAGGATTTGCGGTCTATAATGAACACTTTATGCTTTTGAAAATAACAAATAGTCGTTGACATTTCAGTTTAATTATTTTAATTTCCTAAATCCTTCACAATAGATTGCAGTATAAGCTTTTATTCTGCCTCTGTGCATGCTTGACCTCGCAATGTACCAAATAATTGGAAAATTATTCAGTCACACTTTATTTTATGTTACAGTGAAATTATTTAATATATGGTATGGTTAGGGTAGGATTAGGGTTTGGCTTAGGGTTAGTTGCATGTAATTATGCATAATTTACTGTTATTACTATGGTAAGTGCATTTAACATATGTAACAAGGACACTGTAAAATAAAGTGTTACCAATTATTCTACAAGTTTTCTCCACTCTTATTTTAAAAGAGTGTTGCAACTGAAGTTTTATTCTCTCTCAATGCTGACCAGTCATATGCTGATAGTCATGTCCATATGGGGACGATGGTATTATTGCTTAAATCATTTCTTATTCTGATTTTCAACGTGCTTTCTAAGGCATATCAGTTTTGTTAATACCATGTAATTAAAATATGTCAGTGCACTACAACGCTCAGGCTGTATTAATGACCGTGAAAATTGCTTTAATTAAATAGCCAATTATAGTAAAGCCCCAACCATGAGAATTGACATTTAAATGAGCTTTATTTAAATTGCTTTCAATATTGTTTCATCAGAATTTCTCACGCGGCGTATTAATCTCTTGCCCGTGTGCATGTACAAAGTGCCATTAACTATTGGAGTGCTGTTATTATTCATTGCATGAGTTAATGCAATAGCCTACGTCTGTCCTTTCATAATAAACGGTGACATTCCAGCACTTGTTACATAACATAGGCTAACTGAGGCAAAGCTGTCAATGACTGCAAAAAAAGTGTAGTCTGCTGTTGTTTGTTTATCTTTATAGTGAATAGATATCATAAAGGATGCCTTGTAAAATATACGCAACAAAACAAGAGTTATTTTTAAGTTCATTGTGTTCAGATCTACCTGCTCTGAAAGAAAGGAACACACGTGCGCGCTGTGTCTCTTCCAAAACTCTCTTTGTTTCTTGGCTCCTCCTCCGGACCACAGTGTGACAGATTCAACTCGTCCGAGCACCACTAGCGCAGATCTTCACTTTTCCCCACTGTCACTATCACGCTTTGATCGATGTCGTGACGCATAGGCAATAGGCTATCTCGTTTCCCCCCCCCGTGCCAGGATCATTTTACTTTTCAATCAGAACGAAATTGTTTTTTTTATGTTGTTTTACTACTTCTCGTGAGACATTACGTTTCCCAGAAAACTTTGAAGACATTTATTTAGTGTTAAACATGGCCACCCCGGCTGCGCTTCTGCCCGCGACACCGATGTCCCACGCGCCTCCAATGTCGATCGCTGCGGTTGTCAACTCCTCGAGCCCGGCGACCCTCTCGTCCTCACCGTCCGTCACCCCAGCCGGACAGAGCATCTTCAGATCGGAACTTCTCTCCTCCGCGAGCCCGGGCATCCCCATCGGTAGTCTCCCGCACAAACCCGTGTATTCCACTCCTTCTCCAGTGGAAAACACTCCTCAAAACAACGAGTGCAAAATGGTCGAGGTCCGAGGCGCAAAGCTCGCGTCCTTCACTGTCAACGGCAACGAACTCATCTGCCTCCCGCAGGCATTTGACCTCTTTCTCAAGCACCTGGTCGGTGGACTGCACACTGTGTACACGAAACTCAAACGTCTAGAGATAACGCCTGTGGTGTGCAACGTGGAGCAGGTTCGCATTCTCCGTGGACTGGGCGCGATTCAGCCTGGAGTCAATCGCTGCAAACTTATATCGAGGAAAGACTTAGAGGTCCTGTATAGCGACTGCACCAATGCAAGGTAAACTTAGCCTTCTCGCACTGTTATGTCCTGCACTCTTAAAAATAAAAGCAGGGTTTTTCGCTGCAGTGCCATAGAAGAACCCTTTTCTGCTATGAAAAGTTTGAAAGTTTCCATGGAACCATCATGCCAAATAAAGAAGAGTGGTTTTTAAGAGTGTATAAAGGATGTAAACAAAGGAGAAGTTATAAAAGCAGCACTAAACTAAAAAGAATTAAACAATCGCACCTTGTACTATGAGCCTTTATTGAGCTCATATCAGTACAATATCCTGCGCAGACGTTATACTTTCACATAGGCTAACAAGTAATTTTATTTTTGCTGAGCACAGCATATTGATATGCTTATGATCCAGTTTGAACAGTTTGGCCTTTGATAATCATGCACATATCAGGTTACTTATACTGAAACGCATCATATTTGTCATACAGCACACCATAGACACACCTTCCAGATCTGGGACAAATTAGGCAGGACAGGTGTCTCACGATCAATTCAGTCAGAATATGATTGAATGTAACTCTTTGTCTCTTTATAAAAAGTATCATGTGTAAACAAACACTTTTGGAGACTGAAATGCAAAAGAGAGAGGGAGAGAGATCGTATCAGTCTATGATATGAATATTTAATGGGACTAGCCTGGTTTTGTTACAAGTTAAACAGATAACTTTAGGGGTTAATCGCCAGTTGTCCAGTGGTGTCAGGTTCACTGACTCGTAGTTTGCTGTCTTTCGCTTTGAAAAGTGACATTTGAAATGTGAAAACCTATGAATTTTCAGTGACTCACAACGTGGCCTGAATTTATCAGCCCATGCCGTTATCAGTTTAGACGACTGTCATAAAAAGCTCTGTTTAACTGTCATATAGGCTACTTTGCAACCGTTGCCATCAAAGTTCGCGCGCTTTGAAAAAACAACGACCCTTTTGTAGCCTAGTTTTAATATAGCAAATTACTACGTCTGACCTTTAGAATGATGGCAAGCATACTGATCTGTTTACGCGCGAGTGCGCTCGAGAACCATGCGAACCTTGTTTGAAAGAACAATACGGGTTTGCTTATCTAAACCTCGGTGTCTACGAGCAAATTTATGACACCAGCTCATAACTGTTTGATTATTAAAGAGCGCATTTAGGCAGCCATCGGCACTGGCGAGGAGATGTTAAGCGCTTGCGACACAAGTTACTGGAACGAGATTGAAATCTCTGATTCCTGCCCGCGCGCTCGCTCGCTCTCCGCCGGTGTCTATATAGAAATTGATTCTCCGCAGAAATTAATTAATTTTTCATATTGCCTAGAGCGGCAGTTTTAAAAGGGCGCTCTCTAACAGTCCCCCCTCCCATTTGATCTCCACTCTGAATTATATTCTAATCGTATTAATACCTTTTGCCTCAGGATTACTCTAAAAATTTACGAATGTTTTTTTAAATGGTTTGTATCACAACACAAATACACAAATTAGCAATTGTCCTGTCTTCAGATTTTCTCTTTTAGCTAAGACATAAGAAAGTATTTGGACATTTTAAACGCTTCTATCTTTGTATAATGACTATATTACTCGATGTTTGGCCTCCTAATGTTTTAATTTTGGCAGAGCTGAATGGAGAACAGATAGCAAAGGCAGACAGCGTGGGCTAAACTCTTGGACCTCTGTCTCTTGAATCCTCTAAACACCTAACTGAGAAGTTTGAATTGAGAGATAGGCCAACACTAGTGGAAATTCATAACTATTTTACATTTTTGTGAATTGGTGGCTAATTTGTAGCCTATGAATTCTTTTCATTTGTATGTTCTCGTGAAATATTTTTTTCTCCCCACTGATGGTTAAGTTAAGGGGAGGATCTTCATGCTTAATTTTTATTTAAAAAGTTGTATGTTTTTGTATTAAATCGTTCAAAGTCATATGAAATTGCCACCTCGTAAAATAGTAGCGTTTTCTTATGAGATCGGGTTGGATAGGTTGCAAAGGGTGGCTTTTTGATCCTGAAATGACTCATGCTGAGTCAAAGTTAGGCACTTTGACTCATCATGACCGGATAAAGGGAATCTGAGAGAGAATCTGGCACATTATCATTTCCTTAAGGTTGTTAATGCAACATGAGTAAATGAAAGAAGAATGACAAAACCACACCTCCACCCCATATTGTGAGACTCAAATAACTTTCTATGTCCTTTTTGGAGCTATGCTGCTGTTAATTCATCAAATCTGATTACTTCCTCTGTGCTTCTCTGTGTTGAAAAGATGTCTTCTCTGACTGTCATCTAATCCATGAGCTTTTTCTGGCAGACATAAAAAAATGCCCTATAGGTGCTGACTTGGTCTGTCTGCTTTACAGAGTCATTCATCACTCCTAGCATTTCCATATATGACTAAATTCTACCCTGTAATTGTTTGGAAGCAAAAAAAAAAAATGCATCTTGGATCAGCATAAAAACTAATAGTTGATTTACTGAAGCCCTTCACAGTGCTCAACAAACAGAGCAATCAGATTATGTTGCACACAAACACAATGTTTTCCATTATTTAAAGGCTGATTCACTAACATGAAAGTTTTAAATGTCCATAAAAGGCATTTGGCTTGCTGTGTTTTTGTTTAGCTCGTAAAAGTAAAAAAAATGCTTTTCTTCTTTTACAGTTAGCCTGCGATTAGTCTGCCTTAATTTACTGAATTATTTATTTTCGTAGAATCGCATTCACTTCCAGAAAGTCTTAAAGGGATGTGATGTCTCACGACTCATTGGCTTTGTGGCTTTGACCCTTCTCTCAGAAACTCTGTGAAGTGGAGTGTGTGCAGTCCTGGTAGTGTGTGCATTTGTTGAAGACCAAGCAAGAAAGTAAGATGACAGACATAGCTTAGCGCAAACCTTCTGCGAACACTCTGCAAAAATGGGTATTTGTGTCTTTGAAGATTTTCTTGTCACAGTGTTCAAGTCGTGTGAATGCTCAGTGTGAGGGGAGTGTGTCAGTGTGTGTTCTCTTTCTCTGATCTTCAAATAGGAGACTTTTTAAAGGGCACGGATTACATTCAAAACAAATACTCGAACAAGCGGCACCGGCACCCTAGACAGCAAATTTTCTGAAGACAATTAATTGATGTCAATATGATTGCTTTCAATTCAATATTCCCTTTATCTTGCACTCTCTCGTTGTTTTTTCTCTCTTTCTTATGCACATGCACGCATACACACTAACCTCAAACAGACGTCTCGGCACGTCTCTCTCTTCCCTTGACCTTCAGGAGGTCCTATCCAGTAACACAAGCCTATATCAGTCAGCAAGGTTTGATTCGGCCCTTCCACAGTGTATTAGTGCAGAGCGAGGGATTAGTGGAAAGAAAAAAGACGAGTGTGTGAATGTGTGACAGAACCAGATCTGTAATCCAGCCACACGGTTTTTCTGCACTTGTAAGGTTTCGATTGCCACACTTTCAAGCCTGCAGTATATTTTTAATCCTCTAATATCAATCATTACATATGGCTGTGGAGTTTATGGTCTGGTGTTGTACATGTGTGGTTGAAATAGATACCCTTTGTGTGTGTGTGTGTGTTCAGATCTCAAAGCTTTAGTGACTCTATTGGAAACCGCCGATGCAGCTGCTCAGACAGCTGATAGCTTTGTTGTGGCATGCTGTGTATCATAAAAGAAGTGTGTTAGCGAACAAGGGCTTAAAATACTGTTGATGTCTTTATGGTGCTATTGTGTTTGCGTGTCCATCTGCTGTTGTGGAAGTGTAAGACTGTGTGTACTTGACGATGAGTTGCATTGATGAGAGTTTGGACAATATCACCTTACACATGCACAATGTGTGGGTTTCTTTGTGTGTGGTGTTTGTTTAGATGCAGTCAAACAGACCGTAGGTAGTAGAATGTTTAGCGAGATGGACAATTTCTAAGAAGGTCATAAAGTGAATAATTGCTTTCTTTTAAACCACTAATATTTGCCGAGAACATAATATTGTAAATGTAAAAAATATATAAGAGAGATGAACATGTAATAGGGTCCATGACAAATAACAACAAAATTAATTTTTCCAAATCTACTTTAAAACAGGTACAACTTTTCTAGAATTTTTATGGGCAAACTTGAGTTAATATGCATCTTAAAGCAAACTGTAAATTGAATAAAAAATGTCAATTATCTGAAATTTGAATGCACTTTTGGCCATATAGTCATGAGGGTCTGCAAGAGAGCTGATGATATTTTTGCATGTTGGTTAGAAAACATGACGTTTGTTGGTCATTATACATGACTTTGATTGGGCAGACAAGCATTTGAGATTAATAAGAAGTGAAGCGTTGGATAAAAAAAATGTTTTATTCAGAAATAATACAAATTACAATAACATGTACATCTAATTAAAAGATTTTCTTTTCAAGAATTTTGTTATTATAAAGTTCCTTTTCCTTAATTGTTTTGACATTTTTCACGTTATGCCCTGTAAATTGATTTAAAATTGATTTAAAAAAAAAAATTCTCATCATAGAAAATGTGTGAGGTATAAGTCACTGTATGAATTATAATTATGTTTTGAATAAATGTTTTGAATAAAATATTCAGTTTGAATAAATGAATCTAGATTAGATCATGTTATATAAACTATAGACAATGATCTCACATGTGATATATATATCTGAGATCTAAAGGGGAGATGATTTAATGTAACTGCAGGGCTTGAGAAGGTATCTCTTTTATGGTAAACCGAGGTTTAAAGTGTATCTTGAAGTTGTTGTGGTCTGGTATTGGATGGATGAGTTACTTTCATATCAGCATTAAAGCACCTCTTTATTGGGCATAAAGTTCATCATGGGGTTTCAGCACTTTGTTCATTATTGTTAATTCTCTGTTTGATCTGTTGGAAACTCCAGCTGCTGTTTATCACACACACACACACACGTACACCCACACCCACACCCACACACACACACACACACACACACACACACACACACACACACACACACACACACACACACACACACACACACACACACACACGCACACACACACACACACACACACACACACACACACAGAGATAGAGAGAGAAATGTATAGTGTTGCCACCTGCTCTCAGTGTTACTAGTGCACACACACATAGATGCACACCCACTCATGTTGGTCTTCAGAACATAACGGTGCTTAGTTCTTGTTTTCTTTTTTCTTTTTGCTGAGCAGGTAAAACACACTGTAAAACATATGATGGATTACACTGATAACAGCTGTTCTCGCAATGTTGTGCACAAGTTCAATATGATGCTGTGGACTCAAGGGGCCTTATTCATAAAACACGAGCAAAACGGATCTCTGTGTAAATCGTAAGTAAAGCCATTTGTACACAAATTGTACCAAGGCGTTTATCCTTAATTGACAAAATTCTCATTCGGGTGCTCAAAAAGACATTTTTTGGATCCATTAGCTGTATGCATATGATGTGTTTTATGGTTCTCTTGTGTATTCAATGTAATGGTGGTGTAAGCAATGCTCTGAAAGTTCCCCTGGTGTTTACAGAATGTTACAGAGCTAATGAAACACAGGAGGACATTACAGATAGAGTAAACATGTCTTTTCAAATGGAGTGTGTGTTTGTGTACGCGGGTGCCGGTGTGTGTGGAGGGCCGAGGAAAGAATGTGTATGTGTGTGCGCTGGCACTGATGGCCTCTGTGGGAAGGCGAGCCAGCATGGAAGAGAGGAGGACGTCAGGGGGAGATTTTAATTAAAGTATGAAATGAGAGGTCACGCGCTCTGACCCCCCCTCCACTCGCTACACACACAAGGACATGCTATCTCTTTCTTACTTTCTCTGTTCACTTCTCTCTCATACACACGCTAGCGGTCTCTCTCTCTCTCTCTCAGCTTGATGAGTTTTCCATGAAAGGGTTTTTCATTAATTCCACCTCAGGGAGTCTCTCTGTTCCGGCTCCCTCTGAAGCACATGGAAATCTAAAGTGTGTGTATGTGTGTTTTTTCTGTTTGTACGTGGCCACCATGATGTTTTGACTCGGTCTGATTATTAACACACTGTTCTGGCTGTTTGATCATGAAGACTCTCACACAGACACACATGGCCGAGGATCTTGTCGAGGAGAGAGGATGATGGACAGAACAGAAATGGTTCGTTAGTTTCCCGTGATTGCTTCATAATGGGACATTTTAAACATTGAATTACAGGAGTTTTACGATCATTTAATTCTGAAAACCACCTGCACACAGAATAACTGGAAGTGAAAGAAATAGTATGAGCTTCAGTGTATTCATTAGAAAGCAGCGGTTATTTCTTTTCATATTACTGAACATAGGCTCATTGGCAACATGCTACCTAAAGTTTTTTACAAAACTCCAAAAACATGCCTATACAAATGAACACTAGATGCAGTAAAAAAAAAAAAAAACATCACTTTCACACAAATTGTGATTACAGTTGCATATTTTTGATTAACGAATACTAATTTGTATGCAATATCCCTTGCACAATACTATAATGACCTCAAAACACTATGACCATAATACATGATTTGTAAACTAATACATTTTGATATGTGCATCACATAACCAGCTCCAGATGTATGGCTTTTCTGACTTAGTAAACTTGCTTGGGAGCTCATCTGATACAGCATTGGACTTGTGATGCTGAGCACTCTGGTGCAAGTGCCATGAAACACTACTCATTATAAAAGAGACTTGTAGAAGCAAGCAAGTTAAAATGATGCAACTGCTTAACCAAATGCGATTTTATCTCACGTTTAATTTGTTCTACACTATCGGTAGGGTTTAGTGTAGGTCAGAGGTCGTGCTAACCAAAAAAAATTCCATCATTGACCGGATTTTTTTAGCAGTTCAGCCTCCAGACCAAAATTAAAAACTGCCATGAGAAGTCATCTGTCCTAGGAATGTAATAACAATTGCCTCTGCATCAGTCTCCCTTGATGCGTTTGATTATGCACAGGCGAGCACAGTTTAAGTCCATATTACAATAATAAAGTTATAGCCTAATACAAACTTTATAATTTCATTATTATGTTTCTACTCCAATTATTATTATTTTTTAACTGTGGCTGTCATAAAAACTTGATTTGATTTATCAAAGATATATTAAATATTGAAGAACAGTAAAACAATATAGGCCAATGAATATGAGGGTGCATGTTTAGCAAAATGCTGTTCTTTTTCTAGTTGACTATTGAGTTTATGGTCACTGAATGGTTTTTCTGATGTAAATAATATTACATGACATATTGTTCACAAGCTTATTTATTGATGTCTTTCCGCAGTTGAAACACTCATTGAGCGATTACATGAGACATGATACTGATTTCAGTAAGTTGTACTGTATCTTTCAACTTTCTTCTGATGTTTGTTCATGTTTATTTCATGCTGTAATTAGTAAAGTGGAAGAAATGGTCCGTCAACGTGCGTTTTACGCTGCCGCTTTGCTTGATCTGAGGCGCTACAGTCACACCACATTTACAGCTAAAACTTCTAAAATCTAGAAATGAATATTCTTACCTAGTCCTTTAGTGTTATTATATGTACCTGTTCAGGCACAAATGTTGTGCTTTAGTGGGCTTTGCTGTCACTTTGTGTGGTGTTGAACATGAAAAGTGCAGCACAGTCTCTGTTCATCTGTTCTCCTCATGAATAAATAAATGCATAATCTAGCCCATATGATCATCCTGTAAGTTCATAAATTTTTTTTAAAAAAAATGTGCACGAAAACAAAAGCTATTAAATGTCTTATCATTAAAATATGAAAATGAAACTGACAGGTAATAATAGATGATGATTTTTATGACCCTGAATTTTTATGACACTGTCCGTCAAAATGACGTTCTAAAAATGCGGTGCTCTAATTAAAAGAAGTTCAACTTTTAAAAGACGCGTCTCGAGACCTTGAGGTGGTAGAGGGATGCTGGAAAACTGTCATAGAACAGAGGGAAGTCTGCTGTTTTTACGGATATGCAGACACAGGAGAGGAAGATGGATGGTGAAACGTGATTTATTGATTATTTATTAAACAAAGGTTTAGGGATGAGGTGAGCAGGGTAGTGGAGTCCAAAGGGTGATCGCTGGAGACAGGGGAAGAGTCCACTTACAACAAACCAGGTCGGACAAAGAGCTGGGGTGAGGTGAGTGCATATATAGTGGCAGTGAGGGTGATGATGAGGTGCAGGTGTGTGTGATTGGAGATGACGTGCAGGTGTGTGTGTGTGTGTGTGTGATTAGAGATGACGTGCAGGTGGGAACCAAGGAGAGTGATGGGAAATGTAGTGAAGAGGATGGTAACTTGAACTGTGACCGCTGTATATATTCCTCCTGATGCTAATTGAGTTGATTAACTGAATATGCTCTTCCCGTGTTAATTTGGTTAAACTGGTGGTAGTTGAGGAGATATGATTGTAAAGTGCTTTGGGTGTACATATGAAAGCGCAATGTAAATGACTCATTCATTAAAAAAAGAAAATGCCTCATTCAATTATCTGAACGTGCTACTCCCGAACTTTGTTAATAAAACATCATTTTGTAACTTTTATATTTTGGCAAATTGGTGACAAATTTGTATTATCTCATTGATATGTTGTCATATGACCTGCTCATGCACCATTGAGGTTTAGATTTTGGGATGCAACTTCATCGAGAATTGGTGTGAAATTGCAACTTTGTAAAATATATGTTTCTCACAAGATCTGGTTGGGTCCAAATTGTGCTGAACGAACATTGAGTGTCATCATTCAGTGAGTTTGGAGCAGGAAAAAAAGGAAAAGCCAGAATGGCTACATGGAGTTGTTCTGCAACAGACAGCCAATCATAAACTGGTTACCTTATTAAATATTAATGCGCTTTGTACAGTCTCTGAAACTTCAGTTTCAGCATGTGAGGGTTAAACAGGTTATCTAGTAATGAAGAGATATTATTCTTATTCTGTAACACTTTATAATAACTGCATGCTATTACTCATTAGTTAAGCATTAGTAAACAGTTAATTCATCATTTATAAAGCTTTAATAGAAAGTAATAAGTAGTTTATAAATACAGCTATAAATGCATTATTCTTGATTTATAAGCATATAATGTGTTTAATAATTGTATTTTCATACTTTATTAATTATCAATTTATAATTTCTAAATGAAGTTTAAATGTACATTAATACATCTTATTATTCATACATACAGTAATAGTTACTTAGTGTGTTAGTAAATGCTTTATTAACATGTATTTCTACTGTAATTCATGATTAATTCAGATAGTTATAAAGCATTTAGTAGTGGTCAGTTAACTGTTTTTGTGAGCTCATCTAAAGTGAGGACTATTCATGCCTTGTAAAGCATTTATAAAGGAGATATAAAGGCTCGGTTATCTTCTAAACAGAAAAAGGAAACAAACACAACACAGAGATGCAGAACATAGAAATATTTAAGATGTATGAATGCACATTTATTAATCATTTACTTACACTTTTTAAGTGATCTTATGAACCACTGACAACTCCTAAATAACTGGTTTGTAAATAATAATGCAATACTTTATTTAGAAATGATAAATTGATCATTAATAAAGTATGAAAATACAGTTAATAAACACATTATAAATATGCTTATAAATCAAGAATAAAGCATTTATAGTTGTATTTTTAAACTGGCTATTAATGCCTATTAATGCTTTATAAATGATGAATTAACTGTTTACTAATGCTTAACTAATGATTAATAGCGTGCAGTTATTATAAAGTGTTACCGCATGTCTTAAACCAGATACTAATTGCTCTGCTCTTGGGATATTGTGTTGGTCATTATGGAAATGATCCGACTGCGTCTGTGTTCTTTTGTTTGTTTGTCATCAGTAGATCATGTGCAGAATTTTCCAGTCCCATCTGCGCTTTTTAGGATTACGCTCTCACGCTTGCCCTGTTTAGTAAATCTGGCCCTAAATGACATGTCCATGGTTAAATCTCAATGTTATCAGAGAAATTGACATTCTTTTCCATACAGCTACTCTTGGTGAGTCTGCAAATTGTTACAAAGCTTCACGATTAGGCAGTTTCACTCCTCTGGCTTTGACTCTAATGAGATTCTTCAGTCAAAAATGTCAAAAACTAATTGAGATGTCCAGACTCCAGACCATGGAGAGAACGTGGCACAGCTACGGCTGTATCTAGATTTGTCAATCACTGCTACGTTTAGAACCAGTCAAAAATCAACAACCAACACATACTTAGTCTGTGCCGGTGTTTGTTTATGATG
Source organism: Meda fulgida (assembly GCA_030578275.1). Lineage (NCBI taxonomy): Eukaryota > Metazoa > Chordata > Actinopteri > Cypriniformes > Leuciscidae > Meda > Meda fulgida. Next base: position 25,067,989 of record CM060616.1, on the reverse strand, counting down.
TATCTAGGAAACGTGGCATGTAGAATGCAGCTGTTTGTGAAGTGCTTTTGTGGGTAGGAGGAAAATAGTTGTATGCTCATTAAACTACAGTGGGTTAGGGGGCCAGGAAAGTGTTGGGACGACCGGAGACTCGAGTCAGAGGGAAAACGCATGGCTTAAAGGAATATTCCAGGTTCAGTACAAGTTATGCTCAATAAGTCAGCATGTGTGGCATAATGTTAATTAATACAAAAAATAATTTTGACTTATCCTTCCTTTTCTTTAAAAACAAAATACAAAAATCTGGATCACTGCGAGGAAGTTAATGGGGCCAATCTGTAAACGTTTAAATACTGTTTCAAAAGTATAGCCACAAGATGTAAAAAATGTACATCATTTTAGAGTAAAACACTTGTTGTGTAAAGTATAAAACTTTTAACAACTTTGCATGGTTATTATAGTTAATAACTATATTTCCCCTTAGAAAACGGTCACTTCGCATTGCATAGCTGTATGCAGTGGGGGAAACTCGTTTTCCTCAAAATTCTGAAGCTTTTAATGTAAAACGCATTTTGCAGCTGCACAGCTAGCACAGTGAGTGCCTGGCTCACTCATTGGCTGTGCTGCGACAACTGCACATCCAATGGCGCGGGCTTCTCCAACGTGTGCGCCAATGAGCTAGCATTACGTCATACACATCAGAGCACGCCAAGGGGGCGTGGCTAGAGCCCATAATAGCCCCCAAAATAGCCTTTATAGCAGATTCATCTCCTTCAGTGACTTACTTTACGTCTCTGAGTCCTCTGAAAGCTTTTCGCTGTTGAATCCAGCCACTTCAGTTAGAGTGTGCATCACTACAGAAGATTTCGCCTTCAACTAAGAAGTCGTCTTCCCCTGTCGCTGCTCTGCTGTCGCTATCCGGCGACCTACAAGTATACTTTTCTAATTATCTTTGCTTTTAGGAGTGTGAGCGTTGTTGCTAATGCCTCGCTCTTCCTGTGCCACACTCTCTCTTCTGCACGAGGCCGACGGACATGCTAAGTGGATCTCATGGCTGGGAGCTCAAGCTGCACTTTCCGCCGGGGGATGCTCGGTCTGTGAAGGCATGCCCGTGTCGACGCTTCGGCCACGGCTAGCTCTCTCGCAAGATGGCGACGCCGCTTCTCCCGCCCTTCCTTTTCCCGCTCTACTTCTGCCGAGAAGTGCCGCAGCCAATGTCAACCGGAGGGAATGGAAGTTAGTGAACCCACGCCAGTCATGTCCCCACGTGCTTCGCTTTCTCCTACCCAGACACCGTCTCCGGTCCTGTTCAAGGGAGACCAGTGGCCCCCCTCCCACGGGGTGGGCCTAGTCTCTTTTGGCGGATCGATCGACGACCTCGCCATCGCTTTTCAGTTGGGCGCCAGCAATGCAGCTACCAGAACTAACTATGACGTGGATATGCTGAGGATCACGCTCACAGACACCAAGGACGCGGATAGAAGGGTGTTCCTCGTCCCTGTCTCCAGTTCCGGCCTCTTCAGCCCGGCGGTAAAGGGCTTTTCGGAGAGATTCACAGAGGCTCAGAAGTCCCCTGGCCTGTTCTGTTGAGGAAAGATCTCCTCATGCAGGCGAAAGGGACAATATGGCATCCACGACCCGATTTATGTGTGGCCCCTCAATGGGTACCCAGGGACCTTCCTGAAAAGGTCCTAAGCACGATCAATGAGGCCAGGGCCCCTTCTACTAGCCGCTTTTATGCTTCTAAATGGTCAGTGTTTTCCAGCTGGTGTCTGGACAAACGTTTTGAACCCATGTCATGCGAGCTACCAGTGGTGCTCTTCTTCCTACAGGAGCTGCTAGACGCGGACAGGACCCCGTCTACGCTCAAAGTGTATGTGGCAGCCATCGCAACTTATTACCATTTGAACCGCTCCAGTCGGTTGATCTCAAACTACTCTCGGTAAAGACTGCTCTCCTGCTAGCACCTATCAAGCGAGTGGGAGATTTGGAGGCGCTCTCTGTGAGACCCTCTTGTTTGGAGTTTGGTGTCGGCGACTCGAAGGTCGTTTCAAACCCAGACACGGCTATGTGCCTGAAGTGCTTTCAACACCGTTTAGAGCACAGGTGATAAATTTATTGGCTCTTCCCCCTTCCACAGAGGATGGGGAGGCTAATCTACTCGGCCCTGTCAGAGCACTGAGAATATATCTGGAGCGTTCTGCGTCTTTTAGACATTCAGAACAGCTCTTTGTCTGCTTTGGTGGTCGGTCCAAAGGGTCTCCTGTCACAAAGCAGAGAATATCCAGATGGATAGTAGATGCTATTTCTCTAGCATATACCTCAGTGGGTCAGGTTTGCCCTATTGGGACTAGAGCTCATTCGACTAGAGGCATGGTCTTGTCTTGGGCTTGGTCTTCTGGGTTTCCCATTCAGGAAATTTGTGTGGCGGCCGGCTGGTCCTCGCCTTCTACGTTTGTGAAATTCTATAACATGGAGTTACCCTCCCTGCAGGCAAGGGTCCTTTATGTATGATTTAGACCTGACATGTGTCCGGTCTTATCTAAAAATTAGGTCAATGTCATAAGCATACATTCATTTCATTATAAAACCCGCCTCTGGCCGGTTATGATATCCCTTTTATATAAAAGACCCTACGGTGTCTGGTCTTATTAAGTATATTAGGTTGAATATGGATGTATGGGCATTACATATTTATATGTGTATATTATGAGGCCCGATGGTGTTCGGTCTTCCTTAATATATATTGGTTCTGGCTGGTTCTGTGGGCTCAGAGTTCTCGAGCCGCAGTTGCAACCAGTTACCACTGCGTATAGCTACGCAATACTCGTTCCCTAACTCTCAGGGAACCAAGGTTTCGATAGTAACCGAGTACGATACATACTTGGAAAAAAACAAAAAACAGAAACTAATAAAAATGTAAAAAACACAACTAAAGTACTAAAATTGTCATTATAATTAAATTGATATATATATATATGATGGAACTTATATATATATATATATATGTTCCATTTTCAATAAAACATATATATATATATACAGGTCCTTCTCAAAAAATTAGCATATTGTGCTAAAGTTAATTATTTTCCATAATGTAATGATAAAAATTAAACTTTCATATATTTTAGATTCATTGCACACCAACTGAAATATTTCAGGGCTTTTATTGTTTTAATACTGATGATTTTGGCATACAGCTCATGAAAACCCCAAATTCCTATCTCAAAAAATTAGCATATTTCATCCGACCAATAAAAGAAGTGTTTTTAATACAAAAAAAGTCAACCTTCAAATAATTATGTTCAGTTATGCACTCAATACTTGGTTGGGAATCCTTTTGCAGAAATGACTGCTTCAATGCGGCGTGGCATGGAGACAATCAGCCTGTGGCACCGCTGAGGTGTTATGGAGACCCAGGACGCTTAAGCTCATCCAGAGTGTTGGGTCTTGCGTCTCTCAACTTTCTCTTCACAATATCTCACAGATTCTCTATGGGGTTCAGGTTAGGAGAGTTGGCAGGCCAATTGAGCACAGTAATACCATGGTCAGTAAACCATTTACCAGTGGTTTTGGCACTGTGAGCAGGTGCCAGGTCGTGCTGAAAAATGAAATCATCTCCATAAAGCTTTTTAGCAGGTGGAAGCATGAAGTGCTCCAAAATCTCCTGATAGCTAGCTGCATTGACCCTGCCCTTGATAAAACACAGTGGACCAACACCAGCAGCTGACATGGCACCCCAGACCATCACTGATTGTGGGTACTTGACACTGGACTTCAGGCATTTTGGCATTTCCTTCTACCCAGTCTTCCTCCAGACTCTGGCATCTTGATTTCCGAATAACATGCAAAATTTGCTTTCATCTGAAAAAAGCACTTTGGACCACTGAGCAACAGTCCAGTGTTGCTTCTCTGTAGCCCAGGTCAGGCGCTTCTGCCGCTGTTTCTGGTTCAAAAGTGGCTTGACCTGGGGAATGCGGCACCTGTAGCCCATTTCCTGCACACGCCTGTGCACGGTGGCTTTGGATGTTTCTACTCCAGATTCAGTCCATTGCTTCCGCAGGTCCCCCAAGGTCTGGAATCGGTCCTTCTCCACAATCTTCCTCAAGGTCCGGTCACCTCTTCTCGTTGTGCATCGTTTTTTGCCACACTTTTCCTTCCCACAGACTTCTCACTGAGGTGCCTTGATACAGCACTCTGGGAACAGCCTATTTGTTCAGAAATTTCTTTCTGTGTCTTACCCTCTTGCTTGAGGGTGTCAATGATGGCCTTCTGGACAGCAGTCAGGTCGGCAGTCTTACCCATGATTGCGGTTTTGAGTAATGAAACAGGCTGGGAGTTTTAAAAAGCCTCAGGAATCTTTTGCAGGTGTTTAGGGTTAATTAGTTGATTCAGATTATTAGGTTAATAGCTCGTTTAGAGAACCTTTTCATGATATGCTAATTTTTTGAGATAGGAATTTTGGGTTTTCATGAGCTGTATGCCAAAATCATCAATAAAAGACCTGAAATATTTCAGTTGGTGTGCAATGAATCTAAAATATATGAAAGTTGAATTCTTATCATTACATTATGGAAAATAATGAACTTTATCACAATATGCTATTTTTTTTAGAAGGACCTGTATATATATATATATATATATAAACTAATTCCAAATATATGTATCTCAATGTTACTAAAATAACACTGCAACATCATGGCCGAGATGATTTAATGAATGAAAACCTACAAAGATTGTAAAAATGACGAGAAAAATTTAATTACAGCTCAAAAATTTACAAGTTTTAACTGGGAGTATTGTAAAAGTATTGTAAGGGCTTTTATAAAATTGTAAGCTTTACATTTATTTTAAGCTTGTTATAGAGTTTTTTGTGGCAAATGCAACATAATGCCACAAATGCTGACAAATGAGCTAAGCTTGTATTGAACCCAGAATAGTCTGTGCTGGTGAAGGGGTGTATCCACTTGTGGGAAAACTAAGTTTAAAAAGCTGTGTAAACAAAGTGCATTGTAATGCTACATATTTGTAAACTTTGCTTACTTTTTTCATTCTCTTTCTGGCTCTTTTTCTATCCTCTTAAAGGTAATGCTTCTTTAAGTAGAACAGGATAATGTGGCAGTAACATATAAAGGTTTTGCCTAAAGCTTCCTTTACGCCTGTGACCTGATTAGTGCAGAGAGGACAGAGGAAGGAAATTTTGCATCTCCCGAAAATATAAAGAACAGACGGAAATAGAGATGGAGAGATCACAGTGCTAAAAAAACGAGACAGAATGGATACGAACGAGGAAAAGATTAACCTGTATAATGGTTGTGTCGATTTCACCTCATGTTTTTACACAACTGTTCTCAACTGAGGGTCTAAAGAAAGTGGCAGTACTTTCAAACAGTCCCCGTGAGAAGGTAAAGTTAACACACACACACACACACGGCCCGTATCTGCCAAAAGCTACTGAGAGGGAGAAAAGCGAGTGATTTATATGCCAGTGTGTGAAAATTACTATTTTTGTTGTGCACTTTTATTGTATGAAGGACAAAAGGATGAGAGGAGAGGCAGTGGAATGTTAAATGACCTACATTTGCTCAAAACGCGGCTTAAATTATGTCCTATATAGAGGTGAGAACATAGCTAAGAAATTGTCCCTATATAAATGGTAGATGTTATTGGCTTTGATTGCTCTTAAGGCTCTTACCATAATGTTGTTCTGCAATGGAAACACACTCCATTCAGAACTCCAATAAACCTCTACTCCAATGGTTCTTGATATGCTAGACCTAAATATGAAGAAATACAAGTATCTACCTGACTGAAAAAATAAAATATTTTGCATTTGAAACTTTAGTTTACTTTACTTTTCTTTTCTTTACTTTCCTTGCAGTTTAAATTTGTTAAAGGTTGCGATTGTATTTTCTTGCCTATTGTGATATGTGTATATCCATGTAAAACAGCATCTCAAACAAGAAAAAAAGGAAGGTGGACTTGATTTGTCCAACGGGAAACGATTGGATCGTTGGATCATTGTGGTTTGATATAGCTATTACTGCAGGCAGGACCGTACCTACTATTGCGGTGTATATAATAAAGGTTGAGAAATAATTGCCTAATATTAACTCTACTTTGGTGCTCCAAGGATATTGCACAACAACAAGATAACCAAGAGCTGCCTCAGCAGTCTAACACCGCTCGTCAATGCCAAAATGTTTGAGATGGCCAATCAAATCAAAGTAGGCAGGCTTTATGTTCACAGAAGCTAATGAGTGCGAATCCCAGCGCAAGGCTTCAGTTAAAGGGGTCATAAATTGAGAAATCAACTTTTCCTTGAGCTTTTGACATAAGAGGTCATCAGAGAAAGACACATTGTGGAATGTGCCTATGTAATAGATAGGTTAAAGAAGAAGAAAATCAATGGCCACTTCATCATTGCAACTTTGGCTCCGCCCACAGGCATGTTAGTGAGATGAGGAGGAGAGACCGATACAGGATCACTGGACTAAAATTAAAATTACCTTCCAAAGGATCCTAATGCTAGGAATGTGGTTATTTATTTTCAACAATGTGAATGGCTCAGTTGAGCATTATTTATTTGTATTTGGTACATTTCACTGTAGATTATTTGGTAAATCAGTCGTTATTTCGGCGCAGGCTTTGCAAACACGCTTTTAAGATATGGACTCGACAGTAATGCCACAATATGTAAACTGTGTTAATTCTAATGCCTGATCTGTGACCAGTGATTTCTGATATGTAATGATTCAATGTACAGTCAGATGTTCTTTGTCAGATGTTCACTGGTTTCAGTAAATCAAACCAGTGACTAAACAGTTAACTTCACATTGTTTAATTGTAATAATCTGTTATTTAAACTTCGATCAAAGAACGCTCCCTTTACAATCACTGGAGGTGTCAATCAAACAGCGCGAGTTTATCAGTGCTTGAGTTCTGGACTCTTGCCAAAACTCCCATTATAATTAACAAATCTCTTATTTACATTGTTTTTGCACTGTTAGTTATGATGAAAGCATTCCTGAGAGTGCAGAAATCGAGTTGTAATGATGTGATCACTGCATTCATGTCTGTGATCGGCTACAATGCTCATCACTGCAACCTTTCATCCTATGATCAAAATATAATGCTATAATCAACACTTTTAATGATTAGTTAACCTTGAGAGCTGTAACAGTAAAAACTTGCTAAAGGTTTTCGAGATAATTCCACATGTAATACTAAGCTGTTTCATATACAAAGATGTCAGCCCATCACAGCAGTGTGCGTTTACACTGAAGTCTACAACATACACTTCATGCACAGCGTTCAAATCAGAGGACTAAAAATTAGGGTAGGAAAAATGCCTTTTATTTCTAAATTATGACAATTTTTTATGTAAAAATCATTCTAACATTATAAGTACACCTCATGAAGCATTAAACATTAAAACAATACAGTTCATGACCCTTTTAACGGTCATAAGGTGCAAGATAAGATGTAGCCTAAGTAGTTTTACTAAACATTTCATATTTGACTGCTGTTTTATGATAGAAATGTTAAATGGCCGACAGAAATAATCAGGGATGCAAACTAATAACTTTTGTCTAATTTCACCATTTTGAATTGAAAATATATAATTTACGTGATTTATGTAATGTAACATGTAACCGTCTATGTGACGAGATAAGAATGCCCCGAACCCCCTTAGGAAGCTCAGTTTTGGGACCTTTGTAATAATGAAACCTTGCGTACGGGCCTGATTGCAGGTTGTGCCGGCCTTGTGCCGATGAACACATCATCAGAGAACAGAAGACATGTCATTGCAAGTGGGAGGGGAAGTTATTTTGATTAAAGATTATGAGGCCACATTATTTAAAAATAAGAATAATAGTGTGCACGGATAAATCATTTATATTGAACACTGCAGTATTCCGTAAAAAATAAGAATTGTCAATTTTGATTTTATTATGACTGATTTCTGACTAAATCAGTCATAATAATTATGAGTTATTATGATTTATTATGAAAAAATATATTATTTTAGACAACAAATAAATTTTTTGGGTGTAATTCTGTCTCAGCGATTCTTGAGAGAGACAGGACCAGGTGTATTGTTACTTCACTGAGATTCACTGGCATCTCTGCTTTTTTTGCAGGGGAATATGCCTTTTTATCTGTGCTTGGTAAATCCTAAAGTTCCCAAAGCATTAACACGAAGGAAATACTGGCTTATATAGGTCTTAAATTCCTCTATAATCCAGATGAGCAGCTTTATAACCCTCCCTCTGATGATAGGATGTCACCTGTCAGGTCTCTATTGGATTCTTCTGTAATGAGAGACAATAATAACAGCAAATTAAAGAGGAGCAAGAACCTGAACAGGCGAAATAGACTTTTACAATTAACCTTTTAACATCTGCCTGATATGAGATTGAAATGTTCCCTGGTTACAATATGATCAAATTGACATGTGAACTTAACTGAACTGAATTTTTGTCAAATAGAGAACAAGTAGTTTAATTTATTCAGTTTGTTCATAAGCTAAACGCTTCATTGTTTTGTAAAAAAATGCTTTCTCTTTTTTTTTGTAGGCTCGGTTTTGTTACTTGCTATGTATAATATAATAGAATATATAATAGAATAGAATAGAACATTGCTGAATATAAGTGTCAATTCCTTTCTAAAAACAAAACCAAAAAGTAATTCTTACTGACCCCAAACTTTTGAGCGGTAGTGTAGAGTATAATGTTACAAAAGCTTTCTATTTCAGATAAATGCTGTTCTTTTGAACTTTCTATTCATCAAAGAATCCTGAAAAAAAATGTTTTCAACATTGAAAATAATAATAAATGTTTCTTGAGCAGCAAATCAGCATATTATAATAATTTATAAAGGATTATGTATCACTGAAGATAATGATGCTGAAAATTCAGCTTTAGCAATTTAGCAAAAATCAGCTTTTAAATTATAACACTATTTCAGGATATTACTGTTTTTACTGTATATACTGTTTTTACTTTTTTGGATCAAATAAATGCAGCCTTGGTGAGCAGAACAGACTTCTTTTAAAAACATTTTTTATAGGTCTTACCTTTACCAACCTTTTGAACTTTTTTACTATTCCAGGCCCTATTTTGTACATTGTTTTAGGAGAATGTCACATATCCATTGGGAAATCTCTCAAATCTAGTCTGACATGTTTTTAAATGACCTTATGAAATGTCTTACACAAAAGCAAGACATGGTGGTGTAAAGGTTCACTTCATACGGTGCACATTTACTAACATACAAGTCAACAAGTTAACAAAATGAGTCTATTACACTCATCCTTTGCTCACCATTAGTTTCTGGCCCTTGTGTGTCTGGCTACACAATCCCACGCTTACATTAAGTTTGTTCATTACGTTTATTAGGTTTTTCAGACTATACATTTTTTCACAGACCTTCTCATCAACACATTTAAGTGTTGTTTACATGATCCTGTGATTAGTGTTTAATATAAAGTATTAGACTCTCAAGCTCTGGAGCTTTGTAAATTACATATAATTTCATCAATCATTTTTTTGTTGTAATTGTGAGTATAATCTGTAATGAGTATGAGTTTTTATTTATAATGTAAGCGAGAATATTACTGTAACACACAGAATCTTAACTGACTCGCTGACTGATCTTCTAGAAGTATGTTGGTGTGGTTGTTTGTGTGAGAACATGTATGTCTGTTTGAGGAAGCAGTCTGTTTGTAAAATGTTTACAGTACTGCTTTTTTCCATTCCTGTTATTTCCTGTGCATGTGGATATTTGTGTGTGTGCACGTATGCTTTGGGAACAAGAATGTTGAAGTATCTCTCTGTGTGTGTGTGTGTGTGTGTGTGTGTGTGTGTGTGTGTGTGTGTATGGGACAGATGTTAGGTCTCTGTCTGTCTTTTTCTCTCCCCTTCTTTCTTCGTCCCCCCTGCAGGGGCCACAACACTTATTTACATTTCATTCATCACAGAGAGCCGCAGATTGAAACACAAACAGTGGACTATTTGGGTTCAGTCTTTCACTGCGATAAGAGCTCCGATTACGCCCCATCATGAAGGAACTTCCTGTTTGAGCCCAGAATAAAGGATGTTTGCTTTTATCCTTTCCGTTAGGCTTTTTTCATCAAAGAACATTTCCATCGAAATGTTTTCCCATTTGTTTCAAGTTGTCTTCAATTCATATGAGCTCATATGTAAGGTGTAATTCGTGTCACATTTATATAATGCAGATTGTTTCAAAGCAGCTTCACAGTAATAAACGATTAAATTATGAAGCAAATTCAGCTTCGGCCTTAAAGTACCATACAGAAGACAACAGTTATTATTCACTTTGAATCAGTTCAATGTCGATTCAGTTCAGTTCAATAACTGTCAATCATAGTTATATCAATTATGAGATGACTTCAAAGACATATCTACAGAATACAATAGTGTCGTTATTTGGCTCAATTTAGTTCAGTGTTGATTCAATTCAGTTCAATACATATTTCAATGTTGTAAACTTTTAAAGTCATCTCTACAGAAGACAATAGTGTCATTACCCAGTGTCATTAACTTGAATACAGTTAAAGATTTGTTCTCATCTGATTGAGTCAGTGCAGTCAAGTTATTAATATTACTGAATTAAAATGTATTAATGTCTTTTAAACCCCACCTGAGCAAGCCCAAGGCGACACTTATAAAACTAGCTAAACACCCTCCATAATGCAAAAGGAGTGTCTTAAACTCTTGTCGTAAACTCTTGATTAGGTTTTTAATGCTAAAGCAGGAGTTCATGTAAACTTATTTGACAAATCCACTATTTATAAATCTCCACCTGATAAAATTGTCAGAAAGAGATGTCCGAATTTTTTTTCTCCAGCATATCCAGAGCGACAGCTTTAGAGTGAAACGGGTAGTTATTATAGAGAGAAGGGACTAAGGTATCTGTCTCTTTTAGTTCCTTTTTTTCTGTTTCTGTAATCTAAAGTAATTCGTTTCCTCTTAGAAATACTGTACCTCCTGCTTTGACCGTCCTCTCTTATCTCTTTGCGTTGTGGACACAGTCCCTATTTACAGCTTCAATTGGACATAATTGAAAAGTACATCTAAATGTTTGTCAGTGGAAAACAGGAGAATTAGACCCCTTTTCCTCTAATCCCCCCCCCCCCCTTGTTTGTGTGGCA